>CM069160.1:13155674-13200674 GCA_035221665.1 Okamejei kenojei
TTGGGGGATGCAAGGTGAAATGTGTCCCCCCCCAAGTTGGTATAATCAAGAAATGATTAGTGGTTAGGAGTGTTTCCCCCACCCCCCCCCCCCCCCACCCCCCCACCCCCCCCCCCCCCCCCCCCCCCCCCCCCCCCCCCCCCGGGATGGTGTTTTTTGCGGTCGATGTTTTATTTACAGCTAAATTCTGAAGGGCTGTGCCTGTGGTTTTTTGTGCTGGCAACCATTGCTGATCGAAAGCATGGGGTCAAGAAAGAAATGTTCACGTCGCGTGGCCCTGCTTTACTCCCACCATGCGCAAGAAGCGACAAGCAAGGACGCCATGATGTGCAGATGCCGAGAAGTGTGTTCGGCTCTGGGCCGAACAACTTCTGATGTCTTGATTAGACACAAATGCTGGAGAAATTCTCAGCAGGTGAGGCAGATCTTTGGAGCAAAGGAATTAGGTTGATGTTAAGGTCGAGACCACCTTCTTCAGTCTGATTACACCCCAGCGTTATGACATTGACTCTCCAATTTCAGGTAGTCTGGGCTTTCTCCTCCTTCCGCTCCCCAGCTCTCCCATAGCATACTGTCTCGCCTCCTCGTTTCTTTTCCCACCACGCTCCTACCTCCACATCAGCTGAAGAAGGTCTCAACCCCAAACATAAAAAATAGGTGCCATTCGGCCTTAGAGCCAAGTACCGCCATTCATTGTGTCGTGGCTGATCGGTCCGCCTTTCAAATACTCGTGCCTGACTGTTCCCCCTATCGCGTGAACACCACCGTAGCCCTAAGGCTTAACTAACTCTCTCCTTAAACTCCACTAAAATTTTTTCCACTGCCCTCTTGGCAGGATTTCCATACATTTCTCAACTCTTGGGTGAAAATCTTTTTTCTCACCTCAGTCTTTAAAATGACACCTCCCCTATATTGCTAAGACTGTGGCCCCTGCTTCTGCACTAGCACCACATTGGGAACTTTTTCCTGCATTCTAGCTTGTCCATGTCCTTTATAATTTTATATGTTTCTATAAGTTCCCCCCTCATCCTTCTAAACTTTCAATGAATACTAGCTAGTCTTTTCAATGTTTCTTATATGCAGTCAGCCATCCCAGGTATCAATACTCGTGAACCTCCGCTGCACTGCCTCAATCAAAAGGATGTCCTTCCTCAAATGAGGAGACCAAAACTGTACACAGAATACTCAGTATGTAGTCTCACAGAAGCCTATACTACCGCAGATAAGAACCTCTTTACTCCTATACCTGTAATCCTCTTGTTATGAAGGCCACATTCCATTAGCTTTCTTCACTGCCATTGGCTGTACCTGCACGCCACTTTCTGTGAACCGTTGTGAACAAGGACGCCCCCGGTCTCGCTGCACCTCCCCTCCTTACCTATCCTAACCCCATTGAGATAATAATCTGCCCCCTTGTTTATCGCTCCATAGAATGCCGGCTTTCCTTCACTCCAGAGATGCTGCTTACCCGCCGAGTTTCTCAGCATTTTTGGCTTCATTCGATTTTTCCAGGCATCTGCAGTTCTTCTTAATCTTCTAATCTTGTGTGTGGAACTCGCTAAGTAGATTCAAAGTATAAGCACAGCCTTAGTCACGGCAGGCAGTGGGCTTATTCCATTTTTCATGGCCATTATTTTTACTGCAAACTATTGTGGTCAGAGTTCAGTTTCAGTTTAGTTTATGGTCACGTGTACTGAAGTACAGTGAAAATGCTTTATGGTTGCGTGCTAACCAGTCAGCTACAGACAAGACATGATTACAATCAAGCATTTACATGATAAACAGAATAACGTTTAGTGCAAGGTAAGAGCCAGCACAAGGTCCAAATCATGGATAGCCCTGAGGGTTCACCAGAGATGGTAGAGAGCAGTTCAGCATTTTCTCTGTGGTTGTGGGGTAGGATGATTCAGTTGCAGAATTGATTTGCAGGTAAAAGCGCCGACGCAATTGGCTTAGGGCCGCAGAAAGAGAGCGCGTGGCAAACGTGCATTTTTTGTTTGATTAACTGCAATGGACCGCGGGATTGGAAACCCTGATTGTGCCCCCGTATTGATCGTATCACCACGATAGTGACGAGACTCGACTCACCACCGACCATCCTTCTTTCAGCGGCGGAGGATGAGTCAGGGTGGCGGCCAAACCATGGGGGGCCAAACATGTCCAAACGTCCTGACCCCACTCTGGTTCACCAATATTTCCCTCTGATCAGCTGTCAGGAGCCAAGCCTGGGGTGTGGGGGATAGTTGGAAAAGTCAGTTTCCCCCAGCCACACCCCAACTTGTCTACCCCGCCTCTACCTCGCACAGAGCGGTCCCTATAACAACCCCTCGAAAAGCCTTACAATCGATGTACAAAAGCATACGAGCAATACTGTGAACCAGATTTTCCTCTGGTATGTCGTTGTCACTTGCGGGGGAGCACCAGGCAGAATTTCTTGTATGTGAATACTGGCAATAAACTTATTCATTTCATTCATTCACTCATTCTTCAGGCAATTGCGTAGAAAAGTTGCTAAAAACGTCCAGGAAGCACGCAGTGAAATTTGGTATTATTGGTTACGAGGAGGAATTTCTTTAGCCAGAGGGTAGTGAATCTGTGCAAATTCATTGCCAAGTCATAGAAAATAGAACATAGAAATTAGGTGCTGGAGGCCATTCGGCCATTCGATGTCAGCACCGCCATTCATCTGTTGATAAATGGTATGATCGGTCCCAAAATCACTATCCGTGCCTGCCTTCTCCCATATCCTTGATTCCACTGAGTCCCTTAGATTTCTATCTAAACTCTCTCTTAAATCCATCCATTGATTCTGTCCTCCAGCTGCCCTTGTTGGCACGGAATTCACAAATTCCACAACTTCTGATGAAAATTGTTTTTTCTCACCTCAGCCATTAAAATGACCTCCCTTTATTCAAAGACTGTGGCCTCTGGTTCTGGACTCGCCCAACACGGGAACATTTTTCCTGCATCTAGCTTTGTCCAAGTCCTTTTATAAATTTTATTTGTTTTTATAAGATTCCCACCCATATCATTTAAACTCCAGTGAATTGGGAAACGCCTAGTCTTTTCAAATCTTTTACATCATTGGAGATTTTTATTGATTCTCGATACTCAGGCATCAAAGGTTTTCAGTGAGAAGGCAGGAGGAATGGGGTTTAAAATAGATCAGCATTATTGAATGGGTAAGAGATGGGTGGCTATAGGCCTATTCTGCTTTGGCTTTGCGCGCTAGAGAGATAGGCAGTTGATACCATACCAGAGTACAGCACGTACGCAAAAGGAATGCAGGAATATAGTGTTCTAGCTGGGGAAAGTGCAGGTATTAAAAAGTGCACGGGCCACAATGAGCATCCCCTCTCCAAGCATCCCCTTTCCATGTTCTCCAGTGATGCTGCCTGACCCTCTTGGTTACTCCAGCACTTTGTGCAAAACAGCACCTGCAATTCCTGGTTTTTCTACCTCCTGGCCTGCACCTCAACCTGCACCTCAAATCTGCTGGAATTTGCATTCGAATACGGGGATTCAGGGCAATGGCAGCACTGAAGAAATGAAACGACAGCCTGTTGCAGATCATTCCCAGATTGCTTCTACATTCAACACTCTCAAATTAGACAAGCATAATAACCAAGAGAGAGTCTAAAACTAAGCCAACGCAAGTTAGCAAGTTTTCCAGTTTTGCCACTTTGAAGCCTATTGACAACAGAGAATTGCGGAATCACCTACTTGGCAGCAAAGATACTAGAGCAAGATACTATTAAAGAAGGTAGAGAACACTGCTGGAGAAACTTAGCAGGTGAGGCAGCATCTATGGAGCGAAGGGAATAGATGATGTTTCGGGTCAAGACCCTCTTCAGACTGATGTGGCCGGGAGGGAGTGTGGGCGGGAACGAAGTAGAGGGAACATAGAAAGGGGGGGGGGGGCGGGAAGAAGAAAGGAAGAGGCTTGACAGTGGGCTGAGGGAGAGCTTGGGAAGGGGAAGGAAGAAAGCAGGGGAATACTGAAATTGAGTGAAATCCATTGTAAATACCGCTGGGGTTTAAACTGCCCAAGCAAAATTATGAGGTGCTGCTCCTCCAATTTACGTTATTTGTGCCTAACTCTGGCCATGGAGGAGGCCCAGGACAGAAGGTCGGATTGGTTCAAATGGGAGGGGGGCAGTTGAAGTGATGAGCCACCGGGAGATCACGTTGGTTTATTGCGAACCGATGCGGAGGGTGTTGTGGGCGAAGCGATCGCCAAGGCTATGCTTGGTCTCACCGCATGTAGAGCAGCTGACAACCTAGGCATGCGTGACACAATAGATGAGGTTGGAGGAGGTACAGGTTGAAAAGTATACTATGATCTTTGCTTGGCTACACGTGTTACAGCTCTCAGAAACAGGAAATGGAGAGGAAAGTGAAAAATAATTACTTCACTATCTACAACATGCAGCAGCTGCAGAGAATCCCCGTCCACCGTAAAATACCTTTTTTACAGCTACACACCGCTTCTGCTTTCATACCGCCATATTGTGACAGAGGCAGGTACCTTCTCAGTATTCGAGTGCATGAGCCAGTCCTTGACTTGTCAGAGACATTGGCTATGAAATCAAGCTGATTAGTGTAGAAATCCGAAGACAGGGTTCTCGACCCGAAACGTCACCCATTCATTCTGTTCCACAGATGCTGCCTGTCCCGCTGAGTTACACCAGCAATTTTGTGATTATCTTGTCGTGCAGATAGGTCAGCATAGGCCATGGACGGGCTGAAGGGCCTGTTTCTGCACGCTAGCCCAACAACCAGCGACTCTTGAACTCTACACACCAGGAATGATCCATCTTTGGCTGCACTAATGATTATAGTTTTGAATATTTGCACTTAGTATCGGGGTCAATAATTAGTTGAATTTTGATTATATATTTTAGTTTTATTTATTTTAGCACGGGAAACAGGCCCTTCAGCCACCGAGTCCGCGCCGACCAGCGATCCCCGCACACGATAACTAACCTGCACACCATAGGGACTATTTACAATTTTTACCAAAGCCAATTAACCTACACACCTGTACGTCTTGGTGTGGGAGGGGATAAACTGGGAGCACCCCAGAGAAAAATCCGCACAGGTCACGTGAAGAATGCACAAAGTCTGTATGGACATCACCCAGAGTCAGGATCGAACCAACGGTGCCACCCCAAAAATGGTTATTGAGTGTATTATTATTACAGGCCTGTTATGCTGCTGCAAGTAAGAGTTTCACTGTTCCATTGTCAATACATGTGACAATTAAACACTCTGAATCCTTGCTGCAATTTAACCTCAACATAGCCGGAAGTTACAGCTGTGGGGGCTGTTGGAGAAAACCTTGACAAATGTTTACACCGAATCACTTAGACTCACACTCGAGGAATTGCGTTGATATTCCATCTTATTTTTTAAAAACGTTACAACATTATGGACAATAGGTGCAGTAGGCCATTCGGCCCTTCGAGCCAGCGTCGTCATCCAATGTGGTCGTGGCTGATCATCCCCAATCAGTACCCCGTTCCTGCCTTCTCCCCATATCCCATGACTCTGCTATCTTTAAGAGCCCTATCCAGCTCCCTCTTTAAACTATCCAGCGAACCGGGCCTCCACTGCCCTGAGGCAGAGAATTCCACTGTGGAAAAAAAGTGTTTCCTCGTCTCCGTTCTAAATGGCCTACCCCTTATTCTTAAACTGTGGCCCCTGGTTCTGGACTCCCCCAACGTCGGAAACATGTTTCCTGCCTCTAGTAGGTATGTTACAAAACTTACCTTCAGCAGCGCTGCAAGTTCTCTCACTGGCCGTGTGTGCGTGACTTTGGCGCCTTTGAGAGGGTGGGGGGGGGGGGGGGGAGGTGGGGGGGGGGGGGGGGGGGGGGGGGGGGGGGGGGGGGGGGGGGGGGTGGCGGGGGGGGGGGGGGGGGGGGGCGGGTTTAAAATGCAGTTTTTCTTCAGACTATTCAAATCGATTTTGAACAGGCTGTTTAGTTGCTGAAAGAAAAATCGCTTTGACTGCTGCTTTATTAAGTTTATTAAAATTAACGCTGGATAATTTAATAGCAGGAGTAAAATTAAAATCATCTTCTAATGCCGTCAACTGGTCTCTATCTCACATAGGGGACAAGACAAGGTACAACCGTTATTTTTTCATATTTTAAACTTGCTTCTTAGGATGCCATTTAATCAAAATTTCACATTGCGAAAAGGTGACTTAGGACCCATACGAACCGGCAGTATTTTTCTTGCCGATATGGGGTTTAAATTCACCGCAACGTTCCAATCGATCGTGTTCCACAAAATCTCACTCGCAAGATGATTTAAATGGCCAATAATTTACGGGAATTAAACATTAAATTCCTTCCATTTTGGCTTAATAAATTCATGACAATCAGATTTAAAAATCATGTTATATTGTGAATTCTTGTGTGAATGTTATTTGGACACATAGGCTTTTAAAAAATGTTAACCTTTTCTTAAGAAATGGATAGATGTTTTAGATCTAGTAATTGAATTTTGTAATTCAAACTTACCTATTAGCGGCGCTGCAGTTCTGCCACTGCCCGTGTGCGCGACTTTGGCGCCTTTGAGAGGGGGACGTGTTTAAAATGCCTTTTTTCAGCAGACAATTCAAATCGATCAATCTCAGGGGATTTAGTTGCTAAAGAGAAATCGCTCTGACATTTGTTTTATGAAGATATTATTAAACTACGCTGGATCATTTATTAGCAAGAGTGAATTAAAAATCGTATTCTAAAGCTGCGAAAACCGACAACGAAACGGACCTTATGTAGGGGACAAAAGAAGGTACAGTTTATTTTTACATAAAAATCGTGTTTCTTAGGAAGCCTTTAATCAAAATTTCATGTTGCGAAAAGGGGACAAAAATAAAATACAAACCGGCAGTATTATTCCTGCCGTACTGGGACCGGGGGGTCAAAATTCACCACAAACCGCAACATTCCAATCCATTGCATTCCACTAAAACCCACTCGCAAGTTGATTTAAATGGCCATTAATTTACAGGAATTAAACACTAAATTCCTTCCATTTGGCCTATAAATTCATGAAAATGAGATTTAAAAATCATGTTATATTGTGAATTATTGTGTGAATGTTATTTGGACACTTAGGCAATTTAAAAATGTTTATCTTTTCTTAAGAAATGGATTGATGTTTAGATCTAGTCATTGAATTTTGTAATTAGCTACAATTAGGTAACTAACTAATTATATGCTTTAATTTCAGGTCATCCAAGTAAGATTGTTTCATATTTGTTTCAGAATGCTTCAATCTATAATAACTGAAAATTATTTAAAATGGGGAACAAAATGCTAATTTCCGAGTATGAAAATGGCCATACCTTTTTTAATACTGAAGATATGAAAGTGAATTAGGTGTCAAATTAAGCTTCCTTTTATGTTTTATCTGATGGGATAAATTGCAGACTTGATTTTTAAAATCTCCAAATTTTGTAACATTGTTACCTCGAGCGTGTCCAAACCCTTAATAATCTTATATGTTTCAATAAGATCCCCTCTCATCCTTCTAAACTCCACAGTGTACAAGCCCAGCCGCTCCATTATCTCAGTATATGACAGCCCTGCCATCCGGGAATTATCCTTGTAAACCTACGCTGCACTCCCTCAACAGCAAGAATCTCCTTCCAAAGGTTGGGCTATAAATCTAACATCCGTGAACATTTGATTTCCGTACGAAACGACCTACTCTGTTTGTCAATTGGAAGCTGCAGGTGTTCGTCTTGTAACAGCGAGCTGTCCATGCTTCTGTGTCTGGGCATTGCTGGGTATGTAGCAGGATCAGGTACAAGAAAAGCAGCTTCTTCAGTGTAGCAGCAAAGGGCAATGAAGGCCAGCAAGGTGATCACCAGCCGAGTGGAATGATGTCACAAGTGCGGCCCTGACTGCGGTGATGTCACCAATTCGTGGTTATGAGGTCACAGTGGCCGCCGAGTGATGTCACCAGCCGACGGAAGTGATGTCACAGAGCTTGTCGCTTTTACTAGTTTAACAAGTTTAGTTTGGAGATACAGCGCAGAAACAGGCCCATCGAGTCCACACCGACCAGCCATCCCCGCACACTAACACTACCCTACACACACTAGGGACAATTTTACTTTTATATACCAAGCCAATTCGCCTACAAACCTGTGTGCCTTCGGAGTGTGGGAGGAAATCGAAGATAGACAATAGACAATAGGTGCAGGAGTAGGCCATTCGGCCCTTCGAGCCAGCACCGCCATTCAATGTGTTCCCCGTTCCTGCCTTCTCCCCATAACCCCTGACTCCGCTATTTTTAAGAGCCCTATCTAGCTCTCTCTTGAAAGCATCCAGAGAACCCGCCTCCACCGCCCTCTGAGGCAGAGAATTCCACAGACTCACAACTCTCTGTGAGAAAAAGTGTTTCCTCGGCTCCGTTCTAAATGGCTTATTCCTTATTCTTAAACTGTGGTTCTGGATCTCGGGGAAAACCCACAGGGAGAACGTACAAACTCCGTATAGACGGCACCCGTAGGCAGAATCAAACCCGGGTCACTGGCGCTGCGAGGCAGCAACTCTGCCGCTGCACCACCGTCCTAACCCCCTCTATTGGCGGGTTGCTTCGATATCACTTGGTTTGTCAATGCTTCAATTAACATAGAATAGTACAGCACAAGAAAAGGCCCTACAGCCCACTTTATCCATGCCGAACATGATGCCATGGCCAAATGTGTAGGAAGGAACCCGAAGACAGAGACAAAAAGCTGGAGTAACTCAGAATATCTTTAGTAGACAAAAATGCTGGAGAAACTCAGCGGGTGAGCAGCATCTATCGAGCGAAGGAATAGGTGACGTTTCGGGTCGAGACCCCTTCTTCAGAATATCTTTAATTCGTTGTTCTATATCTCATGAGATCACCATCAATATATCTCTCATTTACCTTTCCCCTGACTCTCAGTCTGAAGAAGGATCTCGGCCCGATAAGTCACCCATTCCTTTTCCCCAAAGACGCTGCCTGACCCGCTGAGTTACTCCAGCATTTTGTGTCTGAGCCAAGACCAAAGATAGACATAATATGCTGGAGTAACTCAGCCAGGCCAGGCAGCATCTCTGGAGAAAAGGAATAAGTGATGTTTCAAGTTGAGGCCCTTCTTCAGACTGAGCGTCAGGGATCCAGTCTGAAGAAGGGTCTCAACCCGACACCTATTTCTTCTCTCCGGAGATGCTGCCTGACCCGCTGAGTTACTCCAGAATTTAGTGTCTCTCTTCGGTGTAAACCAACACCTGCAGTTCCTTCCAACACATGATGCCAAGGCCATCTCCTATTTACCAGCACATACTGCATATCCCTTCATTCAGTGCAAATCCATGTGCCAATCCAAAAGGGTTTAGTTCAGAGATACAGCGTGGAAACAGACCCATCGGCCCACCAAGTCCGTGCCGACCAGCGATCACCCATGCACCAATCCTATCCTGCACACTTGGAACAACTTACATAAGGCACAGAGAGGAAACCCCCGCGGTCACAGCGAGAGGGCGAAATCTCCACAGTTCGCACCCGAGGCCAGGATAAATAATAGTAGAATTAGGCTATTCGGCCCATCCAGTCTACTCCACCATTCAATCATGGCTGATCTATCTCTCCCTCCGAACCCCATTCTCCGGCCTTCTCCTCAAAACCCTCTGCCATAAAAATATCCACTAACCTGGCCTCCACCACCATCTGTGGCAATAAATTCCACAGATTCACCCTACTCCGACGAGAAATTCCTCCTCATCTCCTTCCTAAAGGAATGTCCTTTAATTCTGATGCTCCAACCTCTGGTCCCTAGACTCCCACCAGTGGAAATATCCTCTCCACATCCACTCGATTCACCGAACCCAAGTCTCTGGCTGTGAGGCAGTAGAACTACCAGATGCTGCGCTATCCTGAAGTTAAACTGAACAGGTCTTATCCAACTGAGTCTGACGAAGGGTCTCGACCCAAAACCGTTATCAGACATCTGAACCATTGTATCAACAAGTGGAGCAGTCTCCTGTGCTCCATCTACATCATTGGAGACCCTCGGACTATCCTGAATCATGCTTTACCTTGCACTAAACACTATTCCGTTTATCATGTATCTATGCACTGTGGACGGCTCGATTGTAATTATTGACTGGTTAGCACGCAATAAACTAAACTACCTCAGCACAAACCTTTGCCAAGCAAACGTCATGCAGGGCTTTGCCAATATAAACTGACCCAGTAAGAGAGAGCTCCAAACGCTCATTATATTCTCTGCAGCCAGAAATGTTTCCGAGTTGCCGCCCAAACCGTCACTTTCCCCTCTCCAAATGGTATTTTCAACCAGCAGACAAAGATCCTTTCAACCAACCCCTATCAGATCGCACTTTAACCATCTATTTTCCACAAAATACAAATTATATTCTTGCAACTGCCAACGCAATGTAACATGTTTAAGAAGGAACTGCAGATGCTGGAAAAAGCGAAGGGAGACAAAAATGCCGGAGAAACTCAGCGGGTGAGGCAGCGAAGGAACAGGTGACGTTTCGGGTTGTGACCCTTCTTCAGACTGATGTGGGCGTGGGGGGGCGGGAAGAAGAAAGGAAGAGGCGGAGACAGTGGGCTGAGGGAGAGCCAGGAAGGGGAGGGGAAAGAGGGAGGGGGATAGGGTCACGTGACTGGGCCATAGTTTGTCATCTAATAGTTATTGTTTTGACTGGACAGCACGTGAAACAACAGATTACCACTGCATCTTGTTACACGTGACAATGCACTAAACTATCCAACTATCCCCGGTGGCCCAGCACTTCAACTCCGCCTCCCATTCCGAATCCGACCTTTCTGTCCTGGGCCTCCTCCATGGCCAGAGTGAGGACCACCGTAAATTGGAGGAGCAGCGCCTCATATTTCGCTTGGATAGTTTACACCCCAGCGGTTGTAACATTGACTTCTCCAATTTCAGGTAGTCCCTGCTTTCTCCTCCCCTTCCCAGCTCTCCCTCTGCCCACTGTTTCCGCCTCTTCCTTTCTTCTTCCTGCCCCCCCCCCCCCCCCCCCCCCCCCACCCTCACATCAGTCTGAAGAAGGTCTCGACCCCAAACGTCACCTATTTCCTATGCTCCATTGATGCTGCATCACCCGCTGAGATTCTCCAGCAATTTTGGCTACCTTCGATTTCCCTGCATCTGCAGTTCCTTCTTAAACAAACTATCTAACATGTCATCATGGACATGTCACCTCATTGCTTGCAGACATTTTTTTTCTTTTCTCTTTATTCTTTCACTAATGCAGTGGCTTGTCTCTACATCGGCAAGCCAAGCGTAGGCTCGCCGATCGTTTCACTGAACACCTCCGCTCAGTCAGTCTTAACATAACGGGTCTCCCGGTGGCTCAGCACTTCAACCCCCCCCTTCCCCCAAAACCTCCCCCCTTCCCCCAAACCCCCCCCGTTCCCGTTACCGTTTCCAATCTGACCTTTCTGTTCTGGGCCTCCTCCATTGCTGTATCTCTAAACTAAACATAGAAACATATAAAATAGGTGCAGGAGTAAGCCATTCGGCCCTTCGAGCCTGCACCTCCATTCAATATGATCATGGCTGATCATCCAACTCAATATCCTGTACCTGCCTTCTCTCCATACCATAAACAAACATTCATAAAGATCATTAAAATGCCATGGATAGGAAGCAGACACAAAATGCAGGAATAACTCAGCGGGACAGGCGGCAACTCTGGATGGAAGGAATGGGTGATGTTTCGGGTCGAAACCCTTCTTCACACTGAGTGTCAGGGGAGAGGGAAATGAGAGATATGGAAGGGTGAGGTGTGAAAACGACAGATCAGAGGGGACGAAGCTCAAGGAAAATGTAGATCTGAAGAAGGCTCTCGACCTGAAACGTCACCCATTCCTTCTATCCAGAGATGCTGCCTGTCCCGCTGAGTTGCTCCAGCATTTTGTGTCTATCTTCGGTGTAAAGGGCCTTCCCCACTTTCACAACCTAATTCACGGCCTCTGCTGAGTTTGCCCTCGACTCATACTCGCAGCACGGGCATCACGAGGTTGTAGCAGGTCGTGATGCTAGTCGTAGGTACTCGTGGCATCAAGTAGGTCGCGGCGTTTTTTCTAGCACATAAAATAGATTATTGTTAGTTAGGGGAAGGTGCCAACGAGGCAAGCAAAGTAAAATTTAATCAGGAAGTCAGTCAAGCTAGTCGGAGAACTGGGATGGGTAGGGATGGAGAGAGAGAGAGAGAGGGAAAGAAGATAGAGAAGTCAATATTCATAACGCTGGGTTGTAAGCTGCCCAAGCAAAGTGACAGGAAGCAATTAAAATTGCTCTACGTTATATCCAAAGGAAGAGATTGCGTTGGAGCTGCATAAAGCTCTGGTTAGCCCGCAGTGGTGAACTGTGAACATTTCTTAACACTAGTGGTAGGAAAATGTTCCCGATGTCCAGAACCAGGGGCCACAGTTTATGAATATGGGGTAAGCAATTTAGAACGGAGAGGAAACACTTTTTCTCACAGAGAGTTGTGAGTCTGTGGAATTCTCTGCCTCAGAGGGCGGTGGATGCCGGTTCTCTGGATACTTTCAAGAGAGAGCTAGATAGGGCTCTGAAAGATAGCGGAGTCAGGGGATATGGGGAGAAGGCAGGAACGGGGTACTGATTGAGGATGATCAGCCATGATCACATCTAACAGCCGAATGGCCTACTCCTTCTATCTGGAGAGGCTGCCTGGCCCGCTCCACCATTTAGTGTCTAACTTCCACGTAAACCAGGATCTGCAGTTCCTTCCGACGCTGACTGCAAATTAAAGCAATATAAATAACATTTGGAAGATTTGAACAAGTAACAAGAGCTCCAAGAATGCACATAAATAATCAAACTCCAACAACAGGAACTCGTGGCAGATATGAATCATTTATCAGTTTGCAGTGTCTTTCACCTTAGAACTGCTACAAAAGAATTGCCACAGTATGGGAGCATGTGTCAACAAAACGGTTTAAATTGCGTTTATGTTTGCATAACTGAAATGAAAGTCATAATTACTATCTGCACATTTCTGTGATAAATCCTCAGAATTTCACTTGCAAAAAATCCAACAAATCGTTAAAACTCCACACCTAACGACGATAACGAAATGGGTGCAGAAAAGCAAGTACCTGGCAAAAATATAGAGCGTAAAACAGACCAAAACCAGATGATATCTGCCAGGAAATGGTCAGAGGTGAGATTTCATGCTTTGTCTTGTTCATAAACGGTCAAGTGGGGGACCTGGCACCGAAGAACCGGGATTAACGATAGAAGATGACCCTTAGAATGGATGGGACAAGGAGGTAAAATGCGGCCATTACGCTTGCTCCCGGTTGAACGCTGGGAGTTGTAGTGCGACTGTGACGTCACTCAGACCACGTTAAGCGGCGAGTCTGACACGTGGAACGACAACCCCCCGCATGCACTTCGCGTTCACCGACTGATTCGGCTGCAAAAACTAGGCAGTGGCTTAAAATCATTCCCCAACAAACCGAGTAATATTACGACCCAGCGGTATGGATACTGATTGATCTAACTTGGTAACTCTTTATTTCCCTCTCCCCCACCCCACCCCACCCGACTTGTTGTCCTGTCGTCCTTGTGCAGGAAGGAACTGCAGATGCTAGTTTATACCGAAAATAGACGCAAACAGATGGAATAACTCAACGGGTCAGACAACATCTCTGGAGAAAGGGAATAGGTGGCATTTCGGGTCGAGACCCTTCTTCACACTGACTTCACTGTTGAGTTTCAGTCTTTATATTAATGATTAATAGACAATAGACAATAGGTGCAGGAGTAGGCCATTTGGCCCTTCGAGCCAGCACCGCCACTCAATGTGATCATGGCTGATCATCTCCAATCAGTACCCCGCTCCTGCCTTCTCCCCATATCCCCTGACTCCACTATTTTTAAGAGCCCTATCCAGCTCTTGAAAGCATCCAGAGAACCTGCCTCCACCGCCCTCTGAGGCAAAGAATTCCACAGACTCGTCACTCTCATCCTCGACTTCGTTCTAAATGGCTTACCCCTTATTCTTAAACTGTGGCCCCTGGTTCTGGTCTCCCCAAACATCGGGAACTTGTTTCCTGCCTCTAGCGTGTCTAAACCCTTAACAATCTTATATGTTTCAATGAGATACCCTCTCATCCTTCTAAACTCCAGAGTGTACGCCCAGCTGCTCCATTCTCTCTAATAATTTCACTAATTGTATGCCTCCTTAGCAGTTTCCCCTCAGCTTACAATGAACCACGATTAACACAAAATGCTGGAGTAACTTTGCGGGACGTGCAACATTTCTGGATAGAAGGGATGTCTACTGCAATACAGTGAAATGCTTTTCTTTTGAGTGCTACCCAGTCAAAACAAACTATGAAAAGACAAACTATGTTTAAGAAAGAACTGCAGATGCTGGAAATATCAAAGGTAGACAAAAATGTTGGAGAAACTCAGCGGGTGAGACAGCATGTATGGAGCGAAGGAATAGGTGACGTTTCGGGTCGAGACCCTTCTTCAGACTCGACCCGAAACGTCAATATTCCTTCGCTCCATAGATGCCGCCTCACCCGCTGAGTTTCTACAGCATTTTTGTCTATCAAAAGACAAACTATGGTTTGAAAGTGTTTGCAATGATCTGGATGAGGGAATTGAATGCAACATCTCCAAGTTTGCAGATGACATGAAGCTGGGGGGCAGTGTTAGCTGCGAGGAGGATGCTAGGAGGCTGCAAGGTGACTTGGATAGGTTGGGTGAGTGGGCAAATGCATGGCAGATGCAGTATAATGTGGATAAATGTGAGGTTATCCACTCTGGTGGCAAAAACAGGAAGGTAGACTATTATTTGAATGGTGACCAATTAGGAAAAGGGGAGATGCAGCGAGACCTGGGTGTCATGGTACACCAGTCATTGAAAGTAGGCATGCAGGTGCAGCAGGCTGTGAAGAAAGCGAATGGTATGTTGCCATTCATAGCAAAAGGATTTGAGTACAAGAGCAGGGAGGTTCTATTGCAGGTGTACAGGGTCTTGGTGAGGCCACACCTGGAGTATCGCGTACAGTTTTGGTCTCCTAATCTGAGGAAAGACAATCTTGCCATAGAGGGAGTACAGAGAAGGTTCATCAGACTGATTCCTGGGATGGCAGGTCTTGCATATGATGAAAGACTGGATAGACTTGGCTTGTACCCGGTAGAATTTAGAAGATTGAGGGGGGATCTTATAGAGACTTACAAAATTCTTGAGGGGTTGGACAGGAAGATTGTTCCCAATGTTGGGGAAGTCCAGAACAAGAGGTCACAGTTTAAGGATAAGAGGAAAGTCTTTTAGTACAGAGATGAGAAAATCATTTTTCACACAGAGAGTGGTGAATCTGTGGAATTCTCTAGCACAGAATGTAGTTGAGGCCAGTTCATTGGCTATATTTAAGAGGGAGTTAGATGTGGCCCTTGTGGCTAAAGGGATCAGGGGATATAGAGAGAAGGCAGGTACAGGATGCTGAGTTGGATGATTAGCCATCATCATATTGAATGGCGGTGCAGGCTCAAAGGGCCGAATGGCCTACTCCTGCACCTATTTTCTATGTTTCTATGACACTCAGTCTGAGGAAGGGTCTCGACCCGAAACGTCTCCCGTTCATTCTCTCCAGAGATGCTGCCCGTCCCACTGAGTTTTTCCAGCATTTTTAGTCCTGATCTTCGAAAATACAAATTCAATCTTCCCCATGTTTCAATACGATGTCTTTCACGGCCGGTTTGACTGCAAAACAAAAACTAGGCGGCAGCTTAAATAATCGTCCAACAAACCAAGTAATGGACAATAGGTGCAGGAGTAGGCCATTTGGCCCTTCGAGCCAGCATGTGGCACTATGTTGACACACATTCTGTTGTGCTGCAGCAAGCAAGAATTTCATTGTCCCATCTTGACTGTCTCTCGACTTGACATTAAATCCCACTGACAAACCCATTAAAACATGCATGGCAGATGAAATTTAATAGTGGCGTCAAGGGGAAAAGGGGAAGTACAACGGGATCTGGGAGTCCTTGTACATCAGTCCATGAAAGTAAGCATGCAGGTACAACAGGCAGTGAAGAAAGTTGTTGGCCTTTATAACAAGAGGAATCGAATATAGGAGCAAAGAGGTCCTTCTGCAGTTGTGCAGAGTCCTAGTGAGACCACACCTGGAGTATTGTGTGCAGTTTTGGTCCCCTAATTTGAGGAAGAACATACTTGCTATTGAGGGAGTGCAGCGTAGGTTTACAAGGTTAATTCCCGGGATGGCGGGACTGTCATATGCTGAGAGAATGGAGCAGCTGGGCTTGTACACTCTGGAGTTTAGAAGGATGAGAGGGGATCTCATTGAAATCATATAAGAAAGTATAAGATTGTTAAGGGTTTGGACACGCTAGAGGCAGGAAACATGTTCCCGATGTTGGGGGAGTCCAGAAACAGCGGCCACAATTTAAGAATAAGGGGAATCCCATTTCGAACAGAGACGAGGAAACACTTTTTCTCACAGAGAGTTGTGAGTCTGCGGCATTCTCTGCCTCAGAGGGTGGTGGAGGCTGGTTCTCTGTATGCTTTCAAGAGAGAGCTAGATAGGGTCTTAGAGATAGCTCTTAAAGAATCCGGGGATATGGGGAGAAGGCAGGAATGGGTTACTGATTGGGGATGATTAGCCATGATCACATTGAATGGCCTACTCCTGCACCTATTATCTATTGTCTAACTGCAGATGTTGGAAAGATCTGGACACAAAATGCTGGAGTAACTCAGCTGGACGGGCAGCATCTCTGGTGCGAATGAACTGGAGACATTTCGGGTTGAGACCCTTCTTCAGACTCGACCCGAAACGTCACCTATTCTTTGGCTCCATAGATACTGCCTCACCCGCTGAGTTTCTCCAGCATTTTTGTTTACCAAAAGACAAACTATGGTTTGAAAGGGTTTGTAAAGCAGGCATTGAAAAAGTGGGGGGGGAAATCAATTGGATTCGACATTTCCTTGCTTTGTTCTGTCCCCTGACCCTCAGTCTGAAGAAGGGCCTCGACCCGAAACGTCTCCCGTTCATTCTCTCCAGAGATGCTGACCGTCACACTGAGTTTCTCCAGAATTTTGCGTCTTCAAAAATACAAATTCGATCTTCCCCACATTTCAATATGACGTCTTTCACGGCCAGTTTGACCGCAAAAACAAAAACTAGGCGGCGGCTTAAATAATCGTCCAACAAACCAAGTCATGGACAATAGGTGCAGGAGTAGGCCATTCGGCCCTTCGAGCCAGCACTGTCATGTTGTCAATGACACATTCTGCAGCAAGCAAGAATTTCATTGTTCTATCTGGGAGGACACATAACAATAAAACTCTATTGACTTGACCCTCTCTCCTCTCCACTCCCCACTCCACTCCCCACTCCTCTCCTCTCCTCTCCTCTCCCCCACTCCTCTGCCTCTCTCTCCTCCCTCCCTCCCCTCCCCTCCCCTCTCCTCTCCTCCCCACTCCTCTCCTCTCCTCTCCTCTGCTCTCTCCCTACACTGAACTTTTATCTCCTGTTCTGTATTATGTTGACATGTTCTGTTGTGCTGCATTTCACTTAATTGTCCTATCTGGGACACATGACAATAAAACAATCTTGACTCCCACTTGACATGACAATAAAACACTCTTGACTTGACAATAAAACACTCTTGACTTGACCATAAAACATTCTTGACTCTCTCGACTTGACATTAAATCCCACTGGCAAACCCATTTAAAACAGACATTTCACCCTCAAAAGAAAAAATCTTGGGCACCGGTCAACCAAACTTGCGGCATTCCATTGATTGAAGGCGCCGTCGGCCAATCGGCATCCGAGGTGACGTCACACCCCTCCTCTGATTGGCCGTCGCCGAGATGACCCGCCCCTTTCCAGGTTAGGTTGTCGCGCCCCGGTCCCTCCCCCCTCCAGGCCTAGTTTGAACCCCGGCGTTTAAAATCTTTTATTTATTCCTTCCTCTCCCGTTCCGCAACCCCACGCCAACGATGAAAGCTTCTACCTGCTAACGCTGTTGCTTGTATGTGGACCGAGGAGAGGAGGGAGGAGGGGGGGGCGGATCCAGTCGGCGCCTCAGCCGGGTTCTTCCACAGCCTTCGGTCGGCGCGGTCGCCGCCAAAATCCAGCCAGGCCCCACTTCCGGTGCCGCGGGCAGGAAGTGACGCGCCACCCTAGCAACTAGAGGGGGGCAGGAGGCATCTGGTCCCTAGCAACAGAGGGGCAGGAGGCATCTGGTCAATAGACATTAGGCCAGTGGTTCTCAACCTTGTTTTGCCCCATGCACCCCTTTCACCCAAAGTCAGAATGTCATTTCCCCCACTCCTTTCCAAGATTGTTAAAGAAGAAACTGCAGATGCTGGAGAATCGAGGGTACACAAAAGGCTGGAGAAACTCAGCGGGTGCAGCAGCATCTAAGGAGCGAACGAGATAGGCGACGTTTCGGGTCTCGCCGAAACGTCGCCTATCTCGTTCGCTCCTTAGATGCTGCTGCACCCGCTGAGTTTCTCCAGGCTTTTGTGTACCTTTTCCAAGATTGTCTGCCTCAAAAAGTGCATTCCACATAATATGCATATAATACTGAAAATCCTTTATTTCTAACAGATTGAGTTTGCTAATCTGTGGTCCCAATTCCCCCCCTGAAAACCTGAAATCCCCCCCCCGGGGGGAACTCCCCCCTGGTTGAGAACCCCTGCATTAGGCAATAGGTGCAGGAGGAGGCCATTCGGCCCTTCGAGCCAGCACCGCCATTCAATTTGATCATGGCTGATCATCCCCAATCAGTACCCCGTTCCTGCCTTCTCCCCATATTCCCTGACTCCGCTATTTTTAAGAGCCCTATCTAGCTCTCTCTTGAAAGTATCCAAAGAACCGGCCTCCGCCGCCCTCTGAGGCAGAGAATTCCACAGACTCACAACTCTCTGTGTGAAAACGTGTTTCCTCATCGCCGTTCTAAATGGCTTACCCCTTATTCTTAAACTGTGTGGCCCCTGGTTCTGGACTCCCCCAACATCGGGAACATGTTTCCTGCCTCTAGTGTGTCCAAGCCCTCAACAATATGCAACTGGGGGGCAGGAGACATCTGGCTCCTAGCAACTGGGGGGCAAGAGGCACATGGTCCCTAGTAACTGGAGGGCAGGAGGCATCTGGTCCCTAGCAACTGGGGGGCAAGAGGCATCTGGTCCCTAGCAACTGGGGGGCAAGAGGCACCTGGTCCCTAGCAACTGGAGGGCAAGAGGCATCTGGTCCCTAGCAACTGGGGGGCAAGAGGCATCTGGTCCCTAGCAACTGGGGGGCAAGAGGCATCTGGTCCCTAGCAACTGGGGGGCAAGAGGCATCTGGTCCCTAGCAACTGGGGGGCAAGAGGCATCTGGTCCCTAGCAACTGGGCGGCAGGAGGCATCTCGCCCCCAGCAAATGGGGGGCAGGAGGCATCTGGCCCCTAGCAACTGGGGGGCAGGAGGCATCTGGCCCCTAGCAAATGGGGGGCAGGAGGCATCTCAACCTTAGCAACTGGGGGCAGGAGGCATCTGGACCCCAGCAACTGGGGGGCAAGAGGCATCTGGTCCCTAGCAACTGGGGGGCAGGAGGCATCTGGCCCCTAGCAACTGGGGGGCAGGAGGCATCTGGCCCCTAGCAACTGGGGGAGGGGGAGGGGAGGCACCTGGCCCCCAGCAACTGGGGGGCTGAAGCACCTGGCACCTAACAACTGGGGGGCAAGGGTCACCTGGCCCCTAGCAACTGGGGCCCCCACAGGTAAAAGAGTCAATGGTTCAATGATAGAGGAAGGAACTGCAAATGCTGATTTAAATCGAAGGAAGACACAAAATGCTGGAGTATCTCAGCAGGACAGGCAGCATCGCTGGAGAGAAGAAATGGGCAACGTTTCGGGTTGAGACCCTTCTTCAGACTGACATATGTCTCAATGTACTACTGCCGTACAGTGGCACTGTATCTGAGATGCTCATATCACTTGAGGAAGGACATTCTTGCTAATTGAGGAAGCTTCTTCTTCTTTCGTGTGGCGTGCACAGCCTAAAGTTGTTGGACAACTTGTTCTATTTGATCTTCCGTTTGTGCACGTCGAGTTGATTGCATTAGTCAAAACAGGGCGGACCACGTGAAGGTTGCAATCTTCCACCCCATTGAGGGAGCGCAGGGTAGGTTCAACAGGTTGATTCCCAAGATGGCTGGTCTGTCATATGATGAAAGAGTGGAGTGACTGGGCTTGTATTCACTGGAATATAGAAGGATGAGAGGGGATCTTATAGAAACATATACAATTATTACGGGATAGGACACGCTAGAGGCAGGAAACATGTTCCCGATGTTGAGGGAATCCAGAACCTGAGGGCCACAGTTTAAGAATAAGGGGTAGGCCATTTAGAACTGAGATGAGGAAAAACTTTTTCACCCAGGGAGTTGTGAATTAGTGGAATTCTCTGCTTCGGAAGGCAGTGGAGGCCGATTCACTGGATGCATTCAAAGTAGTTAGATAGAGCTCTTAGGGCTAGAGGAATCAAGGGATATGGGGAGAAGGCAGGAACGGGGTACTGATTGTGGATGATCAGCCACGATCACATTAAATGGTGGTGCTGGCTCGAAGGGCCGACCGGCCTACTCCTGCACTTATTTCCAATGTGTCTATCTATCAAAAGTGAATTTCACTGCACATGTGAGAAATGTGAGACACCAGGTTCAAGGTTTCAAGGTCAGTTTATTGTCACGTACCAATTAAGCTTCAGTGAAATTTCATAATCATAATCATAGTTTATTACTTCACCAGGTTGATCCCCGGGATGGCGGGACTGTCATGTGAGGAAAGATTGGAAAGACTGGGCTTGTATTCACTGGAATTTAGGAGGATGAGAGGGAATCTTACAGAAACATATACAATTACAATGGGACTGGACAAGCTAGATGCAGGAAAAATCTTCTCAATGTTGGGTGAGTCCAGAACCAGGGGTCGCACTGTTTAAGAATAAAGGGGAGGCCATTTAAAACTGAGATGAGAAAATAAAAATTTCACCCAGAGATTTGTGAATTTGTGGAATTCTCTGCCACAGAAGGCAGTGGAGCCCCAGAGAGTTAAGGGCCTGTCCCACTATAAGACACTATACTTTACCCAAGAGCTCTCCCGAGTTTAAAAAAAAAATCAAACTGGTGGTAAGTACGTCGAATGTACGTAGCGGGTACGTCGGAGCTCGGGACTTCTCTTAGCGGCTCATAACGCTAACGTCAGGTACTCGGGAAACGCGGTAAGCTCGTGAAGTTTTTTTCAACATGTTGAAAAATGTCCACGAGCCCCGATTACCCACGAGCGGCCATTACCGTAATTCTCCGAGTTCGAATCAGGGGAAACTCGGGAGAACTCTTGAATTACCTCGTACAGTGGGACAGGCCCTTTAGATAGAGCTACAGGGGCGAACGGAATCAAGGGATATGGGGAGAAGGCCAGGCTTGGGTTACTGATTGTGGATGATCAGCCACGGTCACATTGAATGGCGGTGCAGGCTCGAAGGGCCGAATGGCCTCCTCCTGCACTATTTTCTATGTTACAAAGGGAATGTAAGGTGTGAAACTGACAGAGTGTACATGTGGTCGTGGAGGTGGAGAGCAGGAGGAATCACGTGGGGGTGGGTGGGGCAGAACTCTCGTCGGAGAGAGGAGGAGGAGTGTAGTAGCCATTTAGCTTATTATGACTAGTTACCTTTGAATTTTATCTGCCTGTAATTATGTCGGTGGGATTTATATGTCGTCTGAGGTGTGTTTGTGGCTGGGATTTTTCACGCAAACGCGGGTGTTAGTTTTAGTGATTAGTTCAGATGACGCACGGGGAAGGCACAGCTTTCTACAATGCAAGAGTTCTGCCAAGCATGAGTCTGACCATGCACGAGTTCTGCCAGAGTTTGACTACAAGTAAGATTAAAATGTACTTGTGAGGGATAAAGTGATTAAACCCCATTAAAGTAAGGAGTTTTAAAGAGAATCCGAACTGAGAGGGGCTGGAGAGAGGGATTCTGACACAGCTGTGTCTGAAGGTTGCCAGACCCATCCTTGAGTCCTTGAGTAAGAAGTAATAGCATTGTAAAGCAGTAGAAGGGGGTGATGTAGAGAGATCCCTATCAGTGGAAGGGAGTGATAGATGGGACCCTTGTCACTATAGCTTAGCTTTAGTACTGATATAGGAGAACTGAGAGGGTTCACTAGGAGGTGAGTAAAACTAGGGTAGGTCATGAGCAACTGAGCATGCTTAATAGAATAAATGAATATTACAACACACCCCTGGTCAAGAAACTGCTCATTACCATGAACATGTTTGAACATGCGATGTATGATATGGGAGGTGCGAGGGGATGTACGGTGGGATGTACCTACAGATTGTGCAACTCAGACCCTGATTGGAGAAGGGTCCGGAGGGGAGGTTGAATGTAAAATTCTGTGTATAAAGGGGGATGACTTCTTTGGCTTCGGTGTGTCTCGATTTGGAGAGGCACCCGAGTCTGCAGAGTCGAGAGGAATAAAGAACTCTTGCTTCCAAGATTTAGTCTTTGAGCAGTGATTGTGAGCACAAAGCGTATCTCACATACTTAAACAAGAAGAACTTTATATGAATATCTCAAGTACGTGCCATTAGTCCAGTGGTCCTTATTATCCAGTTAATTCCTGGGATGGCGGGACTGTCATATGCTGTGAGAATGGAGCGACTGGGCTTGTATATTGTATTAGAAGAATGAGAGGGGATCTTATTGAAACATATAAGATTATTAAGGGTTTGGACATGCTAGGGTCAGGAAACATGTTCCCGATGTTGGGGGAGTCCAGAACCAGGGGCCACAGTTTGAAAATAAGAAGTGGGCCATTTAGAACGGAGACGAGGAAACACTTCTTCACACAGTTGTGAGTCTGTGGAATTCTCTGCCTCAGAGGGCGGTGGAGGCCGGTTCTCTGGATGCTTTCAAGAGAGAGTTAGACAGGGCTCTTAAAGATAGTAGTCAGGGGATATGGGGAGAAGTTTAAAGGGGCTGTCCCACTGTACGAGCTAATTCAAGAGTTCTCCTGAGTTTCCCCTGATACGAACTCGGAGAATTACGGTAGGCTGCTCGTAGATACTCGGGGCTCTCGTGGACATTTTTCAACATGTTGAAAAATCTTCACAAGTCTTCACGAGCTTACCGCGCTTCCCGAGTACCTGCCGTTAGCGTTACGGGACGCCAAGGGGAACACCCCGATGCACCTGGAGTAATGGCACCAACTTGAGCGCCCAGGAGCGGAAAAGACTACAGAAATAGCTCTTCCCTACAGCCATCAGGCTATTAAACTCAAATGAAACAAAACTCTGAACATTTTATCTGTTTATTTGCACCTTGTCTGTTTATTCATTTATGTGTGTATATATTTATATGTGAGATATGCGATGTGCTCAAAATCACTACTCAGAGACTAAATCGTGGAAACAAGAGATTGTTTATTTGCGAGTCTGCAGAGTCGGGTGCCTCTCCAAGTTGAGACACACCGAAGTCAGAAAGGTAAACCCCTTTATACACACAATTCTACATTCAACCTCCCCTTGGACCCGCTCCAATCAGACACTGAGGTGGACAACCTGTAGGTACGTCCCCCCAGTACCTCCCACATCATACATCGCATGTTCAGACATGTGCATGGTAATGAGCAGTTTCTTGACCAGGGGCGTGTTGTAATATTCATTTATTTTATTAAGCATGCTTAGTTGTCTATGACCTGCCCTAGTTTTGCTCACCTCCAACTGAACTCTCTCAGTTCTCCTATATCAGCACTAAAGCTAAGCTATAGTGACAAGGGTCCCATCTATCACTCCCTTCTACTGATAGGGGTCTATCTACATCACTCCCTTCTACCGCTATACAATGCTATCACTTCTTACTCAAGGATGGATCTGGTAACTTTTATACACAGCTGTGTCAGAACCCTCTCCCTGGCCTCTATCGGTTTGAATCCTCTTTAAAGCCCCTTAGAATAGTGGGGTTTAATCACTTTATCCCTCACATATATAGTGGTATAGGGACACACTGATCTGTTCTGTATTCATGCCTACTATATTCTGTTGTGCTGAAGCAAAGCAAACATTTCATTGTCCTATCTGGGACACACGACAATAAACTCTTTTGAATCTTGAATCTTGACTCTTGACATACTTCTAAACATCTTTTCATCTCCACAGCTTTTTGTTTTTTCCGTTTAATGGTCTAAATTACTCTGAACATTTCCTGTTGGTTTGCAATGTTTAATTGTGAAGGTAGTGTATGGTTTATTTCAATGCTCCAGTTATTTCACCTCCAGTTCAAATTCCATTTGGAATATTTTGGGGGGAGCAAGAAAGCAAGAAAGCAAGAAAGCAAGATTGCTCAGTAGTTCAGTTGTGTGAGTTCTGCCTCCTCACTGGAACAGTTGTTCATGGCAGTTTCATTCAGGCTTTGCTCAGTGTTGCACCAGTCCTGCTCTCAAACACTTCCCCTTGGGGGCAGCAGGTAGCAACAGATTTTTTTCCAGCTCTTTATTTATTAATTTTGCACTGTTGTCGTTTTGATATTGTTGCTCCCTGTTTATTTCTGGGAACTTAAAAGTGTTCATTTTGCCAAAGGGGGGTGATATCTTCCTCTTGTGTCAGTCAGCATTGCTCCCTTTGCAATCCACAATGTGGCTGGGGGTGAACA
The DNA here is from genome assembly GCA_035221665.1 of Okamejei kenojei. Lineage (NCBI taxonomy): Eukaryota > Metazoa > Chordata > Chondrichthyes > Rajiformes > Rajidae > Okamejei > Okamejei kenojei. Next base: position 13,180,434 of record CM069160.1, read on the forward strand.
GCTGGGCCTTGTGTTGTTGAGAAAATGTCTGTGTGTGGCTGTGTGAGTGTGTGCCTGTGTGTGAGTGTGTGTCTGTGTGAGTGTGTGTCTGTGTGAATGTGTGTCTGTGTGTGAGTGTGTGTCTGTGTGTGAGTGTGTGTCTGTGTGTGAGTGTGTGCCTGTGTGTGAGTGTGTGTCTGTGTGAGTGTGTGTCTGTGTGTGAGTGTGTGTCTGTGTGTGAGTGTGTGTCTGTGTGTGAGTGTGTGTCTGTGTGTGAGTGTGTGTCTGTGTGTGAAGTGTGTGTCTGTGTGAGTGTGTGTCTGTGTGTGAGTGTGTGTCTGTGTGAGTGTGTGTCTGTGTGAGTGTGTGTCTGTGTGAGTGTGTGTCTGTGTGTGAGTGTGTGTCTGTGTGAGTGTGTGTCTGTGTGTGAGTGTGTGTCTGTGTGTGAGTGTGTGTCTGTGTGGAGTGTGTGTCTGTGTGTGAATGTGTGTGTGTGTCTGTGTGAGTGTGTGTCTGTGTGTGAGTGTGTGTCTGTGTGAGTGTGTGTCTGTGTGTGAGTGTGTGTCTGTGTGAGTGTGTGGCTGTGTGTGAGTGTGTGTCTGTGTGAGTGTGTGTCTGTGTGTGTGTGTGCTGTGTGTGTGTGTGTCTGTGTGTGTGTGTCTGTGTGAGTGTGTGTCTGTGTGTGAGTGTGTGTCTGTGTGTGAATGTGTGTCTGTGTGTGAGTGTGTGTGTGTGTGTGAGTGTGTGTCTGTGTGAATGTGTGTCTGTGTGAGTGTGTGTCTGTGTGTTAGTGTGTGTCTGTGTGTGAGTGTGTCTGTGTGTGAATGTGTGTGTGTGTGTCTGTGTGAGTGTGTGTCTGTGTGAATGCGTGTCTGTGTGAGTGTGTGTCTGTGTGTGAGTGTGTGTCTGTGTGTGAATGCGTGTCTGTGTGAGTGTGTGTCTGTGTGTGAATGTGTGTCTGTGAGTGAGTGTGTGTCTGTGTGTGAGTGTGTGTCTGTGCGTGTTTGTGCGTGTTTGTGTGTGAGTGTGTGTCTGTGTGAGTGTGTGTCTGTGTGAGTGTGTGTCTGTGAGTGCGCGTCTGTGTGAGTGTGTGTGTGAGTGTGTGTCTGTGTGTACGAATGCGTATGTGTGTGAGTGTGTGCGTGTTTGTCTTTGTGTGTAAATGTGTGTCTGTGTGAATGTGTGTGTGTGTGTCTGTGAGTATGAATGTATGTGAGTGTGTGTCTGAGTGAGAATGTGGCTGTGTGAGTGTGTATGTGTGAGTGCGAATGTGTGTGTGAGAATGTGTCACTGTGTGAATGTGTCTGTGTGTGAATGTGTCAGTGTATGAGTGTGTGAATGCGAGTGTCCGTGTCTGAGTGCGTTCGTGTGTGAGTGTGTCTGTATGTGAGTGTGTCTGTATGTGTCAGTGTGTGAGTTTGTGTCAATGTGAATAAGAGTGTGTGTGTATGGGGTTGGTTTGCCCGCATTTGCAGTATTGTGCAAAATCCTTCCATTAAAACAGATCTGCTTCTTATCGAGTCCACACACAAGATCAGAAGTTGTTCGGGCAGATCTGAACACACTTCTCGGCATCTGCATACAATGGTGTCTGTCTTGTGCGTGGCGGTGGAAAGATTGGTGGAAACAGGGCGCGTGACGTGAACGCTCTTTCCTTGACCCCTTTAAAACAGATACAGAGAATGTGAAGAAAAACTGGAGTTAAACTGTTTGAAAGTCATTCATTGTTAAGTATAGAGCTAAGGAACTGAAGATGCTGCTTCATCAAAAAAAAAGACACAAAATGCTGGAGTAACTCGGTTACCCCACTATGGGTAAGAGACTGAGCATGTCCCCGATCTATGCCCCTCATGATCATATGCACCTCCATAAGATCGTCAGTGCTCCAAGGAATAAAGTCCTAGCTTGCCCAGGTCCTCCCAATAGCTCAGGCATTCAAGTCCTGGCAACATCCAAGCAAATCTTTTCTGCACTCTTTCCCACTTCACAACATCCTTCTTATTCCACAAAAGACCCTTCTGGCCGCCCTGAAACGTCACCTATCCAGAGATTCAAGATTAAAGAGAGTTTATTGTCATGTGTCCTAGATAGGACAATGAAATTATTTCTTTGCTTCAGCACAACAGAATATAGTAGGCATAAATAAATACAGAACAGATCAGTGTGTCCACATACCATTGAATATATATATATTCAATGGTATGTGGACACATATGTATATATATATATATATACACACACACATAAATAACCAGATAATGTTCAGATTTTTGTTTGCGTTGAGTTTAATAGTCTGATGACTGTGGGGAAGAAGCTGTTCCTGAACCTGGATGTTCCTGTACCTTCTACCTGCCTGACCCACAGAGTTACTCCAGCACTTAGTGCCCTATTGTGTATTAACCAGCATCTGCAATTATTTGTATCTGCGTACCAATAGACAAAGAAAATAGGTGTAACAGATTGGAGGAACTGCACCTCATATTTCGCTTGGGTAGTTTACACCCCAGCAGTATGAACATTAACTTCTCTAACTTCAAGAAGCCCTTGCTTTCCCTCTCTCTCCATCCCCTCCCCCTTCCCAGTTCTCCCACCAGTCTGACTGTCTCCGACTGCATTCCATCTCTGTCCCGCCCACTCCCCTGACATCAGTCTGAAGAAGGGGGTCTCGACCCGAAACGTCGCCCATTCCTTCTCTCCAGAGATGCCGCCTGTCCCGCTGAGTTACTCCAGCATTTTGTGCTCTGCATTTTCTTGCCTCGTCCCTTCTCCGTTGTTTGCAGTGGAGGAGGTTGTCGTTGTCCACCGCACGTATCGAGACCATGCTGGGAGATACCACATACAGCTTTCATCATATGTCAGTCCCGCCATCCCGGGAATTAACCTGGTGTGAGGAAGTATTATATAAATAGAACCGCTCGGATAGTGACTTTTATATAAGCTAGGTCATTTGCAAAGAAAAGCTTAAGGTTTTCCTGACGGAATAAAGTGCAATTAAGCATATACACACACAGGGAAGGATGAGTCAAGACATAGAAACAGTTAACCTGAACCTGACTTTGTGTTGAAGAATGGATAGCTGAATAGGGGCCTCTTCTTAGGCCAGTGGTCAACTCTTTGGGTACTTTCTTAGGTTATGAGGTTTGTGCTGAGTTTGAGATAGAATTCAAGGCTGAGAGATGAGGCCCTGTAGTTAGCCTTGGCTATGTTAAATTAGGAAGAGGAGTAGTGCCTGGAGAAGAAGATAATTAGATTGATGGATACCAATGTAATTCTGAGTTGTGATTTTACGCTTTGTTCTGTAATATTTGTAAAAAGCCTTGTAGAGAGATTGGAAATCCATCTCCCAGAGATAGCAGGAAAAGGGGAGGCTGTAAGTTAAGAATGAAGTTTCTCCTGGTACCAAACACTTATTACATAAGTTGACAGATTTACGACCCATGCATGCTTGGTTTGGAGGTGTATGTGTTTTGAACTTAGAAACTGTAATTCAGCAAACTCATATCATTAATGTTTTAAATACAAATGTAATAGTAAAATTGTAGTGAAACAAATTATGAAATGTATTGTCCTAGTAGGAATGTAAACATTTAACTTATAGAAATTGTTTAGATTTATAGAAATATCTTTCTTCTTGGTATGGAAGTGTGTATGACTTGTGTGATCATTGTATTACAAATGTATCTTATATTTTGAGGAGTGTTCTTTGATAATTGGGCCTACTGGGGTTCTGCTGTGTTGAAATAAAATAAGCAAAGTTATACCACAGGCAAACGAAGGTTGTAATGAGGCCAGGGAATGGGGATCATGTAACTGATGTTGTAAATCACCAGAAGGACTCAGATGATTGGTTACTAGCTTGTCATACCCTCTGTAAATCTGAAATGTCTAATACCTATATAAATGCCATGAGTTTGTATCAAAGTTACTCCTCTCTGGACCCGCCCCAGAGCATCAGCTCTGTGTTGGAAGGTTCACAGACGAGTCTCAGCTGAATAAATAATTGATTTCAACAGCAAGAAGTGTTTGAGTCAAGTTGACTTTAGATTGACAAAAGAACTCAGTTTAACAGGTGAACCTACGCTGCACTCCCTCAATAGCAAGAATGTCCTTCCTCAAATTAGGGAACCAAAATTGCACACAATACTCCAGGTGTGGTCTCACTAGGGCTCTGTATAACTGCAGAAGGTACTCTTTGCTCCTATATTCAACTCCCCTCGTTATGGAGGCCAACATGCCATTCGCTTTCTTCACTGCCTGCTGTACCTGCATGCTTACTTTCAAAGATGTTGCCAAGACTAGAGGGTGTGACCTACAGGGAGAGGTTGAGTGGGCTGGGACTCTATTCCTTGGAGCTCAAGAGGATGAGGGGTGATCTTATAGAGGTGTGGCAGGCAGTGGCGAGTGGAGTGCCGCAAGGCTCAGTGTTGGGGCTGCAACAGTTTACCATATATATTAATGATTTGGAAGAGGGAATTAGGAGCAACACTAGCAAGTTTGCGGATGACACAAAGCTGGGTGGCAGTGTGAACTGTGAAGAGGGTGTTAGGAGGTTGCAGGGTGACCTGGACAGGTTGAGTGAGTGGGCAGATGCATGGCAGATGCAGTATAATATAGATAAATGTGAGGTTATCCACTTTGGTGGCAAAAACAAGGGGGCTGATTATTATCTCAATGGGGATAGATTAGGTAAGGGGGAGGTACAGCGAGACCTGGGTGTCCTTGTACACCGGTCACTGAAAGTTGGCGTGCAGGTACAGCAGGCAGTGAAGAAAGCTAATGGAATGTTGGCCTTCATAACAAGAGGATTTCAGTATAGGAGTAAAGAGGTTCTTCTGCAGTTGTATAGGGCTCTGGTGAGACCACATCTGGAGTATTGCGTACAGTTTTGGTCTCCTAATTTAAGAAAGGACATCCTTGTGATTGAGGCAGTGCAGCGTAGGTTCACGAGATTGATCCCTGGGATGGCGGGACTGTCATATGAGGAAAGATTGAAAAGACTAGGCTTGGATTCATTGGAGTTTAGAAGGATGAAGGGGAATCTTATAGAAACATATAAAATTATAAAAGGAGTGGACAAGCTAGATGCAGGAAAAATGTTCCCAATGTTGGGCGAGTCCAGAAGCAGGGGCCACAGTCTTAGAATAAAGGGGAGGCCATTTAAGACTGAGGTGAGAAAAAACTTTTTCACCCAGAGAGTTGTGAATTTGTGGAATTCCCTGCCACAGAGGGCAATGGAGGCCAAATCACTAGATGGATTTAAGAGAGAGTTAGATAGAGCTCTCGGGGCTAGTGAAATCAAGGGATATGGGGAGAAGGCAGGCACGGGTTATTGATTGGGGACGATCAGCCATGATCACAATGAATGGCGGTGCTGGCTCGAAGGGCCGAATGGCCTACTCCCGCACCTTTTGATTATTTTCTAAAGCTGTGATTAGTTCAGATCCAAACAGGCAAACTCATGCAGATGACTGTCAATGTGGGATATGGAACATATTACACTTGAGCAAGATGAGCAATGCTCTGAGGGCCAAATGGCCTGCTCCTGCACCTATTTCCCATGTTCCAAAATCGGTTGCATTAAGAACTCTCCAGGTTGCTTAAATCCATCCACTGGATGGATTTAAGAGAGAGTTAGATAGAGCTCTAGGGGCCGATGGAATCAAGGGATATGGGGAGAAGGCAGGCACAGGTTATTGATTGAGGACGATCAGCCATGATTACAATGAATGGCGGTGCTGGCTCGAAGGGCCGAATGGCCTCCTCCTGCACCTATTTTCTATGTTTCTATGCCCTTCGCTTTCTTCACTGCCGGCTGTACCTGCACGCTTACTTTCAAAGATGTTGCCAGGGCTAGAGGGTGTGAGCTACAGGGAGAGGTTGGGCAGGCTTCCATGGAGCTCAGGAGGATGAGGGGTGATCTTATAGAGGTGTCTCGCCACATTTGGCGGTGAAGGGGTTAACGATTGACGTTGGCTTTGTGTGTGTTTTGACCGTGCCAGGGGGCGTGTGGGCTGCTGCCATGGCCTCGCGGCAGCAGAGGAAGGTGCTGCGCTACGCGGCGGAGGGCGACGCCAGCAAGCTGCGGGCCTACCTGGGCCGCCACCCGCAGCTGGGGGTGTCCTTCAGCGGCCGCAAGGGCCGCAGCCCGCTGCACGCGGCCTGCCGGCGGAGCGGGGGGGCAGCCGCCGCCAGGCTCCTGCTGCGGCGCGGAGCCGACCCCACCCGCCGGGACGCCAAGGGGAACACCCCGCTGCACCTCGCCGCCCGCCTCGCCCTCAGGAGGGGAGAGCAAGGTAAGCTGGGGCCGGGAGTCACGCTGGTGGGGAAGGAGGGGAGTGGATTCAATTCAATTCAATTCAAATTTAATGTCATTGCACAGATACAGGTATGGGTACAACGAAATGCAGTTTAGTCAGTACGTAGTGATAGCAATGTTTAGATAAATACAGATAAATAACTACAGATGTGGGAATCTATCGGCGGGACTCCGAGTTCAGCAGTGCGATGGTGTTATTGTAGAAGCTGTTCCTCATCCTGCTGGTGCGGGACCTGAGGCTCCTGTACCGCCTCCCCGATGGTAGGAGGGCAAACAGTCCATGGTTAGGGTGGGAGGGGTCCTTGATGATCTTCCCAGCCCGTCTCAGACACCGTTTTCGGTGGAGGGCATCCATGGCAGGGAGCGGGGCACCGATGATGTGCTGGGCGGTTTTCACCACCCGTTGTAGTGCCTTCCTGTCTGCTACGGTGCAGCTGCTGTACCAGACCGTAAAGCAGGTGGTCAGGATGCTTTCGATGGTACAGCGGTAGAAGGTGGTCAGGATCAGGGGGGACAGGTGGGCTTTTTTGAGCCTCCTCAGGAAGTAAAGGCGCTGCTGCGCCTTTTTGACCAGCTTGGAGGTGTTGAGGGACCAGGACAGATCCTCCGAGATGTGTACCCCGAGGAATTTGTAGTTGGAGACCCGCTCCACCTCAGTCCCGTTTATACGGATGGGGGTGTGTCTGCCCCCTCTGTTCTTCCTGAAGTCGACAATGATCTCCTTCGTCTTCTGGGAGTTGAGGACGAGGTTGTTATCGGCACACCAGGTTGTCAGGTGCTGGACCTCCTCCCTGTAGGCTGACTCGTCGTTATCGCTGATCAGTCCCACCACCGTGGTGTCGTCGGCAAATTTTATGATGGCGTTGGAGCTAAACTTAGGGATGCAGTCATGGGTGAAGAGAGAGTAGAGGAGAGGACTGTCGTAGAGGATGTTGTACAGAGGGTCGACACAAAAAAAGCTGCAACACCGCAGCGGGGCAGCACCTTACATGTCAGTCCGAAGAAGGGTCTCGACCCGAAACGTCACCTCTTCCTTCGCTCCGTAGATGCTGCCTCGCCCGCTGAGTTTCTCCAGCATTTTTGTCCGCATTCTTATATTTCGCTTGGGCCTGTTGGCACAGCGATAGGGCTGCTGCCTTACAGCGAATGCAGCGCCGGGGACCAGGGTTCCATCCCGACCACAGGTGCTGTCTGTGTGGAGTTTGCACGTTCCCCCCCCCCCCCCCCCCCCCCGTGACCTGCGTGGGTTTTTCGCAGAGATCCTCGGTTTCCTCCCACACTCCAAAGACGCGCAGGGTTGTAGGTTAATTGGTTTGGTAAAAGTAAAAATTGTGCCTAGTGGGTGTAGCATGGTGTTACTGTGCGGGGATCGCTGGTCGGCGCGGACCCTGTGGGCTGAAGGGCCTGTTTCCGTGCTGTATCTTTAAACTAAACTAAGACCAAGCGCAGGCTTGGCGATCGCTTCGCCGAAACACCTCCGCTCGGTTCGCAATATTTTTTATTTCAAAATAGACTTTATTCAGGTAATAAATATACACAATACATGAACCGTGCAAAAAATTCATCCGACATTTTCGGAGGCTATATGAATTGTTCAATACATTGCTCGAATTTCACAAATCTGTCCCCCACCCTTGCCACTCCTGTGGCCAACTGGCGTTGTAACCAACCTGATCTCCCGGTGGCCCAGCACTTCAACTCCCCCTCCCATTCCGAATCCGACCTCTCTGTCCTGGGCCTCCTCCATGGCCAGAGTGAGGGCCACCGCAAATTGGAGGGGCAGCACCTCATATTTCGCTTGGGCAGTTTTACACCCCAGCGGCATGAAATTCTCCAATTTCAGATAGTCCTTACTTTCCCCTCCCCTTCTCAGCTCTCCCTCACCCCACTGGCCCCACCACTTCCTTTCTTCATGCCCCCCCCACCCACCCTCACATCAATCTGACGAAGGGTTTCGGCCCGAAACATTGCCTATTTCCGTCGCTCCATAGATGCTGCCTCACCTGCTGAGTTTCTCCAGCATTTTTGTCTACCTTCGATTTTCCGGCATCTGCAGTTCCTTCTTGAATGTTTTGTCTACTCCCCTGCAATATCTCCTCAAGGTATGCCTACTTTGAAGAAGTTATCTAACTTCAAGTAGTCCGTGCTTTCCCTCTCTCTCCACCCCTCTCCCTTCCCAGTTCTCCCACCAATCTGACTGTCCCCTGATTACATTTTATCTCTGTTTTCTTTGTTGTCACCTTCTCCTAACTAACAATGATCTAGTCTACGTGTTCCTTAGTCGCATCTCATTTGATGTCCTGTTTTCACACCTCACACTTTCTTATCTCTGTGTCTCCCTCTGCCCTGACTCTCAACAGACAATAGGTGCAGGAGTAGGGCATTCGGCCGTTCGAGCCAGCACCTCCATTCAATGTGATCATGGCTGATCATCCACAATCAGTACCCCGTTCCTGCCTTCTCCCCATATCCCCTGACTCCGCTATCTTTAAGAGCCCTATGCAGCTCTCTCTTGAAAGTATCCAGAGAACCGGCCTCCACCGCCCTCTGAGGCAGTGAATTCCACAGACTCTCAACTCTCTGTGTGAAAAAGTGTTTCCTCGTCTCCGTTCTAAATAGACAATAGACAATAGGCAATAGGTGCAGGAGTAGGACATTTGGCCCTTCGAGCCAGCACCGCCATTCAATGTGATCATGGCTGATCATCCCCAATCAGTACCCCGTTCCTGCCTTCTCCCCATATCCCCTGACTCCGCTATCTTTAAGAGCCCTATGCAGCTCTCTCTTGAAAGCATCCAGAGAACCGGCCTCCGCCGCCCTCTGAGGCAGAGAATTCCACAGACTCACAATTCTCTGTGTGAAAAAGTGTTTCCTCGTCTCCGTTCTAAATACCTTACCCCTTATTCATAAACTGTGTGGCCCCTGGTTCTGGACTCCCCCAATATCGGGAACATGTTTCCTGCCTCTAGCGTGTCCAAACCCTTAATAATATTATATGTTTCAATAAGGTGCCCTCTCATCCTTCCAAACTCCAGAGTTTACAAGCTCAGCCGCTCCATTCTCTCAGCATCTGACAGTCTGAAGAAGGGGGTGTGGGATGGTGTTAGTGTGCGGGGATCGGCTGGTCGGGGATCGCGCTGTATCTCAAAACTAAACACAGGCACCAATCAAGAACCTATCACTCTGAGATCGATTCGGGGAGCAGCTCCATTGGCTAAGGTGACATGGTCTTGTTCCTTCCCAGCTGACGAGGACCTGGTGGTGCCTTTGGTGAAATGTTGCCCGATTGCCATGGACCTGCTGAATGACGATGGGGTCACTCCAAGAGAAATCCTCAGGTCAAGATCGATGCATCAGGTAAGCATGGCTGCTGGAGGTAGGGTTGCCAACTTTCTCACTCCCAAACAAGGGATAAAAGGTGGGTATGGTGCAGTTTTGTGTGCAGTTTTGGTCCCCTAATGTTAGGAAGGACATTCTTGCTATTGAGGGAGTGCAGCGTAGGTTCACAATGTTAATTCGCGGGATGGCGGGACTGTCAAATGTTGGGAGAATGGAGCGGCTGGGCTTGTATACTCTGGAGTTTAGAAGGATGAGAGGGAATCTTATTGAAACATCTCAGATTATTAAGGGTTTGGACACGCTGGAGGCAGGAAACATGATGGTACAATTGATTTGTTGTCATTTGAACCTCTTTGAAGTTCAAACAAAATTTGGACATGTTCCCGATGTTGGGGGAGTCCAGAACCAGGGGCCACGGTTTAAGAATAAGGGGTAAGCCATTTAAAACGGAGACGAGGAAACACATTTTCTCACAGAGAGTTGTGAGTCTGTGGAATTCTCTGCCTCAGAGGGCGGTGGAGGCCGGTTCTCTGGATGCTTTCAAGAGAGAGCTAGATAGGGCTCTTAAAAATAGCGGAGTCAGGGGATGTGGGGAGAAGGCAGGAACGGGGGTACCGATTGGGGATGATCAGCCATGATCACATTAAATGGCGGTGCTGGCTCGAAGGGACAAATGGCCTCCTCCTGCAACTTTATGGTCTATTGTCTAAAATGCTGGAGTAGCTCAGCGGGACAGGCGGCATCTCTGGGGAGAAGGAATGGGGGACGTCTCGGGTCGAGACCCTTCTTGAGATTGTGCAGCTCTAGAAACCCAGACTTCTCTCCGTCAAAACCCCTCAGCAGGACGCACGGACGGCGGGTGAGCGTTCGACCGAAGCAGGGACGGGCCGCACCGACGGGGAGTGGTACAGCAAGCTGTTCGGCGAATGCGAGGACGAATTCTACCAGTCGTGCGGTCGTTACGAAGGTGAGAAACTTCGAGACTAAGATATCTCCATGACTGAGGTGACAAGTATATTGAGATTCTGCTTCCTCTGCAACGATTATGAGATGTCACCTGGGCAACCGGGAGAGTTCTTAATGCCACCGATTTAGAAATAGAGAAAATAGGTGCAGGAGCAGGCCATTCGGCCCACCGAGCATTGTTCATCCTGCTCAAATGTAATATTTTCCATATCCCACTGACAGTCATCCGTATGAGATCGCCTGTTTGGAACTGAACTAAGTACAGCTTTAGACAATAGAGAATAGGTGCGGCAGTAGGCCATTCGGCCCTTCGAGCCAGCACCGCCATTCAATGTGATCACGGCTGATCATCCCCAATCAGTACCCCGTTCCTGCCTTCTCCCCATACCCCTCGATTCCGTTAGCCCCAAGAGCTAAATCTAACTCTCTCTTGAGTGCTACGAAGGAGATACACTCTGGATTTTAGACGGATGAGAGGGGATCTCATTGAAACATATAAGATTGTTAAGGGTTTGGACACGCTAGAGGCAGGAAACATGTTCCCAATGTTGGGGGAGTCCAGAACCAGGGGCCACAGTTTAAGAATAAGGGGTAAGCCGTTTAGAACGGAGACGAGGAAACACTTTTTCTCACAGAGAGTTGTGAGTGTGGAATTCTCTCCCTCAGAGGGCGGTGGAGGCGGGTTCTCTAGATGCTTTCAAGAGAGAGCTAGATAGGGCTCTTAAAAATAGCGGAGTCAGGGGATATGGGGAGAAGGCAGGAACGGGGTACTGATTGGGGATGATCAGCCATGATCACATTGAATGTCGGTGCTGGCTCGAAGGGCCGAATGGCCTCCTCCTGCACCTATTGTCTATTGGCCCTTTGAGCCAGCACCGCCATTCAATGTGATCGTGGCTGATCATCCACAATCAGTACCCCGCTCCTGCCCTCTCCCCATAATCCCTTGATTCCGTTAGCCCCGAGAGCTAAATCGAACTCTCTCTTGAAAAAGTCCAGTGAATCGGCCTCCACTGCCTTTTGTGGCAGAGAATTATTTCTTAATCGAGTTCACAGAAGGTGCGGTGCCGTGCAAGGTGGCTTTGCGCCGGATGCGGTACGGTCAGAGCTCGGCAGCGCTCGGCGGGCTGGATGATTACGGGGGAAAAAATGCGCCAGCTGGCCGGATGATTTCGGGTTACGGGCCGCATTCGGACCGGGGGCCCTAGGCTGCAGACCCTTGCTCTATGCCATGGATGAGTTGAGTACAGGTTTGTAGGTTAATTTGGCTTTGGTAGAAAATCCAAATTGCCCCTGGTGTTCATGTGTATCGCCGTTGGTGTAAACCAGCATCTGCAGTTCCTTCCGTCACGCTGGTTCTATGTTATCCCGCATTCAGTAGACAATAGGTGCAGGAGTAGGCCATTCGGCCCTTCGAGCCAGAACCGCCAGCATTCCCATCCACTCCCGACACATTTGGGGGCATTTTTACAGAGGGTCGATTAAGGGCGGTCACGGAGGCGCAACGGTAGAGTTGCTGCCTCTCACAGCGCTCTTGGCGCCAGTGACCCAGGTTCGATCCCGACTACAGGTATTGTCTGTATGGAGTTTGCACGTTCTCCCCGTGACCAGGTGGGTTATCCCCGGGTGCTCCGGTTTCCTCCCACACTACTAAGACGTACAGGTTTGGACAGGGAAAGGACTTGCACTTTATTTTGCCTTCCATCACAGTGAGGAATGTGTAGGAGTCACTGTGGTGGATGTTCATGTTAAAACGTGTTTTTGAATTATCTGTTGCTTTTTTAATTGTATGACTGACCTGGCCAATGAAATTCCTCGTATGTTTTAAAACATACTAGCCGAATAAATTCTGATTCTGATTCTGATTTATTGGTCAATTGACTTTGTATGAATGTAAATTGTCCCTAGTGTGTGTAGGATAGTGTTGGTGTGCATGGATCGCTGGTCATTGGGCCGAAGGGCCTGATTCCACTCTGTATCTCTAAACTAAACTAAACTTATCTGAACTTATCTAAGTTACCTCAGCTGAACTCAACCAACTTATCCCAACCACCTTATCTCAACCAACGAGGATATTGCCAGGACTGGAGGGTGTGAGCTATAGGGAGAGGTTGAGTAGGCTGGGTCTCTATTCCAGGAGGATGAGGGGAGATCTTATCGAGATCTACAAAATCATGAGAGGAATAGATTGGGTAGATGCACAGAGTCTTTTACCCAGAGTAGGGGAATCGAGGACCAGAGGACATAGGTTCAAGGTGAAGGGGAAAAGATTTAATAGGAATCCGAGGGATAACAGAGGAACGAGCTGCCAGAGGAGGTAGTTGAGGGTGGGACTATCCCAACGTTTAAGAAACAGTTGGACAGGTACATGGATAGGACTGGTTTGGAGGGTTATGGACCAAGCGCGGGCAAGTGGGACTAGCGTAGCTGGGACATTGTTGGCCGGTGTGGGTGAGTTGGGCCAAAGGGCCTGTTTCCACACTGTATCACTCTATGACTAACTCTATCCCAACTAAACCTATCCCAACCAATGTATCCCAACCAACTTATACCAACTAACCTTATCCCAAGCAACATATCTCAAGCAACTTATCCCAACTAACCTTATCTCAACTAACCTTATCCCAACTAACCTTATCCCAACCACGTTATCCCAACTAACCGTATCCCAACTAACTTTATCCCAACTAACTTTATCCCAACCAACTTATTCCAAGCAACTTATTCCAAGCAACTTATCCCAACCAACTTATCCCAACCAACTTATCCCAACCAACTTTTCCCAACCAACCGTTTCCCAACTAACCTTATTCCAACCAACTTATTCCAAGCAACTTATTCCAACCAACTTATCCCAACCAACTTATCCCAACCAACTTATATCAACTAACCTTATCCCAACCACCTTATCCCAACCACCTTATCCCAACCACCTTATCCCAACTAACCGTTTCCCAACCAACCGTTTCCCAACTAACCTTATTCCAACCAACTTATTCCAAGCAACTTATTCCAAGCAACTTGTCCCAACCAACTTATCCCAACCAACTTATACCAACTAACCTTATCCTAAACAACTTATCCCAACCAACTTATCCCAAGCAACTTATCCTTCTTCTGTCGTGTGGCGTGCACAGCCTAAAGTTATAGGACAACTTGTTCTATTTGATCTTCTGTTTGAACACGTCGAGTTGATTGCATTAGTCGAAACGGGGCGGACCACGTGAAGGTTGCAATCGTCCACCCCGCAACTTATCCCAATTAACCTTATCCCAACTAAATGAAACTAAGCTAAACTGATCTCAGCTACGTGAAGCTAAACTCTCCATGTTGTGTCTATTGTCCCTGGAGCAGACGACTACTCTGTGCCGGAGCCGGAGCCACAGACGTACGAACGCTGGGCGGAGCGTTTGGCGAGGGAATACGCGGAGAAGCGTGCCCGGGCCCGGCCCGGCATGGGCAGCGCCCCGTCCGTGGACCGGCAGAGGCAGCGGCAGCGGGAGCAGGAGCAGCGGGATCTGCGGCGGCGGCTGGAGGAGGAGCACCGGCTGTACCAGGAGCGGGCCGGCCGCGAGGCGGCGGCGGCGGCCGGCGGGCGCAAGCAGCGCTACGAGCAGGGCTGCGCCCAGGTGTTCGGGCGGGGCGGGGCGGCGGCGGCGGCGGAGGGGGGCGATCGCCTGGCCTACGCCGACATCCCCTGGCCCCACCCGCGCGGCACGGTGGAGGAGATGGTGGCGGTGATCGTCCACGGCGTGGACCGCGGGCGGACGGAGGAGCTGCGGCGTTACCTGCGGCAGCAGCGGGCCGTCTGGCACCCCGACCGCTTCGCCCAGCGGTGCGGTGAGCGGCTGCTGGAGGCCGACCGGCGGAGGATCCTCGACACTGTCACCGCCCTCTCCCAGGCGCTCAACAAGCTGTCGGAGACTGTCCACTAACGTCCCGGCCCCGGGGCCGCCCTGTGGAGACGAGGAGTTGCAAAGGCTGCTTCACACAAATGGACACAAGATGCTGGAGTAACTCGGCAGCTCAGGCAGCATCTCCAGAGAACGTGGACATGTGATACTTCGTGTTGGGACCCTTCTTCAGACTGGTGACGTATCAGTCGCGACTCTGCTTCAGACTTGGTGACACTTCAATTTGGGATCCTTCGTCACAAAAACGCCCCGACCTACTTGATGCCACGAGTACCTACGACTAGCATCACAACCCACCTACGACCTGCCCACGACCTCGTGACGACCATGCTGCGACTATGAGTCAAGGGCAAACTCGGCAGAGGTCGTGAATTAGGTCGTGAAAGTGGGACAGGCCTATTCAGACGTGACATTTCGTGTCGGGGACCTTTTTTCAGACTGGTGACGTTTCAGGTCATGAACCTTCTTCGACTAGTGACATTTTGGGTCGGGACCCTTCATGAAGGGCCTGTCCCACTTTCACGACCTAATTCACGACCTCTGCTGAGTTTGCCCTCGACTCATACTCGCAGCGAGGTCGTCACGGGACTTTGAAGCTGGTACGACTTGGGTGGGGGAGGGCTAGACAATAGACAATAGGTGTCGGAGGTCGTAGGTAGGTCGTGATGCCAGTCGTAAGTAGTCGTGGCATCATGTAAGTCGCGGCGATTTTTCTAGCCTGATGAAAAATGTCCACGAGTAATCTCAAGTGCGCACTCGTAATTTTGTCCGGCTCAAAGGAGGTGCCAGGCCACCAGTTGCCGGTAAAGATCCTCCCAGCTCTTGCGCTCATTGTAGAGCGTCGCCATTTTACCGTCAATGTCCCGTAAAATGTCAACTTCATTATGTTTTTTTTTTAAGTGTATAAATTGTGTAAATATTCAATTGTCTGAGCATCAAAATTACACGTCAAACCAAAGTAATAATCTTATTAAATTAAAAAGTCAAAACATGTACACAGTGACAGCATGGGGAAGATTGTTGGGGTATTCTCCCATCAGTCGGGCTGGGATTTTTCAGTCGCATCTCATATTTCGCTTGAGCAGCTTACAACCCAGTGGTGTGACTCTAGATGTCTCTAACTTCAAGTAATCCTTGCATCCCCCCCCCCCCATCTTTAGAAGGAATGTAGGCAATAAACAATAGGTGCAGGAATTGGCCGTTTGGCCCTTCGAGCCATTCAATGTGATCATGGCTGATCATCCCCAATCAGTACCCCCCGTTCATGCCTTCCCCCTGTATCCCCTGACTCCGCTATCCCAAAGAGCCATATCTAGCTCTCTCTTGAAAGTATCCAGTTTAAGATTTAGGGGTCATTTAGAAGGATGAGAGGGGATCGTATTGAAACATATAAGATTATTAAGGGTTTGGACACTCGAGGCAGGAAACATGTTGGGGGAGTCCGGGACCAGGAGCCACAGTTTAAGAATAAGGTGCTCAAGAAGGGACTGCAGATGCTGGAAAATCGAAGGTATACAAAAATGCTGGAGAAGCTCAGCGGGTGAGGCAGCATCTATGGAGCGAAGGAAATAGGCAACGTTTCGGGCCGAAATTGGAGGTCAATGTTCAAGCTGAAGACTGGTGGTTTTCCTCGAAGGGCCAAATGGCCAGCTTCAAAGTCGTCTTGTCGAGTCTCATTGTCTGCAACTCGTTTTCTCCTAGCCCACAGCTAACAATGGCCTCTTTCCTATATCATCATCACTTTTTCCTGCACATAGAAAACAGGTGCAGGAGGAGGCCATTTGGCCCTTTGAGCCAGCACCGCCATTCATTGTGACTATGGCTGATCGTCCCCTATCAATAACCCGTGCCTGCCTTCTCCCCATATCCCTTGACTCCACTAGCCCCTAGAGCTCTATCTAACTCTCTCTTAAATCCATCCACTGCCCTCTGTGGCAGGGAATTCCACAAATTCACAACTCTCTGGGTGAAAAAGTTCTTTCTCACCTCAGTCTTAAATGACCTCCCCTTTATTCTAAGACTGTGGCCCCTGGTTCTGGACTCGCCCAACATTGGGAACATTTTTCCTGCATCTAGCTTGTCCAGTCCTTTTGTAATTTTATATGTTTCTATAAGATCCCCCTCATCCTTCTAAACTCCAGTGAATACAAGCCTAGTCTTTTCAATCTTTCCTCATAAGACAGTCCCGCCATCCCAGGGATCAATCTCGTGAACCTACGCTGCACTGCCTCAATCACAAGGGTGTCCTTCCACAAATTAGGAGACCAAAACTGTACACAATACTCCAGATGTGGTCTCACCAGAGCCCTATACAACTGCAGAAGAACCTCTCTACTCCTATACTGAAACCCTCTTGTTATGAAGGCCAACATGCCATTAGCTTTCTTCACTGCCTGCTGTATCTGAACGTCAACTTTCAGTGACCGGTGTACAAGGACGCCCAGGTCTCACTGTACCTCTGAGGCTATGAGGGCGTGACCTCTAATTCTGAGGCTATGACCTCTGGTCATAGACTCTCCTACAAGTGGAAACATCCTCTTCACATCAATTTCCATTTTCCCCATTTCTCCCTATAACTGCCTTAAAAATATCCACTGACTTGGCCTCCACCGCCCTCTATGGCAATGAGTACGTCCCTTTATTCTGAGGCTGTGACTCTGGTCCTCGGCTCTCCCACTCATGGAAACATCCATTCTATCAATGTGCTGAGAATGTTCACGTTCACAAGTTATAGGAGTAGAATTGGGGCCATTCGGCCCATCGAGCCCATTCCGCCATTCAATCATGGCTGGTCTCTGCCTCCTAATCCCATTTTCCTGCCTTCTCCCCGTAACCCTCGACACCCGTTCTAATCAGGAATTTGTCTATCTCCGCCTTAAAAATATCCACTGACGTGGCCTCCACAGCCCTCTGTGGCAATGAGTCCCACAGATTTACCACCCTCTGACTAAAGAGGTTCCTCCTCACCTCCTGTCTGAAAGAGCGCCCTTTAATTCTGAGGCTGTGCCCTCTGGTCCTAGACTCTCCCACTAGTGGAAACATCCTCTGCACATCAACTCGATCCGGGCCTTTCACTATTCTGTACGTTTCAATGAGGTTTCCCCCCCCCCCCCCATCCTACTAAACTCCAAATGCTGATCTTGTAGAGACATACGGTGAATATGTGGTTCCTCGAAGGTCAACGTTGAGGGGCAATAAACCTGGAGCTGAAGATACACATTGTTTCATTGAAGATACCTCCAACGTTACCTGGAGGTCTCAAGTTTCACATTTAATTGTCTCATGCACCAATTAAGGTACAGTGAAATGAGTTACCATGCAGCCATGCAATTAAAAAGAACACTATAGAATTTAACATAAAAATCCGCCACAGTGGAGTCAACATTCTTCGTGGGCAATCAGAATCAAACTGTCATTTATTGTCATTTCAATATAGGTTCAAACGAAATTTCGTTCCTGCACTCATAACAACAAAATAAAGAACAAAACACACAATTCCACACAAACATCCATCACAGTGAATCTCCAAACACCACCTCACTTTGACATTGGGCATAAGTCTTATCCCTTCCCTGTTCTCTGTTCTTTATTCTTCCCCCGCAGTCAAGCAGTCAAACTGCCGCATCGAGCTGATCGACGCTCTTGTGTTAGAGCCCCCCGGCGGGCGATGGCAAGTCCCGCGGCTGTTTAGGCTGCGCCGGGCGATGTTAGGCCCCCCGTTCCGGATCGATTTAAACCCCTCGGTTCGGGCGGGCTAGGTTTGCCGTGCCGGGAGCTCCGAAAAGTGGTCTCCCGCCAGCTACCGATGTTACCGTCCACAGGGCCTGCAACCGGAGCGTCCGAAGCTCCGAAGTCGGGTCGTCCCACTTGGCGATTTTTTTCGGCGGCTGCCGGCATCATTGACCGACGTATCAGGTCACCGAAAAATACGCGGCGTGACGACGTATTGACACACGGTGTTTTTTCAAGTGTCGCCACATTTTTATTGTCGCCGCTGGATTTTGAAATGTTCAAAATCTTTTGGCGACCCTGATATGACGCGGCAGTCGCCGAAAGAAATCGGCAAGTGGGACGGGCCCTTTAAGTTCAGTCAGTCTTCCTCCTTTGTTCACCCGCGGTCGGGGGCCTTCACGAACGGCCCGATGTGCAAGTCCTCTCGTCGGAATGATCGAAATTCCGACGTCGGGACAGGAGTTCCCGAATCGGCCACTTCCTTACCGGAGACCGCGGCTTCAGGATGAGGTAGATGAATATGGGAAAGATTGTTGAATCGGGTTCGGTGGGGAACCAGCAAAGGAGAGGAGACTAGGCCTTGGCCTGAACAGCCACGAGTGTCTTGAAAATATTCAATTTCCTGGGGTCAGTTGAAACGAGGGTTGCCAACCATCCCGTATTAGCCGGGACATCCCGTATATTGGGCTAAATTGGTTTGTCCTGTACGGGACCGCCTTTGTCCCGTATTTGACTGCTGCTACTCGGGTCGAGGGGACTGTCGGGTTGGAGCGCCGCGTCTGGCCCCCGCCTCACCCGTCCCGATGTAGTGCAGCCCATGGAGTGCAGCAGCAGCGCCTCGCCCGTGGCCCCGTCAGTCGGCAGCCCGGCCAGCTGTCCGACGTTCGGACCTTCGCTGACCGCCTCCGACACCACCACCCCTCCTTCTTATGGTCAATGAGTCGGATGGGGCGCCGGTCTTTGCGCGCGACGTCGCGCGGCCCGGGCCAAAACTCCTCAGCTGGCCCGCCGGCTGGGTTTTGTGTGCAGTCCAGCACCCGGGCCAACTCATCATTCACCCAGCCACGGCCGACTCGGTCAACGAATTGCCGTCGGGAATTTGTCCCTCATTTTGACTTTGTGTCCCTGATTTGGGAGCGAGAAAGTTGGCGACCCGAGTTGGAAAGCACATCCCAGCTGTGAGGCCATTCGGCCCATCGAGTGTCGTCTCACCACAAGAAGCCTCACTTTCCTTATCTCAGCAAGAGCTATATATTAAAAATCAACTATATGTTGGATTTATGTCATTAAAAAAAAAATACATTTCTAACATGGCAGCATTCAAAATAATTCCCAGATGGGAGATCAAAGTGCAGTTTTTGAGTTTGAGGGGAGGAACCATGTTGTGTCGAGGACACCATTGGGTCGCCCATGGCAACCACGGCCCTGGGTGCATCACGTTCCTGAGCCCGGCCTGGGCGGTCGCCGCGGCAACGGGGCCTTCCCTCAAGGCTCCACCACGGCCTTCACGAACATGGTGTCGTCGGACACGAAGGCGCGCCAGTTGGAGCGGAGCTGGGCGAGGGGCACGAACTGCGGGCAGCCGCTGGCGATGTTCATGGAGTGCTGCGGTCTGCGGAAGGAGGCGGAGTTGGTGTCCGGTTTGAAGGCCGAGACCACTTGTTGCTCCCCGTCGCGCTGGTCCAGAAGCTTGAAGGTCACCTGGTGGGGGTGGGAGGGAGAAAGGAGAGAGAGAAAAAAATGTTTACTCCTGTGCTCCTGCGGTGGCAAACAGGCCCTTCGGCCCATTAGTTTATTTTTAGAGATACAGCACGGAAACAGGCCATACAGCCTACCGACGAGGCAGGAAACATGTTCCCGATGTTGGGGGAGTCCAGAACCAGGGGTCTCAGTTGAAGAATAAGGGGTAAGCCATTTACATAGAAACACAGACATGGAAACATAGAAAATAGGTGCAAGAGCAGGCCATTCGGCCCTTCGAGCCTGCACCGCCAT
>CM069160.1:13205674-13229382 GCA_035221665.1 Okamejei kenojei
CTTCGAGCCAGCACCGCCATTCATTGTGATCTAGCTCTCTCTTAGGGGTAGGGCACGTGGAAACAGAGATGAGGAAAAACTTTTTCACACAGAGAGTTGTGAATCTGTGAAATTCTTTGCCTCAGAAGGCAGTGGAGGCCGATTCACTGGGTGCATTCAAAATAGTTAGATAGAGCTCTTAGGGCTAGAGGAGTCAGGGGATACGGGGAGAAAGCAGGAACGGGGTACTGATTGGGGATGATCAGCCATGATCACATTGAATGGCGGTGCTGGCTCGAAGGGCCGAATGGTCTACTCCTGCACCTATTGTCTCCCAGCAACATCCTTGCGAATCTTAACCAAAACCTTCCCAGCTTCATGCACCCGTTCTGGATTATAGAAACATAGAAAATAGGTGCAGGAGGAGGCCATTTGGCCCTTCGAGCCAGCACCGTCATTCATTGTGATCATGGCTGATGGTCTCCAGTCATTAACCCGTGCCTGCCTTCTCCCCATATCCCTTGATTCCACTAGCCCCTAGAACTCTATCTAACTCTCTCTTAAATCCATCCAGTGATTTGGCCTCCACTGCCCTCTGTGGCAGGGAATTGCACAAATTCACAACTCTCTGGGTGAAAACATTTTTTTTCTCACTTCAGTCTTAAATGGCCTCCCCTTTATTCTAAGACTGTGTGTGGCCCCTGGTTCTGGACTCGCCCAACATTGGGAACATTTTTCCTGCATCTAGCTTGTCCAGTCCTTTTATAATTTTATCTGTTTCCATAAGTTACCCCCTCATCCTCCTAGACTCCAGTGTTTACAAGCCTAGTCTTTTCAATTCAAGTATGAATAAAAATATTTACCTTGTTCGTTAGCTGCGAGATCATTGTGCCTTGCTCCTTTATCCACCGTTCTTGCTGCTGCACAGTTTGCAACGTGTGGCCGACCTCGCGGTTTAAGACAGTGACGATGTTTTCGAACGTCTGCAGCTTCACTCTCAGCTCCTCCCGGGAGTTCTCGCCCTCTGCCGCAACCCGCCACTGGTCGGGCTCCGCGTCCCTCTCCTTCCCATTCCCGGTTTTCCCCTCCAGGCTGGGACGTTCACCGGCCTCCTTCCCGACCACCGGCAGGCTCCTGAGAATGCAGGTGAGATGGTGCCCAACGGCGTCGCGAACATGCTCGTCCAGCTTGTCGCCGCGAATCTGCAAAGATGCGTTTCGGATGCTCGTGAGTCACGGGAGCAGAACTAGGCCACTTTGTCCCATTGAGCCCGAGCGCGCAGGTACAGCAGGCAGTGAAGAAAGCGAATGGCATGTTGGCCTTCATAACAAGAGGATAGGAGCAAAGAGGTCCTTCCGCAGGTGCACGGGGCCCTAATGAGAACACACCTGGAGAATTGTGTGCTATTTTGGCCTGTTGGTCTTCATAACACGAGGAGTTGAGTATAGGAGCAAAGAGGTTCTCCCACAGTTGTACAGGGCCCTAGTGAGACCACACCTTTAATATTGTGTGCAGTTTTGGTCTCCTAATTTGAGGAAGGACATTCTTTCTATTGAGGGAGTGCAGCGTAGGTTTACAAGGTTAATTCCCGGGATGGCGGGACTGTCATATGCTGAGAGAATGGAGCGACTGGGCTTGTATACTCTGGAATTTAGGAGGTTGAGAGGGAATCTTATTGAAACATATAAGATTATTAACGAAGAAGGGTTTTGGCCCAAAACGTTGCCTATTTCCTTCGCTCCATAGATGCTGCCTCACCCGCTGAGTTTCTCCAGCATTTTTGTCTGCCTAAGATTATTAAGGGTTTGGATATGCTGGAGGCAGGAAACATGTTCCCGATGTTGGGGGAGTCCAGAACCAGGGGCCACACAGTTTAAGAATAAGGGGTAAGCCATTTAGAACGGAGACGAGTAAACACGTTTTCACACAGAGAGTGGTGAGTCTGTGGAATTCTCTGCCTCAGTGGGCGGTGGAGGCCGGTTCTCTGGATGCTTTCAAGAGAGAGCTTCATAGGGCTCTTAAAGATAGCGGAGTCAGGGGATATGGGGAGAAGGCAGGGACGGGGTACTGATTGGGGATGATCAGCCATGATCACATTGATCATTGTATTAATTTGTCCCACCCGCAACCAAGTGGGTGGGACAAGGTCATCTTGTTGAGTCTCATTGTCTGTAACTGGTTTTCACCTAGCCCACATCTAACAATGGCCCGCTTCCTTTACCATCGATCCTTTTTTTTGGCACATCTTCCATTTATTTGTTCTGTATCTCTCTACATCACCGCCTACATCTCTCGTTTCCCTTTAGTTCAGAGATTCCGCGCGTAAACAGGCGCTTTCGGCCCACCGGGTCCGCGCCGACCAGCGATCCCCGCACGCTAACACCATCCTACACCCACCAGGGACAATGTTTACATTTAACCAAGCCAATTGACCTCCAAACCTGTACGTCTTTGGAGTGTGGGAGGAAAGCGAAGATCTCGAAGGAAACCTACGCAGGTCACGTGCAAACTCCGTACAGACAGCACCCGTGGTCGGGATCGAACTCAGGTCTCCGGCGCTGTCAGGCAGCAACTCTCCCGCCGCACCACCACGATCGCCCAGCGGGTTCCCCTGACGCTCAGTCCGAAGAAGGGTCTCGACCTGAAACGTCGTCCATTCCTTCTCTCCAGAGATGCTGCCTGTCCCGCCGAGTTACTCCAGCATTTTGTGTCTATCTTCGATTTAAACCAGCACCTGCAGTTCTTTCCTACACGTTCAGACAATAGACAACAGATGCAGGAGGAGGCCATTCGGCCCTTCGAGCCAGCACCGCCATTCAATGTGATCATGGCTGATCGTCCCCAATCAGTACCCCGTTCCTGCCTTCTCCCCCATATCCCCTGACTCCGCTGTCTTTAAAGAGCCCCATCGAGCTCTCTCTTGAAAATATGCAGAGAACCGGCCTCCACCGCCCTCTGGAGGCAGAGAATTCCACAGACTCACCAGACCAGGACTTTGCTCTCCGGACCTGGGCGATGGTCGGAGGGCCTGATACTCACCGGCTCCGAGCAGCCAACCACGCTGAAGGGACACCGCTGCAGGTTCCGCTCGCACGACATCTTGTGCTTTGCCTGAAAGGTCAAGAACAGACACCATGACAAGTCTGAAGAAGGGTCCCGAGCCGATACGTCACCCATTCCGCCTGCCCCACTGAGTTAGAGTCGCAGAGTCTCACAGAGTGAAAGCAGGTCCTTCGGCCCAACTTGCCCACACCGGCCAACATGTCCCAGCTACACTAGCCCCACACACTCGCCCCTGGTCACATATTCCTCTACCACATATCTGTTAAATGTTTCTTAAACATTTAGTCCCAGCCCCAACTACCTCTGGCAGCTCGTTCCATACGCCCACCCAGCTCGTTCCATACACTGTGTGAATAAGCGACCCCTCAGATTCTTATTAAATCTTTCCCCCTTCACCTTAAACAACAGACAATAGACAATAGGCGCAGGAGTAGGCCATTTGGCCCTTCGAGCCAGCACCGCCACAATCATCCACAATCCTGTCCTCCCCATATCCGGCTGACTCCGCTATCTTCAAGAGCCCTATCTGGCTCTCTCTTCAAAGCGTCCAGGGAACCGGCCTCCACCGCCCTCCGAGGCAGAGAATTCCACAGACTCACCACTCTGTGTGTGAAAAAGTGTTTCCTCGTCTCCGTTCTGAATGGCCGACCCCGTATTCCTAAACTGCGGCCCCTGGTTCTGGACTCCCCCCCCCCCCCCCCCCCCCCCAACATCGGGAACATGTTTCCTGCCTCTGGACTGGACTTTGGTTCCTTCCCTCACAGTGGGGAACTTTGGTGCTGCTGTGGGGACGTTTGTGTTGTGGACTACTGTGTTCTGTGGTTTTTTTTTTTTGTATGACTGGAAGGGAAATATAATTTTGTTGTCTCTTCATTGAAGGCAATGACCAGAAATTAAATGGAACTTGAACTTGGAAAAAAAAAAGAGAAAGATTTTACCTCGAATTCTCTCAATGGTCCAGTCCAACTGCAGCCCGGGTTAACACACGACACCTCTAGATTCAAGATTTCTTTCGCTATTGCCCTGTCACTGAAACACTGAGAAAACGGGAAACAAAAAGTGGTAAATGAACACGAGCTTTTTCATCGTATTTTATAATCAGTTTAGTTTGGAGATTCAGAGCGGAAGCAGGCCCTTCGGCCCACGGAGCCCTCGCCGACCAGCGATCTCCCTGTACACTAACACTACCCTACACATTAGGGACCATTTGCACCTATTGACAGGAAGTGTCACAGCTGGCGTCCTGGTGCTGTAGCAACAACCTAGAGCTCAATGCTCTTAAGACAGTGGAATTGATTGTAGACTTTAGGAGTGCCCCTCCCCTCACCATCAACAACGCCACAGTCACATCTGTGGAGTCTTTCATGTTCCTGGGAACCATCATCTCCAAGGACCTTAAGTGGGGGGCGACCATTGACTCCACAGTCAAAAAGGCGCAACAGAGGATGTACTTCCTGCGGCAGCTGAGGAAGCACAATCTGCCACAGGCAATGACGGTCCAATTCTGCACGGCCATTGTAGAGTCTGTCCTCACCTTCTCCATCGCGGTCTGGTTCGGCTCAGCCACCAGGCACGATACCCGGAGGCTGCAGCGAATTGTCCGATCAGCCGAGAAGCAACCTTCCCCACATTGATGAACTGTACACTGCAAGGGCCAGGAAGCGAGCGGGCAAGATCATCTCTGACCCCTCTCACCCTGGCCACACACTCTTTGAATCACTTCCCTCTGGAAGGCAACTCCGGACTGTCAAAGCTGCCACAGCCGGACATAAAAACAGCTTTTATCCACCAGTAGTTGCTCTACTCAACAGCCAAAAATCTGTAGCCTCCCTTTGATCTGGTATTTTGTTGGTTCACATGCTTGATCAATGGTGTTTGATCATTAATGTTTTATTATTATTAATGTTTAGTGTTTTCTGAGTCATTCGTAACTGTCACTGTATGTCATGTTGTTACTTGTGGGCGGAGCACCAAGGCAAATTCCTTGTATGTGAACACTTAGCCAATAAACTTACTTACTTGCTTTTACCAAGTCAATTAACCTACAAACCTGTACGTCCTTGGACAATAGATCTTGTGGAATTCTCTGCCACAGAGGGCAGTGGAGGCTGATTCACTGGATGAATTTACAAGAGAGTTAGATAGAGCTCTAGGGGCTAGCGGGATATGGGGAGAAGGCAGGAACGGGGTACTGATTGGGGATGATCAGCCACCATCACATTGAATGGCAGTGCTGGCTCAAAGAGCTGAATGACAATAGGTGCAGGAGTAGGCCATTCAGCCCTTCGAGCCAGCATCACCATTCAATGTGATCTTGCCTGATCATCCACAATCAGTACCCCGTTCCTGCCTTCTCCCCATATCCCCTGACTCCTCTATCTTAAAGAGCCCTCTCTTGAAAGTATTCAGAGAACCGGCCTCGATCATCCTCTGAGGCAGAGAATTCCACAGACTCACAACTCTCTGTGAGAAAAAGTGTTTCCTCGTCTCCGTTCAAAACGGCTTACTCCTTATTTTTAAACTGTGGCCCCTGGTTCTGGACTCCCCCAACATCGGGAACAGGTTTCCTGCCTCCAGTGTGTCCAAACCCTTAATCATCTTATAAGATCCCCTCTCATCCTTCTAAACTCCAGAATATACAAGCCCAGCCGCTCCATTCTCTCAGCACATGACAGTCCCGCCATCCTAGGGAATTAACCTTGTAAACCTACGCTGCACTCCCTCAATAGCCAGAATGTCCTTCCTCAAATTAGGGGACCAAAACGGCACACAATACTCCAGGTGTGGTCTCACTAGGGCCCTGTACAACTGCAGAAGGACCTCTTTGCTCCTGTACTCCTCTTGTTATGAAGGCCAACATGCCATTAGCTGTCTGTAAATTGTCCCTAGTGTGTAGGACAGAGTGATGAAAGGGTGATCTCCGGCCGGCATGGACTCGATGGGCCGAAAGGCCCTTTTGCACGCTGTAAACATTCTGGTAAAATGGAGACTCGAGGAACTGTAGACACTGGTTAACAAATAAAAGAAACACAACGCTGGAGTAACTCAGCGGGGCTGGCAGCATCTCTGGAGAGAAGGAACGGGTGACGTTTCAGGACGAGACTCTTCTTCAGACACAAAGTCTCGACCCGAAACGTCAGCCGTTCCTTCTCTCCAGAGATGCTGCCTGTCCCGCTGAGTTACTCCAGCGTATTCCACCTTTTACGGAGTTTACTCTTAAACAGTCGAGTTTACTTACTTTTTCAAACCTGTCGATTGAAACATTCTCAAATATTTCTTTTTCTCTCAGGCAAGACGGACACATCATCAATTCTTCCCTGTGAAAGAGAATACAAATGTAATCAACTTGTGGACTATTGTGTAAATGTCATTGACAAGTATTGTGTGCAATAGAAAATAGAAACATAGAAATTAGGTGCAGGAGTAGGCCATTCAGCCCTTCGAGCCTGCACCGCCATTCAAATATGATCATTGATCATCCAACTGTATGTATCCCCTTGCAGCCAATGAACTGGCCTCAAACTACCCTCTGTGGCAGAGAGTTCCAGAGCACTCTCTGTTGTGAAGAAAGTCTTTCTCCTCGGTCTTAAAGGATTTCCCCCTTATCCTTAAGCTGTGACCCTTGTCCTGGACTTCCCCAACATCGGGAACAATCTTCCTTTAGCAAATTATCCCCTAATTTGAGGAAGGACATTCTTGCTGTTGAGGGAGTGAAGCGTAGGTTTACAAGGTTAATTCCCGGGATGGCGGGACTGTCATATGCTGAGAGAATGGAGCGGCTGGGCTTGTACACTCTGGAGTTTAGAAGGATGAGAGGATATCTTATTGAAACATATAAGATTGTTAAGGGTTTGGACACGCTGGAGGCACGAAATGTGTTCCCGATGACGGGGGAGTCCAGAACCAGGGGCCACACAGTTTAAGAATAAGGGGTAAGCCATTTAGAACGGAGACGAGGAACCACCTTTTCTCACTGAGAGTTGTGGATCTGTGGAATTCTCTGCCTCAGAGGGCGGTGGAGGCCGGTTCTCTGGATGCTTTCAAGAGAGAGCTGGATAGGGCTCTTAAAAATAGCGGAGTCAGGGGATACGGGGAGAAGGCAGGCACGGGGTACTGATTGGGGATGATCAGCCGTGATCACATTGAATGGCGGTGCTGGCTCGAAGGGCCGAATGGCCTCCTCCTGCACCTATTGTCTATTGTTAATAATAGTTCTCGATTTGCCTACTCTGGGCAAGGGACTGGTCTACCCGAACTGTCCCTGTTGTGTCTTATAATCCTCTTAATCAGGTAGAGTTTTTACGCCAACCAGTCCTCGAAGGGTGGCGCAGTAGTGGAATTGCCGCCTCGCAGCGCCAGAGACCCCGGTTCGATCCTGACTGCAGGGGCCGCCCGTACGGAGTTTGTACTTTCTCCCCGTGATCTCGTGGGCGTTCTGCGAGATCTTTGGTTTCCTCCCACTAGTTATAGAGTGAGACAGTGTGGAAACGTGCCCTACGGCCCAACTCGCCCACACGGGCCAACATGTCCCAGCTACGCTAGTCCCACCTGCCTGCGCTTGGTCCATATCCCTTCAAACCTGTCCTATCCGTGTACATGTCCAACTGTTTCTTAAACGTTGGGATAGTCCCAGCCTCAACTACCTCCTCTGGCAGCTTGTTCCACACACCCGCCACCCTCTGTGTGAAACAGTTACCCCTCGGATTCCTATTACATTTTTTCCCCCTTCACCTTGAACCTATGTCCTCTGGTCCTTGATTCCCCTACTCTGGGTAAAAGACTACCCGATCTATTCCTCTCATGACTTTGTACACCTCTATAAGATCCCCCTCATCCTCCTGCGCTCCATGGATTAGAGACCCAGCCTACTCAGCCGGGTGCTGTCTGTATGGAGTTTCCACGCTCTCCCCGTGACCTATCGCAGTCGCTGCCTCAAAAAGGCCGGCAGGCATCATCAAGGACCCACACCCTCCTGGCCACGCACTCATCTCCCCGCTGCCTTCAGGTAGAAGGTACAGGAGCCTGAAATCTGCAACATCCAGGTTCAGGAATAGCTACTTCCCCACAGCCATCAGGCTATTAAACTCAACTCAAACAAAAGTCTGAACTTTAATAGCCCATTGCACTTTATCTGGTTATTTATGTGTGTGTGTGTGTGTGTGTGTGTGTGTGTGTGTGTGTGTGTGTGTGTGTGTGTGTGTGTGTGTGTGTATATATACATATACACACACACACACACATATATATATATATACACATATATATATACACACACATACAT
The DNA here is from genome assembly GCA_035221665.1 of Okamejei kenojei. Classification (NCBI taxonomy): domain Eukaryota; kingdom Metazoa; phylum Chordata; class Chondrichthyes; order Rajiformes; family Rajidae; genus Okamejei; species Okamejei kenojei. The sequence goes on from CM069160.1 coordinate 13,213,998, forward strand.
ATATATATATACACACATATATATTATATATATATATATATATATATATATATATATACACACACACACATATATATATATATATATAATATATATAATATATATATATATATATATAGTGTGTGTGTGTATGTGTGTGTGTGTGTGTGTGTGTGTATAAAATGTATGTGGACACACTGATATTTATATGTATTGTTGTGCTGAAGCAAAGTAAGAATGTCATTGTCCTATCTGGGACACGTGACAATAAACTCTCCTGAATCTTGAATCACACCGCACGGTATGCAAAGAGTCGCCACCTAAAGGGCGGCGACAAAGTTCACAAAGTACATGTTGGGGTCGGCGGGGGTAACTGGGCCGCAGGGCCCGTTTCCACGCTGTAGGATGCTATGAGGCCGACAGGGTGTCGGATGAGGAGAGGCCTGCGTTGCCCCACTCCCTTTCCTGTTGGAAATCTATCAGAAGCGCAGCCTCCGCAGAGCCATCTCCATTATTGAAGGACCCCTATCACCCATCACACCACATCTTCTCCATTCTGCCATCTGGGAAGAGGTAGAAACATAGACAATAGGCGCAGGAGGAGGCCATTCGGCCCTTCGAGCCAGCACCGCCATTCAATATGATCATGGCTGATCATCCAACTCAGTATCCTGTACCTGCCTTCTCTCCATACCCCCTGATCCCTTTAGCCACAAGGGCCACATCTCACTCCCTCTTAAATATAGCCAATGAACTGGCCTCAACTTCCTTCTGTGGCTGAGAATTCCAGAGACTCACCACTCTCTGTGTGAAAAATGTTTTCCTCATCTCGATCCTAAAGGAATTCCCCCTTATCCTTAAACTGTGACCCCTTGTTCTGGACTTCCCCAACATCGGGAACAATCTTCCTGCATCTAGCCTGTCCAACCCCTTCAGAATTGTGTAAGTTTCTATAAGATCCCCCCTCAGTCTTCTAAATTCTGGCGAGTACAAGCCGAGTCTATCCAGTCTCTCGTCATATGAAAGTCCTGACATCCCAGGAATCAGTCTGGTGAACCTTCACTGTACCCCCTCTATGGCAAGAATATCTTTCTTAGATTTGGAGACCAAAACTGTACGCAATACTCCAGGTGTGGCCTCACCAGGTGTGGTACAGGGGCATCATCAGCTGCTGAACCAGCAGGATGCTACACAGCTTCTTCCCGCTGGCAATACGACTGGTTACCGGACTGTGTCCCCTCCCCATACATCATACACCCACACATCTAACCTCGCCCATAGTTTGACAGCCAGACACCTGTCAAAGCAAAGCCACTGTTCGGTCTGAATGTCTGTGTTTAGTTCAATTTTTAGGCCTATTTTAGATATGGTAATTTTAATTCTAATTCTGTATTCAGTCTGTTTTTATTAACAGCACTGACAGGAACTGATTGAGAAACAATTTTTATCATTTCTTCTGTGTATAGAAATAGGTGCAGGAGTAGGCCATTCGGCCCTTCAAGCCAGCATCGCCATTCAATATGAGCATGGCTGATCATCCCCAATCAGTACCCCGTTCCTGCCTTCTCTCCATACCCCCCGATCCCCTTAGCCACATCTAACTCCCTCCGAAATATAGCCAATGAACTGGCCTCAACTACCTTCTGTGGCAGAGAATCACACTCTCTCTGTGTGAAAAATGTTTTTCTCATCTCGGTCCTAAAAGACTTCCCCCTTATCCTTAAATGCAAGTACTCAGTTAAAATGACGTTAAAGTGAATATTGAATACTGAATGTTACGGGTGCAGCGCGTGGGGTTGGCGTGACAACGTACACTACTTTGCTGTGGCAGGCCCGGCAGAAGCGATGGCCACACTCGGTCTGGACCGGGTCGCGCATCAGGAGGCCGCACACCCCGCAGTAGTACTTGCGGTCGCAGTCCCGGACGGCCCCGGCCTCGTAGCCCCCGTCGCTCTCCACCGCGTCCTCGCCCAGCGGGCGCAGGGCCGCCTTCTCCACGCACACCGACTGGTAGAGCTGGGGGCCCCTCGTCCCGTCGCAGAGCGGCCACGCTCATGCCCGACTCTGCCGACGCTCTCTTCTTCAACCTTAAATCCAGCGAACAAAAAACAAAATTACATTCGTGCGGAACCCTTTACATCCTTTCCCCCCCCCCCCCCCCCTCCTGACTACACGAGCCAGCACCGCCATTCATTGTGATCACGGCTGATCATCCCCAATCAGTACCCCGTTCCTGCCTTCTCCCCATATCTCCTGACTACGCAATATTTAAGAGCCCCATCTAGCTCTCTCCTGAAAGTAGATCGTAAGAGATAGGAGCAGTATTAGGCCATTCGGCCCTTTGAGCCAGTACCACCATTCACTGTGATCGTGGCTGATCATCCACAATCAGGACCCCGTTCCTGCCTTCTCCCCATATCACCTGACTCCACTATCTTTAACAACCCTATCTAGCTCTCTCTTGAAAGCATCCAGAGAACCGGCCTCCACCGCCCTCTGAGGCACAGAATTCCACAGACTCACAACTCTCTGTGAGAAAAAGTGTTTCCTCGTCTCCGTTGTAAATGGCCTAGCCCTTATTCTTAAACTGTGTGGCCCCTGGTTCTGGACTCCCCCAACATCGAGAACACGTTTTCTGCCTCCAGCGTGTCCAAATCCCTTAATAATCTTAAGTAGGCAAAAATACTGGAGAAGCTCAGCGGGTGAGGCAGCATCTATGGAGTGAAGAAAATAGGCAACATTTCGGGCCAAAACCCTTCTTCCTTAATAATCTGATATGTTTCAATAAGATCCCCTCGCTTCCTTGTAAATTCCAGAGTGTACAAGCCCAGCCGCTCCATTCTCTCAGCTTATGACAGACCCGCCATCCCGGGAATTAACCTTGTAAACCTACGCTGCGCTCCCTCAATAGCAAGAATGTCCTTCCTCAAGTTTGGAAACCAAAACTGCACACAATACTCCAGGTGTGGTCTCACTAGGGCCCTGTACAACTGCAGAGGGACCTCTTTGCTCCTATACTCAACTCCTCTTGTTATGAAGGCCAACAGGCCAAAACTGTACACAATACTCCAGGTGTGGTCTCACTAGGGCCCTGTACAACTGCAGAGGGACCTCTTTGCTCCTATACTCAACTCCTCTTGTTATGAAGGCCAACAGGCCAAAACTGTACACAATACTCCAGGTGTGGTCCCACTAGGGCCCTGTACAACTGCAGAGGGACCTCTTTGCTCCTATACTCAACTCCTCTTGTTATGAAGGCCAACATAAGGCCATTCGCTGTCTGCAAATTGTTCGTAGTGTGTAGGACAGTGATGAAAGGGTGATTGCCGGTTGGCATGAACTCGATACTCCAGGTGTGGTGGTCTCACTACACAATGTTCTACCTCCTCCTGCACCTATTCTCTATGTGTTTCATGTTTCTATGCTGGTTTGAACCGAAGGCAGACACAAAACGCTGGAGTAACTCAGCGGGTCAGGCAGCATCTCTGGAGAGAAGGAATGGGTCGAGACACTCTCTCCAGCTATCCCCACAGAGGATCCATCACCAAATAAACCTTCCAGTAAAAACAATAAGCACTCTTATTTCATCATAGCGAAACATCTTGATATCAGTCATGGTACATTCTGTTCTTCCCCGTCCCACACAGAAGCTTTTCTGGTAACATTATCTGTGCAGGCTGCATGACGCAGTTAAAAAAAATCCCACAGAATATTTTTAAGCATGAAATCTGAATAGAAATCACCCTGGAATTATTAGACCGTGAATTATGAGCCACATGCAAAGAGGACTGTCTTTCAATTTCAGTTTTGATTCTCAATCACCTCGGTTGCTACATGTTTCACATTCCATTGGCCGCACCTACTCCCCGAGCTGCCTCGGGAAGGCCAGCAGCATAATCACGGCCTGACCCACCCTTGCCAGTGCCACTCCCTCCTCCCCCCCCCCTCTCCCATCAGGAGTAGGGTTGCCAACTTTCTAACTCCCAAATATCGGTGTTCTCTAGTATTTTGATAATTTGGGGGCGGCAAAAAGGTTTTGACTGTCATCCCAGCAACCATCAGGCTATTGAACACAACGACTTTGCTACTGAGGGAGTGCAGCCCTATCTAGCTCTCTCTTGAAAGTATCCAGAGAACCGGCCTCCACCACCCTCTGCTGCAGAGAATTCCACAGACTCACAACTCTCTGTGTGAAAAAGTGTTTCCTCGTCTCCGTTCTAAATGGCTTACCCCTTATTCTTAAACTGTGTGGCCCCTGGTTCTGGACTCCCCCAACATCGGGAACATGTTTCCTGCCTCTAGCGTGTCCAAACCCTTATTAATCTTATATGTTTCAATGAGATCCCCTCTCATCCTTCTGAGGTCCAGAGTGTACAAGCCCAGCCGCTCCTTTCTCTCAGCATATGACAGTCCCGCCATCCCGGGAATTAACCTGGTGAACCTACGCTGCACTCCCTCAATAGCCAGAATGTCCTTCCTCACATTAGGGGACCAAAACTGCACACAATACTCACTAGGGCTCTGTACAACTGCAGAAGGACCTCTTTACTCCAATACTCGACTCCTCTTGTTATAAAGGCCAACATGCCATTCGCTTTCTTCACTGCCTGCTGTACCTGCATGCTTACTTTCATAGACTGATGTACAAGGACCCCCAGATCCCATTGTACTTCCCATTTTCCCAACTTGACACCATATAGATAGTAATCTGCCTTCCTGTTTTTGTTACCAGAGTGGATAACCTCACATTTATCCACATCTGCCATGCATCTGCCCACTCCCCCAACCTGTCCAAGTCACCCTCGGCAAGGCCAGCAGCCTAATCCAGGACCAGTCGCACCCTGGCCACTCCCTCCTCTACCCCTCTCCCATCGGGAGAAGGGTTGCCAACTTTCTCACTCCCAAATCTCGATGTTCTCTAGTATTTGATATTTGGGGGAAAAAACGGTTTTTGACTGTCATCCCAACAACCATCAGGCTATTGAACACAACGACTTTGCTATTGAGGGAGTGCAACGTAGGTTCACCAGGTTAATTCCCGGGATGGCGGGACTGTCGTATGCTGAGAGAATGGAGCGGCTGGGCTTGTATACTGTGGAGTTTGCCACAGAAGGCTGTGGAGGCCAAGTCAGTAGATATATTTAAGGCAGAGATAGATAGATTCTTGAGTAGAGTCATAAAGTAATACAATGTGGAAACAGGCCCTTCGGCCCAACTTGCCCACACCGGCCGACATGTCCCAGCTACACTAGTCCCACTTGCCTGCGCTTGGTCCATATCCCTCCAAACCTGTCCTCTCCATGTACATGTCCAACTGTTTCTTAAACGATGGCATAGTCCCAGCCTCAACTACGTCCTCTGGCAGCTCGTTCCAGACACCCACCACCCTCTGTGTGGAAAAGTTACCCCTGAGATTCCTGTTAAATCTTTTCCCCTTCACCTTGAACCTATGTCCTCTGGTCCTCGATTCCCCTACTCTGGGTAAAAGACTATTCGTACGGGTGTCAGGGGTTATGGGGAGAAGGAGAATGGGATTGGGAGGGAGAATCAGATCAGCCACGATTGAATGGCAGAGTAGACTTGATGGGCCGAATGGCCTAATTCTGGTCCTATCGCTTATGAACTATTATGAAATCAAGGAATTTCCATGAACTTGTCATGAGGTATCAATCATTCATTCGCTGAATCAATGATTCATAGGTCACGAGGGATCTGTTACACAAATGAGTTAGTCACAATTCTTGCTATTGAGGGAGTGCAGCGTAGGTTTACAAGGTTCATTCCTGGGATGGCGGGACTGTCACATGCCGAGAGAATGGAGGGAGCGGCTGGGCTTGTGGAGTTTAGAAGGATGAGAGGGGATCTTATTGAAACAGTGCAGATGTGAAGGGCTGGATGTTGTCAGTATATATGGAAGGCGTTAGTGAGCGTAGCCTGTTTGTTTCGTGCAGTCACCCCCAGGTGACTGGATCAGATTCCTACCTGCTGGTTGATTGCGTTTCCAAAGCAGTCACCAATGTTCCCTGGCGATCTTTGACCTGCGAGCAAGGCGGGTGGGTCCGCCTCCCAACTGATTCTTAATTCTTAACTAATGTTAGTTTAGTTTAGAGATACAGCGTGGAAACAGGCCCTTCGGCCCATCTAGGCCGCGCCGACCAGCGATCCCCGCACAGTAACACTATCCTACACGCGCACGGGACAATTTTACACATACACCAAGCCAATTAACCTGCAAACACTGTACAGAGCCCTAGTGAGACCACACCTGGAGTATTGTGTGCAGTTTTGGTCCCCTAATTTGAGGAAAGACATTCTTGCTATTGAGGGAGTGCAGCGTAGGTTTACAAGGTTAATTCCCGGGATGGCGGGACTGTCATATGCTGAGAGAATGGAGCGGCTGCGCTTGGGCACTCTGGAGTTTAGAGGGATGAGAGGGGATCTTATTGAAACATATTGGATTGTTAAGGGTTTGGACGCGCTAGAGGCAGGAAACATGTTCCCGATGTTGGGGGAGTCCAGAACCAGGGTCCACACACAGTTTAAGAATAAGGAGTAAGCCATTTAGAACGGAGACGAGGAAACACTTCTCCACACAGAGAGTAGTGAGTGTGGAATTCTCTGCCTCAGAGGGCGGTGGAGGTCGGTTCTCTGGATACTTTCAAGAGAGGGCTCGATAGGGCTCACAAAGATAGCGGAGTCAGGGGATGTGGGGAGAAGGCAGGAACGGGGCACTGATTGGGGACGATCAGCCATGATCACATTGAATGGCGGTGCTGGCTCGAAGGGCCGAATGGCCTACTGCTGCACCCACTGTCTATTGTCTATTGAAATGCCAGCTCTCCATGTTCTCCATAGACGGTGCGGCTGAGATGACACGCTGTGTAACTACAGCACTTTGTGTCCTTTCCTGTGTTAATACAGAAACACAGAGCAAATAGGTGCTGGAGGTGGCCATTCCCCCTTCCACCATTCAATGTGATCATGGCTGATCATCCAGTACCAGTACCCCGTTGCTGCTTTCTCCCAATATCCCCTTGATTCCGTTTACCCCAAGAGCTAAATCTAACTCTCAAGATTCAATTTGATTGTGACATGTAGCAATTAAGGTACAGTGAAATTTAAGTTACCATACACCCATACTAAGTAAAAAATTAAAAATCTCTCTCTCTCTCTGCTCTCTCTTGCCCGCCCTCTGTCTCTTCACCCTCTCTCCCCCCTCCATCTCTCTCCTCTCTCTCTCCCCTCCCTTCTTCTCTCCTCCTCTCTCTCCTCCTCTATCTCTTTTCTCTCTCTTCCCCCTCTCTTCCCCCCCTCTCTCTCTCTCTCTCTCTGCCCCTCTGCCCCCCCCTGTCTCTCACCCTCTCTTCTCATTCCCCTCTATCTCTCTCACTCCCCCCCTCCCTCTCTCACTCACCTCCTTCTCTCCCCTCTCCTCTCTCTTCCCCTCTCTCTCTCCTCTCCCCTCCCTCTCTCCATCCCCACCCTCTCTCATATTTCTGCCTCCCTACCCTCTCTCTCTTAAATCCATCCAATGAATCGGCCTCCACTGCCTTCTGTGGCAGAGAATTCCACAGATTCACAACTCTCTGGGAGAAAAACACGTGTTTCCTCATCTCAGTCCCAAATGGGCAACAATACTGCCCCTTATTCTTAAAGTTGTGACCCCCTGGTTCTGGATTTCCCCCAACACGGGGAACATTTTTTTCCTGCATCTATCTAGCCTGTCCAATCCTTTAAGAATTGTCTTTATGTTCCTAACCAGCTCCCGCAGTTCCTTGAAGATGCTGGTTAGAAACTGGTTAGGTGCTAGATTGATCCCTGGGATCTTCTGCAGTTGTATAGGGCTCTGGTGAGACCACATCTGGAGTATTGTGCACAGTTTTGGTCTCCTAATTTGAGGAAGGACATCCTTGTGATTGAGGCAGTGCAGCGTAGGTTCACCAGATTGATCCCTGGGATGGCGGGACTGTCATATGAGGAAAGATTGAAAAGACTAGGCTTGTAGTCACTGGAGTTTAGAAGGATGAGGGGGGGATCTCATAGAAACATATAAAATTATAAAAGGACTGGACAAGCTAGATGCAGGAAAAATGTTCCCAATGCTGGGCGAATCCAGAACCAGGGGTCACAGTCTTAGAATAAAGGGGGGGCCATTTAAGACTGAGGTGTGAAAAAACTTTTTCACCCAGAGAGTTGTGAATTTGTGGAATTCCCTGCCACAGAGGGCAGTGGATGGATTTAAGAGAGAGTTAGATAGAGCTCTAGGGGCTATTGGAATCAAGGGATATGGGGAGAAGGCAGGCACGGGTTATTGATTGGGGACGATCAGCCATGATCACAGTGAATGGCGGTGCTGGCTCGAAGGGCCGAATGCCCCCCCCGCACGTATTTTCTATAAGACATACAGAACGTTTCTATAACATTACATTTTCCAAAGAATTACTCACTTATAAATGTCCAGCGTTGTTTTTTTTTCTTTGTTAAAAGATGATTTTAAACCAGCCTCAGTTATTTGGTCGAACGCAAGACAAAAGGTGTCCAGGAAAAAATGTCTCTCCAGGGATGCTGCCTGTCCCGCTGAGTTGCTCCAGATTTTTCAGTCTGTCTTCGGTTTAAAGCTAAGAGAGCAGAGTCTGCAACTCTTCCAACGCACCAGGGTGCTTGCTTTAGGCTGTCCGTGTGTGTGTGTTGGGGAGGATGATGGCTGGGGTTGTGATACACTGCACTTCCGCGGTCAGACTGGGCGTAACGTTAGTGCACAGAGCGCCCACCTCACTTGGAAACTCCGCGCTGGGAATTCCTCACACACACACAGGGATTTTCACACGGGGAGGAGAGGGGACAGGGGAGAGGAGAGGGGAGAGATGGAAGAGGGGACAGGGGAGAGAGGGAAGGGGAGAGAATGGAGGGGAGAGAGAGAAGGGAGGAGTGAAGCTCCCATCCTCTGCCTCCCTTCCCCTCCCTCCCTCTGTGAGTGTGTCTGCATGTATATGTCTGGGTATGTGTCTGTATCTGTGTTGCCTGTGTGTGTGGGTCTGTATGCGAGTGTGTGTGTGTGTGTGGAGAGGGGGGAAGGAGGGAGAAGAGGAGGGGGGAGAGAGAGAGAGAGGGGAGGGGAGTAAAGCTCCCATTCTCTGCCCCCCCCCCCCCACTCCCTCCTCTTCGCCCTCCCTGATAAGTTTGTTTCTGTGAGTGTGTCTGCATGCATATGTCTGGGGTAAGTTTGTATCTGTGTTGCCTGTGTGCCCATCGTGTGGGGGGGAGGGAGGGGGGGGTTGGAGAGGGAGGGGAGGGGTGTGAGAGGTCTGTGTGTGGTGGTGGGAGAGGGGGGGAGAAGAGGAGGGGGGAAGAGAGAGATGAGAGAGAGAGGGGAATAGGGAGGTGGGGGAGAGTGGGGAAAGCTCCCATCCACTCCCCTCCCCCCTCCCCCTTCCCTCCCTGCAATCTGTTTTCTGTGTGCCTGTGTATGGCTATGTGTGTGGGCTTGAATGTGTGGCGTGAGGGAGGGGGGGAGAGGGGGGAAAGGGGGAGGGGGGGGGGGATAGAGGGGGGGGGGAGAGGGGGAGGGGGGGAGAGAGAGAGGGGGGAAAGGGAGGGAGGGGGAGAGGGAGGGGGAAGTGAGGGGGGAGATAAATGAGGGGGAGGGTTGAGAGAGGGGGAAAGAGGGTAGGGGAGAGAGGGGAAGAAGAGGGAGGGAGATCGCCGCGAGAGAGGGGGAAAAGAGGGAGGGTGGAGAGAGGGGGAACGAGCTGGGTATCGGAGGGGATGAGAGGGGGAAAGCAGGGAGGGGATGAGAGGGGGAAAAAGAGTGAAGGGTGAGTGAGGGGTGGAAAAGACGGGAGGGGGGAGGGGGAAAGATGCGGATGGGAGAAGAGGGGTGAAAGAGGCGAGGGGAGGAGAGGGGGAAAGAGGGAAGGAGATGAGTAGGGGGAAAGGCGCGAGGGGAGAGAGGGGGGAAAGAGGGAGGGGAGAGAGGGGGGAAAGAGGGAGGGGAGAGTAGGGGCGAAAGACGGGAGGGAGAGAGAGGGGGAAAGAGGGAGGGGAGAGAGGGGCGAAGTTGTGACGCGAGGGGGACGACGCAGGGTGGAGAGAGGGGGAAAGAGGGAGGCGAGAGAGGGGGAAAGTAGGGTGGGAGAGAGAGGGGGGAAAGGAGGAGGGGAGAGAGGGGGGGGAAAGAGGGAGCGAGGGGGGAGGGGGAGAGAGGGAAAGAGGCGAGGGGAGAGAGGGGGAGGAGTGGGGCGAGGGAAGGGGTGAGAGAGGGAACAGGGAAAGGGGTAGGCAGAGGGAAGGGTGATGGGAGGAGGAGAGAGAGGAGAAGGGGTGGGGAAAGCAAAGCATATTCCTCCCCCCTCCCCTCCCCTACTCCCTCTACCATTACCCTGCCTCCCTCTCCCCACCCCTCTTCCCTTCCTATCGCCTGCTGTGTCCTCCACCCCACCGCCACCCCTCTGTGTGAGCGTTTGTTTTTGGGTTTTTGTACATGTATGCATTGCATATGTTCGTGGGTATGTGTCTATTTTTTTGTTTCGACACTAGAGTGGACTGTTCTCTGTGTTGCCTTGTGAAGTGTGAGTGTTGTGTCTGTCTGTATGGGGGTGGGGGGGAAGAGGGGTGAGGGGAGGGGAGGGGGTAACAGAGGGGGTGGGGGAGTGAGGAATGGGGGGGTTGGCAGGGGGTAGGCTGGGGGTGGGGGGAGAGTTGAATGTGGGGAGGAGGGACAGGGGGAGGCCATCAGAGGTAGAGGGACAGAGGGGGAGGGCTGGTGGGGATGAGCAGCAGGTGAAAGTGTGCAGAAAGACATTTCCAGCCAGTGGCAGTATGTCAGTGATTGTGAGAGACAACAGACACACACACGCAGAGCGCTTGGAGTAAATCAGCCATCTGTGGAGAATTGCGGATGTTTCTCGGGTCGGTGGTCCCTTCTTCAGATCGTGGTTGGGGTTAGGGGGAGAAGAGATGAGACAACTGTTCTAGTTGGACCCCTCGAGACAGGGGAACTCGGCCTTGAGCAAATGCGCGTGGTACTTTGCAGGGGCCCATTTGGGAAATCCCCCACTGGCCTACTAGTTGCCTAGTGAATAATCCACGCGTTCCAAGAAGAGGAATATAAGAAGTAACTCCACCTCTCTGTTTCCTCTGTTTGCAATCAGCAGCGAGCGAGGGGTGCAGAACCAACTCAGGAGGCACGTTTTACTTTCACTGTTAAGCTGCCTCGTCTCACATAGTAACACTGCAAAGAAGAATGAGGTGCAGGAGGAGGCAAATCTTCGAGCCTTTTGGCAGCCAGTAGCCACCGACATTCCTAATGTGATCACGGGCTGGAACCATCCCCAATCAGTACCCCCGTTCCTGCCTTATCCCCTTATCCCCCCGATCTCGCTATCTTTAAGAGCCTATGTTCTAGGATTCTCTGTTGAACAGCATCCCAGAGAAACCGGCCCCCACCGGCACTCTGAGGCAGAGGAATTCCACAGACTCACAACTCTCTGTGGAGAAAAAAGTGTCTTCCTGACGTCTCCGTTCGAAATGGGTCTTGACCCCTTATTCTTGTAGAACTGTGTGGCCCATGGTTGTCTGGACTCACCCCAACGTTGGGAATCTATGTTTCCTGCCTCTAGCGTGTCCCAAAACCCTGAACAATCTTATATGTTTTCTCCATGTAAAGTTCCCTGTCTCACCTTTCTATACTCCAGACTTGTTTTCTTAACTTAGAAGAGGTCTCGAGCCGAAATAGTCACCCGATTACCCTTGCTCAACATCAGGGGAAACATGTTCATGCCACTGTGTGTGTCAACAACCTTAAAATATCTCATTACGGTTTGCAATAAGATCCCCTTCATCCTTCTAAACTCTCAGTCGTTATACAAGCCCTGCCGCTCATTCTCCTCAAGTTATGACAGTCCCGCCATTACGGGGGAATTAACCTGGTTTTTCCTCATCCCAGTCCTAAATGGCTGGACTCAACCTTATTCTTAAAAACTGTTGGTTCTGGGACTGCCCCAACATATAACCATACTAACAATATACCATTTTTTTATACAATACAGTGCAGGAATCAGGCCCTCTCGGTCCTCCTTCCAGTCGTGCCGACCATTTGTTTTATCCCCTTACGTTCCCATCTACCTGCACGCCGACCGTTACCTGCCTCTCATGTCCCTTCACGTCCCTATATTCCTACTCCACTTTACGGTTTAAATGTTAAATCAAATCCTGCTCCACCACTTCTGTGGAAGCTCATTTCCACACAGGCCCACCACCCTCTGAGTATAAAAGAAGTTCCCCCTCATGTTACCCCTAAAACTTCTGTCCCTTATTCTCATGTCATTAGGCCCTCTTGTTTGGAATCTTCCCTACCCTCAATGGAAAAAAAAAAACGGGGTATCCACGTCAACTTGTCTTAATCCCTTTCATCATTTTAAAGACCTCAATCAAAGTCCCCCCTTAACCTTCTGCGCTCCAAAGAATATAAAGACCTAAATTGTTACAACCTTTCTCTGTAAACATAGTTGCTGGGGAACCCTGGCATCAATTCTAGTAAAAATCTCCTCTGTTCTTCCTCCTTATTTTGTTTGAAATCCTTCCTTATAATTAGGCGGAACCAAAAATTGTACCACCTACTCCAGAAATTTGGTGCTTTTACCAATGGCCTTGTACAATTTTAACATTACTTCTCTACTCCTATATTCAATGCTTGATTTATAAAGGCCAGACACACCAAAAGGCTTTCTTTACCAAACCTATCTACATAGCGATTTCCACCTTATAGGGGAAATTATGAACAGTTATTCCTTGATCTCTCTGGTGTCCACAGCATTCCTCAATTCCCTACATTTACTGTACTTCATATTTTTGATTTTGTCCTGGCCAAGATGTAGCACTTCACACTTATCAGCATTAAAAAACTCATCTGCCATCTTTCAGCCCATCCCACCTTTCAAAATGGCCAAAATCTCTCTGTAAGATTCGGAAATTACTATTCGATTATCCACAAACACTCACTATCTTTTAGTATCATCTGCATATTAAATATCCAACTTCCCACCCCATCATCCAGATCATTGAATGTTACATGGACAAACAACAGTGGACCCAAACAAGATCCTGAGGCACCCCACTGGTCACGGCTTCCAACCAGGACAAACAGCCATCCAACATTACTCTTGACATCTCCCCAATTCAGCCACTGTTGGAATCATCTTGATACTCTGCCTTAAACCACCCAAAGATTTGAACCTTCTTAACCAACCTTCCATGGATGGAACCTTGTCAAGGCGTTATCTGGAAATCATATTGACAACTCCACTGCTTTACCCTCATCAATTTCCCTAGTTACGCTTAAAAAAAATTTCAAGAAGGTTTGGTAAAACATGAACCTGTCCAGCCTCAAATCATGTTGGCTGTTCCTGATCAGACCTGTTTTATCAAGTTTGCCTTATATAATTATATTATTTCTATGTATACTTTCCATTAATTTGCCCACCACTTGACGTCAAACTAACAGGTCTATCTATAACTTGCCTAGGTTGTATTCTTATTGAACCCTTTTTAAACAACGGAACAAACATGCGCAGTACGCTAATCCTCCGGCACTATTCCGTTTCTAATTGAACATTTGAAATATATTCTGTCCGAGCTTTCTGATATTTCCACACTAAACTTCCCTCAATGTCCTAGGGGAATATCCTGTCAGGATACATTGGGAACATTTTTTTTTTCCTGCTATCTAGCTATGTTCCAGCTTTAGGAATTTTACATGCTTCTATAAGATTACCCCCTCATCCTTATAATATTACAGTGGAATAAAAAGCCAGCGACCGCCGGTTCTTTAGCAGAGGACTTTTGAAGACTACAAAAATTAAAAACCTACCATTGCAGGAGGTCAACCACAACCTTCATTATGAGTTGTTTCAGGCACTCCCCCGGTGCCGGTCTGGGGCCATGTTTATTTAGGCATATTGTGACCAATTTTTGGGCGCCATATTGGGAAGGATGTAATCAAGCCTTTCTCTAGGGGCGGATGCCGCCTGTATCCGCGGGGTTAATCCAGCCTTTTTTTTTTTTATGGAGCCATTAGATGTTGCCAAGTGTGGGAAAAAATGGCCCTTTCGCCCCCAACTCGCCCACACGGCTCAACAAGTGTCCCATTAAGGTGGAGATTAGGAAAAGGAGGAGATGCAGGGAGGGACCTGGGTGTCGTGGTTCCACCAGTCATTGAAAGTAGGCAGTGCAGGGTGCAGCAGGCTGCGAAGAAAGCGAAAGGTATGTTTGGCATTCATAGCAAAAGGATTTGAGTAGTGGAGCTAGGGAGTTATGACTGCAGTTGTACAGGGTCTTGGTGAGTCCACACCTGGGTTTTGCGTACAGTTCTTGGTACTCCTAATCTGAGGAAGACACATTTTGGCAAATAGAGGGAATACAGAGAAAAAAGTGCTCACCACGAGACTGATTCCTGGGATGTGCGAGGAGCATTTCTATGAAGAAGAATGGATAGTATGCTCGCTAGGAATTTGGAAGATTGAGGGGGGAATGCTTAGCGGTATAGAAAACTTACAGATTCTTTGGGGGTTGGACAGTAGATTGAGTGAAGATATGTTTCCCGATCTTGGGGGAATGTCCAGAAACAAAGGGGTCAAGGTTTAAAGTATAAAGGGGGGAAGTCATTTTAGGAGCTGAGGGATGAGAATGTGTTTTTTTTTTCACACAGAGAGATGGTGAATCTGTGGAATTCTCTGCCACAGAAAGTAGGTTTAGAGGCGCAGTTCGATTGGCTAATATTTAAGAGAGGAGTTAAGTTGTGGGCCCTTGTGGCTAAGAAGGGAGTCAGGGGGGGTGTGGAGAGAAGGCAGGTTAAACAGGTACTGATTGTGGGTGATCAGGGCCTTGGAATAATATTGAATGGCGATGAGGCTCGAAAGGTCTGAATGGGTGCCTACTCCCATGCACCTGTAATTTTCTATGTTGTGCGATGTTTTGTTTTTTGCTTTCTACACTGGTCCTCCTCTGCTGGCTTGGTCCGTACCCCTTCAACCTTGTCCATATCCGTGTCTGAGGTCCAAACATTTTCTTAAACCAAAAGATAGACACGCAAAGTGGAGTAACTGTCAGCGGGGTCGGGCAGCATCTGTGTGAAAGGGAAGGGTGATGTTTTTGGGTCGAGCCCACCTTGTCTCAGGACTAAAGGGCCTGGCCCACTTGGGGGCATTTGCACGACATCCTAAAAAATAAAAATAAAAATAAAAAAAAAAAAAAAAAAAAAAAAATAATGTGGTTGGGGCGGCTTCGTGACGCGCGTGCTGCGTGTCTGGTAACGTAAGGTTGCTTTCCCTACGGCCGAGTGGATACTGGAATGTTCAAAAATCCTCTGGCTCGCCCCTGTGTGACGGAATCCGCTTGCGACGCTGACGTA
>CM069160.1:13229882-13301589 GCA_035221665.1 Okamejei kenojei
AGTCTACAGAACAAGGGGTTCACATGTTTAAGGATAAGGGGGAAGTCATTTAGGGATGAGATGAGAAATGTTTCTTTTTCACCACAGAGAGTGGTGATCTGTGGCAATTCTCTGCCAAGAAAGTTGTTGAGGCAGTTCATTGGTATATTTTAAGAGGGATGTTTGATGTGGCCCTTGTGGCTAAAGGATCAGGGGGTTGTGGAGAGATGGGCAGGTACAGGAACAGGATACTGATCTGTGGATGATCTAGCCATGATCATATTGAATGGCGGTGCAGGCTCGAAGGGCTGAATGGCCTACTCCTGCACCTATTTTCCATGTTTCTATGTTTCTACACTAGTCCCTCCCTGCCTGCGCTTGGTCCGTACCCCTCCAAACCTGTCCTATCCGTGCTGAGGTCCAACATTTCTTAAACCAAAGATAGACACGCAAAGCTGGAGTAACTCAGCGGGTCGGGCAGCATCTGTGGAGAAAAGGAATGGGTGATGTTTCGGGTCCAGCCCCTTCCTCAGACTAAAGGGCCTGTCCCACTTGGGGGCCATTTGCACGACATCCTAAAAATTGGTTGGCGCTTCGTGTTCCGCGATGTGTGCTGCGCGATGTGCGGTGGCGTGCGGTAAGTGAGGATGCTTCCCTACCGCTCCAGGATACTGAATGTTTTCAAATCCCCTCGCTGCCACCTGTGTGACGGATCCCTTGCGCACGCTGACGTACTGCCGGAGCCTTCGTGTAACGACGCGATGGTTTACGCCACGGTTGTCGCACAAACAGTGCCGATGCTCTTATATTATGCGATGGCTGCGCGCACAACGTCCGTGACCAAGCGACGCCGTAACGCGCGCCATTTTGGGCGCCGCACCATGTGGCACAAGAGGTTGCAAAGCGCGCCGGTTTTGTAAACGTTGTTCACGGGGTAAAATCCGTGCCGCGTGACTGGCAGCGCGACTGTCGTACGTACGGGCAGACAATGTTCGTGCGACAGTCGCTGCCGGCTGTCGCATAAATATGACGCGCAAATGACCCCAAGTGGGGCAGGCCGTTTTGAGGTCTACTCTCCGACCTTGCCCCAATGCCTCTGTTTTTGCCCTACAATGCTGACAACCTCTCTCTCTCCTCTCTATTTTCTTTCTCCCTCAATCCTCCTGTCGTGCCTCGCTCTCTTACTCCCTTTCTCTCCCTCCACCAATCTCTCACTCACACCTCCTCCCCCTCTTTCTGTCTCTCTTTTTTCTCCCTTTCTCTGACTCTTTTTCTTCCTACTTCAATGCGCCCGTCTCTCTTCTCTATCTCCTCCTCTCCCTCTCTCTCTCCTCTCTCTCTACTCTCACACACGCAATATCAATCGCACTCCTCTTTACTCGCACTCTAAACAGCACTCACACTCAATCTCTACACTCAAAACACCCAAACTCACTCTCACCACTTTCACTGACGTATATCACTGATGGAGATGAGTCAGAGTATAGAGAGAGATCGACCGACTGACCAATGGTGTCAAGCACAATAACTGCCTCAACACCGGCCGAAAACCAAGGAACTGAATTGTGGACTTTCGGAAGGAGTGGATGGGGACCCACGAGCTCCCCTGTTTATATAACGGGTGATGGTTTGAAATGGTTCAATAGCATTAAAATTCCTGGTGCAGTGCACTTCTCGGAAGGAATCCTTCCTGTCCGAGCACACTGATGAATTGTAAAAGAAAGCAAATCAGCCCCCTCTACTTCCCGAGAAGATTACGGAGAGTCGGTCTGTAAAGGAGGACTCTCTCGAACTTCTACAGGTGCACAGTAGTGAGATGCTTGCTGACCAGGTTGGCATCGTGGCTTGGGTTCGGCAACTTGAGGGCCAGGAGTCGGAAAAGAACGCAAAAAGTAGTAATCAACTGCCCAGTTCCATAATCGGCTCTGACCTCCCCCCATCGAGGGGAATCTAACGAAGTCGACTACGTGCCTCAAAAAGGCTGGCAGATCATCAAGGACCCCACACATCTGGCCACACCACTATCTCCCCGCTGCCTTCAGGTAGAAGGTACTGAGATGATAGACTGCATCGTTCCCAGGTTCAGAAAATAGCTACATTCCCCACAGCTCTCCTCAGGCTATTAAACTCAACTGAAACAAAACTCTGGATTAATAGTCCCATTATCTGACTTATTTGCACTTTATCTGGTTCCATTTATTCTTGAATGTGTATATATGTATAATGGTATTTGGAAAAAACTGATCAGTCAGTATTTGTGTTGAGAAGGGAACTGCCAGATGCTGGGAAAATCAGAGGCTGGAGAAACTAGCGGGTGCAGCTAGCATCTAAGGTGCGATGGAGATAGGGAACGTTTTTGGGCCGTAACCCTTCTTCAGAATGATGGGAGGTGGGTCCCGGGGATCGTGGGAGGGGGGGGGGGGGGGGCGGGTATGGAGAAGAAATGGAAAAAAAGGGAAGGAGGAGTAAGAGGGACTGAGGGAGAATGGTGGGAAGGGGAGGAGACAGCCAAGGGGTTAACAGATATTGAGAAAAATTCAATGTTCAAAGCCCAGAGGTATGCAGACTCCCCAAGCGGGTTTATGAGGTGGCTGCTCTCTCAACTTGCGGTAGTTGCTCACTCTGGCCGTGGAGGAGGCCCAGGACTGAGAGGTTGGGATACGGAATGGGAGGGGAGTTGAAGTGCTGAGCCACCGGGAGGTCGGGTTGGTTTATTGCGGACCGAGTGGAGGTGTTCGGCGAAAACGATCGGCAAGCCTGTCCGCTTGGTCTCACCGATATAGATCAGCTGGCATCTGGAGCAGCGGATGCAGTAGATGAGGTTGGTCTGGAGGTGCAGGTGAACTCATGTCGGACCTGGAAGGATGCTTGGGTCCCTGAAAGGAGTGGAGGGGGGAGGTGAAGGAAAAAGTGTAGCATCTTCTTGCGGTTGCAAGGAAAGTGCCCGGGGAAGGGATGGAGCGGGAGGGAAGGGAAGAATTGATAATGGAGTTGCGGAGGGGTGAGTGGTCTTTGCGGAAGGCAGACAGGGGGGGGAGATGGAAGATGTGGCGAGTGTGGATGGGGGGTCACGTTGGAGGGTGGCGAAAACTGGCGGAGGACTATGTTTGTATTTGCCTGGGGCTGGGGGTGGGGTTGAAAGGTGAGGTCCAGGGGGACTCTGCCCTGTTTGCGAGTGGGGGAATGGGGAGCGAGGGCAGTGTTGCGGGGTATGGAGGAGGCCCTGGTGCCGAGCCTCATCATTATGAGTGGGGGAGGGGAATCCCCGTTCTCTGAAGAATGAGGACATTTGTGAGGCCTGGTGTGGAACACCTCATCCTGGGAACAGATGCGGCGTAGACGGAGGAATTGGGAATAGGGGATGGACAAAGTCCTTACTAGGGAAGCAGGGTGGTGAGGAGGAAGAGTAGTCCAGGTAGCTGTGGGAGTCAGTTGGTTTGTAGTGGATGTCGGTCAGGAGTGTATCACCTGCAATAGAGATGTTTGAGGTCAAGGAATGGTAGGGAAGATTTAGTGTCGGTAGGAAAAAGGTCAAGTGTATTTGAGTGCCGGATGGAAATTGGTGGTGAAATGGATGAAGTCAGTCAGTTGTGTGTGGGCGCAGGAGGTGACACCAAAGCAGTCGTCGATGTAACGGAGGTAGAGGTTGGGGATGGGGCCCTGGTACGCCGAGAACAAGGATTTTGTTCGACGTACCCGACAAAGAGGATTCGTGCCTACTATGTTCTGTTGTGCTGAAGCAAAGCAACAATTTCATTGTCCTATCTGGGACACATGACAATAAACTCTCTTGAATCTTGAATCTCTTGCATCTTGAATCACTCAATCTCTCTCTTCCTCTCTAATTTTCTCGCTCCGTCTCTCCCTCACAATCTCTCTCTCACACTCAATCTCTCCCTCCCTCCCCGACACTCAATCTCTCCCTCCGTTGTGTTTGAGGGTGAGGGGCGGGGGTGGGAGGTGGTGTGAGGGGCTGGGCCTGTGTCTGTGTCTGTGTCTGAGGGGCCAGTGAGTGAGCGAGTCTGTCTGAGGCTGGGCCTGTGTGGACGGCACTCCTGTGTCTGTGTGTGGTGGGCTCGGGACCTGTGTGTGTGGAGTGAGCTGAGGGAGGCTGGCTTGTATGTGTGTGGGCCGGGCCTGTGTGTGTGTGTGTGTCGTGTGGGCTGGGGCCTGTGTGTGTGTAGGTCCGGGGACGTGTGTTGTGTGTGTGTGTGTGTGTATGTGTGGGGCTGGGGCCTGTGTGTGTGGGTGAGGCTGTGTGTGATGCCTGTTTGTGTGTCTCTGTGTGGCCGGACCGGGACTGTGTGTGGGGCCTGTGTGTGGGCCAGGCCTGTGTGTGGGGTTGGGCCTATCTGTGTGTGGGACAGGGTCTGTGTGTGTGTCTCCATGTGGGCCGGGCCTCCTGTGTAGTGGGTCGGGCCTGTGCCTGTGTGTGGGTTGGGCCTATCTCTGTGTGGGCCGGGCCTGTGTATGTCTCTGTGTGGGCCGGGTCTGTGTGAGGGGCGGTGTTTCTCTGTGTGAGGGGCGGCCGGGCCTATCTTTGTGTGTGGGGCTGGGCGTCGGGCCTGTATGTGGGGCGGTGATTCTCTGTGTGAGGGGCGGCCGGGCCTATCATTTGTGTGTGTGTGGGCAGGGGGGCCTGTATGAGGGGCGGTGTGGTGTTTCTCTGTTGTATGTATGTGTTGTATGTGTTGTGTCGTGTGTGTGTGGGGCGGGGTGAGAGGTTGTGTGTGGGCCGGGCCGGGCCTGTGTGTGTGTCCGGGCCTATCTGTGTGTGTGTGTGTGTTAGGGCCGGGGTGAGAGGTGAGGCCGTGCCTGTGTGTGAGGTCTGTGTGTGTGTCTCTGTGTGGAGGGCCTGTTTATCCTCATGTGTGTGGGCTGGGCCCTGTCTCTGAGTGTCAGTGTGGGCTGGGCCTGTCGCTGGTCAGAGAAGTATGAGGGGCGGCCTGTTTATCTGTGTGAGGGCGGTGTTTCTGTGATGTGTGTGTGTGTGTGTGTAGTGAGGGGCGGGGTGAGAGGTTGAGGCCGGGGCCGGGCCGGGCCTGTGTGTTGAGTGTGTGGGTGAGGGGCGGGGTGAGAGGTTGAGGCCGGGCCGGGCCTGTGTGTGTGTGTGTGAGTGAGGCCGATGCGAGCACTGAGGGCCTGTGTGTGTGGTGGTCCGGGGACTGTGTGAGGGGGCGGTTGTCTCTGAGTCGATGTGTGGGCTGGGTGTGTGTGATTGAGGGGCGGTGGGTGTTCTCTCTGTGTGTGTGGGTCCGGGACTGTGTGAAGAGGGGCCGTGTCTCTCTGTGTGTGTGGGCCGGGTCTCGTCTGTGTGTGTGGGCAGGCCGTGTGTGTGTGGGCTGGGCCTGGTGTGGGCCGGTGTGTCTGTGGGGCCTGTGTGTCATGTGTGTGTGCCGGGCCCTGTTGTGTGTGGGCCGGGCGGTGGTGTGCTGTGGGTCCTGTGTGCTGGGGCCTGTGTGGCCTGTGTGTGGGCCGGGCCTGTGTGTGGGCCTGTGGGCCTTCTTGACTGTGTGTGGGCCAGGGCCTGTGTGTGGGGCTGTGTGCTGGGGTGTGTGCCTCTGTGTGGGCCGGGCCTGTGTGTGCCTGGTGTGTGTGGGCCGGGCCTGTTGTGTGTGGGCCGGGCCTGTGTGGGCCTGTGTGTGGGCGGACGGGCCTGTGTGTGCCTGTTGTGTGGGGCCTGTGTGAGGGGCCGGGGTTTGAGAGGTTTTGTGTGTGGGCTGGGCCTATCTCTGTGTGTGTGTGTGTGTGTGTGTGTGTGTGTGTGTGTGTGAGGCCGGGGCCTGTGTGAAGGGGCGGTGTTTCTCTGTGTGTGGGCCTATCTCTCTGTGTGTGGGCCTATCTCTCTGTGTGTGGGCCGGGCCTATCTGTGTGTTGGGGCCGGGCCTGTGTGTGTGGGGGGGGTGAGAGGTTGACGCCGGGCCGGGCCTGTGTGTGGTGTGAGCCAAGGGCCTATCTCTCTGTGTGTGTGGGTTGTGTGAGGGGCGGGGTGGTGAGGCGGGGTGAGAGGTTGACGCCGGGCGGGCCTGTGTGTGTTGTGAGCGGGTGAAGCCTGCGAGCAGAGACCGCTGCCTGTGCTGAGTGTGTGTGTGAGCCGGGCCCACCTGACCCCACCTGACCCGGCGGGCGGGCGGCAGCGGGCGGCGATGGCGGCGATGGCGGATGCTGCTGCTGCGCTGCATCCTCGGGCCGCGGCTGCGGCGCGTCCACCGGCGGCCCCGGCATCACGGGCAGCCCGACCCCGCCGGGCCCGGTGAGCGCAGGCCCAGGGGGGACAGGGGGGGGGGGGGGGAGGGAGAGGAGATTGAAAGAGGAGGAGAATGAGTGAGGAGAGGGAGGAGACGGTTGAGGGAGGGAGGGAGGGGGAGAGAGAGTATGGAGGGAGGGAGGGCATAAGGAGAAGAGGGGAGAGAGAGTGTGGAGGAGAGGGGAGAGATTGAAAGAGGATGCAGGAGAAGGAGGATGGAAGAGGAGAGAAGGAGATGAGAGATAGGGAGGGATTGGAGAGTGAGGGAGAGGAGAGGGAGGGAGAGGGAGTGGAGGAGAGGGAGAGGGAGGGAGGGAGGAGGAGAGTGTGGGAGGGGGAGGAGAGGGATGAGGAGAGGAGAGGAGGGGAGGCGGAGGGATGAGAAGGGGGAGGAGAGGTCGAGGAGGGAGAGGGAGAGAAGGAGGAGAGGTGATGGGAGGAGATGAGAAGGGAGAGGGAGAGGAAGAGGAGAGGAAGAGGGAGAGATGAGAAGGAGAAGAAGAGGGAGGAGAGGGAGAGGGAGGAGAGGTTGAGAGGAGAGGAGAGAGTGAAGGAGGAGCAGGAAGGGAGAGGGAGGGTGAGATTGAGAGGAGGATTGAAAAGTGTGGAGGGATGGGAGTGGAGAGAGGAGGAGAGTGAGGGGGGGAGGGAGAGATGGACAGGAGAGAGAAGGGAGGGTATTAAGGAAGCTGGGAGTGGAGACAGGTGAAGGATCGACGAGGGGATTAGAAGGAGAGGTGAGGGGGATAGGGAGAGGGATTGAGAAAGAGAAGAAGTGAGTCACGAGTGGAGGTATACAGGAGGGGGTAGAGAGGGAGGAGCGGGAGGAAGAGGAGAGTGAGAGAGAGGAGAGGAAGGAGAGGGAGAGAGGAACGAGAGGAGAGGAAGAAAATAGGACACACAAAAAAAAGAGGACGAGGAGAGGGAGGGAGAGGAGGAAGGGAAGAGAAGAGGGGAGACAGGAGACGGGAAGAGAAGGAATTGAGAGGAGGGAGAGTAGGGATTGAGGGAGGGGAGGACAGGTGAGGGGGAGAGGGAGGGAGAGGGACGAGGGAGAGGGGTGGAGAGAGAGGAGAGAGGAGCGGGGAGGGAGAGGGGGGAGGAGGGACAGAGGAGAGGGGAGGGAAGCAAGAGGAACGGAGAAGGAGACAAAGGAGGAGTGGGGGGGAGACAAGAGGAATACAGAGATGGAGAGGGGGGAGGGGAGTGAGGGAGGGAGGACACATGACAAGGGATGAGGAGATGGGAGGGAGAGGAGAGTGGTTGGAGAGACAGAGGAGGGAGGGAGAGAGGAGAGAAAGAGAGGGATAGGAGGGCGGGAGGAGAGGGAGAGAAGGACTGGTGAGGAGCGAGGGACAGGGAGAGGAGGAGGCAAGGAGACACAAAAGAGAGGGAGGAGACGGGAATGGAGAGGGAGAGGAGGAAGAAAGTGAGGGAGAGGAGAGGGAGAGGGACAGTTGACTTAGGAGGGGGAACAACACAGAGGGACAGGAGATTGAGGGAGGAGGGAGAGAGAGGTGGCATTGAAAGGGGAGACAGGAGGGACAGGTTGAGGGGAGAGGAGAGGGGAGAGAATGGAGAGGGAGGGAGTAGTAGAGTTGAGGGAGGGAAAGAGAGGGGGAGAGAGGGAATGGACAGTGAGGGAGGGTGGAGAGATGAGGACAGGAGAGAGGGAGGAGGGAGAGGGGGGAGAGGGGAGGTGGGAGAGGTGAGGGCCCCCCCGAGAGAAGGAGTGGTGAGGAGAGTTGAGGAGAGGGGAGGATGAGAGGAGAGGGAGAAGGGAGAGGGGGAGACGGGTGGGTGGGATGAGGGGAGGGGGCCCGGGGAGAAGAGGGAGGGAGGAGAGGGGGAGAAGAGGGAGGAGAGCGGAGAGAGAAGGAGGGGGGGGAGAGGAGGAGAGAGAGGGAGGAGAAGGACAGGGAGAGGAGGAGTCGGAGATGAAAGGAGAGGGAGGGAGAGGGAGAGGAGATTGAAAGAGTGAGTGATCGGGAGGGAGAGGAGGAGGAGGGGGGAGAGGGGAGGGAGAGCGGTAGCGAGGAGGGAGGGAGAGGGGAGAGGGATTGAATTACGGGAGGGAGAGGGAGGGGAGTGAGGAGGGAGAGGGAGAGGAGAGGGATGGAGGGAGCGAGAGGAGAGGGAGAGTGCGGAGAGCGGAGGAGAGGGAGGAGAGGACAGTGAGGGAGGGTGGAGAGATGGACGGAGTGGGGGCATTAAGGAGCGGGAGGGAGGGGATGAGATGGACGAGGGGAGTTCTGGAGGAGGGGAGATGAGGGAAGAGAGAGGAGAGTAGGAGTGAGGGAGAGGTGAGTCGGTGTTGGAGAGGAGAGGGAGCAGATGAGGGGGAGGAGAGGAGAGAGTGGGGAGTGGAGTGGGGAGAGGAGAGGGAGGAGTGGAGCGGGGAGTGAGGGAGCAGAGGAGAGGAGAGGATGGAGAGTGGAGTGGAGAGTGAGCGGTGGATGGAAAGGGAGGAGAGGGGACGGAGGGGAGCGAGGTGGGAGAGAGAGGGAGGGAGAGGAGAGAGGGAGGAGAGGGAGAGAGGAGAGGAGAGAGGAGAGAGGAGAGAATGAGAGGCAGAGAGAGGAGTGGAGGAGGGAGAGGAGAGGAGGACAGTGGAGGAGGAAGGAGGAGGGAGAGGGAGAGGGGGAGAGGAGAGGAGATGGAGATGGGAGAGAGTGAGAGAGGAGTGAGGGGCGAGGGAGAGGAGAGAAGGACATGTGGAGGGGGAGAGGGAAGAGAGGGAGAGGAGAGGAGGAGGAGGGAGAGGAGAGGTGAGGGAGAGGAGGAGGAGGCGAGGAGAGGGAGGAGAGGAGAGAGGGAGGGCGAGAGGGAGGGAGAGAGAGAGAGAGGGGGGGAGGGAGAGGAGATGGAGGAGGGAGAGAGGGAGGACAGTGAGGGAGGGTGGAGAGATGGACAGAGAGAGAAGAGAGGGAGGGGAGAGGGCATTAAGGAGCAGGGAGGGAGGGACAGGTGAAGGAGATGACGAGGGGAGAGGGGAGGGAGGGGAGAGGGAGAGAGGGAGAGGAAGGAAAGGAGGGGGGGAGAGGGAGAGGAGATTGAAAGAGGAGGAGGAGAGTGAGTGGGGAGAGGGAGGAGAGTGTGATGGGAGGAGAGTGAGGGGAGGGAGGAGAGTGAGGGAGGGAGGGGAGAGGAGAGGGAGGGAGGGAGAGGAGAGGGAGGGAGAGGAGAGGACGGAGGGATGGAGAGAGGAGAGAGGGATGATGGAGAGGGATGGAGAGGAGAGGGAGAGGGAGAGAGAGAGGGAGGGAGAGGAGAGGGAGAGAGTCGTGCTGTGAGGACAAGAGTGGGAGGGAGGAGAGATGGAGGGGAGGAGAGAGGAGAGGGAGGGGGTATTAAGGAGCCAGGGAGGGAGGGACAGGTGGGTGAAGGAGAGGGTGGGGGGGGGGGGAGGAGAGAGAGGCAGAGGAAGGAAAGGAGAGGGGGGGGGAGTCAGGGGGGGGAGAGGAGTTGAGAGGGAGGAGAGGAGATTGAAAGGATGGAGAGTGAGAGAGGGAGGGAGGGCGAGGAGAGGGAGGAGGTGAGGGAGAGGAGACAGATAGGGAGGTTAGAGAGAGAGGAGAGCGGAGGAGAGAGGTGAGGGAGAGGTGAGGGAGGGTGAGGGGAGAGGGGGGGCATTAAGGAGCAGGGAGGGAGGGACAGGTAGGGGAGAGGAGGGAGGGAAGGTAGGAGGAGAGTGAGGGAGGGAGAGGAGATTGAGAGAGGGAGGAGAGTGAGGGAGGGGAGAGGTGGAAGGAAGACATTGAGCAAAGGGAGGGAGGGCTGAGAGACTTTGAGGGGATGTAGAGGGAGACACTAAGGAGGGAGAGGTGAGAAGAGAGAGGGCAGTGTGAGGTGGAGGAGAGGGGGGTAAGAAGAACATAGAGGGAGATGGGGGGAGAGAGGGGACATTAAGGAGCAAGGAGAGGAAGAGAGAGACATTGGGGAATAGGGCGAGTGAGGCACTAAGCAGGGAGGGAGGGAGGGAGGAGGAAGGAGAAGGAGAAGAGGGGGCAGAGGGAAGGAGAGGAGGAGAGTAGGAAGGAGGGGGGGAGGAGGAGAGGAGAGAGGGGGTTGAGGGGAGAGGAGAGGAGGGAGAGGAACGAGAGGAGAGGGGGGGAGGGAGAGGGGAGGAGGGAGAGGAGACTGCCCGGGGAAGGAGAAGAGGGGGGGAAGAGAGAAGAGAGGGGGGAAGAAGAAGCTGGTTGTGGAGAGAAGAAGAGGAGTGGAAAAGGGAGGAGAGGGGGAGGAAGGAGAGGGAGGACAGGTGAAGGAGAGAGGAGGGAGAGAGGAAGAGAGGGAGGAGAGTAAGGGAGGGAGGTGGAAGGAAGACATTGAGCAAGGAGGGAGAGACATTGAGGGGAGAGGTAGAGGGAGAGTCATAAGGAGGGAGAGGTGGGAAGAGTGAGGGAGTGGTGGAGAGAGAGAGAGAGAGAGGAAGGGAGAGGAGGCATTGAGGAGGGAGAGAGAAGGAGCTGTGAGGGGAGGAGAGGGAAGAGAGTCATCGGGTGAGGGGGAGAGGAGAGGGAGGGAGAGGGGAACATGGCCAGCCTGGGGAGGGTGGAGGATGCGGAGTGAGGAAAAAAGGGTGGAGAGGGTGAGGGGGTGGGGAAGAGAGGAAGGAGAGGGGATGAGGGGGGAGAGGTGAGAGGGTGAGGGAGGAGATGGGGAGAGAGGAGACATTGAGGATGAGGGAGAGAGGGGCGAGGGAGACACTAAGGAGGGAGGGGGAGAGGGAGGGTGAGAAGGGAAGAGAGGAGACATTGACGAGGGAGAGGAGAGGGTGAGAGACATTGAGGAAGGATGGGAGGGAGAGGCAGCGTGGAAAGAGTGAAGGGGAGAGAGGGTGAGGAGAGGTAGAGGGGAGGTGGGGGTGAGGGAGTCTAGTGGAGGCCACAGGGTGAGGAGCGAGGAGCGAGGAGGGAGAGGTAGATAGGGGGAGAGAGGAGGCATTGAGGATGGAGGTGGGAGGGACGGGAGGGAGAGGGGGAGGGAGCAAGGAGACATTGAGGGAGAGATGGAGAGAGACATTGGGAAGGAGGGAGTGAGGGATAGGTGAGGAAAGGAGACCGACATTGAGGAGGGACAGGAGAGGAGGGTGAGGGAGAGAGTTGAGCGGAGAGGGGACATAGAGGGAGAGGTAGAGGGAGACACTAAGGGAGGGGTGAGGTGCACTAGGGAGAGGAGGAGGTGTGAGGGGAGATAGGAGACTGAGGAAGGAAGGAGGGAAAGGTGGGAGGGAGGGAGGTGAGAGACACTAAGTAGGGAAAGGGAGAGAGTTGAGAGGTGGAAAGGAGAGAGGGGGGGACATTGATGGGAGGAGGTGGGTGGGTGCGAGAGGGGAGAGGGTGAAGGAGTCTAGTGGAGGCCACAGGACGAGGAGGGAGGATGGAGAGGAGAGGGGGTGAGGGGACATTGAGGAAAGAGGGGAGGGTGAGAGGGGGGGAGAATGGGAGAGAGCAGACATTGGGGAGAGAGAGAGAAATTGGGAAGGAGCGAGCGAGACACTAAGGAGGGTGGGAGGGAGAGAGGGAGTGTGAGGGACAGGAGAGGGAGGGTGAGAGGAGGGGGAGAGGGACATTGAGGAGGGAGAGGAGATGGTGAAGGGAGTGAGAGTTGAGAGGGGGTGGAGGAGCCGTTGAGAGGAGAGGTGGAAGGGAGAGAGGGGACATTGAGGGAGAGGAGGTGGAGGTTGAGAGGGAGAGAGAAAGGGTAGGTGAGGGAAGGGATGAGAGGGGGGAAGAGGAGATACAGGAGTCTCCAGGGGAGGGCACAGAGCAACTGAGGAGGGAGAGGGTGGTGAGAGAGACGGGGAGAGCGGGGAGAGAGGAGGCAGGGAGGCCACAGAGTGGGGAGGGAGGAGGGAGAGAGAGAGACATTGAGGGAGGGAGATGAGGGAGACACTAGGGAGGGAGGGAGGGAAGAGAGGAGGGGAGAGGTAGAGGGAGAGAAGCGGAGCAGACATTGACGAGGAGGAGGAGGGGGGAAGGAGAGGGTGAGGGGGGGAGAGGGTGTGAGGAGACATTTGAGGAATGGAGGGAGAGGGTGAAGGGGGAGAGGAGGAGGGCGGAGGTGTGGGAAGTCTGCAGGGGAGGCCACAGAGCAACTGAGGAGGGAGAGGTGAGAGAGATGGGTGAGGGAGTGGGTGAGTGGATAGATTGAGAGAGATGAGGGGGGAGAGAGAGAGGGAGAAGGTGAGAGAGATGGGAGAGGGAGTGAGGGAGAGGTGTGAGGAGGGTGAGATAGATGAGGGGGAGAGCGAGGGAGAAAGAGAGAGGTGGGGGGGAGGAGAGAGAAGGCCATTGAGGAGGTGGGGAAGTGTGCAGTGGAGGCCTCAGAGACATTGAGAAGGGAGAGATGGGGGAGGAAAGAGTGGTGAGAATAAGGAAGGGAGAGGAGGGAGGAGGCGCAGAGTGATGATGGGAAGAGAGGAGTGAGGGTGGATGAGGAGGAGAGAGGGAGAGGAGAGGGAGTGGGGGGGGATATTGAGGAGGGGGGGGAGTCTGCAGTGGAGGCCATACATACATTGAGGAGGATGTTAGGATGTGTCATTCCTAACTGTCACTGCGGAGCACCAAGGCAAATTCCTTGTATGTGAACACTTGGCCATTGAACTTGTTCATTCATTCAATGGGAGGCCACAGAGGACATTGAGAGGGGGAGAGAGGGAGGGGGGGGGAAAGGGGGGGAGGGGAGGCATTGATGGAGGAGGGGGAGGGAGGGGGGGTGGGGAGGTGTTGTTGGGCTGTTGTTCACCGGCAGATGAGGTATGGTGCGAGTAAATGCTCCAGGAGCTGGTCTAGTGAAGGAGAAGAAGGGGAGAGGGAGAGAGGAGTATACAGTGGAGGGGGATGGGGGTGGGAACACATTGAGAGAAGGTGGTGATTTGGCCTAATGTTGGCCTTCGTAACAAGAGGAGTTAAGTATAGGAGCAAGGAGGTCCTCCTGCAGTTGTACAGGCCCCGAGTGAGACCACACCTGGAGTATTGTGTGCAGTTTTGGTCCCCTAATTTGAGGAAGGACATTCTTGCTATTGAGGGAGTGCAGCGTAGGTTCACCAGGTTAATTCCCGGGATGGCGGGACTGTCATATGCTGAGAGAATGGAGCGGCTGGGCTTGTACACTCTGGAGTTTAGAAGGATGCGAGGGGATCTTATTGAAACGTAGAGGATTGTTAAGGGGTTGGACACGCTAGAGGCAGGAAACATGTTCCCGATGTTGGGGGAGTCCAGAACCAGGGGCCACACAGTTTAAGAATAAGGGGTAAGCCATTTAGAATGGAGATGAGGACACACTTTTTCACACAGAGTGTTGTGAGTCTGTGGAATTCTCTGCCTCAGAGGGGGAACACTTTTTCTCACAGAAAGTTGTACAGGGCCACAGTGAGACCACACGTGGAGTATTGTGTGCAGTTTTGGTCCCCTAATTTGAGGAAGGGCATTCTGTGGAATTTGAGGAAGGAGTGTGTGGAATTCTCTGCCTCAGAGGGCGGTGGAGGCCGGCTCTCTGGATGCTTTCAAGAGAGAGCTAGATAGGGCTCTTAAAGATAGCGGAGTCTGGGGATATGGGGAGAAGGCAGGAACGGGGTACTGATTGGGGATGATCAGCCGTGATCACGGTGAATGGCGGTGCTGGCTCAAAGGGCCGAATGGCCTACTCCTGCACCTGTTGTCTATTGAGAGAGACGAGGAGGAAGGGGTGCGAGATATTCAAGTGGGAGGGGGCAGGGGGGGGAGAAGGGGGGGGTGGAGGGGGAGAGAGAGAGACGCACACACACACATTCAGGAGGAGAGGAGGGAGGGAGAAGAGGAAAGGGGGGTGGAGGGGGAGGAGGAGAGTGAGACGCACACACATTCAGGAGGAGAGGAGAGGAGGGAGGGAGGGACATTGAGGTGAGGGGCTAGTCTGTAATGTGAGGGCAACAGACTTGAGGCGGGTGCGAGAGGCAGAGACATTGAGGAGAGAGAGAGACAGATCAGTCAGAGAATTTTTAAGAAAGTTTAAGACTAAGGAGTAAGCTATTTAGAACAGAGATGAGGCAACACTTTTTCTCACAGAGAGTTGTGAGTCTGTGGAATTTTCTGCCTCAGAGGGCGGTGGAGGCAGGTTCTCTGGATACTTTCATGAAAGAGCTGGATTCTTAAAGATAAAGGAGTCAAGGGGATTTAAGTTAGAGGGACACAGCGTAGGTTTACCTGGATGATTTCATGAGAAAGCTAGATAGGGCTCTTGAAGATAGCAGGGTCAGGGGGATATGAGAAGGCAGGAACGGGGTACTGATTGTGGATGATCAGCCATGATCACATTGAATGGCGGTGCTGGCTCGAAGGGCCAAATGGCCTACTCCTGCACCTATTGTCTATTGTCTATTGAGAGGGACAGATTAGTCACAGAGAGAGAGAGAGATGTCTGCAATGGAGGGCAAGAGAGATATTGAAGGGTTTATAAAGGGGAGGAGGAAGGGGGCAGAGAGACAGGATAATAATAAATATAAAAAATTTATTAATAGAGCACATTTAAAAACAACTTGCGTTGACCAAAGTGCTTCACATCAGTGCAGGTACTAGTGTGCTACATGCAATGGTAGACAGATCTAACAACACATACTTTAAACTGTTTACAGCGCCCCCTCAGAGAGGCTCAAAAACGCTAGGGAGTAGTGGCCCCTGGTTCTGGACTCCCCGAACATCGGGAACATGTTTCCTGCCTCTAGCGTGTCCAAGTCCTTAACAATCTCATATGTTTCAATGAGATCTCCTCTCATCCTTCTAAACTCCAGAGTGTACAAGCCCAGCCGCTCCATTCTCTCGGCTTATGACAGTCCCGCCATCCCGGGAATTAACCTGGTGAACCTACGCTGCGCTCCCTCAATAGCAAGAATGTCCTTTGATGGTATCTTTGATGGTATCGGGCAGCAAAGCCTTTCACTGTGCCTCGGTGCACGTGGGAATCGCCAACCTTAAGCTAAAGAATGCGCTGCCACCGATCCTCACTGACTGGGCTCTTTACAAATGACTGGTCTTAATATAACGCAATTCAGCTCAGCTCAGCGGTAGAGTTGCTGCCTCACAGCGCAGGAGGCCCGGGTTCCATCCTGACTACGGGTGCTGTCTGTCCGGAGTTTGCACGTTCTCCCCACGCTCCAGCTTCCCCGCACATCCCAAAGACATTTGCACCTTTGCAGTTTAATTGGCTTCAGTAAATTGGAAATTGCCCCGGCTCTGTCGGACGCTGCTGGTGTCACGGGGCGATCGTTGGTGGGCCTGGACTTTGCGGGCCGAAGGGCCTGTTTCCGCGCTGTTTCTCTCAGCTGCTCTGAGGTTAAACGCACGGTGGCGCAGCGGTAGAATTTGCTGCCTTTACAGCGCCGGGGACCCAGGTTCAACTCTGACTGTGGGTGCTGTGTCTGTGCGGAGTTTGCACGAGCTCCCTGTGACTGCGTGGGATTTCTGCGGGCGCTCTGCAGGTTTCCCCCCAGCATCCCAAAAACGCGCTGGTTTCTGGCTTAATCGGCTTTGGGAAAAATTATCAATTGAGTGTGTAGTGTTGGGTAGTATTGTGTGCAGATTTGGTCCCCTAATTTGAGGAAGGACATTCTTGTTATTGAGGGAGTGCAGCGTAGGTTAATTCCCGGGATGGCGGGACTGTCATATGCTGAGAGAATGGACTTGTATACTCTGGAATTTAGAAGGATGAGTGGGAATCTTATTGAAACAGATAAGATAATTAAGGATTTGGACGTGCTAGAGGCAGGAAACATGTTCCCGATGTTGGGGGAGTCCAGAACCAGGGGGCACACAGTTTAAGAATAAGGGGTAAGCCACTTAGAACGGGGATGAGGACACACTTTTTCACACAGAGTGTTGTGAGTCTGTGGAATTCTCTGCCTCAGAGGGCGGTGGAGGCCGGTTCTCTGGATGCTTTCATGAAAGAGCTGGATTCTTAAAGATAAAAGAGTCAAGGGGATTTAAGTTAGAGGGACACAGCGTAGGTTTACCAGGTTAATTCCCGGGATGGCGGGACTGTCATATGCTGTGTATGTGTCCGTGTTTTGAAATCTGTACTTTAACCTGCAGGGATTCTACTATCAGCCAAGGATCCTGGAGAAACATACGGACAGCATCCTCGGATGGGTAAGCATTCCTTCCTCTTTTGACATCGATCTGAAGAGGGGTCTCGACCCCCGAGACGTCGCCTACTCCTTCGCTCCATAAATGCTGCCTCACACGCTGAGTTTCTCCAGCATTTTTGTCCACCTATGAATCTTTCACTATTCGGTATTCGGGGGGGGGGGGGGGGGGGCGATCGGTAATAGGCATGGGCTCGGTGGGCCGAAGGGTCTTTCTTTCTTTTAAAATCTTTTTATTAGTTTTTTTCAAAAGCAAAAACTAGACAACAAAACAATAATGATATACATAGCAGTGATATTGATACATAGAAATTAGGTGCAGGAGTAGGCCATTCGGCCCTTCGAGCCAGCACCGCCATTCAATATGATCATGGCTGATCATCCCCAATCAGTACCCCGTTCCTGCCTTCTCTCCATACCCCCTGATCCCCTTAGCCACAAGGGCCACATCTAACTCCCTCTGAAATATAGCCAATGAACTGGCCTCAACTACCTTCTGTGGCAGAGAATCACCACTCTCTGCGTGAAAAATGTTTTTCTCATCTCGGTCCTAAAAGACTCTCGGTCCTAAAAGATCATCCAACTCAGTATCCTGTACCTGCCTTCTCTCCATACCCTCTGATCCCCTTAGCCACAAGGGCCACATCTAACTCCCTCTTAAATATAGCCAATGAACTGGCCTCCACTACCCTCTGTGGCAGAGAGTTCCAGAGACTCACCACTCTCTGTGTGAAAAAAGTCTTTCTCATCTCGGTCTTAAAGGATTTCCCCCTTATCCTTAAGCTGTGACCCCTTGTCCTGGACTTCCCCAACATCGGGAACAATCATCGTGCATCTAGCCTGTCCAACCCCTTAACAATTTTGTAAGTTTCTATAAGATCCCCTCTCAATCTCCTAAATTCTAGAGTATAAACCGAGTCTATCCAGTCTTTCTTCATGAGACAGTCCTGACATCCCAGGAATCAGTCTGGTGAACCTTCTCTGCACTCCCTCTATGGCAATAATGTCCTTCCTCAGATTTGGAGACCAAAACTGTACGCAATACTCCAGGTGTGGTCTCACCAAGACCCTGTACAACTGAAGTAGAACCTCCCTGCTCCTATACTCAAATCCTTTTGCTATGAATGCTAACATAGCATTCGCTTTCTTCACTGCCTGCTGCACCTGCATGCCTACTTTCAATGACTGGTGTACCTTGACACCCAGGTCTCGCTGCATCTCCCCTTTTCCTAATCGGCCACCATTTAAATAATAGTCTGCTTTCCTGTTTTTGCCACCAAAGTGGATAACCTCACATTTATCCACATTATACTGCATCTGCCAAACATTTGCCCACTCGCCCAGCCTATCCAAGTCACCTTGCAGTCTCCTAGCATCCTCCTCACAGCTAACACTGCCCCCCAGCTTAGTGTCATCCACAAACCTGGAGATATTGCCTTCAATTCCCTCATCCAGATCATTAATATATATTGTAAATAGCTGGGGTCCCAGCACTGAGCCCTGCGGTACCCCACTAGTCACTGCCTGCCATTGTGAAAAGGACCCGTTTACTCCTACTCTTTGCTTCCTGTCTGCCAACCAGTTCTCTATCCACATCAATACTGAACCCCCAATGCCGTGTGCTTTAAGTTTGTAGCTACATAGGGATCAGGATTACATTAATGGCAGGTATAACCTAAATATGAGTCCAGTGTTAAAATACCCATTGAATATAGACCTCCCGGTCTCTATGTAAATATAGTTAAGTGTTTTAAAAGAGAACTTATATGTATAAAACAAAAAGATAAAAAGAAGAGAGAAAAAAAGAGAAAAAACGAAAAAACAAAACCCCCCTAAACCAAAGAAGAAAAAGGAAAGTAAAACAGAATCTGGGCTGCAAAGAGTTTCAACAATTTAAGTCCCTGTTTGTCGTCAAGTCCGTTCCACCGTATAGAGGTAAAATAATTATTATAACGGTTGGAGAGGGGACAATTTATGTCGTATAAAAATGTTGAATAAATCTTCCCCAAGTGCTATCAAATTTAACCAAGGGTTCAACAATGTCACTCCTATATTTTTTTTCTAACTTTAAACATGATATCGTCTCAGAGTGCCAATGGAGTGTGGTCGGAGGGTTGGAGTCTCTCCATTTAAATAAAATAGATCTTCTGGCGATCAATGTGGTAAAAGCTATCAGCCGATGAGCGGAACGGGACAGATGGGCAGAATCTAACATTGGGAGCCCAAACCTTGCAGTGATAGGGTGAGGTTGTACCGAAGGGTCTGTTTCCATGCTCCAAACGAAAAAATGTTGTTTTTCGACTGGAAGCGCCTCCTGTACGTAACATGGAACAAAGTCTTGAAAGCCCCTTGCTGTTGGAACGCTATTATAAATCCCCAGGCATTCTTGTTATTCAGGGATAATCCCCGCTGGGCCAGCTAAGTCTGTTTTTTTAATTTTAGGTTTACGTGACTCCAACAAACGGTGTGCAAAACCGAGCGACAGGACAGTAGTTACCTTAATTTGAGCGAATGGCCTCATGTTGGCCTTCATGACGAGAGGAGTTGAGTATAGGAGCAAAGAGGTCCTTCTGCAGTTGTACAGGGCCCTAGTGAGACCACACCTGGAGTATTGTGTGCAGTTTTGGCCTGTTGGCCTTTATGACAAGAGGAGTTGAGTATAGGAGAAAAGAGGTCCTTCTGCAGTTGTACAGGGCCCTAGTGAGACCACACCTGGAGTATTGTGTGCAGTTTTGGCCTGTTGGCCTTTATGACAAGAGGAGTTGAGTATAGGAGAAAAGAGGTCCTTCTGCAGTTGTACAGGGCCCTAGTGAGACCACACCTGGAGTATTGTGTGCAGTTTTGGCCTGTTGGCCTTTATAACAAGAGGAGTTGAGTATAGGAGCAAAGAGGTCCCTCTGCAGTTGTACAGGGCCCTAGTGAGACCACACCTGGAGTATTGTGTGCAGTTTTGGTCCCCTAATTTGAGCGGGGACATTCTTGCTATTGAGGGAGTGCAGCGTAGGTTCACCAGGTTAATTCCCGGGATGGCGGGACTGTCATACGCTGAGAGAATGGAGCGGCTGGGCTTGTACACTCTGGAGTTTAGAAGGATGAGAGGATATCTTATTGAAGCATATAAGATTGTTAAGGGCTTGGACCCGCTAGAGGCAGGAAACATGTTCCCGATGTTGGGGGAGTCCAGATCCAGGGGCCACACACACCTTAAGAATAAGGGGTTAGCCATTTAGAACGGAGACGAGGAAACACTTTTTCTCACAGAGAGTTGTGAGTCTGTGGAATTCTCTGCGTCAGAGGGCGGTGGAGGCCGGTTCTCTGGATACTTTCAAGAGAGAGCTCGATAGGGCTCTTAAAGAGAGCGGAGTCAGGGGATATGGGGAGAAGGCAGGAACGGGGTTCTGATTGGGGATGATCAGCCACGATCACATTGAATGGCGGTGCTGGCTCAAGGGGCCGAATGACCTAATCCTGCACCTATTGTCTATTGTGTATTGTTGAGGTGGGGGGGGGGGGGGGGGGGACCTCATTGAAACACTCAGAATAGTGAAAGGCCTGGATGTGGAGAGGATGTTTCCACTGGTGGGAGAGTCTAGGACCGGAGGGCACAGCCTCAGGATTAAAGGGCACACTTTGGGCAAGGCGGTGTGGAGGAACTTCTTTAGTCAGAGGGTGGTGAATCTGTGGAACTCATTGCCGCAGAGGGTTGTGGAGGCCGAGGCGGTGGACATTCTTGATCGGAGCGGGTGTCGGGGGTCGTGGGGAGAGGGTGGGAAAATGGGATGGGATGGGATGCGGGGGGGGCAGAGATCAGCCATGATTGAATAGCGGAGTGGGCTTGATGGGCCTAATCCTGCTCCTGTATCTTGTGACCTTGCGAAGGCTTCTCTGTTGTGTTTGACCTGTCGGTTTGGTTTGGAAACGTGAGCGTCCAGGAGCGAAAAAGACTGCAGAAAGTTGTGACCACTGCCCAGTCCGTCACCGGCTCTGACCTCCCCACCGTCGGGGGGGGGGGGGGGGGTCTATCGCAGTCGCTGCCTCAAAAAAGGCTGCCAGCATCATCAAGGACCCCACGCCATCCTGGCCACACGCTCATCTCACCGTTGCCATCAGGTAGAAGGTACAGGAGCCTGAAGACCGCAACGTCCAGGCTCACGAACAGCTTCTCCCCCACGGCCATCAGGCTATTAAACACAACAACGAATAAACTCTGAGCTCTGAACTGCCAAAGACTATTTGCTCGGTCCGCATTAACCACCCTGATCTCCCGGTGGCTCAGCACTTCAACTGCCCCTCCCATTCCGAATCCGACCTCTCTGTCCTGGGCCTCCTCTATGGCCAGAGTGAGCACCACTGGAGGTTGGAGGAGCAGCACCTCATATTCCGCTTGGGCAGTCTGCACCCTAGTGGCATAAACATTGAATTCACCAATTTACGGTAGCCCTTGCTGTCCCCTCCCCTTCTCAGCTCTCAGCCCTCGGTCTCCTCTTCCTTGTTCCTTTTTCCTTTCTTCTCCCCATTCTCCCCCCCCCTCCCTACATCTGTCTGAAGAAGGGTTTCGGTCCGAAATGTTTCCTATTTCCTTCGCTCCATAGATGCTGCTGCACCCGCTGAGTTTCTCCAGCACTTTTGTCTGCCTGCAAAAGACTATTATCATTGTTATTTGCACTATAGTTGTTATTTATTGAACTTTTTCTTTATTTTTCCCGTTGTAAACAATGTTTACATATTCACATATTCTGTTGTGCTGCAGCTAGTAAGAATTTCATTGTCTCGTCCGAGACATATGACAATATAACACGGGTACACAAAAGGCTGGAGAAACTCAGCGGGTGCAGCAGCATCTAAGGAGCGAAGGAGATAGGCGACGTTTCGGGTCGAGACCCTTCTTTAGACTGGTCAGGGATCAGGGAAACGAGGGATATAGACGGTGATGTGGAGAGATAAAGAACAATGAATGAAAGATATGCAAAAAAGTATCGGTGATAAAGGGAACAAGCCATTGTAAGCTGTTTGTGGTGTGAAAATGAGAAGCCAGTGCGACTAGGGTGGGGAGAGAGATAGAGAGAGAGGGAATGCCAGGGCCCGAGGGCTGAGGGAGAGGTGGGAAGGGGAGGAGGCAGCAAGGGTTAACAGAATTGAGAAAATTCAATGTTCAAGCCCAGAGGATGCAGACTCCCCAAGCGGAATATGAGGTGCTGTTCCTCCAACTTGCGGTGTTGCTCACTCTGGCCGTGGAGGAGGCCCAGGACCGAGAGGTGGGATACGGAATGGGAGGGGGAGTTGATGTGCTGAGGCACTGGGAGGTCGGGTTGGTTATTGCGGACCTAGCCGAGGTGTTCGGCGAAACGATCGCCAAGCCTCCGCTTGGTCTCACCGATATAGATCATCTGGCATCTGGAGCAGCGGATGCAGTAGATGAGGTTGGAGGGGGTGCAGGTGAACCTCTGTCGGACCGGGAATATAACACTCTTGTCTGTTGGCAGGCGTACGTTCTCTGGTCTGTATCGTACTACACGTCGCCTCTGCTGCTGCTGTACTTCTACAGGAAAGGTAAGAGGTCCCGGCGGAAAGGCGCTGCCTGTTTGACTCTGGTGTTGTTTTTCCCAACTCCAGCTGAGGCAGCGAAAGTCCCGGCAGACTCTCGGGGGGGGGGAATCCCGACGGAGGGAACTGTTTGGTAATGCAGCGGTAGAGTTGCTGCCTCACAGCGCCGGAGACCCGGGTTCGATCCCGCCTACGGCTGCTGTCTGCGCGGAGTTTGCACGCTCTCCCCGTGACCCGCATGGGTCTTCTCTGAGATTTTTTTTTTCTTTTTTTTTAAATAAGTGCAGGAGTAGGCCATTCAGCCCTTCAAGCCAGCACTGCCATTCAATGTGATCTTGGCTGACCATCCCCAATCAGTACCCAGTTCCTGCCTTCTCCCCAGATCCCCTGACTCCGCTATCTTTAAGGGCCCTACATAGCTCTCTCTTGATAGAGCCCTATCTAGCTCTCTCTTTTACATTATTGTTCCAGGGGATGAGACAGTGGGTGCAGGAGAAGGCCATTCGGCCCTTCGAGTCATCACCGCCATTCAATGCGATCATGGCTGTTCATCCCCAATCAGTACCCCGTTCCTGCCTTCTCCCCATATCCCCTGACTCTGCTATCTTTAAGAGCCCTACCTGGCTCTCTCTTTGAAAGTGTCCACAGAACCGGCCTCCACCGCCCTCTGAGGCAGAGAATTCCACAGACTCGCAACACTCTGTGTGAAAACGTGTTACCTCATTTCTGTTCTAAATGGCTTACCCCTTATTCTTAAACTGTGTGGCCCCTGGTTGTGGACTCCCCCAACATCGGGAACATGTTCCCTGCCTCTAGCGTGTCCAAACCCTTAATGATCGTGTATGTTTCTATAAGATCCCCTGTCCGTGCTGTGCGTGTGGAGTTTGCATGTTTTTCCCGTGACCTGCACGGGTTTTCTCCGAGATCTTCGGTTTCCTGCCCAACGTGCAGGTTTGCAGGTTAATTGGCTTGGTAAATGTAAAAAAATGTCCCTAGTGGGTGTAGGATAGTGTTAGAGTGCGGGGATCGCTGGTCGGCTCGGACCCGGTGGGCCGGAGAGCCTGTATCTCTAAACTAAACTACACCCACTAATAACTCCTTTTTTTTTACAAACCTTACACTTCCTTATCTATATCTATGTACCTCCCACACCCCTGACATCAGTCTGAAGAAGGGTCTCAACCCGAAACGTCACCCATTCCTTCTCTCCAGAGATGCTGCCTGTCCCGCTGAGTTACTCCAGCATTATGTGTCTACTTTTGTATCTGCTGTTTTAAACCGGCGTCCGCAGTTCCTTCCCACACCTGTGCACTTAATCCTAATCATTATTATACTTCATTAGCTAAGTATGTTTTGCAACATATGAGGAATTTGATTTGCCATAGAGTCATACAGACCACCAGGGGCGATGGCTGCCCTACCGGCAGTCTGTTCGTTTTTCCATTATTTTAGTTATTTTTTTTTTAGTGTGTTTAAAGTTTGTTTGAGTGTTCTTTGGTTTGTTTTATGTGGGGGGAGGGGATTGGGGGAACCTTTTCTTCAAGTTCCTACCTTGCCGGAGATGTGATTAATTTTCGGATCACATTCTCCGGGCTCTGCGGCCTAGGATCGCTGGAGCTAAGA
This sequence comes from Okamejei kenojei, assembly GCA_035221665.1. Lineage (NCBI taxonomy): Eukaryota > Metazoa > Chordata > Chondrichthyes > Rajiformes > Rajidae > Okamejei > Okamejei kenojei. Next base: position 13,253,399 of record CM069160.1, read on the forward strand.
GGCCTCGTCGGACTGTCGTGAGCCCCGCCACGGGGCGCGGACTTAGCATCGGAGCGGATCCCTTGCCTGGGATCGCTCCCACCGCCACCACCGCGGACTTTACCATCAAGAGCTCGCAGTCGGGAGAGGCTGGTCGGGGAGCTCCAACGTCGCGGAAGGTTCGTCCAGCCCCGACCTGCGGTTCGATCGCCCGACGCGGGGGAGCTGACCTCCCCCCGATGCGGGAGCTGATCGCCTCGACGCAGAGGGCCCGTACGCCACCGGCTACGGGAGTCAAGACCGTCCCGTCAACGGGGGGCTCGAGGCCTCCGACCGCGGAAGAACAAAGGGAAGGGACTTTAACTTTATTTTGCCTTCTATCACAGTGAGGAATGTGTGGGAGTCACAGTGGTGGGTGTTCATGTTAAAATGCGTTTTTGAATTATCTGTTGCTTTTAATTGTATGACTGACCTGGCCAATGAAATTCCTCGTGTGTTACACAACACACGTGGCGGATAAAGTGTGATTGTGATTCCGATTCTGATTCCAGTAAAAAGCAACAGAACACACAAAACACATGTTAACATGATCATCCACCACAGTGACTCCTCCACATTCCTCACTGCGATGGAAGGCGAAAAAACGTTCGATTCTCTTCCCTTCTTTGTTCCCCTGCGGCCGGGGGCCGCGAGCCTTCCGTTGACGGGGCGATCTTGGCTCCGGTTGGCGGTGGTCAGGCCCTCCGCGTTGGGGCGATCAAACTCCTGCATTTGGGGGGGGGGGGGGGGGGATATCAGCTCCCCCGCGCCGGGCGATCGGACCCTGGTGGAAGGGATGGCGGGACTGTCACATGTTGACAGAATGAAGCGGCTGGGCTTGTACACTCTGGAGTTTAAAAGGATGAGAGGGGATCTTATTGAAAACGTACAACGTTATTAAGAGTTTGGTCACGCCAGAGGCAGGAAACGTGTTCCAGATGTTAGGGGGTGTCCAGAACCAGGGGCCACACAGTTTAAGAATAAGGGGTAAGCCATTTAGAACGGAGACGAGGAAAAGCTTTTTCACCCAGAGAGTTGTGAGTCTGTGGAATTCTCTGCCACTGTACTTTCAAGAGACAGCCAGGTTGGGCTCTTAAAAATAGCGGAGTCGGGGGATGTGGGGAGAAGGCAGCAACGGGGTACAGAATGTGGATGATCAGCCATGATCACAGTGAATGGCGGTGCTGGCTCGAAGGGCCGAATGGCCTGCTCCTGCACCGATTGTCTATTGTCTATTGAACCTTCTGCGTCGTTTGGAGCTTCCCGATGCCGGTCTCTACCGGGGACTGTGAGCCCCTCGACGGTGAAGTCCGCAGGCCGCGGTTGGACCCTTGATCCCGGGCAAGGGATCACTGGCTCCGATGGTAAGTCTGCGTCCCCGCGGTGAAACTCAAAGTTATGACGCGCTGTAGTTGTTAAGGTAGATTAATGTGATTTGACTTTTTTTTTTTTTTTTTAGGTTACATTGATATGTCGAAGATCATCCCAGCCACTCCGTACGCAAGCGCGTTTCTCTTGTTTCTAACTGGCGTGGCGTGCCTCAGAGGTAAGAAATGTCGGACAGACTGCTCACCCTGAAACCACTTCCATCTTGGGGACCCCCCCCCCCCCCCCCCACCACACACCTCTCCTTGTTCCTTGTTTAATTCTCCGTGTCCTGACGTTCTTTCCCTTCCCCCTCCCCGCCGGTCACGGCTGACCATGGGTGTCTCCAGGGTGCTATTCCCTCTATGGTACCCGAATGTGGCGTTGAAGCCAAATAACCGAACGGAAACGGAGCCGAAACGCCAACGGACCGAAAGGGCGGGACGCCTAAAAGCCAACTAACAGAAGGGCTGCGTCGCCTAAAGGCCAACTCACCGAATGGCCGCTCTGCCGAAACGCACCTACCCGTGAAGTCAAATAACGGACATGGCGTCGCCGGGGGGGGGGGCGGGACTTGTCAGCAATTGGTCCAGACCCCCGTGTCCATCACATCACTGGCCGGTGGAGACGGGAGGGTGGGGGTCATTTTCCCGCACGATCCATTATTTGACTTTTCGGCAGAGGGGCACTCGGTCCGTTGGCTTGTAGGCGATGCCGCCTTTTGGTTAGGTGGCGTTTCGGCAGAGCGGCCATTCGTTTGGCTTTTCGACATCCCGCCCTTTCGGTTCGTTGGCGTTTCGGCTTCGTAATCCTTCGGTTATCTGGCTTTGACTTCTTTGCTTTGGCTTCTCGTCCGTTGATGCCACGTCTGCACACGTCCCTACGTGGGAGACTGCCGCACGGACAGCCACCACGCGGTCCTTGACAGGTCTGGGTCGGGATCCAGCGGCATGGAGTCCAAGACGACCGGAGACCCTTTTCCGCTGCGGCCTTCATCCGCCTTCCCAGCCGTCGTCCTCCGCCTGTTCCACCGTCGAGGTCTTGGTTGGATCGCTCTCTGTCCGAGTCCTCCCCCCTCGACCTTACCGCCGTGGGTGCCCCTACCAGGAGCACAGCTCCAGACGGCATCGCTCTCAGGATCTCCGGTCCACACAAGCTTCTCCACCACAACAAGGTGACAATCCACGGAGAAGTTCACAGGCCACAAGCCTTGATTTTGACGTTGATTTGATTTGAATACTTTATGTACGTTTGATGCGTACAAAAGCATGAGAGGAATAGATCGGGGAGATGCTTTGTGTTCTGTTCCGGGCGCCATGTTATAGGAGAGATGTTGTCAACTGGAAAGGGTGCAGGGAAGATTTACGAGGATGTTGCCAGGACTAGAGGGTGTGAGCCACAGGGAGAGGTTGAGTAGGCTGGGTCTCTATTCCATGGAGCGCAGGAGGATGAGGGGAGATCTTACAAGAGGCGTACAAAATCATGAGAGGAATAGATCGGGCAGAGTCTTTTACCCAGAGTAGGGGAATCGAGGACCACAGGTTCAAGGTGAAGGGGAAAAGATTTAATAGGAATCTGAGTTCGCAATAACCAACCTGATCTCCCGGCGGCTCGGCACTTCAACTCCCCCTCCCATTCCCAATCCGACCTTCCTGTCCTGGGCCGCCTCCAACCTCATCTACTGTATCTGCACGTTCAGGTGTAGACTTCTCTACATCGGCCAGACCAAGTGCAGGCTCGGCGATCGTTTTGCTGAAAACCTCCGCTCAGTCCGCCTAAACCTACCTGATCTCCCGGTGGCTCGGCACTTCAACTCCGCCTCCCATTCCCAGTCCGACCTTTCTGTCCTGGGCCTCCTCCCTGGCCAGAGTGGAGGAGCGGCACCTCATATTTCGCTTGGGTAGTTTACACCCCAGCGGCATGAACATTGACTTCTCCAATTTCAGGTAGTCCCTGCTTTCTCCCTCCTTCCCCTCCCCTTCCCAGCTCCCCCACCGCCCACTGCCTCCGCCTCTTCCTTTCTTCTACCCCCCAGGCACCAGTCTGAAGAAGGGGCTCGACCCGAAACGTCACCCATTTCCTTCTCTCCATAGATGCTGCCTCACCCGCTGAGTTTCTCCAGCATTTTTGCCTCCCTAGGAATCCGAGGGGTAACCTTTTCACCCAGAGGGTGGTGGAACAAGCTGCCAGAGGAGGTAGTTGAGGCTGGCTCGAAGGGCCGAAAAATGAGCGGGTGGACCTCTGCCTCACCTGGAAAGGACTGTCGGGGTCCCTGGATGGAGTTGAGGGGGGTGTAGAGAGACGGGTTCTGTATGCTAGGACAGTATCGCTGAGGAACAGACCCTTCGGCCCACAGTGTTGGTGCCGACCGTTCGTAATGGTGGTTGTTTCCCTGCTCCCCAGGAATGAGCCGCTGGTCGAATCCAGAGTACGTCGAATTCATCACAATCTTGGCCGAGACCAAGAAGCAGAACACGGAGGAGAACAAGGTAAGGCAGGATCTGACACGGGGCCGCGTCTCCGTCATTTTCTGTGTTTCTTGAAAGGGCCTGTCCCGCTAGGCGATTTTTTTTTTTTTTTTTTTTTTTCAGGCGACTGCCGGCGTCATTATCAGGCTCGCCGAAAGATTTTGAACATTTCAAAATCCAGCGGCGACAAAAAAAAAGATGCTGCGACACTCGGAAAAACACCGCGCGTCAATACGTCGCGACTTTTTCGGCGACCTGACACGTCAGTCGATGATGCCGGCAGTCGGCGGAAAAACCGCCAAGTGGGACAGGCCCAGTAGTTCAAAGTCAATGACAATTTTAGTCGCCACGTGCACCCGAAAGGTGCAGTGATATGAATTTGCCAGCAGCGATACACTTAAAAAGAACACGCGATCCGCGATAGAATTTAACACAAACATCCACCTCGCCATTCCTCGCTGTGGTGGAAGGCACAAAAGTTCAGCCAGTCCTCCTCCTTTGTTCACCCGTGGTCGGGGCCACGAACCCTCCGTAGTCGCCGCTACGGACGGCCGGATGTCCAGGCCCTCTCGTCGGGACGATCCAAACTCCGACGTCGGGACGGTCAAACACACCCTCCGCGGCCTGGCGGTCCCAATTCGGCACTCTCCTACCGGAGACCGCGGCTTCGGGATGTTGTGGGCCGCAGGCCGGCGGTCGGAGCTCTTCTCCGGTGGTCCCCGACAAGGGATCCCAGGCTCCAGGCGCCCGTCGATAGAGGCTCTGCGGTCCGTGGATTCAGGATGTTCTAGAGATACAGCGCGGAAACGGTTCCTTCGGCCCACCGAGTCCGCGCCGACCAGCGATCCCCGCACGCCAACCCTGCCCTACACACACGCACACACACACTAGGGACATTTTGTTACATTGATACCAAGCCAATTAACCTGCACACTTGTACATCTTTGGAGTGCGGGAGGAAACCGAAGATCTCCGAGGAAACTCACGGGGAGAACGTGCAAACTCCGTGGTCAGGATCGGAATCGGGTCTCTCGCGCCGTGAGGCAGCAACTCTACCGCTGCGCCACCGTGCTGGCTGAATCTGTCCTATCCATGTACCCGTCCGAGACAATAGACAACAGGAGCAGGAGGAGGCCATTCGGCCCCTCAAGCCAGCACCGCCATTCAATGTGATCATGGCTGATCATCCCCAATCAGTACCCCGTTCCTGCCTTCCCCCCATATCCCCTGACTCCGCTATCCTTAAGAGCTCTATCTAGCTCTCTCTTGAAAGCATCCAGAGAACCGGCCTCCACCTGAGGCAGAGAATTCCACACTCACATCTCTCTGTGTGAAAAAGTGTTTCCTCGTCTCCGTTCTAAATGGCTTACCCCGTATTCTTAAACTGTGTGGCCCCTGGTTCTGGACTCCCCCAACATCGGGAACATGTTTCCTGCCTCTAGCGTGTCCAAGCCCTTAACAATCTTATACGTTTCAATAAGATCCCCTCTCATCCTCCTAAACTCCAGCGTGTACAAGCCCAGCCGCTCCATTCTCTCAGCATACGACAGTCCCGCCATCCTAACGTGATCCCGTTCCTTGCTTCTTTCTACAAGGAACTGCAGATGCTGGTCTATAAAAACGAAGACACACAGTGCTGGAGTAACTCAGCGGGTCAGGCAGCATCTCTGGGGTACGCGGACAGTTTCAGTGTAGCTCATTGTCACATGTAGGGAAAAGCATTTGTCGCAGTCAGCAGTAAGACTACACACTATTACAATCGAGCCGTTTAATTTACTGTGTGTAAGATACATGATAAGGGAACAAAGTTAAGGGCCTCTCTTACTGTGCGAGTTAACCCAAGAGCTCTCCCGAGTTTAAAAAAAAATCAAAATCGTGGTAAGCACGTAGAACGTACGTAGTGGGTACGTCGGAGCTCGGGACGTCTCTTAGCGGCTCGTAACGCTAGCGGCAGTTACTCGGGGAACGCGGTAAGCTCGTGAAGACTCGAGACGTTTTTCTCAACGTGTTGAAAAATGTCCACGAGAGCCCGGGTACCTACGAGCAGCCATTATCGAAAATCTTCGAGTTCGAATCAGGGGAAGCTCGGGAGAACTCTTGAATTACTTTTGTACAGTGGGACAGGCCCTTAAGAAATGTTGCTGTAGGAATAGAGATTTGAGAGAGCGGAGCGGTTGTAATATGCGGTTGGAGATCTGTTTCTGTGGCTGGCACGCGAATACCCGCCTTGGTTGGCCGCCATGTTGGAAAGATTGGGTTGGGACCATTCTTAGAGTCACGGAGTGATACAGAGTGGAAACAGGCCCAACTTGCCCACAGCGGCCAACATGTCCCAGCTACACTAGTCCCACCTGCCTGCGCTTGGTCCATATCCCTCCAAACCTGTCCTATACATGTACCTGTCCAACTGTTTCTTAAACATTGTGATGGTCCCTGCCTCAACTACCTCCTCTGGCAGCTAGTTCCATACACCCTTTGTGTGAAAATGTTACCCCTTCAGATCAGATTCCTATTAAATCTTTTCCCCTTCACCTTAATCCTATGTTCTATAGACAATAGACAATACGTTCAGGAATAGGCCATTCGGCCCTTCTAGCCCGCACCACCATTCACTGTGATGGCTGATCATCCCCAATCAGTACCCCGTTCCTGCCTTCTCCCCATATCCCTTGATTCTGTTAGCCCTAAGAGCTAAATCTAACTCTCTCTTGAATACATTCAGTGATCGCTATCTTTAAGCGCTCTATCTAGCTCTCTCATGAAAGCATCCAGATAATGGAACTCCACCGCAGAGAATTCCACAGATTCACAACACTCTGTGTGAAATTGTTTTTCCTAATCGTTCTAAAGGGCCAACCCCTTATTATACTGTGTGGCCCCTGGTTCTGGACTCCTCCAACATCGGGAACATGTTTCCTGCCTCTAGCATGTCCAAACCCTTAATAATCTTGTATATTTCAATAAGAATCCCGCTCATCCTTCTAAACTCCAGAGTGTACAAGCCCAGCCGCTCCATTCTCTCAGCATGTGACAGTCCCGCAATCCCTTGTAGGAATTAACCTTGTAGGCAGTCCTGACTTTTAAGATGAGAGGAAAAATTTGAAGGGGTCATTTTTCCCACAGAGGGCGATAGACAATGGGTGCAGGAGTAGGCCATTTGGCCCTTGGAGCCAGCACCGCCATTCAATGTGATCATGGCTGATCAGCCACACTCACGAGTGATGTGCATTTGGAACAAAATGTCACAAGAGCGCAGCACGGGGAACTCCCAGTTCTTTGATGTCCAATAAACTCACAGCCTTTTCAAGGATCTGCAGGGAGTTGAATAGCACAGATCAGAGCATCTTTATTCCTTCTCTCCAGAGATGCTGCCTGTCCCGCTGAGTTACTCCAGCTGTGGCCCCTGGTTCTGGACTCCCCCGACATCGGGAACGTGTTTCCTGCGTGTCCAATCCCTTAAGGCCCTGTCCCACTTACCTGTCCTTGGCACGCAAATTCCACGACCCCGTGGTCGCGTTGAGGCGCACGGGCATCGTGTGGCCGCGCGGGACCAGTCCCATTGAGAAGCGCGGAGGGGCATGTGGTTGTGCGCGGCATCGCGCGGCGCTCCGAAACTTTGCAGCGAACGAAATCTTTGCGCGCTACCGGCCTGTCGCGTAACCGACGGCCAATGTGGGACAGGCCCAAGACCCTGGCGCGACGCAACGTCTCACGTCCGACAGCAGGAGAAGCAGGCAAACGATCGCCGAACTCAGCCTGGGGCTCACGGCTGTTGCGGTCCAGATCCGCCCCCACTTCTATTCCCAGAGCGGGGCCAAGAAAAGTGAAGATAGACACACAAAATTCTGGAGTAACTCAGCGGGACCGGCAGCATCTCTGGAGCGAAGCGATGGGTGACGTTTCGGGTCAAGACCCTTCTTTCAGACTGCAGAAGAGTCTCGACCCGAAACGTCACCCCTCGCTTCTCTCCAGAGATGCTGCCGGTCCCGCTGAGTTACTCCTGCGTTTTGTGTCCGTCTTCAAATGACGTCACGCGCTCCAGACGGCCGTGCGGGCGCATGATGGCGCGCGCGAGCTTCGCGGGACCGTCGCGCCTCAACGCGACCACGAGGTTGCGTAATTAGCGTGCCAAGGACACGCAAGTGGGACAGGGGCTTAAATAATCGGAACTGTTTATCGTATCACGGTCCTCGATTCCCCCTCTCTGGGCACGTGACTGCGTGCGTTTTTCAGACGCGTTCTGTTCTTGATTGCAGAGGAGGCTAGCTTCCTATAGCTTCGACTTCAACCACTGGCCGATGGACTTCAGCTGGAGTGAGGTCACGAGTCCGTAAGTAGTCGCTCGGCTGCTCGTGTGGGCCAGCACGTCAATAGACAATAGACAATGGGCGCAGGAGTAGGCCATTCGGCCCTTCGAGCCAGCACCGCCATTCAATGTGATCGTGGCTGATCATCCCCAATCAGTGCCCCGTTCCTGCCTTCCCCCATATCCCCTGACTCCGCCATCTTTAAGAGCCCTATCTAGCTCTCTCTTGAAAGTATCCAGAGAACCGGCCTCCACCAGGCAGAGAATTCCACAGACTCACAACTCTCTGTGAGAAAAAGTGTTTCCTCATCTCCGTTCTAAATGGCTTACTCCTTATTCTTAAAATGTGTGGCCCCCCCCAACATCGGGAACATGTTTCCTGCCTCTAGCGTGTCCAAACCCTTAACAATCTTATGTGTTTCAATAAGATCCCCTCTCATCCTTCTAAACTCCAGAGTGTACAAGCCCAGCCGCTCCGTTCTCTCAGCGTATGACAGTCCCGCCATCCCGGGAATTAACCTGGTGAACCTACGCTGCACTCCCTCAATAGCAAGAATGGCCTTCGCGAGAGTGGTCACTGATTAGACAATAAATGCTACAGAGATTACTAAGGTAGAGATAGATGGATTCTTCATTAGTACGGGTGTCTTAGTTTAGTTTAGTTCAGAGATACAGGCCCTTCGCCCACCAGGTCCGCGCCGACCAGCGATCCCCGCACATTAACACTATCCTACGCCCACTGGGGACAATTTTTACATTTACTCCAAGCCAATTAACCAACAAATCTGTACGTCTTTGGAGTGTGGGAGGAAACCGGAGGTCTCGGAGAAAACCCGAGGAGATGGTCACGTGGAGAAACCAATTTAGCCCAATATACGGGATGTCCCGGCTAATAACGGACAGTTGGCAACCCTAGTCCAGACTCGTATATTCAACGCCCCGACTGATGAAGTCAAGCATCCCACGTGCCTTCCTCACCACTTTTTCACTAATTTGGTTTAGAGATACAGCATGGAAACAGGCCCTTCGCAGATAGACTCAAAATGCTGGAGACAGGCAGCATCTCTGGAGAGAAGGAATCCTTTGACGGTCTTCCTCACAGTCCAAACTCCGCCGATTTTAGTTTAGTTTAGAGATACAGCGCGGAAACAGGCCCTTCGGCCCACCGGGTCCGCGCCGACCAGCGATCCCCACACGCTAACACTATCCTACAAACGCCAGGGGCAATTTTTACATTTACCAAGCCAATTAACCTACAACCCCGTACGTCTTTGGAGCGCGGGAGGAAAGGGAAGATCTCGGAGAAAACCCTCGCAGGTCACGGGGAGAGCGTACAAACTCCGCGGTCGGGATCGAACCCGGGTCTCCGGCGCTGCATTCGCTGTAAGGCAGCAGCTCTACCGCTGAGCCACCATGACTGCCCTGTTAAGGGGGGGGGGGGGGGGGGAAGGCAGGAGAGAGAGAGAGAGGTCAGCCTCGATTGAATGGCGGAGGAGACTCGATTGGCCCGAACGGCCTAATTCTTCTCCTATCACTTATGACCCAGGGACACCCAGGGTGTGTTTGTAGGATAGTGTTAGCGGGGGGTCGCTAGTCGGCGTGGGCTGAAGGGCCTGTTTCCACGCTGCATCTCTAAACTCAACCAAACTGTGTTGTGGGAAGAAACTGCAGATGCTGGTTTACACCGAAGATACACACAAAATGCTGGAGTAACTCAGTGGGCCAGGCAGCATCTCTGGAGAGAAGGAATGGGTGATGAAAAGGAATCAGAAGACGGGTCTTAACTCGAATTGTCACCCAATGCACGCTGGCCCAATTGTCATAGAAACATAGAAAATAGGTGCAGGAGTTGGCCTAAGTCAGCGGGACAGGCAACATCTCTGGAGAGAAGGGATGGGCGACGTTTCGGGTCGAGACCCCTTCTTCAGACAGACATAAAAACATAGAAAATAGGTGCAGGAGGAGGCCATTCGGTCCTTCGAGCCAACACCGCCATTCGTTGTGATCTTAGCTGATCGTCCCCAATCAATAACCTGTGCCTGCCCTCTCCCCATATCCCTTGATTCTACTAGCCCCATGAGCTCTATCTAACTCTCTCTAAAATCCATCCAGTGATTTGGCCTCCACTGCCCTCTGTGGCAGGGAATTCCATAAATTCACAACTCTCTGGGTGAAAACGTTTTATCTCACCTCACTCTCAAATGACCTCCCCTTTATTCTAAGACTGTGGCACCTGGTTCTGGACTCGCCCAACATTGGGAACATTTTTCCTGCATCAAGCTTGTCCAGTCCTTTTATAATTTTGTATATTTCTATAAGATCCCCCCCCAAATCCTTCTAAACTCCGGTGAATACAAGCCTAGTCTTTTCAATCTTTCCTCATATGACACCATCCCAGGGATCAATCTCGTGAACCTAGGCTGCACTGCCTCAATCACAAGGGTGTCCTTCCTCAAATTAGGAGACCAAAACTGTACACAAAGACAGGTACATGGATAGGACAGGTTTGGAGGGATATGGGCCAAACGCGGGCAGGTGGGACCAGTGTAGCCGGACATGTTGGGCAGCTTGGGCGGAAGGGCCCGTTTCCACACTGTGTGACTCCCGTCTCTCCCTGTTTCAGGAAGGGCGGGAACGTGCCGAATGGTGGAGTTCCTCTCCTGAAGCCGGAGCTGCAGTACAGAGGGGCGGGGGATGGCTTTGCGTGTAACATCCTGAGGTTGCCCTGCCAGTTTGTCAGGTAAGCGAGCCCCCGGTCTCGGGATATTGTCGGAAACATCCAGAGGAAAAAAAAATAGGTGCAGGAGTGTGCCATTCGGCCCTTCGAGCCAGCACCAAAGCGAGCGGGTAAGATCATCTCTGACCACAAACTCTTTGAATCACTTCCCTCTGGAAGGCGACTCCGGACTGTCAAAGCTGCCACAGCCAGACATAGAAACAGATTTTATTAACGAGTAGTAGCTCTACTCAATAACCAAAAATCTGTAGCCTCCTTTTGCTCTGGTATTTCACTTAATTCGCATGTTTAATCGATAATGTTTTATTATTAATGTTTAATGTTTTATGTGTCATTCCTAACTGTCACTGTATGTCATGTTGTCACTTGCTGGGTGGAGCACCAAGGCAAATTCCTTGTATGTGAATACTTGGCCAGTGAACTTGATTCGTTCATTCCTTCATGTAGACAGAATTGCTGGAGAAACTCAGCGGGTGAGGCAGCATCTATGGGACGAAGGAATGGGTGACGTTTCGGGCCGAGACCCTTCTTCAGACTGGGGTGGGGGAAGAAGAAAGGGAGGCAGCGGAGACAGTGGGCTGAGGGGGAGCTGGGAAGGGGAGGGGAAGGAGGGGGAGAGCGGGGACTACCTGAAATTGGAGGTCAATGTTCATACCGCTGGGGTGTAAACTTCCCAAGCGAAATATGAGGCGCTGCTCCTCCAATTTGCGGTGGGACTCACTCTGGCCGTGGAGGAGTTGTTCTTAAACAACTGTATGTCATGTCGTCACTTGCGGGCGGAGCACCAAGGCAGATTCCTTGTATGTGAAAAAACTTGGCCAATACACTTATTCATTCATTCATTCATTATACGGTCGTGGCTGATCATCCAGAATCAGTACCCCGTTCCTGCCTTCTCCCCATATCATTTGATTCCGTTAGATCTCAGAGCTAAACCTAACTCTCTCTTGAGTTCCAGTTTACCTGGGCCTCCATGTTACACTCTCGACCCCTGCACCACATGGCTTGGCTTGAATTGTCTTAATTGATTGTGTCGGAAGGAACTGCAGATGCTGGTTTAAACCGAAGATAGACACAAAATGTTGGAATACCTCAGCGGAACAGGCAGCATCTCTGGAGAGGAGGAATAGGCATTGAAAAGGAATCAGAAGAAGGATCTTGACCCAAATCGTCACCCTATACATGCTGGTTCAATTGTCATAGAAACATAGAAAATAGGTGCAGGAGTAGGCCATTCGGCCCTTCGAGCCAGCACCGTCATTCAATATGATCATGGCTGATTATCCAAAATCAGTACCCTGTATCTGCTTTCTCATCACGTCCCTTGATTCCGTTAGCGCTAAGAGCTAAATCTAACTCTCTCTTGAATACATCCAGTGGATCGGCCTCCACTGCCTTCTGTGGCAGAGAATTCCACAGATTCACAACTCTCTGGGTGAAAATGTTTTTCCTCATCTCAGTCCTAAATGGCCTCCCCTTATTCTTAGAATCATAGAAAATAGGTGCAGGAGTAGGCCATTCGGCCCTTAGAGCCTGCACCGCCATTCAATATGATCATGGCTGATCATCCAACTCAGTATCCTGTACCTACCTTCTTTCCATATCCCCTGATCCCTTTAGCCACAAGGGCCACATCTAACTCCCTCTTAAATATAGCCAATAAACTGGGCTCAACTACCTTCTGTGGCAGAGAATTCCAGAGACTCACCACTCTCTGTGTGTGAAAAGGTCTTAAACTGCGACCCTTGGTTCTGGACTCCCCCCAACGTCGGAACATTTTTCCTGCATCAAGCCTGTCCTATCCCTTAAGACGTCACCCATTCCGTCTCTCCAGAGATGCTGCCTGTCCCGCTGAGTTACTCCAGCATTTTGTCACAGAGTCATGGAGTGATACTGGGAACAGGCCTTCGGCCCAACTTGCCCACACCGGCCAGCATGTCCCAGCTACACTACAGAGCTGCCAAGTAGTACGGATTTTCCATATTTTGTACGGAAATGCGATAAGAATACGGATGTATGGATTTGCTTTGTAAAAATACGGATTTTATTTTAAATCGGCCCAACTTCCTGTTTCATCTTCCTGCTTAAAAAATGCAAGGATATGGAAAGTCATATTGTGACTCGAAAAATTATAGCATATTAAATCTATTAGTATTTTAAATTTCAAGATCTGGATGATTATTTTTGTAATCTTTGATCTGCCAGTCATAGAAACATAGAAAATAGGTGCAGGAGGAGGCCATTCGGCCCTTCGAGCCAGCACTGCCATTCCTTGTGATCATGGCTGATTGTCCCCAATCAATAACCCGTGCCTGCCTTCTCCACACATGCCTTGATTCCACAGGCCCTTTGAGCTTCATCGTGGTCTGGTTTGGCTCAGCCACCAGGCACGACACCCGGAGACTGCAGTGAATCGTCCGATCAGCAGAGAAGGTTATTGGCTGCAGCCTTCCCTCCATTGATGAACTGTACACTGCGAGGGCCAGGAAGCGAGCGGGCAAGATCATCTCTGACCCCTCTCACCCTGGCCACAAACTCTTTGAATCACTTCCCTCTGGAAGGCGACTCCGGACTGTCAAAGCTGCCACAGCCAGACATAAAAACAGTTTTTATCCACCAGTAGTAGCTCTACTCAACAGCCAAAAATCTGTAGCCTCCCTTTGATCTGGTATTTTGTCGGTTCACATGCTTGATCAATGGTGTTTTATCATTAAGGTTGTATTATTATTAATGTTTAGTGTTTTCTGAGTCAATCGTAACTGTCACTGTATATCATGTAGTTACTTGTGGGCGGAGCACCAAGGCAAATTCCTTGTATGTGAATACTTGGCCAATAAACTTACTTACTTTATCTAACGCTCTCTTAAATCCATCCAGTGATTTGGCCTCCACTGCCCTCTGTGGCAGGGAATTCCACAAATTCACAACTCTCTGGGTGAAAATGTTTTTTCTCACCTCAGTCTTAAATGGCCTCCCCTTTGTCCTAAGACTGTGGCCCCTGGTTCTGGACTCGCCCAACATTGGGAGCATATTTCCTGCATCTAGCTTTGTCCAGTCCTTCTATAACTGCCCGGCTACAGTTTTAAACAGCGCTGTCCGTTCAGCGTTACGGGTTTGAATTATTATAGCGCTGCCAGCTGGAGCGCTATTGCCTTGACACATCGCGCTATGGCTCTGGGTCAGACTGTTTGGGGTGAGAGGGAGAAGGTGAGAGGGAGGGCGGGAATAAGAGAGGAGGGAGAAAAAAAGGAAGGAGATAGGGAGGAAGAGGGGGAGGGGGAGGGAGGAGGGAGAGGGAGGCTTCCAAAATGGCTTCTCCATCATCTTCTGGTGCGAAGAGCAGGAAGCAGCCGTTCAAACAGAAGTATACAAGGAGATAGCAATGAAAGCACTATCAAGTAAGGTGCATGGAAGACATGGTAGCAACGTTCTGCATTCTTGGATGACCGCACATAAAAACATTTTTTTTCACCAAAATCACACCGCGTAAAAATACTGATTTCCTCAGGAAAATACTGATTTTCGGGTACTAGAATACTGAAATGCTCTGATAAAAGTTGGCAGCTCTGACACTAGTCCCACCTGCCTGCGCTTGGTCCATACCCCTCCAAACCTGTCCTATCTGTCTGTACCTGTCCAACTGTTTCTCAAACGTTGGGATAGTCCCGGCCTCCTCTGTCAGCTCGTTCCATACGCCCACCGCCCTTTGCGCGCCTATCTACGGCGGGTTAGTTTAGTTTAGTTCAGAGATACTGGACAGGTACATGGATTGGGCTGGAAAGGGCCGTGGAATTCTCTGCCTCGGAGGGCGGTGGAGGCCGGTTCTCTGGATGCTTTCAAGAGAGAGCTAGATAGGGCTCTTAAAGATAGCGGAGTCAGGGGATGTGGGGGAGAAGGCAGGAACGGGGTACTGACTGGGGATGATCAGCCATGATCACATTGAATGGCGGTGCTGGCTCGAAGGGCCGAATGGCCTACTCCTTCACCTATTGACTATTTCTATTTTAGGTGGGAATCACCTTGTCACAACGCCCTCAGGTTTAACGGCGTGCCTGTTTCCTCTCTGCAGCTACCTGATTGCCAAGTCGTTTGGTCGGCGAATGCTCTACCCAGGCTCCGTGTTGCTGCTGCAGAAAGCCATCATGCCCATGCTGATCCAAGGCCAGACGCGACTGATGGAGGAGGTGAGACCTGTTCGCTCCTCAGCGCTCCATTGTAGACGAGGCTCTCACTCGGGTTTCCCTAACCGAGACTAATCACTGTCCTTATTACCACACCTGGAGTAATGTGTGCCCCAATTTTGGTCCCCTAATTTGAGGAAGGACATTCTTGCTGTTGAGGGAGTGCAGCGTAGGTTCACAGGGTTAATTCCCGGGATGGCGGGACAGTCATATGCTGAGAGAATGGAGCGGCTGGGCTTGTACACTCTGGAGTTTAGAAGGATGAGAGGATATCTGATTGAAACATGTAAGATTGTTAAGGGTTTGGACACACTAGAGGCAGGAAACATGTTCCCGATGTTGGGGGAGTCCAGAACCAGTGGGCCACACACAGTTTAAGAATAAGGAATAAGCCATTTAGAACGGAGACGAATAAACACTTTTTTCTCACAGAGAGTTGTGGATCTGTGGAATTCTCTGCCTCAGAGGGCGGTGGAGGCCGGTTCTCTGGATGCTTTCAAGAGAGAACTATGTAGCGCTCTTAACTATAGTGGAGTCAGGGAATATGGGGAGAAGGCAGGAACGGGGTACTGATTGGGGATGATCAGCCGTGATCACATTGAATGGCGGTGCTGGCTCCAAATGGACTACTGGGTGATGGAGTAGGGCTGTTCATTGGGTCAATCGTCCCATCAGTCACACACCATGGGGATCATTCGGACTATGGCTCACAACTACAGTTTAGTTTACTTTGGAGATACCGCACGGAAACAGGCCCCTTGGCCACCGAGACCGCGCCGACCACGATCCCCGCATACTAACGCTTTCCTACACACAATCTGGACAATTTCCATTTATGCCAATTAACTATAGACAATAGGTGCAGGAGTGGGCCATTTGGCCCTTTGAGCCAGCACCAACATTCACTGTGATCATCGTTGATCATCCCCAATCAGTAAGTACCCCGTTCCTGCCTTCTCCCCACATCCCCTGACTCCGCTAACTTCAACAGCCCAATCTAGCTCTCTTTTGAAGGTATCCAGAGAACCGCCCTCTTGGGGCAGAGAATTCCGCAGACTCACAACTCTCTGCGAGAAAAAGTGTTTTCTCATCTCCGTTCAAAATGGCTTACCCCTTATTCTAAAACTGTGGCTCCTGGTGGCTCCCCCAACATCGGGGACATGTTTCTTGCCTCCAGCGTGTCCAAGCCCTTAACAATCTTATGTGTTTCAATAAGATCCCCTCTCATCCTTCGACCCCGGGACCCCGACGCTGCAAGCGCTGTACGGCAGCGACTTGAGTTTATGCGGTCTCGGTGGCGCAGCGGGGGAGTCGCTGCCTTACAGCGAATGCAGCGCCGGAGACCCGGGTCCGGCCCCGACTACGGGTGCTGTCTGCACGGAGTTTGTACGTTCTTCCCCGTAACCTGCGTGGTTTTCTCCGAGATCTTCGGTTACCTCCCACGCTCTTAAGACGTGCAGGTTTGTAGGTTAATTAGCTGGGTATAAAGTGTAAAACCTGTCCCTAGTGGGTTAATGTGCAGGGTTATCGCAGGTCTGCGCTGACCCGGTGGGCCAAAGGGCCTGTTTCCGCTCTGTATCCCTAAACTAAACTAAACTAAACTAAACTCTTCCAGTGCCAGCTCTGATCTGTTCTGCACCTTTTAGAACGCTCTAATTTCCATCCTGTATCTTTGAACACCCATTCACACCAGTTCTATGTTATTCCACAAGTGTGTGTGAGGGGCGGTGCTAGTGCGCGGGGATGGCTGGTCGGCGCGGGCCGAAGGGCCTGTTTCCGCGCTGTGTCCCTGATTGCGTGTGACGTGTGCCTTTGCAGTACCAGGGTAAGCGAGCCAAGCTGATCTCTTGCGACGGCAACCAGATCGACACCGTGTTTGTGGACCGCCGGGCGGAGGGGACGGAGAACGGCAAGAAGCTGGTAAGCCTTCACACCATCCACCCCGATCTATGGACGACCGGTGCCTTGCCGCCGGGTGGTTCCCGTAATGGCCGCCGGGCGGTTCCCATAATGGCCGCCGGGTGGTTCCCATTATGGTCCTCGGGTGTCACCCGTAATGGCTGCCGGTTGGTGCCCGTAATGGCTGCCGATTGGTGCCCGTAATGGCCTCCGGGTGGTTCCCGTAATGGCTGCTGGGTGATGCCCGTATTGCCACAGGTTGGTGCCCGTAATGGCCGCTGGTTGGTGCCCGTAATGGCCTCCGGGTGGTTCCCGTAATGGCCGCCGGTTGGTGCCCGTAATGGCCTCCGGGTAGTTCCTCTAATGGCCGCCGGGCGGTTCCCATAATGGCCCCCTGGGTGGTTCCCATTATGGTCCTCGGGTGTCACCCGTAATGGCCGCCGGTTGGTGCCCGTAAAGGCCGCCGGTTGGTACCCGTAATGGCCTCCGGGTGGTTCCCGTAATGGCTGCTGGGTGGTGCCCGTATTGGCCGCAGGTTGGTGCCCGTAATGGCCGCCGGTTGGTGCCCGTAATGGCTGCTGGGTAGTGCCCGTATTGGCCTCCGGTTGGTGCCCGTAATGGCCGCAGGTTGGTGCCCGTAATGGCCGCCGGTTGGTGCCCGTAATGGCCGCAGGTTGGTGCCCGTAATGGCCTCCGGGTGGTTCCCGTAATGGCTGCTGGGTGGTGCCCGTATTGGCCGCCGGTTGGTGCCCGTAATGGCTGCTGGGTGGTGCCCATATTGGCCGCCGGTTGGTGCCCGTAATGGCCTCCGGGTGGTTCCCGTAATGGCTGCCGGGTGTTGTCAGTAATGGCCGCTGGGTGGTGCCCGTAATGGCCGCCTCGCCAGCAGTCTGTCTTGCCCCTTCTTTGTTTTCATTGTTTTAAGTATGTCTTGAATGTTTGTTTTAATGTCTCTTATGTTTTATGTGGGGGGTGGGGGGGAGGGGGGATCGGGGGAAATCGTGGAGCGGTGCGGCCCTCCTTGACGACCGGCCCGGAGCTTCAAGCCGTGGGCACGGCGCCAACTTACCACCGCGGAGCCTGGGAATCTTCTGCCGAGGAGCGCCAGTGTTGGAGCTCCGACTGCGGCGGTCCTGCGGACTTTTAACAACGTGAAGCCCACCCGCGGACTCCGGTGAGAAGAGGCCGAATCGGGAGCTCCATGCCGCGCGGAGCGTTCCGATCCGTCTCCACGCCGACGTTTCCATCATCCTGACTCGCGGGGTTGAACATCGGACCGTCGGCAGTGGGGACTGCAGAGGGTTCAAGGCCCCGACCACGGGTGAACGAAGGAGGAAGATGATTGAACTTTATTGCATTCCTTCACAGTGAGGATCGTGGATTCCGCTGTGGTGGATGTTTATGTTACATTTTATTTTATGTGGTTGTGTGTCTTGTTGCTTTTCACTTAGTATGGCCGTACGGTAACTCAAATGTCACTGTACCTTCATTGGTGCACGTGACAATTAAATTGAATCTTGAATCTTAAGGGGGGAGGGTAGCTGGGCCGAAGGTGTCCTGGTCGGGTTGCTCCTGAGCCCGGCCAAGCTGACTCAGCCGCGAGTCTCTGCGCCAGGCGCGTGCCTGGGTGGCACCAGAGAGGGACACCCCGGGGGATTTCCAGGACCGCGGTGGTGGGGGGGGGGGATTTCCCGCCGGAGCCGCAGACGCTGGCTGACAGCACAAGATGCAAAGTGCTGGAGTAACCCAGCGAGTCAGATTGAGTGGAAAGACGGTGGATTTTATTAACCGATTTTGTCGAGAATCTTTCAAGAGTCAAGAGAGTTTTATTGTCATGTGTCCCAGATAGGACAATGACATTCTCGCTTGCTGCAGCACAAGAATATTTCAACATAATACAGAACGGGAGATAAAAGTTCAGTGTGCCATAGACTATATATATGCACAGATAAAGTGCAATAGTAATAATAGATAGACTGTTATTGTTCAGACCTTATTTGATGTTGTGTTGAATAGCCTGATGGCTGTGGGGAAGCAGCTATTCCTGAACCTGGACGTTACAGATTACAGGCTCCCTGTACCTTCTACCTGATGGCATCGTTGAAATGAGTGCTTGGCCAGGATGGTGTGGGCCTTTGATGTTGATGGCTGCCTTTTTGAGGCAGCGACTGCGATAGATCCCTTCGATGGTGGGGAGGTCAGAGCCGGTGATGGACTGGGCAGCGGTCACCACTTTCTGCAGCCTTTTCCGCTCCTGGACGCTCGGGTTGCCCGAACCGGGCCACGATGCAACCAGTCAGCACGCTCCCAACTACGCACCTGTAAAAGTTTAGGAGAATCCTCTTTGATATGCCGACTGTCCGTAATCTTCTCAGGAAGTAGAGGCGCTGACGTGCTTTGTTTCTAATTACATCGGCGTGCTGGGACCGGGAAAGATCGTTGAAAGTATGCACGCCCAGGAATTTTATGTCTTCCAGGCTACCCCTCGGTAACAAGCGCGCTTTTTTTTCCCCAACCCCAGGTGATCTGCTGCGAGGGGAACGCAGGATTCTACGAGGTTGGCTGCGTCAGCACTCCGCTGGAAGGTAAGGGAAATTGCCGGCGCCCGTCTCTGCATGCTGCAGGGAGGAGGGCAAATTCAATGCTCGCGTTTATACAAAGAGGACCGAGATTTAAAAAAGAAACTGACAGGCACAAAACACGGGAGCAACTCGGCGGGACGGGCAGCGTCTCCGGAGACAAGGAATGGGTGACCCTTCTTCAGACTGGTTAGGGATATGAGAGTAAACAAGAGATATATAGACAACTAGACAACCCATGGACCCGTTTGGTGTTCGTTGTGACGGCAGAGAATCCCGTTGTCACGCCTGTCAAAATGGCGATTTGAAAATGGCGGCTGGGCCCAGCAACCCTCCCCCAACTGCGCACGCGCGGAGAGCGGGCCTGGCAACCCTTCCCCAACTTTATACAATCAGATGGACAGTCTGTGCAGGAGTAGGCCATTCGGCCCTTTGAGCCAGCATCAATGTGATCATGGCTGATCATCCCCAATCAGTACCCCGTTCCCGCCTTCTCCCCATATCCCCTGACTCCACTATCTTTAACGGCCCTATCTAGCTCTCTCTTGAAAGCATCCAGAGAACCGGCCTCCTCCGCCCTGAAGCAGAGAATTCCACAGACTCACAACTCTCTGTGTGAAAAGGTCTCCGTTCTAAATGACCTACCCCTTATTCTTAAACTGTGGCCCCTGGTTCTGGACTCCCCCTACATTGGGAACATGTTTCCTGCCTCTAGCGTGTCCAGTCCCTTAATAATCTTATATGTTTCAATAAGATAACCTCGCATCCTTCTAAACTCCAGAGTGTACAAGCCCATATATAATAATAATATATAATATAAATAATGTAGAAAGATATTCAAATTGTCCCTCATGTGTGTGTGTGTGTGTGTGTAGGATGGTGTTAGTGTGCGGGTCACTGGTCGGCGTGGGGATCGGTGGGGCGAAGGGCCTGTTTCTGCGCTGTGTCTCTAAACTGAACTCAACTAGCGAGCTGGCAGTGTGTCGACATGACAGTGTGTGATGTGGGTCCGCGGGCGTTACTGATCACTCTGTTCTCCGTGTTTGCAGCTGGCTATTCCGTGCTGGGATGGAATCACCCCGGCTTTGCCAGGCAGCACCGTGAGTAGCGGGGCCGTGGGGGGTTAGTTGTGAGCACGTGCGTGAGCGAGTGAGCGTGTGAGCGTGAGTGAGCGTGCGTGAGTGAGCAAGCATGTGAATGAGCGTGTGCGTGAGTGAGTTTGTGTGAGTGAGTGAGCGAGTGTGTGCTGTAAGGAGTGTGTAGCATGGACGATGTGAGAGTGAGCGTGTGCGCTGAGTGAGCATGAGTGCGTGCGTGAGCGTGTGTGAGTGAGTGAGCGTGTGCGAGTGTGAGCATGGATGTGTGAGAGTGAGCTTGCGTGAGTGAGCATGAGTGCGTCAGCGTGTGTGAGTGAGTGAGCGTGTGAGCATGGACGTGTGAGAGTGAGCTTGCGTGAGTGAGCATGAGTGCGTGAGTGAGCATGAGTGCGTGAGCGTGTGTGAGTGCGTGAGTGAGTGTGTGTGCGCGAGCGTGTGTGAGTGAGGGTGTGAGTGCAAGGGGGAGCGTGAGAGAGTGTGCTGAGGCGAGCATCCTGTCACAGCCCTGCATGCGTGTGAGTGAGTGCGCTTGAGCGTGAGTACGGGAGTGGGTGAGTTTGCGTGTGTGGGTGTGCGGTGGGTGTCATGTCCCATCGCTGTGTGAGTGTGCATGTGTGACGGACGTGTGAGTGTGTGTGTGTGAGGCGGGGGCCATGTTGTCACTATCCTGTGTGTGAGTGTGTGTGTCTCTCTCTCCAGGGCGTGCCCTTCCCACAGAATGAGGCCAATGCCATGGACGTGGTGATCCAGTACGCCATGCACCGCCTCGACTTCACCCCCGACACCATCATCATGTACGCCTGGTCCATCGGTGGATTCACAGGTACGACCCCCCCCCCCCCCCCCCCCGCCCACGCACCCCCAACCCCCCCCAAGCACTGTAAGGCAGCAACTCTATCACTGCGCCTCCGTGCCCGCCCTCTCAAATTAAAATGTTATCTCTGTATGCTTCGTTGCAACCTTCTGGCCAACAACAATCTTTTCTACATTGTCCTCGATCCACTTCTCCTTTGATGTCTCATTTTCACACCTCACACTTCCTTATCTCTGCGTCTCCCTCTCCCCTGGCTCTCAGTCCGAGGAAGGGTCTCGACCCGAAACATCGCCCGTTCCTTCTCCCCAGAGTCGCTGCCTGGACCCGCTGAGTTACTCCAGCATTTTGTGTCTATCTTCAACTTGAACCTACTGGCTAATAGAAAGCTGCAGACACTGGACGTGGAGTATTGTGTGCAGTTTTGGTCTCCAAATTTGAGGAAGGACATTCTTGCTTTTGAGGGAGTGCAGCGTAGGTTCCCCTGGTTAATTCCCGGGATGGCGGGACTGTCATATGCTGAGAGAATGGAGCAGCTGGGCTCGAGACCCTTTTAGTTAGAGAAACAAGTCTGGAATTTAAAAGGATGAGAGGGAATCTTATTGAAACATACAAGATCATTAGGGTTTTGGACACGCTAGAGGCAGGAAACATGTTCCCGATGTTGGGGGAGTCCAGAACCAGGGGCCACACAGTTTAAGGATAAGGGGTAAGCCATTTAGAATGGTGCTGAGGAAACACCTTTTCTCACAGAGTTGTGAGTCTGTGGAATTTTCTGCCTCAGATGGCGGTGGAGGCCGGTTCACTGGATGCTTCCAAGAGAGAGCTAGATAGGGCTCTTCTTCTTCTTGCATATGGTGTGCACAGCCTAAAGTTGCAGGACAGCTTGTTCTATTTGATCTTATTTGATTGTGCCCGCCTGGTTGATTGCATTTGTTGAAACAGGGCGGACCACGTGAAGGCTACAATCTCCCACCCCGTAGGGCTCTTAAAGATAGCGGAGTCAGGTGGATATGGGGAGAAGGCAGGAACGGGGTACTGATTGGGGATGATCGGCTGATAAGGGCCGAATGGCCTACTCCTGCACCTATTGTCTATTGTGCTATAAACCAACGATAGACGCAAAATGCTGAGCGTTGGGGTGTGTGCGCTTGGCCCGCTAATCACACGCGGTTGGTTTCCTTCTGCAGCTACCTGGGCCACGATGAACTATCCGGAGATCAGCGCTCTGGTTCTGGACGCCTCCTTTGACGACCTCGTGCCCCTCGCCCTGAAGGTCATGCCCGAGACGTGCAGTAAGTCACCTTTAACCTCTTCCATTTACTATATGACAAGCCGCTGCCAGAATATTGTCGAATAATATACTATCTCCAAAATTTCAACTATCCAGTGGCAATAGACAGGGATGTGCATTATCACCCCTG
Organism: Okamejei kenojei; assembly: GCA_035221665.1. Taxonomy (NCBI): domain Eukaryota; kingdom Metazoa; phylum Chordata; class Chondrichthyes; order Rajiformes; family Rajidae; genus Okamejei; species Okamejei kenojei. The sequence goes on from CM069160.1 coordinate 13,276,284, forward strand.
CTATTTGCTCTTGTGATAGAACCCTTAGCAGAAGGTATAAGAATGCATCCGAATATCCATGGTTATAATACAAAATATTCAAATAATAAAATATTACTATATGCAGACGATGTACTATTATATATTACAAAATAGCAAACCAGCCTACCAAACATATTAAATTTAATAGAGGAATTCGGATCCTTTTCAGGATATAGAATAAATTGGAACAAAAGTGAAATCATGACGATAAAACCTCAAGATCCGACACAACGTTTAAAATTACCCTTTAGAATTGCTACAGAAAATGTTAAATACTTGGGAATCGAAATTACCAGAAAATATAAATCTTTATTCAACGCAAATTATATGCCCTTACTTACTAAATTAAATGCCTCGATTAAATTTTGGAAAACACTTCCGATGTCTTTAAATAAGGCAGAATACAATCACTTGTGTAAAACACAAAATGTTTTTGTTTTACCATCAAAATGTAAATTGTATATTTATTTCAATCAATACCAATATACTTACCTAATTTTTTTTAAAAACTCGATTCTGATATTACAAATTTTATAAGTCCCATAGAATCCAAAGAAGACACTTGTGTAAACCCAAAGAATTTGGTGGACTAACACTCCCCAATTTTTGTACTATTACTGGGCAGTAAATATCAAAAATGTAATTCACTTGTCGGACAATTCTGCCCAACGGGTGGATTGGATAGTAATGGAGAAAGAGGATTGTTCTCCTTTTAATATAGGAGCGATCCTTCTCTCACCGATAAAATTGAATAATACAATATACAAGAAAAATCCAATTTTTCATAGTACAATTAGAATTTGGAAACAAATAAAATTAACTCTCAAATTAAGAAATTTATCGCTTCTCTCTCCTATAGTTAATAATCCGTTTAAGCAATCTATTATTGATAAAACATTTACCCATTGGGAAAGAATAGGAATTAAAATGCTTGGAGACATGTATGAAATGGGAAGCCTATCATTCCAACAACTACAACTCAAATACAACCTGAAAAGTAATCAATACCGCCATTTATATGATATGGCTGATCATCAAGTCAGTGATCCACGACCTGCCTTCTCTCCTACTCTGAAAAAACATACACAAGGGCCACATACCAAACTCTTGACCAGATCTATTAGCCAATGAAAGCCAACTACCTCTGTGGCAGAGAAAAGCGGATTCAACTCTCTGTGTAATTTAATTTCATACTTTATAATTTCCCCCCTTATCATTCTAAATATGTGAAATACTTCCCCAATCATCGGGAACACAATTCTTCCTGATCTAGCTTGATTCCAAAGCCCCTAAGAATTTTGTAATCTATTCTCCTAAAAATCTTGAAGACAGATGGGATATAAATACTTGCACTCCCTTCTATGTACAATAATGCTTCCTCAATGTAAGACAATCTTGAGGAATTCAAATTCCTTAAAACTACTTTCCTCTTTCTCTCTTTTTACATAGACTTTTTATTTATTACTCGAAATTTTACTAAAATGAATAAAATGTTTCCAATGTTTCTACCTGTGATCAAAATAACTGTACTTATCCCAAGATGCAACCATTAAAAAAAAAAAAAACACTTCCATTTGTCTTTCCCAAATGGATCGAACATTGGCTTGGTTTTCTACATTGTCTGTTGAAATGTTCACAAATTATTTAAAATAAAAACTGAACCCAACGCAGGGCTGGTTATCTTTGGAATCCATGGAAGTCGGCCTTTCAGCTGACTTTGTTCCAAAAGACTGCTGCGACACATCTTCCTTTAACTACTGTCTGCTTTAATAACGGCAAAAAAAACGTATGCTAAAATTCACACCCACCTGGAAAAAAAAACCACCCACACCCTCAACGCACTTTCCCTGTGCAAATATGCTGAAAATGTTTACACTTCGAAACCCATCCATGAGATTAGTCCTAGGCAGAGGCAAATCACTTGACCAATCTTCTTAAAGATCTGGTCTCCCTGCTTATCGGACTTATTACAAGCGCATATGGCGATCGCTTCGCAACATAACCTCTGGGCAATAACCTTCAACGGTCCTTCAGAACCGGTGAGGGGGTTGATAAAGATTTGGAAGCAGTTACACCTCTTTTATTTTCGATTGGGTATATCTTTATTTTTATTTTTCCGGTGTTTTATTTCTCCTATTTCATTTCCCAGCTTTCTCTCTTTCTCGTGCCCTTTTCCATCTATATGTTCTTTTTCCTTTACTTTTCTCCACGGAAACATCAATATCAGTCTGAAGAAGGGTCTACCGAATCGTCACCTAACTTTCTCTTTCTCTCTCTTTCTTGCTTTTGCTACTTTTCTACTATTACATTTTAAAAGATGGTAAGTTGTACATGGTATTTATGTTACTCGATGGCGTTATCTACTGTTACATTACTTCTAATAACAATAAAAAGGAAAAAAAAAAACCCTTCCATTTACAAATGGATTGAAAATCTGACAGCATCGGTGAAGTTTCTCATTGTGACACAATGAAATGCGCTGAGTGCAGTTACTCATCTTTGTTTGTCCGTAAGTTCTTCAGGGGAAACAGAAATAGTTAGTTAAGTTAGTTTTAGTTTAATTTACATTTCGTAGGCCATGCCATGGTCATATGTGACTGGGGTGCTGATCATCCCCAACAGTACCCTGTTAATCCCTGGACTCCGCTGTCTTTAAGAGCCCTATCTAGCTCTCTCTTGAAAGCATGCGGAGAACCGGCCTCCACCGCCCTCTGAGGCAGAGAATTCCACAGACTCACCACTCTCTGTGAGAAAAAGTGATTCCTGGTGTGAAGTGTAAAACCTGTACGTCTTTAGAATGTGTGGGGGGGCGGGGGGGGGGGGGTGGGGAGAAACCGGAGCTCCCGGAGGAAACCCACGCAGGTCACGGGGAGAGCGCACCCGTGGTCGGGATTGAACCCGGGTTCCCGGCGCTGTGAGGCAGCGACTCTATCGCTGCGCCTCCGTGAATGGAGTTGGTAAAATAAAATCAAATCAAACCATTCCTCCAATTCGACGACCTCGACAAGATCACCCACTCATTCATCTCCTCCCGCCTCGATTACCGCAACTCCCTCTACACTGGCATCAGTCTGTCTTCCCTGTCCCGCCTGCAACTGGCCCAAAACGCCGCAGCGAGACTCCTGACGGGCACCCGAAAAAGGGACCCCATCGCCCCGATCCTGGCCTCTCTCCACCGGCTGCCTGTGCGGTTCCGAATCAATTTCAAGCTCCTTCTTTATTTCTACAAAGCCCTTAACGGGGCTTGCCCCCACCTACATCAAAAGTCTGCTCACCCACCACACCACCTCCAGGCCCCTCAGATCGGCCGACTTGGGGCTACTGAACATCCCGCGGTCGAGGCATAAGCTCAGGGGCGACCGTCCGCGCCTTTGCGGTTGCAGCTCCTCGACTGTGGAACAGCATCCCCCTCCCCATCAGAACCGCCCCCTCCGTCGACTCTTTTAAGTCTCGACTAAAAACGTATCTGTTCTCCCAAGCCGTTCTTGAGGTCCTCTGAAGGAGCGCTGTATGTATGTATTTTATGTATGTCGTGTCAGATCTATGTACCACTGTATGTACCATGTTAGTACCTGCACTAATGTAAAGCACATTGGTCAACGAGAGTTGTTTTTAAATGTGCTATAGAAATAAAATTGACTTGACTTGACTTGACTTGAAAGATGGGCATTTAATGAAGCCAGCATGGCTGTGGTGGGCCGGAGGGCCTGCGTTCTGTACTGGAGGGCTGTGCAACTGAGTGGCTTTTTTCCCCCTTGCAGGGGGCCTGGTCACGAGGACGGTACGGGAATACCTGAACCTCAACAACGCAGAGCAGCTGTGCAAGTGAGTCGCTTCCTCCCGCCCCTGACCTCACCACCTCGCCTTCAAGGAGTGTCTGTCCAGCTGTAGTCCAGAGATACAGCGCGGAAACTGGCCCCACAGCCAATAGACAATAGGTGCAGGAGTGGGCCACTCGGCCCCTCGAACCAGCACCGCCATTTAATGTGATCAATAGACAGTAGGTGCAGGAGTGGGCCACTCGGCCCTTCGAGCCAGCACCGCCATTCAATGTGATCCTGGCTGATCATCCCCAATCAGTACCCCGTTCCTGCCTTCTCCCCTGACTCTGCTATCTAACGTTCTCTTGAAAACACCCAGAGAAGCGGCCTCCACCGCCCTCTGAGGCAGAGAATTCCACAGACTCGCAACTCTCTGTGAGAAAAAGTGTTTCCTCGTCTCCGTTCTAAATGGCTAACCCCTTATTCTTAAACTGTGTGTGGCCCCTGGTTCTGGACTCCCCCCAACGTCGGGAACATGTTTCCTGCCTCCAGCGGGTCCAAACCCTTAATAATCTTATATGTTTCAATAAGATCCCCTCTGATCCTTCTAAACTCCAGAGTGTAACGAAAAAAAAAAACAACCCAGCCGCTCCCATTCTCTCAGCATATGACAGTCCCGCCATCCTGGGAATTAACCTTGTAAACCTACGCTGCACTCCCTCAATAGCAAGAATGTCCTTCCTCAAATTAGGGGACCAAAACTGGACACAATGCTCCAGGTGTGGTCTCACTAGGGCCCTGTACAACTGCACAAGGATGGCCGCACGCTAACATTATCGTACACACACTGGGGGAAATTTACATTTACGCCCGGCCAGTTAGCCTACAAACCTGGACTTTGGAGTGTGGGAGGAAACCGAGGATCTTGGTGGAAACCCACGGGGAGAACGTGGGAACTCCGCACAGATAGCACCCGTGGTCGGGATCGAACCCGGCCCTCCGGCGCTGTGAGACAGCGACTCTACTGCTGCATCACCATGCCGCCCTTAAATTTGGATTATTTACACATCTTGCCCTTCTCACTTAAAACCGTTTCCCCCCGGTTCCTGATTCCTGGGCTTAAGACTCTGTATGTTCACCCAAGCAAGGTACAAAATGCTGGAGTAACTCAGCGGGACGGGCAGCAAGCACCTCTGGAGAGAAGGAATGGGATCGAGAGGATAAAACGTCATCCATTCCTTCTCTCCAGAGATGCTGCCTGTCCCGCTGAGTTACTCCAGGAATTTGTCTCCCTCTTGAGTGTGATTCTGCAGTTCCTTCCTATTTAGGATGAGAGGGGATCGGGTGATATTTCGGCTCGAGACCCTCTAGTTAGAGAAACAACGTCTGGAGTTTAGAAGGATGAGAGGGGATCTCATTGAAACATATAAGATTGTTCAGGGTTTGGACACGCTGGAGGCAGGAAACATGTTCCCGACGTTGGGGGGAGTCCAGAACCAGGGGCCACACACGGTTTGAGAATAAGGGGTAAGCCATTTAGAACGGAGACGAGGAAACGCGTTTTCTCACAGAGAGTGGTGAGTCTGTGGAATTCTCTGCCTCCTTTGTCTATTGTCTGCTGAGCTGTGCTTTTTTGTTCTCGTTGCAGGTACCAGGGGCCGCTGGTGCTGATCCGGCGCACCAAAGACGAGATCATCACCACGTGGGTAGAAACGCCGGCGGCTCTGCTCCGTTCCCCGCGCGCCCCGAGTCCGACACGTCTCGCCGTTACCGCCGTTACCGCCAGCCGCTGCCCCCCGCGCCCCACCCGAACCTCGTGCAGTTCAGGCGCAAACATGTCCCGGCTACACCAGTCCCACCCTCCCGCGTTTGGGCCCCTCTCTCCCCCCCTCTCTCCACCCCTCCCCCCCCTCTCTGCCCCCCCTTCCCCCCCCCTCTCTCTTCCTCCACCCCCCTATTATCCGCCCCCCCCCCTCTCTCTTCCCGCCCCCTCTCTTCCGCCCCCCTCTCTTTCCCCCCCCTCTCTTCCCCCTCTCTTCCCTTCCCTCCATTCTCTCTCTCTTCCCCCCTCCTTCCCTCCCCCTCTCTTCCTTCCCCCTCTTCCCTCCCCCTCTCTTCCTTCCCCTCTCTTCCCTTCCCCCTCTCTTCCCCCTCCGTCCCCCCACTTTCACCCCCCCCCCTCTCTTTCCCCCCCCCTCTCTTCCCCCCCCTTCTCTTCCCCCCCCTCTCTTCCCCCCTCTCTCGACTCTTCCCCCCTCTCTTTCGCCCCCCCCTCCTCTCTTCCCCCCCTCCTCCATGCCCCCCTCCCCTCTCTTCCGCCCCCCCTCTTTTCGACCCCCCCTCTCCTTCGCCCCCCCCCTCCCGCCCCCCCCTTTCCGCCCCCCCTCCTCTCTTCCCCCCCCCTCTCTTCGCAACCCTGCACCCCCCCCTCTCTTCCTCGCCTTCCCCTTCTCTCTCTCCTCCCCCCTCTCTTCCCCCCCCCCCCCCCTCCTCTCCTCCCCCCCTCTCTTCCCCCCCCCCTCTCTTCCCCCCCCTCTCTCTCCCCCCTCTCTTCCCCCCCTCTCTCCCCCCCCTCACTCTTCCCCCCCTCTCTTCGCCCCCCTCTCTTCCCCCCTCTCTCCCCCTCTCTTCCCCCCCTCTCTTCCCCTCTCTTCCTTCCCCTCTCTCCCCCCTCCCCTCTCCCCCCCCCCACACCTGTCTCTGCCCCTCTCTCAGTCTCTGCCCCTCTCTCTACCTCTTCTTCCCTCTCCCTCTCTAGCCGGGCCTGCGAGTTGGGGGCTATGCGTGAGTGGATACAGCGGGGCATGGGGTAAAAAGAGCGAATTATTCATATTAATATAATATCAAGGGGGGTGGTTAGTGTATGTGTGTGACCCCGCAGGACGCGCTCCTGCCCCCCCCCCCCCCCCCCACCCCAATTGCTCTAAACATGTCCCATCAAAATACTTGTTGATATCTCCGAACTAAACTAAACTAAACCACCATAGAGAGACACAAAATGCCGGAGTTACTCAGCGGGACAGGCAGCATCTCCGGAGAGGAGGTTCTGGCGACGTTCGGGTCGAGACTCTCCTCTTCTCCGGAGACGCTGCCGGTCCCGCTGTGTTACTCCAGCATTTTGTGACTGTCTTTGGTTTATTGCCATCTTTGATGGCAATAGACTGTCTTTGGTCTATCTAGCTCTTGAAAACATCCAGAGAACCGGCCTCCACTGCCTTCGGAGGCAGAGAATTCCACAGATTGACAACTCTCTGGGTGAAGAGGTTTTTCCTCATCTCCGTTCTAAATGACCTACCCCTTATTCTTAAACTGTGGCCCCTGGTTCTGGACTCCCCCAACATCGGGAACATGTCTCCTGCCTCTAGCGTGTCCAATCCTTAATAATCTTATATGTTTCAATAAGATCCCCTCTCATCCTTCTAAAGTCCAGAGTGTACAAGCCCAGCCGCTCCATTCTCTCAGCGTATGACAGTCCCGCCATCCCGGGAATTAACCTGGTGAACCTAAGCTGCACTCCCTCAATAGCAAGAATGTCCTTCCTCAAATTTGGAGGCCAAAACTGCACACAGGTGTTGACAACTTGTCACCACTACTTCATAGACAATAGACAATAGGTGCAGGAGGAGGCCATTCGGCCCTTCGAGCCAGCACCACCATTCAATGTGATCATGGCTGATCATCCCCAATCAGTACCCCGTTCCTGCCTTCCCCCCCCCCATATCCCCTTGACTCCGCTATCTTTAAGAGCCCTATCTAGCTCTCTCTTGAAAGCATCCAGAGAACCGGCCTCCACCGCCCTCTGAGACGCAGGCGGAGGTCGGAGATCCGGGAAGAGTAACAAGAGCGTTCTCCTTTCCCGTGTCACAGGATTCCGGACGATATCATGTCGAACAGAGGCAACGATCTTCTACTGAAGCTGCTCCAGTTCAGGTAACCGCCCGGCCTCCGCCGTGCCCGCCGCGCCGTCCCGCGTCTCACGGGAGGAACGGCGCGGAACGTTAATGGCCGCCCGCGCCGAGGTACCGTGGAATTAATTCTGGTGCACGAGCATCACGCCGTGCGTGTTGTCAAGCTGGGCAGGGCGCAGAGGAGATGGACGCAGACTGCTGGAGTAACTCAGCGGGACAGGCAGCAACTCCGGAGAGAAGGAGTGGGGTGAGACCCTTCTTCAGACAGTTAGACTGTAGGTATATGAATAGGGCAGGTTTGGAGGGATCTGGGCCAAACGCGGGCAGGTGCAGACTGGGGCACGTTGGCCGGCGTGGGCAAGTTGGGCCGAAGGGCCTGTTTCCACGCTCTTATCACTCTGCGACTCGATTAGCCCTTAGATACGTCTCAGATACAGCGCAAGTGTACAGCGGTGATACGCTGAGACCATTTTGCCGCCATTTTCAGGTCCGAGTTACATAGAAACATAGAAAATAGAAACATAGAAATTAGGTGCAGGAGCAGGCCATTCGGCCCATCGAGCCTGCACCGCCATTCAATATGATCATGGCTGATCATCCAACTCAATATCCTGTACCTGCCTTCTCTCCATACCCTCTGATCCCTTCAGCCACAAGGGCCGCATCCAACTCCCTCTTAAATATGGCCAACAAACTGGCCTCAACTACCTTCCGTGGCAGAGAATTCCACAAAATAGGTGCAGGAGGAGGCCAGCACCGCCATTCATTGCAATCATGGCTGATCGTCCCCAATCAATAACCCGTGCCTGCCTTCTCCCCATATCGCTTGATTCCACTGGCTCTATCTAACTCCCTCTTAAATCCATCCAGTGATTTGGCCTCCACTGCCCTCTGTGGCAGGAAATTCCATAAATTCACAACTCTCTGGGTGAAAAGTTTTTTTTCTCACCTCAGTCTTAAATGGCCTCCCCTTTATTCTAAGACTGTGGCCCCTGGTTCTGGACTCGCCCAACATTGGGAACATTTTTCCTGCATCTAGCTTGTCCAGTCCTTTTATAATTGTACATGTTTCTATAAGATCCCCCTCATCCTTCTAAACTCCAGTGAACACAAGCCTAGTCCATTCAATATGACAGTCCCGCCATCCCAGGGATCAATCTCGTGAACCTACGCTGCACTGCCTCAATCGCAAGGATGTCCTTCCTCAAATTAGGAGACCAAAACTGGACACAATACTCCAGATGTGGTCTCACCAGAGCCCTATACAACTGCAGAAGAACCTCTTTACTCCTATACTGAAATCCTCTTGTTATGAAGGCCAACATTTCATTAGCTTTCTTCACTGCCTGCTGTACCGGCACGCCAACTTTCAGTGACCGGTGTACAAGGACGCCCAGGTCTCGCTGTACCTCCCCCTTACCTAACCTAACCCCATTGAGATAATAATCTGCCCCCTTGTTTTTGCCACCAAAGTGGATAACCTCACAGTTGAGGATACACAAAAGGCTGGAGAAACTCAGCGGGTGCAGCAGCATCTAAGGAGCGAAGGAACAGTCGTTGTGAGTTTGGCCTGAGCACGCAGCAGTGGGAGTCGGCCAGCAGGGGGTAACGCAGTGCCACAGCGGTCGAGTCGCTGCCTCTCAGCGCCGGAGACCCCGGTTCGATCCTGACCTCGGGCGCTGTCCGAACGGAGTTCGCACGTTCACCCAGTGACCCGCGTGGGTTCCCTCCGGGTGCTCCGGTTTCCTCCCGCACTCCAAAGGCGTACAGTGCACCATTGTCGGTTCCATTGGCTTCTGTAGTTTTAAGTTGTTCCCGAATGTGTGTCGGTCAGTGCCCGTGTGCGGGGCGATCGCTGACCACTGGATGGGTCGAAGGGCCTGCATCACTAAAGCATGAAGTGTAGTCCAATCGGCCCTTCCAGCCTTGACTAGCCACTCAGCGCTATCATCGTTTATCTGCCCCAGTCCTCATCTCTGCTTCTAACCTTTCCTTTCAAATATGTATTTTCTTTTTTAAAAAATAATTTAAACTCGTTCAGTTTAGTGATACAGCGCGGAAACAGGCCTTTCTGCCCGCTGTGTTAGAAACATAGACAATAGGCGCAGGAGGAGGCCATTTGGCCCTTTGAGCCAGCACCGCCATTCAATAGACAATAGACCATAGGTGCAGGAGTAGGCCATTTGGCCCTTCGAGCCAGCACCGCCATTCAATGCGATCATGGCGGATCATCCCCAATCAGTACCCCGTTCCTGCCTTCTCCCCATATCCCCTGACTCCGCTATCTTTAAGAACTCTATCCAACTCTCTGGAAAACATCAGAGAATTGGCCTGCACCGCCTTCTGAGGCAGAGAATTCCACAGACTCACAACTCTCTGGGTGAAAAGGTTTTTCTTCATCTCCGTTCTAAATGTCCGATCTCTTATTCTTAAACTGTGTGGCCCCTGGTTCTGGACTCCCCCAACATCGGGAACATGTCTCCTGCCTCTAGTGCGTCCAAGCCCTTAATAATCTTATATGTTTCAAAAAGATTTTCCTCTCATCCTTCTAAACTCCAGTGTGTACAAGCCCACTCGCTCCATTCTTTCAACATATGACAATCCCGCCATCCCGGGAATTAACCTGGTGAACCTACGCTCCATTCTCTCAATAGCAAGAATGTCCGTCCTCAAATATGGAGACCAAAACTGCACACAATACTCCAGGTGTGGTCCCACTAGGGCCCTGTACAACTGCAGAAGGACCTCTTTGCTCTTATACTCAACTCCTCTGATTTCCCAGTGGCCCAGCACTTCAGCTCCCGTTCCCATTCCGAATCTGCCCTTTCTGTCCTGGGCCTCCTCCGTGGCCAGAGTGGGTCCCACCGCAAATTGGAGGAGCAGCACCTCATATTCCGCTTGGGCAGTTTACACCCCAGCGGCATGAACACTGACTTCTCCAATTTCAGGTAGTCCCTGCTTTCTCCCTCCTTCCCCTACCCTCCCCAGCTCTGCCACAGCCCACTGTCTCCGCCTCTTCCTTTCTTCTTTCAACCCCCCCCCCCAACATTAGTCCGAAGAAGGTTCTTGACCCGAAACGTCGCCTATTCTTTCGCTCCATAGATGCTGCCTCACCCGCTTAGTTTCTTTTTTTTTTTTTTAAGTATTTTTATTATAGAAACATAATAATAACAAAGTACATTATTTTGCATTGATGAAAATACATGATATTAATGATATATTCATACTGTTAATAATATTTGTAATTATCATGATTTTAAAATTTAAGACTATATATTTTATATAATTGAAAATACATGATACTAATAATACCTTCATGATATTAGTAAAATTTTATATTCTTATTAATATTAAAAATTTAAGATTATATGTTTCTATACATTTTTCTTGAATTTTTTTTAAAAGTAGGAAAAGATAGAGAAAAAGAGTGTAAGAAGTATAATGGTGAATGGAGTATTAATCATTAATCCGTCCTTGGAGAATATAGTCCATGATTTAATTATATATATTTCTTCATCCATTCTAATATTCAGGTCTCAGTCAAGCCCTCGTGCCGAGCCATTATGACCCTGTAAATATTTAATAAAGAGACCAAATCTCTCTGAAGAGATCTAACCTGTCCATTAGACAAGCCTCAATCTCTCCAGATGAAAGTGTCTCCGACATTTCCGTGTTCCACATTTTGATTGTTTGGGGATGTAGGGCCTTTCCAAAATTTTAATATTAGTTTTTTCCCAATTATTAAACCGTAGTCAATAACAATTTTTTGATTCATTGTTACTAGTTGGTCTGTTTCTAGTATTCCAAGTATTATTAACTTTGGGTCAGGAGTCAGAATTATATTGACAACATTCGAAATTATCTTAAATATTTCTATCCAGAATTTTGTAATTTTTATACAGTTAGTAAATGAATGTGATAAATTTGCTTCTAAATGTTGGCATTTATCACATATTCACCCGCTGAGTTTCTCCAGCATTTTTGTCTACCTCTTGTTATGGAGGTCAACACACCATTAGCTTTCTTCACAGCCATCCCGGGAATTAACCCTGGTGAACCTACGCTGCTCTCCCTCAATAGACGGTGGCTGATCTATATCTCCCTCGTCCGTTTTGTTCTGTGTGCTGCAGGTACCCCAAGGTGATGGCGGAAGAGGGGGTCCGCGTGGTGCGGGAGTGGCTGAGTGCCTCGAATCCCCTGCAGCAAAGTAAGTCTGGCTCTCACTGGGCGCTTCGACAATAGACAATAGGTGCGGGAGGAGGCCATTCGGCCCTTCCAGCCAGCACCGCCATTCACCGTGATCATGGCTGATCATCCCCAATCAGTGCCCCGTTCCTGCCTTCTCCCCGTATCCCCTGACTCCGCTATCTTCAAGTGCCCTATCCAACTCTCTCTTGAAAGCATCCAGAGAACCAGCCGGGGATACAGGGCGGAAACAAGCCCTTTGGCCCAGCGGGTCCGCGAACAAGAACTAAAGCACAGAACAATAGACGGCAGGTGCAGGAGTAGGCCATTCGGCCCTTCGAGCCAGCACCGCCATTCAATGTGATCAAGGGTCAAGAGAGTTTATTGTCATGTGTCCCAGATAGGACAATGAAATTCCTGCTTTGCTTCAGCACAACAGAATATAGTAGGCGTAAATAAATACAGAACAGATCAGTGTGTCCACATAGCTGATCATCCCCAACCAGTACCCCGTTCCTGCCTTCACTCCCCATATCCCTGACTCCGCTATCTTTAAGAGCCCTATCCAGCTCTCTCTTGAAAGCATCCAGAGAACCGGCCTCCACCACCGCCCTCTGAGGCAGAGAATTCCACAGACTCAAACAACTCTCGGTGAAAAAGTGTTTCACCGTCTCCGTTCTAAAATGGCCAACCCCTTATTCTTAAACGTGTGTGTGGCCACCCCCTGGTTCTGGATTCCCCCCAACATCGGGAACATGTTTTCCTGCCTCTAGCGTGTCCAAACCTTAACAATCTTATTACGTTTCAATGAGATAGCCCTTATTATCATGTCCACTGAAGTGCGGCGAGACTCTAATCTTGCGCGCGATTCAGTGAAACGTTCGTCGCACGTCACAAGTTCTGGGACTCTTCATCAGGCTGAAGTGGGAGGGAGCCCACGGTGGCGCAGCGGTAGAGTTGCCACCTTACAGCGAATGCAGCGCCGGAGACCCGGTTCCATCCCGTCCACGGGCTGCTGTCTGTGCGGAGTTTGCACGTTCTCCCTGTGACCCGCGTGAGTTTTTTTCCCCGAGATCTTCCGCTTCGTCCCACACTCCAAAGACGAGCAGGTTTGTAGGTTAATTGGCTTGGTATACAGTGGCTTGCAAAAGTTTTCAGACCCCTTGAACTTTTCCACATTTTGTCACCTTACAACCACAAACGTAAATGTATTTTATTGGGATTTTATGTGATAGACCAACACAAAGTGGCGCATAATTGTGAAGTGGAAGGAAAATGATACATGGTTCCCAAATTTTTTTACAAATAAAAAACTGAAAAGTGTGGCGTGCAAAAGCATTCAGCCCCCTTTACTCTGATACCCCTAAATAAAATCCAGTGCCTAGTTGGTAAATAGAGTCCACTTTTGTGCAATCTAATCTCAGTATAAATACTCCACAAATCGGGCCTTTATGGAAGAGTGGCAAGAAGAAAGCCATTGTTGAAACAAAGCCATAAGAAGTCCCGTTTGCAGTTTGCCACAAGCCATTTGGGGGACACAGCAAACATGTGGAGGAAGGTGCTCTGGTCTGATGAGACCAAAATTGAAGTTTTTGGCCTAAATGCAAAACGCTATGTGTGGCGGAAAACTAACACTGCACATCACCCTGAACACACCATCCCCACTGTGAAACATGGTGGTGGCAGCATCATGCTGTGGGATTGCTTTTCTTCAGCAGGGACAGGGAAGCTGGTCAGAGTTGATGGGATGGAGCCAAATACAGGGCAATCTTGGAAAGAAAACCTGTTAGAGTCTGCAAAAGACTTGAGTCTGGGGCGGAGGTTCACCTTCGATCAGACAAACGATCCTAAACATAACAGCCAGAGCTACAATGGAATGGTTTAGATCAAAGCATATTCATGTGTTAGAATGGCCCAGTCATAGTCCAGACCTAAATCCAATTGAGAATCTCTGGCAAGACTTTGAAAACTGCTGTTCACTTTTGACGAAAATTGACGCTCTCCATCCAATCTGACTGAGCTTGAGCTATTTTGCAAAGAAGAATGGGCAAAAATTTCAGTCTCTAGATGTGCAAAGCTGGTAGAGACATACCCCAAAAGACTTGCAGCTGTAATTGCAGCAAAAGGTGGTTCTACAAAGTATTGACTCAGGGGGGGCTGAATACTTTTGCACGCCACACTTTTCAGTTTTTTATTTGTAATAAAATTTGGAAACCATGTATCATTTTCCTTCCACTTCACAATTATGCACCACTTTGTGCATAATTGTGAAATGGAAAGAGTATGGCACAACTGCAAACCTACCAAGACGGCCATGTCTTGGTAGGTTTGCAGTTGTGCCATACTCTTTCCATTTTCGGATGATGAATTGAACAGTGCTCCGTAAGGTGTTCAAAGCTTGGGATATTTTTTTATAACCTAACCCTGCTTTTAAACTTCTCCACAACTTTATCCCTGACCTGTCTGGTGTGTTCCTTGGGCTTCTTGATGCTGTTTGTTCACTAATGTTCTCTAACAAACCTCTGAGGCCTTCACAGAACAGCTGTATTTATACTGAGATTAGATTACACACAAGTGTACTAATTAGGTGACTTCTGAAGGCAATTGGTTGCACTGGATTTTATTTAGGGGTATCAGAGTCAAGGGGGCTGAATGCTTTTGCACGCCACACTTTTCAGTTTTTTTATTGGTAAAAAAATTTGATAACCATGTATCATTTTCCTTCCACTTCACAATTATGCGCCACTTTGTGTTGGTCTATCACATAAAATCCCAATAAAATACATTTACGTTTGTGGTTGTAGCGTGACAAAATGTGGAAAAGTTCAAGGGGTATGAAAACTTTTGCAAGCCACTGTAAATGTAAAACATGTCCCTAGTGGGTGTAGGATGGTGTCAGTGTGCGGGGATCGCTGGTCGGCGTGGACCTGGTGGGCCGAAGGGCCTGTTTCCGTGCTTATCCTAAACATGAGCGGGGTGGGGGTAGATGGAGGGTAGGGGGAGGTCGGGAAGGGGAGGAGGGGGTAGGGTAGCCTGGGTGTGTTAGTGCCCCTCTGTGACGCCACCTCTCTCTCCCCCTCTCCCCCCCTCCCCCTCCCCCCTCTCCCCCTCTCCCTCTCCCCTCCATCCCCCTCCCCCCCTCAATCCCCCTACCACTCCCTCTCCCTCCTCCCCCCCTCTACCCCCCTCTCCTCTCCACTCCCTCTCCCTCTCCCTCCTCCCCCCCCTCTACCCCCCCCTCTCCCTCTCCCCTCCCTCACCGCTCCCTCTCCCTCTCCCCCCATCTCCCTCTCCCTCCCTCCCCCCCCCCCTCCCCCTCCCCCCCCCCCCTCTCCCCCTCCCTCCCCCCCTCCCCCTCCCTCCTTCTCCTCCCCTCCACTCTCCCCCCCCTCCTCCCCCCCTCTCCCCGCTCTCTCCCCCCTCTCCCCTCTCCACCCTCTCACTCCCCCCTCTCCCCCCCCTCCCCTCTATCCCCTCTCCCCTCTCATCTCCCCCCTCTCCTACCCCCCTCTACCCACCCTCCCCCCTCCCTCTCCCCTACCTCCCCCGCCACCTCTCACCCCCCCCCTCCTCCCCCTCACCCCTCTCCCCTCTCTCCTCTCACCCCCCTCCCCCTCACCCCTCCCTCTCTCCCCCCTCTCCCTCCTCTCCCTCCTCTCCCTCTCCCCCCTCTACCCCCCATCACCCCTCCCCCTCCCCCTCCCCCCCATCTCCCTCTCCCCCCCCCCCCCCCCCCGTGTGTGGGCAGCTGCCCTGTACAGCCGCTACGAGGTTCACGATGACTGGTGCGTCTCGTGCTGCAGTCCTACCGCTCGGAGCACGGACACATCTTCCCCTGGACCGTGGGTGAGACAGCACGGAACGCCGGGAGAGGCGGCGAGCGGATTACGGGGGGGGGGGGGCAGTGGAAGAGATTAAATGGACCCTGGGCAGTACAGAGTTTACAGGCCGGTGGGGGGGGGGGGTGGGGGTTGAACGGGGACCTGGTTGTGGGACAGGGGTGAGGTGAATGGGATTGGGCACTGGCCTGGTGGTGGTGAGATTTACAACAAGTGTGGGGAACGGGGGGGGGGGGGGGAGGAGAGGCAGAGGGTGGGGAGAATCGGGGGAATTTGTGCGTTTTGTGATTGAGTGTGTAAGAGTGTGTGTGCATGCAAGTGCATGCAAGTGTGTGCGGTGCCAGTGTGTAATTGGGTGTGTGTGCATGTGTGTTGTATAAGTGTTTTTTTGCATGTATGTGTGTCTGCACATGTTGTGCTTGCAAATGTGCGGTGGAAGTGTGTGTATGTGTTGTGTGAGTTTCTTTGCACGTGAGTGTGTTTGCACGTCTGTGTGTGTGTTGCAAGTGTATCTGTTTACCATGTGTATGTGAGTGTGTTGTGAGTGTGTTGTTGTTTTTGTGTGTGTGCGTGTTCAGTGTGTTTGTCGTGTGTGTGTGCGGTGTTGTGTAAGTGTGTTGTGTGTGTGTTGTAAGTGTGTGTTGTATGAGGTGTGTTGTGTGGTAAGTGTGTGAGTGTGTTGTAAGTGTGAGTGTGTTGTAAGTGTGTGTGTCGTAAGTGTGTGTGTTGTCAGTGTGTGTGTGTTGTAAGTGTGTGGTGTGTGTGTGTGTGTTGTAAGTGTGTGTGTGTGTTGTAAGTGTGTGTGTGTTGTAAGTGTGTGTGTGTGTTGTAAGTGTGTGTGTGTGTTGTAAGTGTGTGTGTGTTGTAAGTGTGTGTGTGTTGTAATGTGTGTTGTAAGTGTGTGTGTGGTGTTGTAAGTGTGTGTGTTGTAAGTGTGTGTGTTGTGTGTTGTAAGTGTGTGTGTTGTAAGTGTGTGTGTGTGTGTGTGTTGTAAGTGTGTGTGTGTGTTATAAGTGTGTGTGTGGTGCAGCTGCTGCTATGGTAGTGGTCAGTGGGGTTGGAGGATGTAGGGTGGGGTGTGAGGATGTGTGGGGGTGGGGTATGTGTGGGTGGGGTTATGTGTGAGGGGTGAGGGTTATGTGTGAGGGGGTGGGGTTATGTGTGAGGGGGGTTATATGGGGTTATGTGTGAGGGGGTGGGTTATGTGTGTGTTATGTGTGAGGGGTGAGGTTATGTTGAGGGGGTGGGTTATGTGTGAGGGGGTGGGTTATGTGTGATGGGTGGGTTGACGGGGGTGAGGTGAAGTTGAGGGGTGGGGTTATGTGTATGTGTGAGGGGGTGGGGTTAGTTGTGAGGGGGTGGGGTTATGTTTGAGGGGGTGAGGTTTTTATGTGTGAGAGGGGGTGGGGGTGGAGGGGGGTTGGGGGTTAATGTGTGAGGGGTGGGTTATGATTTATTAATTAATAAAAATGTGATGGTGTGGGGGTGAGGTTATGTGTGAGGGGGTGGGTGTTATGTTGAGGGGGTAGTGTTGACGGGGGTGGGGTTATGTGTGATGAGGGGTGGGGTTTGTATGAGGGGGGTGGGGGGGTTATGTGTGAGGGGTGGGGTTATGTGTGAGGGGCGGGGTTAATGTGTATGTGTGAGGGCGGGTTATGTGTGAGGGGCAGGGTGGAGTGAGGGTGGGGGGTTATTTGTGAGGGGGTGGGGGATCTGTGTGTGTGTGTGTGTGGGTGGGGTCTACACTGCGCTCCGGGTGATGATTTTGCCGTGTGTTTAGGTGAGGACATGACGGCAGAGGGCCGGCGGCAACTGGCGATATTCCTGGTAAGTGGCTTCACTCCGCACCTCTGGGGGGGGGCCTCTACCCCCCTCCTCACTGTCAGGGGGGGCAACAGGTGGCGCAGACTCACACGGGAGGGAGGGGGAGTGGGGGGGGGGGAGGTGGAGTGGGGGGATGTGAGAGTGTGTGTGTATGTGTGGGGTGTGTGCGTGTGGGGTGTGTGCGCGTGAGGGGCATGTGCGCGTAGGGGGGGGGTGTGCGTGTGGGGATGTGGTGTTGTGATGTGTGGGGTTGTGTGTGTGTGTGTGTGTGTGTGTGTGTGTGTGTGTGGGAGTGTGGTGGGTGTGTGGTGTGTGTGTGTGTGTGTGTGGTGTGTGTGTGTGTGTGTGGTGTGTGTGTGATGTGTGTGGGGGTGGTGTGTGTGGTGTGTGTGTGTGTGTGTGGGGTGTGTGTGGGTGTGTGTGTGGGGGATGTGTGTGTGGTGTGTGGGGTGGTGTGGGGTGTGTGTGTGTGTGTGTGGGGGTGTGTGTGTGGGGTGGGTGGGTGTTTGTGTGTGTGGTGGGGTGTGTGTGTGTGTGTGTGTGGGGTGTGTGTTGTGTTGTGGTGTGTGTGTGTGTGTGGGGTGTGTGTGGGGTGTGTGTGTGTGTGTGTGTGTGTGTGTGGGGTGTGTGTGTGTGTGGGGTGTGTGTGTGTGTGTGTGTGTGTGTGTGTGTGTGTGGGGTGTGTGTGTGTGTGTGTGTGTGGGAGGTGTGTGTGGGTGGTGTGAGGGGTGTGTGTGGGGGTGTGGTGTGTGTGTGTGTGTGTGTGTGTGTGTGTGTGTGGGGGTGTAGGTGTGGGTGTGTGTGTGTGGTGTGTGTGTGTGTGTGTTGGTGTGGTGTGGGGTGTGGTGTGGTGTGTGTGTGTGGTGTGTGGTGGGTGTGTGGGTGTGGGTGTGTGTGGGTGTGTGTGTGTGTGTGTGTGGGGTGTGTGTGTGGGGTGTGTGTGTGTGTGGTGTGGGGTGTGTTGTGTGTGGGGTGTGTGGTGGTGTGTGTGTGGGGTGTGTGTGTGTGTTGTGTGTGGGTGTGGGGGTGTGTGTGTGTGGGGGTGTGTGTGGGTGTGTGTGGGGTGTGTGTGGGTGTGTGTGTGGGGGTGTCCGCATGTGTGTGTGGGATGTGTGTGTTCTCTACTTCACTCTGCAGGTGGTGGTGGGGGTGTGGTGTGTGGGTGTGGTGTGCGTGTGTAACAGGCGCGCGTGTGTGTGGGGTGTGTGCAAAACCATGCGTGTGTGTGGGGTGTGTCCACTGTGTGTGTGAGTGTGTGTGTGTGGTTGTGTTGTGTGTGTGTGTGTGTGTGTGTGTGTGGGGGTGTTGTAGGCCATCCGTGTGTGTTTATCCGCTTGTCTCTACTCCTGCAGGCTCACAAGTACATGAGGAAACTTTGATGCACTGCGCACTCCACTACCAGGCGTCTGAGTTCCCGATTGCCCTGGTCCTTGTAGCGGCCGCTGCGTGGCAAAGCGCGAGAGAGGGTGCGCTGAGCACCGTGAGGAGGGGAGGGGTTCCTGGTGTTACTGCATTGCTTCACACCTTCCTCCCCTCCTCCCTCCTCCCCTCCCCCCTCCTCTCCCCTTCTCCCCCCCTCCCTCTCCTCCCCTACCCCATCCTCTCCTCTCCGCTCCCCCACCCTCTCCTCCCTCCCCACCTCTCCTCTCCCCCCTCTCTCCTTCCCCCCTCTCCTCCCCCCTCTTCCTCCCCCCCCCTCCTCTCCTCCCCCCTCTCCTCCCCCCTACCACCCCCTCCTCTCCCCCATCCCTCTCCTCCCCTACCCCACCTCTCCTCTCCTCCTCCCCCCCCTCCTCCCCACACTCTCCTCCCCCCCTCTCCTCCCCCCCTCCTCCCCCCACTCCCGCCCTCCCTCACCCCCCTCTCCTCCCCCCCCTCTCCTTCCCCCCCCCCTCATC
This sequence comes from Okamejei kenojei, assembly GCA_035221665.1. Classification (NCBI taxonomy): domain Eukaryota; kingdom Metazoa; phylum Chordata; class Chondrichthyes; order Rajiformes; family Rajidae; genus Okamejei; species Okamejei kenojei. The sequence continues at coordinate 13,295,720 of CM069160.1, forward strand.
CCCCCTTTTCTCTTCCTCCCCCCCCTCCTCCTCCTCCCCCCCCTCTCTCCCCCCCTCTCCTCCCCCCCTCTCCTCCCCCCTCCCTCCACTCCCCCCCTCATCCCCCCTCTCCTCCCCCCCCTCCTTCCCCCCTCTCCTCCCCCCCCTCTTCCTCCCCCCTCCATCCTCCTCTCCTCCCCCCCCCTCCCTCCCCCCTCCTTCCCCCCCCTCTCCCATTTTTCCCCCCTCCCACTCCTCCCCCCCCCCCTCCTCCTCCCCCCCTCGCCTCCCCCCCCTCCACCCCCCTCTAATGCCCCCCTCCTCCTCCTCTTCTCCCCTCCCGTCCTCTCCTCTCCCCTCTCCACGCTTGCCCCATGAGCTGTCTCCCTCCGCCCGCCAGTTCGTTGCCTCTACCCACCCACCACCCCAATGCCCACACAATCCCACCCCCTGTCCCCTCCCCCCCCCCCCCACACCATGCAAGAAGAGAGAGGGTAGAGGGAGAGAGGGGGGGGGGTAGAGAGATCGGGCGTGACTAAGAGGAGAGGGCGTGACAGGGAGGAGAGAGAGAGAGGTGGGAGAGGGTGATTGAGAGGGAGAGGAAGGGACAGAGAGAGGGGTGGGAACTGAGAGAGGAGAGGGGGGCACTGAAAGAGAGGGAGAGAGTGAGGGGGGAGAGAGAGGGGGTAGGAACTGAGAGAGAAAGGGAGGAGAGAGAGAGGTGGGGAGAACGAGAGGGACTGAGAGAGTGAGGGGTAGGACACAGAGAGGAGGATAAGAGAGAGAAGGGTGGACATAGCCGAGGGGAGAAGAGAGAGAGAGAGTGGAGAGTGAGCGAGGGTGAGATGGACTGAGAGGGGGGGGGGCAGAGAGAGGGGACTGAAAGAGAGGGGAGAGACAGGGAGGGACATAGAGATGGGAGAGAGAGACATACAGAGAGGGGAGAGAGAGAGGGTGAGATGGATTGAGAGAGAGGGGGGACTGAGAGATAGAGGGGGGGGGACTGAAAGAGAGGGGAGAGAGAGAGGGACTGAGGATAGGGAAAAGAGAGGCAGGGAGGGAGGACTAATCTGCGTTGGAGACAGGGTGAGTGAGGGACTGAGAGAGAGCGAGTGAGGGAGGGGTGTGTGAGAGAGGCCGGCGCCGTACCTCCCCGCATCGACCTGCCCTCCTCCACCCACCCACACACCCATCCATCCATCCATCCATCCACACACTGCTCCCCGTGCAGGGTGAGTGAGGCCCACAGGCCGGGACGACCATTCCCCACGGAGATGGTGGTCGTGGGCGAGGAGGCAGACTCCACGCACATCCCGACCCCGGACGCTGCCCGCGCGGAGTTTGCGCGCTCTCCCCGCGTGGGCTCCCTCCGCCGATCTCCGCTTTCCCTCCCAAACGCGCTTCCAGACACAACGTGCAGGTTTGCGGCATATTTGCCTTTGGTAAAATAAAAAAACAAATGTAGTCGTCTCTAAACTTGGCGTTTGTGGCGGGGGTTCTCCCCCAAGTGACCCGCGCGTGGTTTTCACAAGGTGGCTCCGTTTTCCTCCCCGCACTCCATAGACGTGCATGGTTGCCGTATCCGATTGGCTTCGTCGAAATTGTAAATCGTTCGCCTGTAGGTCGCGTGTAGATAGATGTTAGCAGCGCGCGGGATCGCTCGTCCGGATCGCGGACTTGGGGGCCGAGCGGCCTGTTTTACACGCTGTGTCCTCTAAGTCCCAAACTAAACGGCTGCTGGTCACGGAGAGATGTCAGATGACGGGAATGTCGGAGGCGAGACGGGAATTAGTGGGAGATTGAATGGGCGCATGGTTCCAATTGGCCAATTGCCACTAGACATGTTATTCCAAGGAGCCGGGAATCCTGGCATTCCCCCTCCCCCCCCCCCCCCCCTTCTAATCTCCCCACGCCCACCAAGAGTAGTCCTTCTAGTCCCCGCTGTTCCGCAATCCTTGCATCCCTCTCTATCCCTCTCCAGCCAACAATGGACCCCTGATGGAACCTGATGTACTCCACCCTCTCCTGAGAGAGAGAGAGAGAGGGGGGGGGGAGAGAGAGAGAGAACGAGGGACAAAAAGAAAGAGAGAGAGGGGAGAGAGAGGGCGGGACTTGTTGTTCTCGCAAGTTATCGGAGTAGAATTAGGCCATTCGGCCTATCGAATCTACTCCGCCATTCAATCACGGTGAATCTCTCCTTCCCCCTCCCCATAACAATAATAGGTGCAGGAGTAAGGTCCATTCGCCTTCGAGCCAGCACCGCCATTCAAATGTGATCGGTGCTACGTCCCCAATCATGCCCACGTTCCTGCTTCACCCCCTATCCCCTGACTGCGCATCTTAAGAGCCTCTCTCTTGAAAGTATCAATAAAAGGATAAATTATTATATGTTTTCTATAAAAGATCCCCCCCCCCCCCCCCCCCTTCCGTACCTGAATTCCCAGTGAATACAAGCCCAGTCCGATCCAATCTTTTTATGTAAAGTCTTGGATCCAACTTTGGAGGGGAGGGGGGGTAAGGGGGGGGGTATATGATTTGGGGCTGACATTGCCACTAGGAACCCTTCGCGATGCCCAGCCGGCCCTAGTGTGTGTGTGCGTTGTGTGTGTGGCGAGGCGAGCCGGTGGATGCCAGCCGCGCGACCCTTGCCTGTTCACTGTGAATGTCCGATGTAGAAAGGTGTATAGAAAAACCATAAATAAAGAGTATCCTACTTGCTCCTCCACGGTGAAAAATCCGCGCAAAATAACATCAACAATTATTCGGGTAGTTCGAATGCCTCGTCTACGCGCTCGCGAGCGCCGTGACCCCTGTTTCGATCGCCCGACCATGAATTTGTACGCCATCCCCCCGTCACCTGCGTGTTTTTTCCCCTACAAACCAGTGTAAACATTACCTGGAGTATTGTGTGCATTTTTGGTCCCCTGAAATTTGAGGAAGGACATTCTTTCTAGTTGAGGGAGGCAGCGAGTAGGTCACAGGGTTAATTATTACCCGTATGGCGGACCGTCCATATGCTAGAGAATGGAGCAGCTGGGCTTGTGCACTCTGGAGTTTAGAAGGATGAGAGGATGAATCATATAAGATTGTTAATGTTTGGACACACTGTAGGCAGGAAACATGTTCCCCGAGTCCAGAAACCCAGGGGCCAACACACAGTTTAAGAATAAGAAATAAGAGTAAGGCCATTTATAAGAGAGACGAGGAAACACTATTCTCACAGAGTGTTGGAGTCTGTGGAATTCCTCTGCCTCAGGAAGGGCGGTGATGCCCATATCTCTGGAATGCTTTCAAGAGATAGCTAGATTAGGGCTCCTAAAGATAGCGGAGTCTGGGGATATGGGGGAAGCAGGAACGGGGTAACAGGAATTTGGGAATGATCATCCATGATTCGCATTGAAATAGCAGTGCTGGCTCGAAGCGGCCGAATGGCCGACTCCCCTGCAACCTATTTTCTATTGTCACTGCGAGATCTTCGCTTTTCCCTCCCACGCTGGAAGTTTGTAGGTTTTGTGGGAGACTGGGAAGGGGATGGAAGGAGGAGAGAGCAGACGACCTGAAATTTGGAGAAGTCAGTCTTCATACCGCTGTGGTGTAAACTGCCCAAGCGTAATATGAGGCGCTGCTCATCCAATTGCAGTGGGACCCTCTCGTCCATGGAGGGGCCCAGGACAGAAAGGTCGGCATTCGGAATGGGGAGTGGGGGAGGTGAAGGTCTAGCCACCGGGAGTGCGAACTGAGCGGAGGCGTCGGGCGAAGAGATCGGCGAGCCTGCGGTCTCTTAAATGTTGTCACGTGTGCCGAGGTTCAGCGAAACGCTTTCTTCTGTTGCCTGCTACCCAGTCAAGAGAAGTGACTGCACACGATTACAAACAGGCTGGGTGCAACGTATAAATACAGGGTAAAGTGAATAACCTGAAAGGTGGAATAGGCTGGGTCTCTATTCCTTGGAGCGCAGGAGTATGATGGGGATCTTATAGAGGCGTGACAAAATCATGAGAGGGAAATAGATTGGGTAGATGCGCAGAGCCTCTTGCCCAGAGTAGGGGAATCGAGGGCCAGAGGACACAGGTTCAAGGTGAAGGGGAAAAGATTTAATAGGAATCCGAGTGGTAACCTTTTCACACAGAGGGTGGTGAGTGTATGGAACGAGCTGCCGGAGGAGGTAGTTGAGGCTGGGACTATCCCAACGTTTAATGAACAGTTGGACAGGTACATGGATAGGGCAGGTTTGGAGGGATACGGGCCAAACGCAGGCAGGTGGGGACTAGTGTAGCTGGGAGCATGTTGGGCCGTGTTGGGCAAGTAGGGCCTAAGCGAAGGCCTGTTTTCACGCACTGTATCAATGCCATAACAACGCTTAGGACTCACATAAAGTCCGATCAAAAGATAGTCCGAGTTGTCTCCATAGAGGTAGATAGTACTGAGGACCCCCTCGCCGTTGGTGGTGGATGGGTTTTTAGTTGCCTGGTAACAGCAGGGAACAAACTGTCCCCTGAATCTGGAGGTGTGTTGTGTGTGTATTGGTTTTCAACTCTTCTTCACCTTAATTAGTTCCAGCGGCACCCCCCCTCTTAAAGACAGCATAGTCCAGGGATCTGGGAAAGGTCAGGAACGGGTAACAGGATTGGATGATCACACTGAGTGGCCGGTGCTGGCTTGAAGGCCGAATGGCCTCCCCCCAGCACCTTTTGTCTATTAAAGTAACGAGTCAGGAGATACGGGCAGGGGCAGGCAACAGGGGCACTGCCTGGGATGATCCACATGTCCATGATACTGTGAAAGGCTGGGCCCTGCTCGTGAAGGGCCGAATGGCCTCCTCCTATGCAGCCCATTGCCCACTTCTTTCATCCACAGATCTGCAGAAGGGACCCCCCCGACGCCCATCCGTGTTCCCCCCTGACTTGCTGAGTTATCTCCACACGAACTGTGTGTTTTGCCAGGCCGACATCTGCAGTTCCTCGGTATCCCAGCAACCACAGTGTTTGTTTATCGCTGGCTTGTGAGGACAACCGTTTGTTGGTCTCCAGGAATTGGGTCAGTGACTAGATTCCGATGACTTGCTCTTTGAATACAGGAAACTAGAACTCACCGCAGTCCTGACTCGGCGCACCGCTATCCTCGCGTATCTCTTTCAAGCTGGCGGTGGGGACTTCGCTCTGCTGGCCCCGGGGGGATGCCCAGGACATAAAGGTCGGATTGGGAATGGGAGAGGGGGAGTTGAAGTGCTGGCCACCGGGAGATCGGAACTGAGCGGAGTGTTGGGCGAAGCGTACCCCATCAAAGGGACATTGATATTTGAGATTCCATGCAGTGGAAAGAGCAAACAAGGTATACCCCAGCTACAATCAAATGAAAATGTAACAAAAACATCCCAGCCACATTGAATCCCCCAATCCTCACTGTGATGGAATGTAATAGACGAACAGTGCAGGTAGGAGCCATTTCGGCCCTCCGAGCCAGCACCGCCGTTCAATGTGATCATGGCTGACCATCCCCAATCGTTACCTAACAACTTACCACAAACCACGCAACCCACCCCTCAACCCCGTTCCTGCCTTCCCCCCCTATCCCCTGACTCTGCTATCTTTACACATAGACAATAGTGCAATGAGTAGGCCATCTCAGCGCCCTTCGAGCCAGCAACCCCATTCAATGTGATCATCCAACATCAGTAGATCCCCCCCCCACTACCACCCCCTCCAGCCTTCTCCCCAAAACACCGACTCTCCGCTAATCTTAAGAGCCCTTTTCTAGCTCTTGAAAAGTATACAAGGAAACCGGCCTCCACCCGCCCTCTGAGGCAGAGAATTTCCACAGACTCACAACTCTGTGTGAAAAAGTTACTCCGGCTTTTATGGCCGATACCGATTTCCTCTGGCTCCTCTGAT
>CM069160.1:13302089-13368232 GCA_035221665.1 Okamejei kenojei
AAAATTCATATTTTTTTGTATAGGACAGTGAGTAGGACTCTAATGTTTTGGTAATTAACGATGTTGTTAGAAAAGATTAGTAAGAAGAATTGGTGTTGTTAAATAAGGGAGATTACAAGAAATGAGATAATAAAAAGTGAAGGGGTATTATAGGTTAGAGGAAGGACACTGCGCTCTGGGTGTGGGGATGATTCAGTTGCCTATAACCTGGAAAAACTGAATATGAAACAGTTTTTCAACACAGAGGCTGGTTCGGTTATTTCCCCTCTGCCTCTAGGCTGAGAGCCGTTTCTCCTATGCTTTCAAGAGAGATCTTAGATAGCTATTATAGAGAGCGATCAGGGGATAGGGAGAAGGCAGGAATGTGCTGATTGTGGATGAACAGCCATGATCACATGATTACGGTGCTGGCTCGAAGGGCGAATGGCCCTCCCTGCACCTATCGGCTATTGTCTTACTTTGACCCTCGGACTAGCTTTTGATCGACTCTGCTGGCTTGGAACGCTGTTTCGCTTATCATTGTAGACACAAAGCTGGTAACTCAGCGGTGAGGCATCATCTATGAAGAAGAACATGTGACTTTCGGGTCGAACCCTTCTTCAACTGATGTGGGATGTGGGGGGGTGGGCAGGTAGAAGAAAAGAAGAGGCGAGACAGTGGGCGTTGGATATGCTTGGGTAAGGGGAGGGAAGGAGGGAGAAAGCAGCGACAAATCTGAAATTGGAGAATCAATGTTCAACCGCAGGGGTGTAGAACTACCCAATGACGAAATATGAGGTGACTGCTCCTCCTATTTCAGTGAGACTCACTCAGGGCCGATGGGGAGGCCCATGAACAGAAAGGTCAGAGTCAAATGGATTGGGAGCGGGAAGTTTGAGCCACCGAAGATCAGGTTGGTTATTGCGAACTTCGTGGAGGTGTTGGGCGAAGCATCGCCAAGCCTGCCTTGTCTCCACCGAGGTTGATCTATGCTGAATAATCCAACACATTTTTGTTTGGAAGTGTGAGAAGAAAAATGGAATTGCGATCATTGCACATTTTGGTTAAAAAAGTTAGGATTCTGTATTTGGTAATTTTGCTGCATGTCATTGTGGTATATATCATGTCTGATTGAGAGGTATGTTAAGTTTGTGACTATATTGAAGCATAAAATATATATGTGAATGCATCAACTGAGCACAATTATCTTGACAGGAAACTTACGCACTACGTCCCGAGCACATAATCCGCACGTGTCATGCAAGCCGACCTAAATCACCACCTAAACTGTCATTGTGCAACTTTAAAAAATGCCTAGGATGTGAAAGAGGGAAGTACAACGGTATCTCTGGCGGTCCCTAGTTCATCATTCTATGAAAGTTAAGCATGCCGGTCAGCTGCAGTTGACGAAAGCGAATGGCATGTTTGGCCTTTATAAATAGAGTGCAGTCGAGTATAGGAGCAAAGAGGTGACTTCTGCTGCAGTTTGTAGCAGAGCCCAGTGAGACCACTACCTGAATATATTGTAGAGCAGTTATTGATCCCCAAATTTTGGAGGAAGGACATTCTATGCTAATTGAGGAGTCAGCGTAGTTATACAAAGTTTAAATCTCCCAGAATGGCGGACTGTCATATGCTGAAGAATGGAGCAGCTGGGCTTGTACACTCATGAGTTTAGTAGAAGACGAGGGTGATTTATTAAACATATAAGATAGTATGAGAGGTTTGGACACGCAAGAGGGCAGGAAACGAGTTCAGATAGTTGTTTTAGTACCAGAACCTTGGGGCCACACAGTATAAGAATAAGAGGAGAAGTAGCACATTTAGAATGTAGACGAGACAAGCACTTTCCCACCCAGAGAGTTGTGAGTCTGTGGAATTCTCTGCCTCACAAGGCGGTGGAGGCCAGTTCTCTGGATACTTCCAAGAGAGAACTAGATAGGGCTCTTAAAGATAGCGGAGTCAGGGGATATGGGGAGAAGGCAGGAACGGGGTACTGATTGGGGATGATCAGCCATGATTGTCTATTGTCTATTGTCTAGGCCACCGGTGACCAACAAGCTGGGCTCCGTGCCGGCAGGCGAGGAGAGGCTGAAGCCGACTGCAAGGGAGATTGCAGGCAAGAGCAAGGGAGAGCCTGCTGCCGACCAAAGCTCCCTGCGACTTCCGAAAATGCCGCTCCCTCATCATCGGGCTCAGGTAACGTGGAAGCATCAGGCTAGCAATGTCCTGGGGACAGGTGGGTGGTGTTCACACACTATCCCTTCCCCCCCCACAGTCTGGTACAGGTGAAGGGTGGTGTGTCACGCACATCCCTTCCCCCATCAGGGACAGGTTGAGGTGTCCACACCAACTAACCCTTCCCCTCTGAGAATGCCCACCCACCAGCTCACCTCCCCTCTCTCTCCTCCCTTCTCACCCCCTCTACTCTCGTCCCTCTCTCATCCCTTCTCTCTTCCCTCCTCTCTCCCCTCTCTCTCCCCTCTTCTCCCTCTCTCTCTTCTGTCTCTCCCCCTCGTCTTCTCTCTCTCTCTCTCCCCCTCCCTCTCTTCCCATCTCTCTTCTCTCTCTTCTAATCTCTCTCGATCTCTCACATATCAATCTCTCCAATCCTCTCATCTCTCTCTCTCTCAGCACTCTCTCATCTCTATCTCTCTACCTCTCTCTACCTCATCTCATCTCTCTTCTCTACATCTTCCTCTCTCTCTCTCTTCCCTCTCTCTCTCTCTCTCTCTCAATCCTCTCTCCTCTCTCGTCTTCTCTCCATCCCCTTCCTCCACACCCCGTCGCTCCCCTTTCTCCCCCTTCCCTTTTCCTCTTCCCCCCTTCTTCTCTTCCTTTGCCCCCATTCCCCTCCTCCCTTTCCCCCCCACTGCCCATTCTCCGCTCGATCCAAGCCTCGTACAGGGGGCAGTTGTGACACAACCAACCCCCTTGGTTCTCTCTCCCCAACACTGTGCCCCCCCCCTCTATCATCCCTCCTCCCCACTGCCCCCCCTATCCCCCCCCCCTCTCCCTGCCACCACTCTCCTCTCCCAATCCCCTGCCCCCCCCACCCAGCTTCTTGCCTCCCCTCCTCTCCACTCCACTTTTACCCTCCCCCCTCCGCCTGCCTCCCTCCCCCCCCTTCTTCTTCCCCTCCCCCCCTGCTTCTTGGCCGCCCTCCCCCTGCTTATTGTAAGCCCCCCACTCTCCTTTCCCTAGCCCCGTCCTCTGCCCCTTGCTCCCTTCCCCTTCCCTCCTCTCCCCCTGCTCCCCCCTCCCCCTGCCCCCTTCCCCTTCCCGTTTTGCCTCAACCGCTGGCTGGGGCCCCCACTCTCCCCCCCTTCCCCTGCCATCCTGCCTCCTGCCCCCTGCAGGTCCTGTGCGAGGACTCGGACAACACGCGGACGACGCCCCCCGGATGAGACAGCGGGCGGGCGGAGAACCCGAGTTCCAGCTCCAGCTTCGGGAGCCTCCACTGTCCAAGGTCTCTCCTCTCCCTCACGGGTAAGAGCCACCACAACGGATTTTCCGGCTTTTTTTTTCTTTTTTTTTTTTTTTTTTTTTTTTTTTTTCTTTTTTCTTTTTCCCCCCCCCCCCCTTCACCTCGAGCAAGCTGAGCCCAAGTCCCCGTCCTCAGGTCCTCGAGTCCCCCCACCCATTAAACCCTCACCCTTCCTCTGTCCGGGTAAAAGAGCGCGGGAAGAAACCGGAGACCGCGGAAGAAAACCCGAGATCTTCGGTAGAGTTGCCGTTTTACAGCGAATGCAGCGCCGGAGACCCGGGTTTCCATCCCGACTGCGGGCCCCCCCCCCCCCTGTCTGCGCGGAGTTTTGTGCGTTCTCCCCGTGACCTGCGTGTTTTTTTCTCCAATATCTCGGTTTTTTCCTCTCTCACACTCCGCCAAGAGGTACAGGTTTGTAGATTAATTGGCTTGGTAAATGTAAACATTGTCCCTAATGTGTGTAGGATAGTGTTAGTGTGCGGGGATCGCTGGTCGGCGCAGACCCGGTGGGCTGAAGGGCCTGTTTCCGTGCTTTTAAGTGCAACCTCCGTATTCCCCGGGACTGTCATATGCTGAGAGAATGGAGCGGCTGGGCTTGTACACTCTGGAGTTTAGAAGGATGAGAGGATATCTTATTGAAACATATAAGATTATTAAGGGTTTGGACACGCGAGAGGCAGGAAACATGTTCCCGATGTTGTGGGAGTCGAGAATCAGGGGCCACAGTTCATGAAGAAGGGGTAAGCCGTTTAGAACGGAGACGAGGAAACACATTTTCTTTCACAGAGAGTTGTGAGTCTGTGGAATTCTCTGCCTCAGAGGGCGGTGGAGGCCGGCTATTGTCTATTGTCTATTGTAAACTGCTGGCTGGTTGATGCGTTTGTGTTTGTCTTGTTGCTCTGGACTGGTTTAGTTGTGTTTGTAGTCACAATAGACAATAGGTGCAGGAGGAGGCCATTCGGCCCTTCGAGCCAGCACCGCCATTCAATGTGATCATGGCTGATGATCCACAATCAGTTTCCCCGTTCCTGCCTTCTCCCCATATCCCCTGACTCCCCTACCGTTGGATCCCAGCTTCACACGGGAGGGCTGGTCCCCCAATGCAATGTCACACCTCTCCACCAATTCCAATATTGCTGGCCAATGGGGGGGGGGGGGGGGGGGAACACTTTCTGGAGCGCTAGTATATGTGTTGTGTCAAAGGGACTGGTTTCCAGAGGACTAGTATGAACATTGTGGGCCGAATGGATTCTTGGGCTGGCAGCGCAGTCACTCTGGCCAGGCAGCTCACTCACTCTGGCCAGGCAGCTCAGTCACTCTGGCCAGGCAGCTCAGTCACTCAGGTTGTTGTGCGCTGAAGGGACCGGTTTCCAGAGGGCTAGTATGGACATTGTGGACTGAATGGATTTTTGGACTTGCAGTTCATTGAGTCATGGCTGGTGGGCTGGCTGTTCACTAAGTCATGGCTGGTGGGCTTGCACTTCAGTCACTTACAGCTGGTGGGCTGACAGTTCACTTACTCATGGCTGGTGGGCTGGCAGCCCAGTCACTCACAGCTGGTGGTGGCAGTTCACTCAGTCACCCCTCCTCCCTTCCCCCCCCACTCTGCTCCATGCCATTCCCCTCCTCCACACGCATTCAGTCCATCTCCCCTCAACCACCCCCCAATGCACTCTTAGTGGCTCTCCAACGATGCAGCCATTCCTGCCTATTAGGTTACTATTGTGATGAAGAACACGCAGGCAGGGCAAGTGGGAAAATGATTTATTAAACTTTAAATGTGAATGACTTAAAATATAACAACAATTTAAATGTTCTACTGCTCACTGCCAATTGATACTTTGCTGTTGATATATAAAAAAGACAATTTTAATATAGAGAGATTAAGCGGTCAAATTTTAACAAAGAAAATCTGAGAATTTACCTCAAAAGTCATCATAGAGTGCAGACATCGTCCAACCTCACAGCACAGCCAAGCAGAGGCAGAGCAGCAAGTCCAACCTCACAGCACCCAAAGCCGAGTGCAGGCCAGTAAATCAAATTTCACAGCATTTCAAGCAGAACACACACACACACACACACACATGCACGCACACACGCGCAGTAATACACACAACACAAAGCCACACATACCACACAGCACAAACACGTACACAACACTCACACACAGATAGACACTCACGCAAGAAATCACACTCACAGACACAGTCAAACACTCACACACACATACACAGACACACATACATACAGACACTCACACACTCATCCACAGACACTCACACAGAGAGACACTCACACATATGCAAGCACAGACGAACGCACAGAAAGACGCATGCACAGACACACGCACAGACAGACACGCGCACAGACACACGCATACACTCACACACACACAAACACACAGACACACTCACCATATATTTGGCAGTAACATTTTTTTAATACTCAAACGGCTTAGCGCGGCATTTCAACTTTGGGCCTTCCACAGTCAGCAACACTTCCGCATTCAACATGACCTCTGTACTCTCCGGAAATGACGCAATCAGCGTGACCTGTCTACAAAGCGGAAATCACGAAATCAGCGGGACTTTTGCAGTAAACATGGTCGGACCTAATAAAGTGTTTATTCCTTCCAGGGACAGCTGTTGCAAAAGGCACAGCTGTTGCAAAAGACCCATTTCAAAAGCCACCTTTATTTCAAAAGCCACATTTCAAAAGCTACATTTATTTCAAAAGCCACATTCATGTCAAAAGCCACATTCATGTCAAAAGCCACATTCATTTCACAAGCCACATTCATTTCACAAGCCACATTTCTTTCAAAAGCCACATTTCTTTAAAAAGCCACATTTCAAAAGCCACATTTCACAAGCCACATTTCACAAGCCACATTCATTTAAAGTCACATTTCAAAAGCTACATTGATTTCAAAATCCAAGTTTCAAAAGCTACATTTATTTTTAAATCCACATTTCAAAAGCTACATTTCTTTCAAAAGCTACATTTCAAAAGCTACATTTCAAAAGCCACATTTATTTCAAAAGCCAAACCTCGAAAGCCACATTTCTTTCAAAAGCCACATTTCTTTCAAAAGCCACATTTATCTCAAAAGCTACACCTCAAAAGCCACATTTTTCAAAAGCCACACTTCTTTCAAAAGCCACACCTCAAAAACTACATTTTTTTCAAAAGCTACATTTCAAAAGCCACATTTATTTCAAAAGCCAAACCTTGAAAGCCACATTTCTTTCAAAAGCCACATTTATCTCAAACCTCGAAAGCCATATTTCTTTCAAGCCACATTTCTTTCAAAAGCCGCATTTCTTTCAAAAGCTACATTTATTTCAAAAGCCACATTTCAAAAGCTACATTTATTTCAAAAGCCACACCTCAAAAGCCACATTTATTTCAAGAGCCACATTTATTTCAAGCCACATTTATTTCAAAAGCCACACCTCAAAAGCCACATTTATTTCAAAAGCCACACCTCAAAAGCCACATTTATTTCAAAACCCACATTTCTTTCAAAAGCCACATTTCAAAAGCTACATTTATTTCAAAAGCCACACCTCAAAAGCCATGTTTATTTCAAGGCACATTTCTTTCAAAAGCCACATTTCACAAGCCACATTCATTTCAAAAGCCACATTTTAAAAGCTACATTGATTTCAAAACCCACATTTCAAAAGCTACATTTCAAAAGCCACATTTTTTTCAAAAGCCAAACCTCGAAAGCCACATTTCTTTCAAAAGCCACATTTCAAAAGCCACATTTCTTTCAAAAGCCACATGTATCTCGAAAGCCACATTTTCAAAAGCTACATTTCTTTCAGGCCACATTTCTTTCAAAAGCCACATTTCAAAAGCTACCCTTATTTCAAAAGCCACATTTCAAAAGCTACCCTTATTTCAAAAGCCACACCTCAAAAGTCACATTTAGTTCAAGAACCACATTTATTACAAGAGCCACACCTCAAAAGCCACATTTATTTCAAAAGCCACATTTCAAAACCCACATTCATTGCATAAGCCGCATTTTAAAAAGCACATAAATTTCAAAAGCTTCATTTCCAAAGCCACATTCCTTTCAAAAGCCACATTTCAAAAGTCTCACCTAAAAGCCACATTTCTTTCAAGCCACGTTTATTTCAAAAGCCACGATTATTCCAACAGCCACGTTTATTTCAACAGCCACGTTTATTTCAACAGCCACACCTCAAAAGCCACATTTATTTCAAAAGCCACCTTCAGTCCAAAAGGCACATTCATTTCAAAAGCCACATTTGTTTCAAAAGCCACACCTCAAAAGCGACATTTCAAAAGCCAAATTTCTTTCAAAAGCCACACCGCAAAAGCCACATTTATGTCAAAAGCCACATCTCAAAAGCCACGTTTATTTCAACAGCCACATTCATTTCAAAAGCAACATTTCAAAAGCTACATTTATTTCAAAAGCCATATTTCAAAAGCTACATTTATTTCAAAAGCCATGTTTCAAAAGCTACATTTATTTCAAAAGCCACATTTCTTTCAAAAGCCACATTCCAAAAGCTACATTTACAAAGCCATATTTATTTCGAAAGCCGCACCTCAAAAGCCACGTTTATTTCAAAAGCCCCATTTATTTCAAAATCCGCATTTATTAAGCCACATTTCTTTCAAAAGCCACATTTCTTTCAAAAGCCACATTTCTTTCAAAAGCCACATTCAGTCCTAAAGCCACATTCAGTCCAAAAGCCACATTCAGTTCAAAAGCCACATTCAGTTCAAAAGCATCATTCATTTCAAAAGCCAATCATTTATTTCAAAAGCCATTCATTTATTTCAAAAGCCACTTTTTGCAAGCATTTTAAAACCAAAAGGCACTTTTTGAAAGCATTTTAGAACCGAAAGACACTTTTTGCGAGCATTTTAGAACCACATTAAGGGCACTGACAGTTGAGTAGACATGTGTTCAGTGTTATTCGCAACTCAGAAAGCCGTGACCCTCTCTCTTCCTCCGTCTGGCAGAGACTGAGTGAGCCACAACACTCCGGGTTTTATAGTCACTCCCCTCTGCCGCCAGCAGAGAGAATGGCGAAAGATTTTAAAACATTAATATATCTCTGATTTTTCATCGATGGGAAAAGTCCACTGGTCCAGACTGGCGGAGGGGGGCTCTGAGCGAGGTGGACGAAAATGCCGACCGTAAGTGTCGGCGTTCTCTCGGAAATCACAAAGAAGTCAAAAGCGCTCAAGAGCTTAGTTTTAGTAACATAGACAAGCCCAGCCGCTCTATTCTCTCAGCTTACGACAGTCCCGCCATCACGGGAATTAACCTTCCATTCCGCGTACGGCTGTGCAGTGAGAATCTTTTGATGCATGCTAACCGCCCCGTTTTCTCGCCGATGGCAGGCTACAGCTCGGAGTACACGCGGGGCGTGAGTGTCTCCGAGCCGACCCGCAGGCGGAAGTTTTCCTCCAGCAGCAGCGGCCTCTCCTCGGGCCCCAGCAGTGCCGCAGAGATGGAAGCCGGGGTCCGGGACCTGCCCTTCGACAAGCCCCCTCGTCCCTTCCGACCCCCCGACCGCTTGCTGAGGTAAGGTCCCCCACCGTGTAATCCTTCATCACCCAGAGAGATGTGGCAGTAGACAATAGGTGCAGAAGTAGGCCATTCGGCCCTTCCAGCCAGCACCGCCATTCATTGTGAACAATAGACAATAGGTGCAGGAGTAGGCCGTTCGGCCCTTTCAGCCAGCACCACCATTCAATGTGATCAAGGCTGATCATCCCCAGTCAGTACCCCGTTCCTGCCTTCTCCCCATATCCCCTGACTTCGCTGTCTTTAAGAGCCCTATCTAGCTCTCTCTTGAAAGCATCCAGAGAACCGGCCTCCACCGCCCTCTGAGGCAGAGAATTCCACGAACTCACAACTCTCTGTGAAAAAGTGTTTCCTCGTCTCCGTTCTAAATGGCCGACCCCTTATTTTTAAACTGTGGCCCCTGGTTCTGGACTTCCCCAACACCTGGAACATGTTTCCTGCCTCTAGCGTGTCCAAACCCTTAATAATCTTATATGTTTCAATAAGATCCCCTCTCATCCTTCTAAACTCCGGAGTGTACAAGCCCAGCTGCTCCATTCTCTCAGCGTATGACAGTCCTGCCATCCCGGGAATTAACCTTGTAAACCTCCGCGGCACTCCCTCAATAGCAAGAATGTCCTTCCTCAAATTAGAAGACCGAAACTGCACACAATACTCCAGGTGTGGTCTCACTAGGGCCCTGTGGGGAGCAGGAGGTCCTCCTGCAGTTGTACAAGGCATGTTGAGACCAGAGGCAGAAATAGATAGATTTTTGATGAGTATGGGTGTCAGAGGTTATGGGGAGAAGGCAGGAGAATGGGGTTAGGAGAGAGAGATAGATCGTCCACGATTGAATGGTGGTGTGGACTCGATGGGCCGAATTCTAATAGAACTTCTGAACTCTCTCTCTCTCTCTCTCTCTCTCTCTCTCTCTCCCTCTCCCTCTCCCCCCCCCTCTCTCACCCCTCTCCCCTTCACTCACTAACTCTCCCCCCTCAGCCTCCCCCCCCTCCCCCACCCCCTCCCCCTTCCCCCCTCCCCCTCCCCCCTCTCCCCATCCCCGCCTCCGACCTCTCCCTCACCCTCTCCCTCTCCCTCTCTCTCCCTCGTTCTCTCTCTCCTTCCAGGAGGAAGAAGGAGGCCCAGGAGAGTTTACCATCGTGGATCAGTGACACCAGGGTGAACGCGGATGACATTGTGGAGCGGATCGTGCAAACGCAGGACTTCAGCGACACCAGCAACTCTGAAGGTAGGAGGCAGGGCATGGGACGGGGTGGGGGTGAGATCGAAACCGGCGGGGACGCAGTGGAGAGGGGGCGGTGAATCTGCGGAATTTGTTGCCACAGACGGCTGCACTCGCTGGAGGTTAGAAGAAAGAGGGGGGGATGTGGTCCCCCCCTCTATCATTTACAGCGGACAAATTTCATAGCAGACATTTTTTTTTTCCCGAAATTCAAAATCAGTGGAATCCTTTTCTCTGCGCGCTGGTGGCAACACGTGTGTGCTCGCACGCACACGCACATCTTCGAGGGAACATTGACGAGGCGTGTGTTGTGAAGGCTGGGGGGAGGGGGGGTTGGGGGAAGGGTGGGGGAGGGCAGGGTTGGGGCAGAGAGAGGGGGGAGGGGGGTGGCTCTTGGCTCGCACCACGTTTACTGACTGTGATTGGTGTGTTTGTAGACAGTGGACTACAGCTGTTCGTAGGGCGAGATGGGACAACCTTGTTCGGGGGCGTGCAGTTGAACAACAGGTAAGTCCCCCCTCTCTCCCCCTCTCCCATCTCTCTCTCTCTCTCCCTCCCCCTCCCTCCTTCCATTCCTCTCTCTCATCTCCTCCCCCCTTCCATCTCTCTCTTCCACTGCGTTCCCCCAGTCTTTTCTCTATCTCCCCTCTCCCCCTCCTCCCCTCCTTCCATTCTGCACTCTCTCTCTCCTCCTCTCTCTCTCTCTCAGACCCCTTCCCTCTCTCTCCGTCTCTCTCTCCCTCCTTCTTCTCTCCTCTTTCCTCTCTCCCCCTCTTTCTCTCTTCTCTCTCCCTCTCCACCTCCCCTCTTACCCTCCTCCTCTTTCCTCTCTCTCTCGTCCGCTCTCCTTCCTCTCGCTCTCTCTCCTCCTCTCCCCTCTCCCCCTCTATTCCCTCTCTTCCTCTTCCTCCCTGTTGTCTCCTCCCCTCCTCTCTTCTCTCCTCTCCTCTCTCTTTCTCTCCTCCCCTCTCCTCACTCTCCCTCCTTTCCTCTCTCCTCCTCCCTTCCCCGCCTCTCCTTTCCTCCGCCCCTCCGCGCCCTCGCTCCTCTCTCTCTCTCGCTTTCCTCTCTGCTCAACCCCTCCCTTCTCTCTCCCCCTCTCTTCCTCTCCTCCTCCCCCTCCTACCCTCTCTCTCTCCCTCCTTTCCACTCTCACTCTCTCTCTCTCTCTCTCTCTCACTCTCTCCCTCCTCCCGCTCCCCTCTCTCCCCTTCCCTCTCTCTCTTCCTGGGAATGAGCGGGAATAACGTATGATGAGTGTTTGTCGGCACTGGGCCTGTACTCACTGGAGTTTAGAAGAATGAGGGGGACCTCATTGAAACGTTACAGAATAGTGAAAGGCCTGGATAGAGTGGATGTGGAGTGGATGTTTCCACGTGGGAGAGTCTCGGACTAGAGGACACGGCCTCAGAACTAAAGGATGTACCTTTGGAAAGGAGATGAGGAATTTCTGTAGCCAGAGAGTGGTGAATCTGTGGGATCTGAGGCCAAGTCAGTGGATATTTAGAAGGATGAGGGGGTACTTCATTGAAACTTAACGAGGTTAATTCCCGGGATGGCGGGACTGTCATATGCTGAGAGAATGGAGCGGCTGGGCTTGTATACTCTGGAGTTTAGAAGGATGAGAGGAGATCTCATTGAAACATATAAAATTATTAAGAAGGGTCTGAGAAGGGTCTGAAGAAGGGTTTCGGCCCGAAACGTTGCCTATTTCCTTTGCTCCATAGATGCTGCCTCACCTGCTGAGTTTCTCCAGCATTTTTGTCTACCGAAGATTATTAAGGATTTGGACAGGCTAGAGGCGGGAAACATGTTCCCGATGTTGGGGGAGTCCAGAACCAGGGGCCACACAGTTTAAGAATAAGGGGTTGGCCATTTAGAACGGAGACGAGGAAACGCTTTATCTCACAGAGAGTTGTGAATCTATGGAATTCTCTGCCTCAGAGGGCGGTGGAGGCCGGTTCTCTGGATACTTTCAAAAGAGAGCTAGATAGGGCTCTTAAAGATAGCAGAGTCAGGGGATATGGGGGAGAATGCAGGAACGGGGTACTGATTGGGGATGATCAAACATGATCACATTGAATGGCGGTGCTGGCTCCAAGGGCCGAATGGCCTACTCCTGCACATATTGTCTATTGTCTATTGCCTCTCAAAAGCCTTGACTCAACATTGCTCTTGCCTCTACCTCCTATCCCACCCTCCTCATCCCCATCCCATCCCCATCCCACCCTCCCCATCCCCATCCCATCCCCACCCCCCCTCCCCCATATCCAGGCACTCCGTCAGTGACTACATGCCTGTGGTAATCAGTGGCCACTGATGTCAGGATGGACCACGGTGGGATCGGACTGTGCCCTTCGTCTCCACGATCCTGGAAGAGCGCCTCTCGGAAGGAGAAATACCACGGATGGACTGGATGGGGGGGGGGGGGGGAATGGAAAACATTGGGAACGTCTCCAGAGAGGACCACCCCCAACCATACAGAGATCAGCGGGAAGCCATCTCCTCTGGTCCCCATCAACCATGTAGACCATGGAGACCCACCACGCAGGGATCATTGGGTTCCTCTTGCCCCCTCTACTCCCTGGGCTGGCCGAGAGGGGTAGGGGGGCATCAGCTGACCAATATCCATGGGGGGTGGGGAGGAGCAATAGTCACAGTCCCGTCCCTTCAAATCCAGAGCGGAGAGTTCAAATCCCACCTGGGTCTTCAGAGTTGAGACACAAAACTTGCTGGAGTAACTCAGCGGAACAGGCAGCATCTCTGGAGAAACATTGCACATGCTGAGAGAATGGGGCGGCTGGGCTTGTCCACTCTGGAGTTTAGAAGGATGAGAGGGCACCTTATTGAAACATATACGTTGTTAAGGGTTTGGACACGCTAGAGGCAGGAAACATGTTCGCGATGTTGGGGGAGTCCAGAACCAGGGGCCACACGCAGTTTAAGAACAAGGGGTAGGCCATTTAGAACGGAGACGGGGAAACACTTTTTCACACTGAGAGTTGTGAGTCTGTGCAATTCTCTGCCTCAGAGGGTGGTGGAGGCCGGTTCTTTGGATACTTTCAAGCGAGAGCTAGATAGGGCTCTTGAAGATAGCGGAGTCAGGGGATATGGGGAGAAGGGGGGAACGGGGTACTGATTGGGGATGATCAGCCGTGATCACATTGAATGGCGGTGCTGGCACGAAGGGCCAAATGACCTCCTCCTGCACCTATTGCCTATTGTCTATTGCAATGATGCGGCTGGGGAAAGACGCCATTCAGCCCCGCCTAGCCCGTACTACCCACCCCCCCTTGCAAGAGTCTTCAAACTGTTTCCCAGTCGCCGCTCATTCCCCGTTCGAAGATGAATCCAATTCTTTGGTCAGCATTTAGTTTTGGCGAGACAGCGTGGACACAACACAGAGACCGCGCCGACCAGCGATCGCCCGTTCACACTAGTTCAATGCTATTCCACTTTCTCATCCACTCCCGACCCACACTAGCGGACGATTTACAGAGAGAGTCTGTGGAATTCTCTGCCTCAGAGGGCGGTGGAGGCCGATTCTCTGGATACTTTCCAGAGAGAGCTACATAGGGCTCTTAAAGATAGCGGAGTCAGGGGATATGGGGAGAAGGCAGGAACGGGGTATTAATTGGGGATGATCAGCCATGATCACATTGAATGGCGGTGCTGGCTCGAAGGGCCGAATGGCCTCCTCCTGCACCTATTGTCTGTTTCTTACGATCCTATGACCAGGGTGGAGGGGGGGGGGAAAGCTTTCTTCCTCATTTTACTGGCCTATAAGTTTGGGCAATAAATTCTGGTGTTGCTCGGTTCGACCGCACCCAGTCGATTAATAAATCAGAACGTAAATCGCAATGATGCGGCTCAGAAAAAGACCATTCGGCCCGCCTTGCCCGTACTAGCCCCCCCCCCCCCCCCCCCCCCCCCCCCCCCCCCCCCCCCACCAGGCAGAGCCTTCGTGCTGTTTCTCAGTCGTTGCTCATTCCCCGTTTGAAGATAGATCCAATTCTTCAGCCAGCATTTAGTTTGGTCGGGAGATACAGCACGGACAAAGGCCCTTCGGCCCATCGAGTCTGCGCCGACCAGCGATCGCCACCTTCCCCCCCCCCCCCCGTTCTCACTCGTTCTATGTGATCCCACTTTGTCATCCACTCCTGAAAACGCTGGGGGACAATTTACACAGAGAGGGTCGATCAAACGACTAGGGGACTCGCGGACATTTTTCATCAGACTAGAAAAAACGATGACACCTACTCGATGCAACGAGTACCATCGACTAGCGTCAGGACCTGCTACGACCTACCTGCGGCATAGAAACATAGAAAATAGGTGCAGGAGGAGGCCATTCGGCCCTTCGAGCCAGCACCGCCATTCATTGTGATCAGGGCTGATCGTCCCCAATCAATAACCCGTGCCTGCCTTCTTCCCATATCCCTTGATTCCACTAGAGCTCTATCTAACCCTCTCTTAAATCCATCCAGTGATTTGGCCTCCACTGCCCTCTGTGGCAGGGAATTCCGCAAATTCACAACTCTATGGGTGAAAAAGTTTTTTCTCACCTCAGTCTTAAATGGCCTCCCATTTATTCTAGTACTCTGGCCCCTGGTTCTGGACTCGCCCAACATTGGGAACATTTTACCTGCACCTAGATTGTCCAGTCGTATTATAATTTGATATTTCTATAACCCCCCCCCCCCCATCCTTCTAAACTCCAGTGACTACAAGCCTAGCCTTTTCAATCTTTCCTCATATGACAGTCCCGCCATCCCAGGTATCTATCTCGTGTGCCTACGCTGCACTGCCTCAATCACAAGGATGTCCTTCCTCGAGAACCTCGTGATGACCATGCTGCGAGTACGAGTCGAGGGCAAACTCGGCAGAGGTTGTGAATTCGGTCATGAAAGTGGGACAGGGCCAAACACTATCCCACACATTGGGGCCAATTTGCGGAATGAGGCAGGAAACAAAATCTTTCAAGGTTAAAGTTTCAAAAACAAACTAAACGTACTTTTGTACACTTGCATAGATTGGGGCTGACTTTTGGTGTTGTGTATGTAACAATAGTGGCGGATGCAGATCTTAATATATTTTGATATCCAACAGAAAAGTGTGAAGTGTCGACTTATTTTCGCCCAATGCAGGGTCTTGAACGGGGTGGGTGGGGAGGAGGACACTCACGAATGTGGACACAAAGAGCTGGAGTAACTCAGCGGGACAGGCAGCATCTCTGGAGAGGAGGAAGGGGTGACGTTTCGGGTCGAGACCCTTCTTCAGAATGAGTCGGGGAGACAATCAGTTACGGGGCACTGATTGGGGATGATCAACCATGAATGGCGGTCCTGGCTCAAAGGGCTGAATGGCCTACTCCTGCACCTATTGTCTATTGACCTGAGGAAACCTGAGATATAGACGGCGATGTAGAGAAATATAGAACAAATGGATGAGAGATATGCAGAAAAACATAGAAACATAGAAAATAGTAAGATTAAATGAGAACTTACCATTTTGAAGTTTGATCTTTATTTTATGAGGAGTTACGATGAGCGATTACGTGAAGAACCCCGCCAGTCCGCATGCGCGTCGATCTTCAAAGCAGCGGTGTGAAATCACAGATAACAGTAATCGAAGTAACATAGTAAGATTATAAACCAAGAACTACCAGTTGACCTTTGTGATATGAGGGTTAGGAGAGGTGGGCACGTAATCGCTCATCGTAACTCCTCATAAAAGAAAGATCAAACTTCAAACTGGTAAGTTCTCGTTTAATCTTACTATTTAACTTTGGAGTCACGTGAGTGATTCCGTGAAGATTTCAAAGCTCTGTGATTTCATGCCGTAGATACCGAATCATGCCGAATCCAGGCGTCTTACTGCATCAATTGACTCAGGATGAGTGAATAAAAAACAATGCATTGAACCATGACATTGATTTGAAAACGTTAACAGTTTATTTAACAAAATAAACAATATTGACCCCTCTCTCCCTGGGGGAATCTATGAAACAGAACTTAAAATGGATTGTGCGAATACCCCCGATTCGGTAAGCGGCTTGTTATATAGCTTTGAAAAGTCAGTTCATTTGACCATCCTGTGGCCGTGAGGATATGGTCGAAAGGGACGTCCATTTCCCTCGCTGCTGACGGTGATGCCGCCCTGGTGGAGTGAGAATTAAAATGGTCAGTGTCCACTCCTGCACACACGAGAACCTGTTTCAGCCACCTTGAAATGGTCAGATCCGACACTTCCATATGCGTCTTTTTGTGGCTAATAAGTAATGATGATTCCGAACCTCTGAGGCTCTTGGTGACCTTAATATAATATTGCAAGTGCGACACTGCACACAGTCGTAAATCCGTGGGGTATCCGTGCCGAAAATATAACCTTGAACCCTGACACCCCTGGTCAGTTCCGTTTAATTAAATCATAAATGTAAAACGTAATATTGTTACCAGATGATACCATCCTGTCCAGTCGCAGCTTCTGCAACGTCTGGGCCCATTGCGCTGAAACCAGCGCCATGAGCATGACCACCTTAAGGTTGATTTTGGGAAAAGACAGGGATGTGGCTGGACCCCACTGGCGAAGCAGCGCAAACACCACGCTCACATCCCAGATTTCTGAGTACCTGCGTCTGGGGGGGGGATTGGAGTTAAAAATACCCCTCATAAACCAGGATATTAACGGGTGAGATCCAACAGAATGTTGTTCTGACCCCAGCCATAAGTATGATGACAGGGCACTTCTGGCACTATTGATGGCACTATAGCTCAACCCTTCGTCAAAATATAATGTTGACAGAAATTCTAGCACATCTGGGATGCATGCCGTGTGATATGCAATGTTCCCCCGTGAACAGAACATCTCCCATTTCCTGACATGAGAGGTATACTGTTTTTTGGTGCCGTCCCTCCAAGCCGCAGCGATCACATCCACGGTACGATCAGATAGGCCAAGCCCCAGGCATGGCCTCCTCAGAATCTGCAAATTAACAGATCAATACGATCATGTAATGGATGTAAATCCCCAGTTACAGGGTGCACCAGTAGGTCACTGCGTTTCGGAACACCCATAATAGGCTGTGTTGTTATCTCCAAAACGAGAGGGAACCGTGGCTGAGTAGGCCAGTCGGGTACCAACAACACTCCTGAAGCGGAGTCCTGCCTGATCTTGAGCAAGCACCGACGGATGAGGCAAAATGGGGGAAAAGCATATAAAAACATTCCACCCCAGTGTAGCGAGAACGCATCTACCGCTACTGCCCCTGGGTCTGGTTCCCATGAAACATATTTACGTAACTGGTGATTGAGTTTGGATGCAAACAAATCGATATCTGGCATCCTCTACCGAACAACAATATCATTAAATACTTCATGATTCAACATCCATGCTGTGTTGTCATTGAATTTGCGTGACCTGGTGTCTTCCACCATGTTGAGTCTACCTGGTAGGTAGATAGCTGAAACCCAAATATTTCTTGTAATACACCAGTGCCAAATAAGATTAGCCAATCTATCACAAGATTCTGACTTGATTCCACCCATGTGATTAACATATGCCACTGCCGTAGTGTTGTCAATCTGAAGTTGAACATCTAAGTGACTCATAGTAGTACAATAAGCTTTAAGCCCATAAAACGCTCCCAATAGCTCCAAATAATTAATTCCATGTGATTGAAGAATAAATGCCTCATGCATATTCCATCTGCCTCCACAGCTAGAGATGGTATCCGTAGCACCCCAACCTAAGGCACTAACATCAGTCTGTAAAACAACTGAGGGTTCCTCAACCAGGATTTTGCTGGAGCAATTTGAGACGTTCATTATCCACCAGTGCAATTCAGCAATGGCTTCAGCTGGTAATTGCATGGGCCTGTCGAAATGACCTGCATGTATTCTGAGTGCCTGTTCCTTTGCACGATGTAAATTTTGGTAATGCAAAGGTCCATACTGTGCAGCTGGAAAGGCAGCCACTAATTTGCCAACCAGACTGGGCACCTGTCTAATTGAAGGTTGTTGCTCCTTCATGAGCTTGTTACAGCCTTCAATTACATTTAATCTCTTGCCCTTGGGCAAGGTCACTAGCATATGAGTTGAGTTAATAGTGAATCCCAAATAATCAATCACTCTAACTGGTATCAATTTGGATTTAAGTGGATGAATGAGGAACCCCAATTTCTCAAACATGAGTTTAACAACTGAAACTGATAATTCAGCTGTTTCCTGGGTCTTTCCTCTTATTAAGATATCATCCAAATAAGCCATTACAATATGGCCCTGAGCCCGGAGTAGCCCATTACTGGTTTTAACAGTTTTGTAAATCTAGTTGCCGAGGTTAACCCATTAGGCTTTAAATTGCCATAATTACCTCATCCAGCTAAATTTCAAATATCTCCGATGATTGCTATTCACAGGCACTGAGTAATATGCATCTTTTTGGTCTATACATGCCATGTAACATCCTGTGGAAATCAGTTGTGTGGCAGTCACAAATGTTTCTATTTTGAAATGTTAACACTGCACAAAAGGGTTAAGGCTCGTCAAGTCAAGGATGATTCGACATCCCCCATCCTTCCTTGGCCCAGGAAAAATATTAGACACGAATTGGTGAGGTTGATAATGTATCTTCTCAATTACCCCTTTTCTATATAATTTTTTAATTTCAGCTTGTACCTCCAAATTCTCTTTTTGTGAGAAAATGAATGTCCGACTTGGGGTATGCTGTATGGGAGGACACAAATTGGGAAGGAATTCAATCCAAAATCCTTGTATACTACGCAGTATAAACAAATCTGATGTTATCCCATATCATTCCTTCAGAAACAAGCGTAATCTTCCTCCAACTTGTCGGTGATTCCCCACTTAATATGTTCCTACAAGAACCAAACCCACCTCCATGGTTACCGGTGGGTTTTTTCTGCCCCGTTTCTGGGAAAAGGCATGTTCGCCCACTAATTCGCTGCGCATATTAGTGAATGGCCGACTTCGTCCTTGACCTGGCCCCGGTTTCAGCAAATCGTTTACATGGATACTGCCGCCGCAGCGCTCTGGCACTCAACGGTACTTTAATAAGGCCGACCGTCTTTGCCTCGTCGTCCAGTTCCTTGACTCTTTTTGCGAGGTCTTCACCAAACAGCAGATTTGGTGGCTGAATATTACTTTGTTTGCACAGAGCGACGAACTTTGGGTTGATGGTGGGGCGGGCGGCACTTTTCCTCAGACAGTTTATCTCGAAGTGCGCATTACACATGAGGGCCAGGGCATCCTGCTGTACATCAGTCAGGTGCCCTCCATCCACTGACCTGGCGAACGCTGTAATGCCCGAGGCGAGGAGCTTCAGCACCCTCTGAAGCCTCATTTCCTGAGTTCTTATGCCTACGCCCAGATGACCCCATATGGCGTGGTTCACAGCCGGCACTTTGAGTAGGACACAATTCGCCGGTGTCTCATACTTTTTGGCTGTTTCATCGATAGTGAGCTCTTGAAGCTGGTGAGAAGCCAGTGAGCTAATTTCCTGCAGCCAACTCTTCACCCAGCGGTTCTCCTGAGTCTGTTGGGATGGCAAATCTTGCTGCCAGGGATGGTACCTCTGACTCGTGCCCTTCATCCCTTGGGGTATGCTGCATGGCTATGCCCTCAGGCTCGGCATCAAAGTAACACTGACGCACGCTCTCCTCCTCCAAGAGGGAGACATTGAGCAGCCCTGTCCCAGGTGCCGCTGGCGCGGGCTCTCCAAGAGGCCGGCACTGGCACAACTCCTCCTGTTGGAGTGCGTCTAGATGGAACATCCTGGCCGCGGTCATCGGTTCTGCCGGCTCCCCTCGTTCGTACCTTGTCAACCACGACGGCAAGGTGTACCGCCGGTCCCGCCAGCATCTCCGGCTCGTGAACAAGCCTCTCCCTCCCCTGGCGGCTCCGTATGCCCCCCCGCTGCCACTTTCGCGGCCCAGTGCCTTGCCCGTTCCTCTGGGGTCCCCCCCTCGTCCTTCCCCTGTCCTTCTCCCGGCAGTGGTCCCACTTTCTCTGGCTTCCTTGCCCTTCTCTTCGCCGTCCCCCCCAATGGCCTCATCGCCCAGGGGTTCTCCTGTCCGTAGCCCCCACCATGCCCCGGCGTCGTCCCCGCTTGTTCCCGTCGGGGAAGGAGGTGATGGCGAGGTTCAGACCCGGTCTGGTCGCCTGGTCAGGCACCAGTCCGTTACGGCGATTACGTGTGATTATGTATTCCCGTGCCTTACTGTTTGCATTCACCCTAGCGCATGAGACGTGGTCGCCCTGTCACTCACTGTTTGTTTTTGTAGAGGAAGGATGTAGATGATATGTGTATACACCTTTAATTGATAGTGATGATGTCCATGCTAACCACTCCCCCACCAGCTAGTATAATTGTAACCCACACGCCCCTAGCTCTCTCTCTGGTGATCGTGACAGACGTACAGCCAGGGCAGACAATGGTATCCGTGAATCTACAAATTAAGATCTCCATTCTGGGCAACCGTCCCAAGACGTTATCCATTCCCAGAGCGGAACCCTCCCGGCCCGACTAGTCAGAGTCCACGGGCCGTGTAGACTTTATGGAGGCTTTCCACCGCAATGGAGCAGCCACTGTGCTTTCAGACACCAAGCCTGCAGTTGCTGGTCGCACCGCTAGCGACTGTAGGTGAGCTAGGCGACCGCCCTCTACCCGCACATCCGCGGTCTTCCATAAGTACTATCCCGGCGGCTCGCCTTGACTTCACCCTCGATGTTTTCTCCATACTTGGACTTGCTCCTGAAAGCAAGAATTATCAAGGGCAGAAAACGACCTCCGACTTAGTTTTACACTTACCTGAGGCTTTTTAAAACGTACCAGTCGAGGAGCGATGCTCCTCCAACCAGTCACTGCGCCATGCGTCAGACGTAATGACGCGCATGCGGACTGGCGGGGTTCTCACGCAATCACTCACGTGACTCCGAAGTAAAATAGGTGCAGGAGGAGCGGGTTTTTTTTGCATGTAAAAACCCACTTCAGAACCAAGGGCGATTTAAAAAGATTTCAGCCAGATTTATCAATTCTGGATACCAAAGGAAGAAGAAAAAAACACAAACAATGCCTAACTGTTCAAGTCATCAAGTCAAGTCAAGTCCGTTCGTCACATACACATACGCAGTGAAAATGAAACGGCACTTTGTGCAAAAAACAAATAAACAAACAACCGACAAACTACAAACAGAGGCACTTGTTCATCTTTTTCATATTAAATATTGTGGCGGTATTGTGGTACAGTAAGTAGTACAGCTGGGAACAGTCCATTGCAGGGGTGGAAGGGATCTCCCATTATCCTATTGATCTTACTGTTGATGAAATGCAGTGAGAAAATGCGATAATTCCCAATATTTTCAATCTCGATATCTGCACGGCGAATGTTCGCCAAGCAATTTAGCTGTTGTTGTCCCTTCAGCTCTCGCTTCTCTTTACCTTCATTTCTCTTCACTTTTGGAATTCTGAAGTAGCATAGATGTCTCTCACGGTTACCCCAACTTCCACAATTATTTACAGCGCAACAATTCACAATCACAATTATGGCGGTTTTTAACAGGTAGGAATGTATGTGTTTCATGTATTAACAACATAAACCAGAAGCTGCGATGTCTTCCAGGTGGATTGAGCGGCTCCAGGCTTCAAGCCCTTTGACCCGGTGACCTTACGTGCAACCCCCTATACA
Organism: Okamejei kenojei; assembly: GCA_035221665.1. NCBI lineage: Eukaryota > Metazoa > Chordata > Chondrichthyes > Rajiformes > Rajidae > Okamejei > Okamejei kenojei. The sequence goes on from CM069160.1 coordinate 13,324,063, forward strand.
CACACACAGACTCTCACACACACACTCTCACACACACACAGACTCACTCACACACAGACTCACTCACACACAGACTCACACACACACAGACTCACTCACACACAGACTCACTCACACACACCCACTCACACAGACTCACTCACACAGACTCACTCACACACTCACACACACACACACACTCACACACACACACACACACACACTCACTCACACACTCACTCATACATGCAAACACACACACAGACACAAACACTCACACACAGGCTCACTCACACACACACACAGAGACTCACACAGACTCACAGACAGACACACACACACACACACACTCACACTCACACACACAAACACACACACACACACAGATGCACACGCACACACACAGACTCACACACACACTCACAACCAATACTAAAATGCCAACTTCAGAACGTGGTGAACATACAGTGTGAAAACCAGAATGATTCAAACGTTTAAAGCCTCCGATAGTGGCTGCTGCTGCTTAAGCAAAAACGCGCTTTAAATAACGTCCGACAAACACACACCATAGACAGAGCAGTCAGCTCTCTTGAATTATTCAATGATGTCTTCACTATGCCTTCTGCAGTCAGCGCCATCATGCCGCAAACTGGAAATGACGCACTCGGCGCCATCTTGCCGATAACCGGAAATGACATCATCGGCACCATCTTGCCACTAAGCGGAAGTCACGGAATGAGCGTCAATTTTGCAATTAAACACAGTCCTGATCTAATAAAATGTTTATTCACGCTTTATCCATCCGAAAACTGTTGAAACGATTTTAAAAACCAAGACAGACAATTTGGCAAATACTTTACAACCACCACATTTGCTGAAAACTCTTTAAAAGCCAAGACAATTTGGCAAACACTTTACAACCAATACATTTTCTGAAAACTCTTGAAAAGCCAAGACAATTTAGCAAACACTTTACAACCACATCGAGGGGACTCACCGTCGAGCAGACGTGCGTTCAGTGTTATTCGCAACTCAGAGAGCCGTGGCCCCTCGCTTCCTCCATTTCGCAGAGACTGAGTGAGGCACAACACTTCAGAGTTTTATAGTCCCTCCCCCCCTGCTGCCAGCGGAGGTAGCAGAGAGAATCGTGACATTTTTAAAAACATTAATAACACAATAACAATTTTTCATCGATGGGAAAATCCTCTGGTCCAGTCCGGCGGAGGGGGACTCTTGAGCGAGGTGGCCAAAAATGACGGCTGTAATTGGCGGCGTTCTTTCAGAAATCACGAAACAGAAAGTCAGAAAGTGGTCAAGATCTTAGTTTGGATAATATAGATTGGAATAAAAGTGAAATTATGCCAATAAAAGCTCACTACCCTTCTCAACTCCAAATAATTCCCTTCAGAATTGTTACCGAAAAGTTTAGATACCTCGGAGTTTACGTGACTAGAAAACACTCCTCTCTATTTAAAACAAATTTCGCACCATTTATTACTAAACTATATGCCTACATTCAATTTTGGAAAACACTTCCTATTTCCCTTATAGGTAGTGTAAATGGCAGAAAGAAGATCTTCCTTCCGCAACTCCTATGTTTATTTCAATCAAAACCGATATACATCCCCAAAAGTTTTAAAAAAGATTGATTCTACTATCACTAACATTATTTGGGACTACAAAACCCATAGCATACATAAAAGACATTTGTGCAAATCCAAAGAAAACGGTGGAATAGCTCTTCCTAACTTTCTTTTCTACTACTGGGCGACTAACATTAAAATATAATCTTCTGGTTGGGTGATACATGTCAACAGGTAAATTAGTTAAAAATGGAGAGGGAAGATTGTTTGCCTTTTAACATAGGCTCGATTCTTCTATCTCCAATACATCTGAATAAGTCAACGTATGAGCAAAATACGATAATACACAGCACCCTACATATCTGGAAATAGTTGAAATTAAGTCTTAAACTGAGAAATTTGTCTCTCCTTCTGCCTATTGCTAACAATCCCTCGTTTCAAACGTCTACTTTAGATAGGGTGTTTGTTCAATGGAAAAAACTAGGAATTAATACTGTGGGAGACATCTATAAGAAGGGGACTCTCTTTTATTTTCAAGAACTACAGGAGAAATATCATTTGAAAGCAAACAATCTTTTTAGATACCTTCAAATTCGAGATTATGTGAAAATATACACACAAGATTGTCCTTTTATGGAACCAGATATATTAGACGATTGTCTGAATATACATGCCGATACAAGTAAGTTGATATCTTACATTTATAACACTCTTTTAAATGCTGATACCCCACCTTCTGAGATGTATAGGCGAGCATGGGAAGACGAGTTGGGTTTATCTATTCAAAAGATATATGGGAGGAAAGCTTATTGTACATACATTATTGTTCTGTAAATGCCAGGCATTGCCTGAGACAATTCAAAATATTGCATAGGCTAGACTAATAGGATAAACTAATAATTTGAATAATGTCAGAGGGCTGTTCTTCGTTAATGACATTCCAAAGTCGTTTCCTTGACTACGGCTTAATAACTGCGAAAAACTTGTACTCAAATTCTGGAAACAGGTAAAAGTTCCCAAAGTGAAGATGTGGATCACTGAAATGACCGAGACACTACATTTAGAAAAAAATAGGCTTGTTTTGGCTGATAAATCAGACCAATTCTCCAAACCATTGTCTCCTTTCACTGAATTTCTTCAACAATAGAATGGTTGACAGCTGCCACCGGACAAATAATGAGCAGGAACAGGACAAAATCAGCAAAATTAGCTTGGGACATTTAAAAAGGGAAGAGGCAGAGATACAGGCAGAGCTAGAGCGAGTAGAAAGAGTGCGCAATTTACACATAAGGGGACGGCAAGGATAACACATAAAGCAAGGGATAATGTATTTTGTTTAAGGAAGATGAGTGGAATGAAAAAAGTATGGGTGTCAAGTTTAGATATGATTATTACAGTTATGAGATGATGTAAGATATTGCAACCGATAAGATATACCGTGGTTTAGATGATTATTACAGTAATGTAATAATACAATTTTGCAACAGTGCATTAATCAATTATGCAGTGTATGTAATAGAAATGGTGTTACCTGCCTCCAGGTTAAAGGGGGAGGAGTGTTAGGTATGTAATGTAATTAACATATTTGATGTCTTGCGCAACGGTACGCATGCGCAGGGGAGACTCAAGGTGGCGTCCTGGAATTAAGAAGCTTGTTAGTTTTACTCCCGTGTCTGAGTGTTATTTTAAGTCAGTTCCAAGTACCAAATACACAACAGTATCCTACAGAGAGACAGGCAGAGCCTGAGCACAACGGGCTCCCACCTGGAACCGGGAATTCGGTTTGAACCCAGTCTTCCAAAGATCCGTTCCGAGGAAAACAAATCCGTTGTGTGGAGAGCAAATGCTGCAAACATGCTGTAAATTCTAATAGTTGGCGGACTTTAGGACCCGGGGGAGCCCGGAGCTCAGGACCCGCCGCCCGCGGCCGCTGCTGAACCCGCGGGAAGGGCGATTGTTTCAATCTTTATATTTTCACAAAAGTAATTTCTGTTCCGTTGCCGGACGCGGTTTACGCGTTAAAATGAACGGATCGACAGACAGCTCTGATTTCAGTTGCTGTTTATTTCACTCTTCCCACATTTACATTCCCCCTGGTTTTATTTCCGCGCTCACTGGGGTTTCACGACGCGGAATTTGGGGATTAAATGGGAGCCGTTCGTTCAGCGCCGACCTGTTGTCCACCGGGTTTCTGCCCCACAGCCCCTGAGCCCCGCTCCTGACGCCGGTCCCGGGACCCGACCCTTTTACACACCCGGAGTTGAACTGGAGCAGATTCTCAGCCAGTTTTCATGGCAAGTCCAGAAGAAAGGATAAAGTTTCTCCAAGAATTTATTCCCAGTGAAGGTGTGGAGATGGGACTTGGTGTCCGCGTCATAAAACGAAACTGTCCCGGACTCGTAACTGAGATAAACTCCCACCCTCCCGGGGATGGGACGGGCGGGGAGAGGGGATGGAGGGGAGGTATCTGCATCAAACACGCCACTCCACCGCCCGATGCTCCAGACTCCAGTCTGCGGGGTCAGGTCGTCCTCTCTCTTCCTCTCCACAGACTCTACTGCGACTCCCAGTCGCCAGATCCGATTTTCCGCCACCTCCACCTCCCAGTAATGTCTCCCCGATGTGAATCCCTCCGACCCCAGCACACACAGACTGTCTGTAAACCTCTTCCCGGTGTCAGGGAGACTCCTCCAGGTCTCGGTCCCTCTCACCCTCTTCCGATCCTCAGACACCTCGAGCCACGGACTCGCTGTTTCCACATCCAGGGTGACGGAGACTGGGGGGAGAAGCAGAGAATCAGAGAGTCCCCGGGGGTCGGGGGGAGACTCGGGCACAGGCGGGCAGACAACTGAAACCTTGCCCGGGGTTTGACACCAACCACATCGAATGGAGAACAGACATCTTTCCGGGAGTGTGTCAAGCGGGCAGGAGCGGGGGAATTCCGCGGGTTCTCGGGAACGGGAAGCTGCGAGTCGTGCGGACGGGGAAAACGAATGCGGACAGTGAGGATGAACGAGAGATTGCGGGTAGAGATGGAGAAATAAGGCGGGTATTTAAATATCTTGCCAGTAGATGGCGAAGGAGAGGCAGATTGGAAGATGAGGAGAACGGATGTGAGTGGTAATTAGAGGTGGTTAAAGAGGATGTAGAGATGTGGGGTGGAGTTGCCGTGATCATACTGAACGGGAGTGGACTGGACGGGCGAGGCAATCTGCTACTGTTTCATTACTTTCTTTCGTAGAGGGTGGATTTGATACGTCTGTACAACCAAGAACACTCTGATCTCATTGTGAAGCAATATATGAACTTCACTGGGGGACTTGACAATGTTTTGCATGTAAGGCTGGTCCAGAAAGCGAAGGCAGGTGGGATCCAAGACGAGTTGGTAAAATAGACCTGCAATTGGCTTGGTGGTTGGAGGTAGAGGGTAGCGGTACAAGGATGATTTTTCTGCCTGCAGGTCTGTGACTGGTGGAGTGTAGCAGAGATCGGTGCTGCAACCTTTGCTGTTTATTTTACGTTTTCGTGGCTTGGATGTGAATGTAGGAGGTGTGACTACTAAGTTTGTGTAGAACAGGTAATGTTGTGGATACCAAGGAAGTCTGTCAAAGTCTGCAGCAGGATATAGCCTGGATCATCGAAACCTTATTGTCATGCAGGGATATCAATACTGGAGGACGCAGTTTTCTTCACACAAAGAGTTGTTAATACCTGGAATATTTTGCCAGAGGTGGTGGTGTAATCAGATGTAATCACTACATGTAACAGGCATTGCGATTTAGCAAACGAGGTGCAGAATAATACGGTTCTAATGTGGGGAAATGGGTTTTGTGTGGCTTGGAAAAAAGGGGAACATGGACACGATGGGTCGAAGGGCCTGACTCTGTAATGTACAGGCATGGCTCTCTGGCTCCAAGAGCACTGAATGACTGATTATCTACTGCCACCGGTGCAGGGAATTCCAAAGGTTTCCGGTCTCTGCGTGCAGTAATGTCTCCTTGTAAATGGTCCAGCCCACATTCTCAGAGGGTTTCCGCTGACTCCAGACCCCTCAGACAAGGGAAACACCCTCCCTCCATCCAGCCCACTGAGCCCTGGAAGGACTTTGTGTTTCACTGAGATCTCCTATAATACACCTGAACTCTCGAGTAAAGAGGCCTAGTCTACACAATTTCACCCAGCACAGCAAACCCATTCTCCCAGGACCAAGGATTTGTTCTAGTGCAAACAAACTTCGCTCTCTGTCTCTGTGATGCTTTCCCCAGAGTCCATTAATACCATTAATCTTCACATATAAGTATTGCATAAAGATGTCTTAAAAAGAACAATGGCAAAGGTATTAGTTTTACCTTGGTTGATGATATCAGATGTTTCTCTCAACGCCATGTTGTAGAAACCAGTGTAATGATACTTTCCAGTGGGCATCGCGCCATCTACAACCAACACTGGTTTGGTTTCATCTCTAACCCTGCAAATATTTAACAGCTGGTTAGAAACTGAGCATTAGTTGTTTTGAACTGTACTATAAAAACATACATTGTTTCAGTCAAAAACATATCCTACCTCCTCTTGCGACCAGCTTCCTCCTGAAATAAATAAAACACAAATCTCAATAGACTGAGATGGGTCATGATCCCGACAGCGGGTATTTCACCAAATTGCTACAAAAAACCCTCTGATAATCCCATTTTCCCAACTCTTTGCCGCTGTCACACAGACAGAAAGTGGATATTGTCGCAGAGACATCGAACACGAGGGAAAGCCTCAGGAATGTCGATGAAAAAAACTTACGAGTAAGACCGGGCAGGTCGTAAGATTTTATCTGGAGAAGATATCAGAGATAATGGGATGGAATATTTTAAGATCAGCAGCGGATTTACATGGGTGGGGGATGAAAATATTATCACTACGTGTGGGGAGGCCAAAAATCTAAGCTGAAATATAAGTTGGCCTTTAATAACTTTCACAAGAAATGCAGCAAACAGAACGTGGATCTCACTGGGTGGGCTGAAGACAATATTGCAGATAAATTGAAGTTGAAGTGGGATAAATACACGAGGACTCCTGGAATTTGGGGCATTATTATCGGATGTGGTGAGTAGATGGAACAGACGGAACATTGACCCAGTACTGAATTACTGGTAAATGCAGCATTTATTTCAGAAATTTAACCCACCATTTTGTGACTGTGCATTTTCACTTCACCAACTGTAGTGTAACCCCTCACCTTCAGAAACATCACGCCGTCCTTGTGGTCTATCTGTCCCTGTAACTTTGAGAGTTCCTCCTGAATGGAATTTAAATTCTTTTGTATCTCTTGAAGATTTTTCTCCATTGTTTTTACAATCTTCGCCTCATCTTCCCGGATATCTCCGAGTGCGCGCTGCTCTTTCTCAGTGAGAATCTGGTGCAGCTCAGCAAACTGGGATGTGGTCTGTGACTGAAGGTTGCGTGACGCTTCCTGCCAGGTGAAAGATGAGAATCAATATATTATGCCACCCTGTTGTGGTTTCTCGTGACATGGATGATTACCTTTGGCTACTGAATCGCGAGTCCTGAAGTGTAGAAATAGACCCTTTGGATCAACATGCCCATTCTGGGCCTGTACGTATCTGCACTAATTCCATTCACCTGTATTTAATCCATAGCTTTAATTACCTTGGCAATTCAAGAGCTCGTGTTAATAATTCTGAAATATTTGGTGAAGGTAATGTACAATCACATCATTCCCATTCCCCCAGTACAATTCCCTGCAACCTATTCCATTCCATGTGTCCTTTATCCCTCACTGGACAGAACGAGGTCATCAGAACGAGCAGACAGCAGCACCACTTAGAATGACAGACTTCATAGACATACAGCAAGGGGTGTTATGCCCCTGTCCCACTTAGTGAAACCTGAACGGAAACCTCTGGAGACTTTGCGCCCCACCCAAGGTTTCCGTGCGGTGCCCGGATGTTCCCAGAGGTTTTTTGTCAGTCTCCGTAATGGTCGAAAATGGTTTCCGTTTTAAAAATTGGTAATTTTTTAGTCGAAGCCGGTTGCGATGCTAGTTGAAGGTGGTTGCCGGTGGACAAAAACTTCCGGGAACCTCCGGGAACCGCACGGAAATCTTGGGTGGGGTACAAAGCCTCCATAGGTTTCCGTTCAGATTTCCGAAGTGGGACAGGGGCATTAGATACCGTCCAAGACGCCCCATCTGCGCTATTTCCACCTGTCCGCATTTGGCCCACCTGGTGCTACAATTTTCTCTCCACGAATTTGTTCAAATATCTTTTAAATATTGTTATGGCACCTGAATCATCTACCTCCCCTGGTAGCGCGTTCCATTTACCCAATAACAAAGTTGCCCTTAATGTTCGTATTAAATCTGTACCCTCTCACCTTAAACCTATGCCCTCGCATGCTGGATGCCCTATTAAGGTTAAAGGGCTGAGTATTCACCCTAACATTTTGTGATATTATAAACCTACAATAGACCATTCCTCAGATTCCTGCGCTCCAGGGAGTAAAGCCCTTGGCTGCCCAACCGCTCCCAAGATCACGGGTCCTCGACTACTGAGCTTTAGAGGTGCCCATTATTACGCACGTCATCGGGATCAAATCTACACAAAATAATTAAATCAACAGTACAAAGCCTCACCTGAACTCCAGAAATGCTCTCTTTCTGTTCTTGCTCCATTTTCTGGATCTCTGATTTCTTTTCTATGAGAAATTCGAAAGAAGATTTCACCTGTTTCTGGGGTTGGGTTTCAGATCAGAGAATAACAATGTCAGACAATAAAGAAAAGATTACACAATGATGTGATCGAAGTTCATTTGGTTTTACCTTGTAGATTTCAACAGCTTCATCTACCGGCATGAAGCTGTGAGACTTGTGTTCCCGCGCAGCTGCACAAATCACACAGATCAGTTTCTTGTCCGTTTCACAAAACAGCTTCAGTTCTTCCTGATGTTTCTCGCAGTGAAGTTTACTTTCCTTCTCTTTGAGATTCGGGCTCAGTGCTCGAGCTTTCTCAGACAGCCTAACCAAGGTCCAATTTACTTTGAGGGTGCGGTCTGCAGACTCCCCTCTACATTCCGGGCAGGAGTTTCTCTCCTCACTGTCCCAACTCCGTGTGATGCAGGAGCGGCAGAAGTTATGCCCACACTCCAGTGTCACCGGATCGGTGAAGAAATCCAGGCAGATGGGACAAACTGCCTCCTCGGTCAAACTCTCGACCTGGTGTTTCGAAGCCATTTTTATTCCACCAGTGTTACACAAAAAGCTGGAGAAACTCAGCGGGTGCAGCAGCATCTAAGGAGCGAAGGAGATAGGCGACGTTTCGGGTCGAGACCCTTCTTCAGACTGGTCAGGGATCAGGGAAACGAGAGATATAGACGGTGATGTGGAGAGATAAAGAACAATGAATGAAAGATATGCAAAAAAGTATCGATGATAAAGGGAACAAGCTGTTTGTGGTGTGAAAATGAGAAGCTAGTGCGACTAGGGTGGGGGAGGGAGATAGAGAGAGAGGGAATGCCAGGGCCCGAGGGCCGAGGGAGAGGTGGGAAGGGGAGGAGACAGCAAGGGTTAACAGAATTGAGAAAATTCAATGTTCAAGCCCAAAGGATGCAGACTCCAAGCGGAATATGAGGTGCTGTTCCTCCAACTTGCGGTGTTGCTCACTCTGGCCATGGAGGAGGCCCAGGACCGAGAGGTCGGATACGGAATGGGAGGGGGAGTTGAAGTGCTGAGCCACCGGGAGGTCGGGTTGGTTTTTGCGGACCGAGCGGAGGTGTTCGGCGAAACGATCGCCAAGCCTCCGCTTGGTCTCACCGATATATTCCACCAGTTCCTGGTTCAAAGTATTTTCACTGACGTGGAGCTGCTGAATATGGGCGGTCACGTGACCGTCACGGTGGCGCAGCGGTGGAGTTGCTGCCTCACTGACCCGGGTTCGATCCTGACTACGGGTGCTTTCAGTACGGAGTTTGCACGTTCTCCCCGTGATCTCGTGGGTGTTCTCGGAGATCTTCGGTTTCCTCCCACACTCCAAGGCTTGGTAAATGTAAAAAATATCCCTAACTAGACTAAGTGGGACACGTTGGGGGGCGGTGAGCGACATACACATGGCCTCTGGACTCACTCACTGCCTTGGGACTAACTTATGGCATCTGGACTGACTGACTTTATCACGGCTTGTGGACTGTCTGACTTATGCCCGACTTCTGGAGTCACGTCTGACTTTTGTAAACTGAAAACTGTAACATCCACATTGAGGAACAGCTTCTTCCTGATAGCCATAAGGGAGGGCTGGTCACCCAACGCAATATTCCACCTCTCCAGGAATTCCAATAGTGCTGGCCAGTGGTGGGGGGGGGGGGGGGGTTCTGTTGCGCTAGTATGTGTGTGGTGGGCCGAAGGGACTGGTTTCCAGAGGGCTAGCATGGACATTGTGGGCCGAATGGATTACTGGGCTGGCAGCTCAGTCACTGAGGCCAGGCAGCTCAGTCATTGAGACCTGTCAGTACAGTCACTCAGACCTGGCAGACTGGCAGCTGAGAAACTGCCATAAATTCTGCCCAAAACAGATGACAGACTCTGTGAGAGAGAAGGGGGAGAGGGCGGGCTGAATGGATCATTGGGCTGGCAGTTCAGTCACTTATGGCTGGTGGGTTGGTAGTTTACTTACGCACGGCTGGTGGGCTGGTAGTGCAGCCACTCACGGCTGGTGGGCTGGCAGTGCAGTCACTCATGGCTGGTGGGAAGGCAGTGCAGTTACATACAGCTGGCACTTCACTTACTCGCGGCTCGTAGGCTGGCAGTGCAGTCACTCACGGCTGGTGAGCTGGCAGTGCAGTCACTCACAGCTGGTGGGCTGGAAGTTCAGTCACTCACGGCTGGTGGGCTGGCAGTGCAGTCACTCACGGCTGGTGGGCTGGCAGTTCACTCATTCACCCCTTTCTCCCTTTACCCCCCACTCTGCTCCTTGCCATTCCCCTCCCCCCACGCATTCAGTCGAGCTCCCCACAACCGCCCCCCATGCACTCTTAGTGGCTCTCCCACAGAGCATCCATTCCTGTCATTAGGTTCCCATTGTGATGAAGAACACGCAGGCATGAAAAGTGGAAAAAGGATTTATTAAAGATTAAAATGTGAATGACTCGTAAAATATAAGAACAATTTAAATGTTAAAGATGAGAATTATTAAGTTCTTTCTTGTTGCGTCTCACTGTGTCTTCATGTCTTTTTGCTGTTGATAAAAAAGAGACAATTTAAATATAGAGCGATTCAGCGATCAAATTTTAACAAAGAAAATCTGAGAATTTATCTGAGAATTCATCATTCAACGAAGCACGCTTTTAATGACAACATTCTTGGTCGATGTTCCATCCTTCAGGAAAACTTTGACATTTCCCTTTATCTTTCCTCGGCTAAGAACCACATATAGTTGTCCGTGCTGAAATAGCGGGTTGTCGAGGTAGATCAACATCTTCTGCATTGTTTGTCCTTGTGCTTTATGGATCGTCATAGCAAAACTTGATTGAATGGGGAATTGGGTCCGCTGAAGGGGAATGTCTTCACCTTCTGTTAAATTGAGTGCATACACTGCTCTCTGCTCAGCATTCAGCAGAGACCCATTCTCCTCAACAAACTGCTCTTGTTCAGTTCTATTGTATAGCAATCCCTGCAGCAAACCTGGATTGTCATCATCGAGGTGCATCCTTCCATTTCTTGGTTGTGGCAAATTAAAGAATTCCATTGTTTTGTTGTAATTCTCAATCCTCTGGACTCACTGGAGAATTTGTGCAAAACATGTTTTTGAGGCAGGGGCTGTCGGGGTGGGGTGGGGGGGGGGGGTGGGGGTGACAAACGTCCTGCAGCGGGGAATGGGGACGGCTTCAGGACAGGGAGCATCCTATAGCCAGGCGGAGGGCAGCGTCTTGAGGTGGGGGATGTCAGTGGAGGAGGGGGGGGGGGGGGGGCTGTGAACGACCTGCTCATGGCCTCTGGACTCACTCACTGCCTTGGGACTAACTCATGGTCTCTGGACTCACTCACTCACTCACTCATGGCCTCTGGACTGACAGACTGAATCACGGCTTGTGGACTGTCTGACATGCCCGACTTCTGGAGTCACGTCCGACTTTTATAAACCGAAAACTGTAACATTCACAGCTTCTTCCTGATAGCCATAAGGGTATTAAACAACAAATAAGCTCTGAACTACGAAAGGCTATATTATTTGTACTATTTGTTATTTGTTGATCACACACACACCCTCCACCACACACAGACACTCACACACACAAACTCACACACACACACACACACACACACACACACACACACACTCACACACAGACTCACACACACACACACACACACACACACACACACACACACACACACACACACACACACACACACACACACACACACACATATGGGGAGGTTGTACGGCAGTCGGGTCACGACCCATGACCCGTACTGTTGCCACGCTACGCCAACTGGAGTACACGCGATGAACTGCAGGTAAGCACTGACCATTGTTTCCAGCGTAGCGGTCCCGTTAAAACCCGCCAAAATAGGTTTATTATTTGCCAAAATATACAACTGAATAGCACAATGATAGAAAACTTACTTTTCCACACACCACTCGTAAGTCTGGAGATTTTTGTAAATGATAAATTTAGCTTCGGAAACGTTTTTGTTGCATGTAAAAATCCACTTCAAAGCCATGGGCGATTTAATTTTTTTTACAGCTAGATGCATCAATTCTGAAACGTTTTAGATACCAAAGGAATCAAGAAAAACACAAATAATGCCTTACTGTTGATGAAATGCAGTGAGCAAACGCAATAATTCCCAATATTTTCAATCACGATATCTGCACGGCCAATGTTCGCCAAGCACTTTGGCTGTTGTTGTCCGTTCAGCTCTCGCTTCCCTTTGCCATCACATCTCTTCATTTTTGGAATTCTGAAGTAGGATAGATGTCTCTCACGGTTACCCCGACTTCTACAATTATTTACAGCGCAGAAATTTCACCATTGTGGCGGTTTTTTAGCAGGTAGGAAAGTACGCGTTTCGTGTATTAACAACATATACCGGAGGCTGCGATGTCCTCCAGATAGATTGAGCGGCTCCATGCATCAAGCCCTTTGACCCAGTGACCTTACGTGCAACCCCCCATATACACACACGCAGACTCTCAGACACTCTCTCACACACACAGACTCACTCACACACAGGCACACGCACACACACAGATTCACTCACACAGACTGACTCACACACAGTCTGACTCACACACTGAACACACACTGCCAGCGGGGGCAGCAGAGAGAATGGTGACATTTAAATAAAAAATTAATAATTCTCTGGTTTTTCATCGATGGGAAGAATTCCTACAGTCCAATCCGCGGAGCGGGCCTCTGAGCGAGGTGGCCAAAAATGAAGGCCGTAAGTGCCGGCGTTCTTTCGGAAATCACGAAACAGATAGTCAGCATGCGGTCAAGATCTTAGTTTTAGTAATATAGATAAAAGGACTGGGACAAGCTAGATGCAGGAACAAAATTCCCAATGTTGGGGAGTCCAGAGCCAGGGCCACAGTCTTAGAATAAAGGGGAGGCCATTTAAGACTGAGGTGAGAAAAAAACGTTTTCACCCAGAGAGTTGTGAATTTGTGGCATTTTACGGAGGGCAGTGGAGGCCAAATCACTGGATGGATTTAAGAGAGAGTTAGATAGAGCTCTCGGGAGCCGGTAGAATGGGATATGGGGAGAAGGCAGGCACGGGTTATTGATTGGGACGATCAGCCATGATCACAATGAATAGCGATGCTAGCTCGCAGAGCCGAATGGCCTCCTCCTGCACCTATTTTTTACGTTTCTATGTCTCCGGAGAGAGGAGGAGAACTTCTTCAAGGTAGACACACCTTGAGAAGATTTCGCAACACAGTAGACGCAATAACCATATAACCATATAACAACAGAAACAGGCCCTCTCGGCCCTTCCAGTCCTTGCCGACCATTTTGTTTTCCCCTAGTCCCATCTACCTGCACTCAGACCATACCCCTCCATTCCCTTCACGATCATATACCTATCCACTTTACTTTAAATGTTAAAATCGATCCTGCCTCCACCACTTCTGCTGGAAACTCATTCCACACAGCCACCACCCTCTGAGTAAAAGAAGTTCCCCCTCACGTTACCCCTAAACTTCTGTCCCTTAATTCTCATGTCATGCCCTCTTGTTTGAATGTTCCCTACCCTCAATGGGAAAAACTTATCCACGTCAACTCTGTCTATTCCTTTCATCATTTTAAAGACCTCAATCAAGTCCCCCCTTAACCTTCTGTGCTCCAAAGAATAAACTAGGCAATGTTTAAGAAGGAACTGCAGATGCTGGAAAAATGCAAGGCAGATAAAAAATGCTGGAACAAATCAGGCATTAGTGTCATTTGTCACATTATCTAGGCCACCGGTGACCAACAAGCTGGGCTCCGTGCCGGCAGGCGAAGAGAGGCTGGAAGCCGACTGCAAGTGAGGTGCCGGCAAGACAAGGGAGACCCTGCGCCGACCAAACTCCCTGCGGCTTCCGAAATGCCGCTCCCTCAACATGGGCTCAGGTAACGGGAGCATCAGTCTAGCAATGTCCTGGGACAGGTGGGGTGGTGTGTCACACACTATCCCTTCCTCCCTCCTCTGGGACAGGTGGGGTGGTGTGTCACGCACTATCCCTTCCCACACCCGGACAGGTGAGGTGGTGTGTCACACACTATCGCTTCCCCTCTGAGACTCCCCTCCAGCCCGCATCCCCACTCCTCCCCTTCTCATCTCTCTCTCTCCCCTCTCTATCTTCCCTCTCTCTCTTCCCTCTCTCTCTTCCCCCCCTCGCTCACCCTCTCTCGCTCCACTCTCCCCCCTGTCTCTCTCCCCTCCCTCCCTCTCTCTTTTCTCTCTCTTCCCCCTCTCATTACAACGAATGCAGCGCCGGAGACCCGGGTTCCATCCCGACTGCGGGCGCTGTCTGCGCGGAGTTTGCACGTTCTCCCCGCGTCCTGTGCGGGTTTTTTCTCCGAGATCTTCGGTTTACTCCGATACTCCAAAGACGTCCAGGTTTGTAGGTTAATTGGCTTGGTAAATGTAAAAATTGTGGGTGTAGGATAGTGTTAATGTGCGGGGATCGCTGATCGGCGCGGACCCGGTGGGCCGAAGGGCCTGTTTCCGCGCTGTATCTCTAAAACTTGTTTTAAAGTAAAGAACGTGCAAACTCCGTATTCCTTGGTATTGAGGGAGTGCAGCGTAGGTTTACAAGGTTAATTCCCGGGATGGTGGGACTGTCGTATGCTGAGAGAATGGAGCGGCTGGGCTTGTATGCTCTGGATTTTAGAAGAATGAGAGGGGATCTTATTGAAACATAAGATTGTGAAGGGTTTGGAAACGCTGGAGGCAGGAAACGTGTTCCCGATGTTGGGGGAGTCCAGAACCAGGGGCCACACAGTTTAAGAATAATGGGTCAGCCATTTAGAACGGAGACGAGGAAACACTTTTTCTCACAGAGAGTGGGGAGTCTGTGGAATTCTCTGCCTCAGAGGGCGGTGGAGGCAGGTTCTCTGGATACTTTCAAGAGTGAGTTGGGTAGAACTCTTAAATAAAGCGGAGTCAGAGGATATGGGGAAAAGGCAGGAACGGGTACTGATTGTGGATGATCAGCCATGATCACATTAATTGGTGGTGCTGGATCGAAGGGCCGAATGGCCCACTCCTGCACCTATTGTCTGTTGTCTGTCTCTTCTGACCTTGTGACCGGTTGGGGGGGGGGGGGGGGGGGGGGGGGGGGGTTGGTGGTGGAGATTTCTTCCTCACTTTACTGGCCAATAAGGTTGGGCAATAAATCCTGGTGTTTCTCGGTACGACCGCACCAGAACGAAAATCGCAATAAAGCGGCTCATAAAGAGGCCATTCTGCCCGCCTTGCCCGTACTTGCCCCCCCCCTCCCCACTGTTTCTCAGCCATTGCTCCTTCCCCGTTCTAAGATGGATCGAATTCTTCAGCCAGCATTTAGTTTGGTTGAGAGATACAGCGCGGACACAGGCCCTTCGGCCCATCGAGTCCGCGCCGACCAGCCATCGCCCCCCCCCCCCCCCCACCCCCGTTCTATGTTATCCCACTTTCTCATCCACTCCCGAAATCCCTGGGGGACGATTTACAGAGAGAGGGTCGATTAAACGACTAGGGCCTGTTCCGCTTTCACGACCGAATTCACAGCATTTTTTATTCGCGGAGATTTTTAATAAGGCGAGAAAAAACGGCGCCACCTACTCGATGCCACGAGTAGCTACGACTAGCATCACGACCTGATTCTCAGAAGGCGGTGGAGGCAGGTTCTCTGGATGCTTTCAAGTGAGAGCTAGATAGGGCTCTTAAAAATAGCGGAGTCAGGGGATATGGGGAGAAGGCAGGAACGGGGTACTGATTGGGGATGATCAGCCATGATCACATTGAATGGCGGGCCAAAATGGCCTACTCCTGCAGCTATTGTCTATTGTCTATTGACCTGCCTACGACTAGCAACACGACCTACCTACGACCTCGTGATGACCATGCTGCAAGTACGAGTCAGGGCAAACTCGGTAGAGGTCGTGAATTCGGTCGTGAAAGTAGGACAGGCCCAAACACTATCCCACACACTGAACACACATTCTTGCTATTGAGGGAGTGCACCGTAGGTTCACAAGGTTAATTCCCGGGATGGCGGGACTGTCGTATGCTGAGAGAATGGAGCGGCTGGGCTTGTACACTCTGGAGTTTAGAAGGATGAGAGGCGATCTTATTGAAACATATAAGAGTATTAAGGGTTTGGACACGCTAGAGGCAAGAAACATGTTCCCGATGATGGGCGAGTCCAGAACCAGGGGCCAAAGTTTGAGAATAAGGAGTAAGCCATTTAGAACGGAGACGAGGAAACGTTTTCTCACAGAGAGTGGTGAGTCTGTGGAATTCTCTGCCTCCGAGGGCGTTGGAGGCAGGTTCTCTGGATACTTTCAAGAGAGAGCTAGATAGGGCTCTTAAAGATAGCGGAGTCAGGGGATATGGGGAGAAGGCAGGAACGGGGTACTAATTGTGAATGATCAGCCGTGTTCACAGTGAATGGCGCTGCTGGCTCGAAGGGCCGAATGGCCTACTCCTGCACCTATAGTCTATTGTCTATGATGTACTGGTGGGCTTGTGGTCAAAATTTTAACTCCATGAATTGAATGAAGAGAAACAGTGAAGAGAGACACAAAAGGTGGATAAAATTGCTGGAGAAACTCAGCGGGTGCGGCAGCATCTATGGAGTGGATGACAGAAAGCTGGGGGGCAGTGTTAGCTGTGAGGAAGATGCTAGAAGGCAGCAAGTGACTTGGATAGGCTTGGTGAGTGGGCAAATACATGGCAGATGCAGTATAATGTGGATAAATGTGAGGTTATCCACTTTGGTGGCAAAAACAGGTAAGTAGACTATTATCTGAATGGTGCCCGTTTAGGAAAAGGGGAGATGCAACGAGACCTGGGTGTCAAGGTACACCAGTCATTGAAAGTAAGCATGCAGGTGCAGCAGGCAGTGAAGAAAGCAAATGGTATGTTAGCATTCATAGCAAAAGGATCTGAGAAAAGATGCAGGGAGGTGCTACTGCCGCTGTACAGGGTCTTGGTGAGGCCAAACCTGGAGTATTGCGTACAGGTTTGTCCTCCAAATCTGGGGAAAGACATTCTTGCCACAGAGGGAGTACAGAGAAGGTTCACCAGACTGATTCCTGGGATGTCAGGACTTTCATATGAAGAAAGACTGGATAGACTCGGCTTGTACCCGCTAGAATTTAGAAGATTGAGGGGGGATCTGATAGAAACTTACAAAATTCTTAAGGGGTTGGACAGGCTCGATGCAGGAAGATTGTTCCCGATGTTGGGGATGTCCAGAACAAGGGGTCACAGTTTAAGGATAAGGGGGAAATATTTTAGGACCGAGATGAGAACAACATTTTTCACACAGAGCGTGGTGAATCCGTGGAATTCTCTGCCACAGAGGGCGGTGGAGGCCGGCTCTCTGGAAACTTTCAAGAGAGAGCTAGATAGGGCTCTTAAAGATAGCGGAATCAGGGGATATGGGGGGGAAGGCAGGAACGGGGTACTGATTGGGGATGATCAGCCATGATCACATTGAATGGCGGCGCTGGCTTGAAGGGCCGAATGGCCTACTCCTGCACGTATTGTCTATTGTCTATTGCCGTGCTCACATTGAATGGCGGTGCTGGCTCGAAGGGCCGAATGGCCTACTCCTGCACCTATTGCCTATTGTCTATGAAGTCGTGGTGGCCAGGTGTCAACGTTTTAACTCCATGAATTGAATGAAGAGAAACAGTGAAGAGAGACACAAAATGCTGGACAAAAATGCTGGAGAAACTCAGCGGGTGAGGCAGCATCTGTGGAGTGAAAGAAATGGGCAACGTTTCGGGCCGAAACCCTTCTTCAGACCCGAAGCGTCGCCTATTTCCTTCGCTCCACAGATGCTGCCGCATCCGCTGAGTTTCTCCAGCACTTTTGTCTACCTTCGATTTTCCAGCATCTGCAGTTCCTTCTTGTACAAGAGAGACACAAAACGCTGGAGTAACTCAGCGGGACAGGCAGCGTCTCTGGGGAGAAGGAACGGACGACGTTTCGGGTCGGCACCCTTCTTCAGACTGAGGATCAGGGCGAAACGTCACCCGTTCCTTCTCTCCAGAGATGCTGCCTGTCCCGCTGAGTTACTCCGGTTTTTTGTGTCTGTCTTATTTTTAATAATACATACAACGGATATTAATAACATGTATGCATTTCTGACGTGGCTGTTTTTACGGCACTCCTTACTTTGGTATCCAGGTTATCTCGGGCAGAGTGGTGCGTTGAAATTTTGATTGCCGGGGTTAAAAGAAGGGCAGGGCTGTTTATTCACAAGGTGGAAGCCAGGCATTCTGTCGGCAAGGCCTTTTCAGACGCTGGTACAAAGTCTCGCCGACTCGCCCGCTGCCGATATCGCCTCGTGTTCAAAGGCTGAGCAGACGCTCGCTGGAGAGACCTTTGTACCTTCCTCACCCTGCTCGCTCAAGCTGGCGGTGCCAACCCTTACTGATAGGCTTTTGGTCCCTGTGGCCTTCAGCAGTCAGACAGAGTCGTTCGCTGGAGAGACCTTTGTACCTTCCTCACCCTGCTTGCTCAAGCTGGCGGTGCCAACCCTTACTGAAAGACTTTTGATCCCTGTGGCCTTCAGCAGTCAGACAGAATCGAGGCATCTTTAGTCCAGTTCTGAGATACACCGCGGAAACAGCCCCTTCGGCCCACCGAGTCCGTGCTAACCAGCGATCCCCGCACACGAACACCATCCTACACACACACTGGGGACAAATTTTCATCAATAGACAATAGACAATGGGTGCAGGAGGAGGCCATTCGGCCCTTCGAACCAGCACCGCCATTCATTGTGATCATGGCTGATCGTCCCCAATCAATAACCCGTGCCTGCCTTCTCCCCATATCCCTTGACTCCACTAGCCCCTAGAGCTCTATCCAACTCGCTCTTAAATCCATCCATTTATGTGAGTGTATGAATGCCAAATTGTTTATAACAGATATAATATACAAAAGTTAGTTGATCCTATCCATGTATCTGTCTAGCCGTTTCTTAAACGTCGCGATAGTCCCTGCCTCAGAGGGCAGTGGAGGCACAGAGGGCAGTGGAGGCCAAATCACTGGATGGATTTAAGAGATAGTTATAGATAGAGTTCTAGGGGCTAGTGGAATCAAGGGATATGGGGAGAACGCAGGCACGGGTTATTGATTGGGGACGGTGAGCCATGATCACAATTAATGGTGGTGCTGGCTCGAAGGGCGGAATGGACTTTTCCTGCACCTATCTTCTATGTTTCTATGTAAAAAGGGGGGGGGGAGGGGTGGGGGGAGAGCGGGGGGGAGGGGGGGGGGGAGGGCACTAAAGGGCAGTGGGTGCAATACCACTGCCTTCAATCTATTCTCAACATCATCTTGTTACTTCTCTCCCACTCCACCTTTTCTCCGCCCCATTCTCACCCCTTCTTCCCCCCTCTCTTCTCCCTCTCTGCTTTTGTATCCCACTCCCCCCCACACTTTCTCTCTCTCCCTCTCTCTCCTTCCATCTTCCTCTCTTCCCCAACTCCCTTCCCCACTGCTCCGCTTCACTTTCTCTCTCTCTCTCTCTCTCCCCTCTCATCCCTTCTCTCGCTCTCCCTCTCCCCTTCTCCCTCTCCCTCTCCCCCTCTCTCTCCCCTTTTCTCTCCCTCCTCTCTCCTCTTCTCTCTCTCCCCCTGCCCTGCCCCAGAGAGGAGGTGCACCACAACAGTGTACGCTGGGACAAGAGGAGCATCTTCATGTGCAAGATGTCGGCTGGCTCGGTGACGGGGGTCCTGGAGCAAGGTGAATGCCTGCGTGGGCACCGCACGCCGCGGCACAGAGGCCACTCGGCCCCTCCCGCCCCTTCTATCCCCACCACCGACACCTCCGGCCCTCCACGCCACGTCCCAGCCTCCCACTGCCAAGGGCCCCATCACACGGCAGCCAACCAGGCCCTTCGGCCCACCCTGCCCCTGCTGACCCATCGAGCGCCGATATCCACCAGTCCTACGTTTTTGGATAGTTTTCGGATAGTTTTTCTCTCAGTTGAGGTTAGGTTAATGTAGCGATACGGCGCAGAAACAGGCCCACCGAGTCCGCGCCGACCAGCGAACCCCACACACTATCACTATCCCACACACACTAGGGACAATTTACACTGCTACCAAGCCAATAAAGCTGCAAACCTGCACGTCTGGTTTCTGTGTGTGTGGAGTTCGCACGTTCTCCTTGTGACCACGTGGGATTTCTCCAGGCCGCCCCGGATTCAACCCACATCGCAAAGACGTGCAGGTTTGTAGGTTAAACGGCCCTCTTTGGGATGTGGGAGGAAACCGGAGCGCCTGGAGAAAACCCACGCGGTCCCTGTTGTGTTGGGATTGGATGACAAAGTGGGATATCATGGAATGAGTGATGGATGGTCGGCCTGGATTCGGTGGGCCGAAGGGCCTGTTTCCTTAATGTATGACCCTTTAAAAATCATCTAAATGAATAATTCTCAACTCTGGGAGAGTGTAGAACCACAAGGCATAGGAGAAGAATTAGGCCATTCGGCCCATCTCCGCCGTTCAATCGTGGCTGATCTATCTCTCCCTCCTAACCCCATTCTCCTGCCTTCTCTACTAACCTCTGACACCCGTACTAATCAAGAATCTATCTATCTCTGCCTTAAAAATATCCACTGACTTGTGGCCTGCACAGCCGTGTGTGGCAAAGAATCCCACAGATTCACCACCCTCTGGCTAAATAAATTCCCCCTCATCTCCTTTCTAAAGGAACGTCCTTTAATTCTGAGGCTGTGGCCTCTAATCCTAGACTCTCCCACTAGTGGAAACATCCTCTCCACATCCAGGCCTTTCACTATTCTGTAAGTTTCAATGAGGTCCCGCCTCATTCTTCTAAACTCCAGCGAGTACAGGCCCAGCGCCGACAAACGCTCATCGTACGTTAACCCACTCGTTCCTGGGATAATTCTTGTAAAAAAACCCTCCTCTGGACACTCTCTGGAGCCGGCACATCCTTCCTCAGATATGGGGCCCAAAATTGCTCACAATACTCCCAGGCCCAGCGCTAACAAATTGTATGACGTGAAGGTGTATGGAGCTAGGGTTGCCCACTTCCTCACTCCCAAATATGGGACAAAAGGCCAAAATACGGGACAAACTCCCCACGGCAATCCGTTGACCGACTCGGCCGTGGCTGGGTGAATGATGAGTTGGCCCGGGTGCTGGACTGCACACAAAGCCCAGCCGAGGAGCTAGCTGAGGAGTTTTGGCCCGGAGGCCGCGCGCAAAGTCCGGCGCCCCGTCCAACTCACGAACCGATGATCGGCCATGAGAAGGAGGGGTGGTGGTGGTGTCGGCGGTCAGCGAAGGTCCGAAGGTCGGTCAGCTGGCCTGGCTGCCGACCGACCGACGGGGCCACGGGCGAGGCGCTGCTGCTGCTGCTGCTGCACTCCATGGGCTGCACTACGTCGGGACGGGCGAGGCGGGGGCCGGACGCGGCGCTCCGAACCGACAGTCCCCTCGACCCGAGTAGCAGCAGTCAAATACGGGCAAGGGCGGAACCAATTTAGCCCAATTTACGGGATGTCCCGGCTAATACGGGACAGTTGGTGACTCTATACAGAGTTGGTCGATATGTGTTTAATGAAGATTTATCTCTCGACAGGAACTCAAAGGAGGGAAATCTTTCTTGAAGGTAAGAATCTGTTTGGGGGTGTCTGCTTTGACCACTCATTGGGATTCCGTGACCAGCGCGGAGAAACACGCCCTTCGGCCCACCGAGCACGCGCCGACCAGCGATCCCCGCACACCAACACTATCCCACACACACTATCAGTCAACATTCTTGCTGTTGAGAGAGTGCAGCTTAGGATTCACGAGGTCCATCCCAGCGATCGGCATGTTGGCCTTCATAACAAGAGGAGTCGAGTATAGGAGCAAAGAGGTCCTCCTGTAGTTGTACAGGGCCCTAGTGAGACCACACCTGGAGTATTGTGTGCAGTTTTGGCCTGTTGGCCTTCATAACAAGACGAGTTGAGTATAGGAACAAAGAGGTCCTTCTGCAGTTGTACAGGGTCCTAGTGAGACCACACCTGGAGTATTGTGTGCAGTTTTTGGTTCCCCTAATTTGCGGAAGGGCATTCTTGCTATTGAGGGAGTGCAGCGTAGGTTTACAAGGTTTATTCCCGGGATGGCGGGACTGTCATATGCTGAGAGAATGGAGCGGCTGGGCTTGCACACTCTGGAGTTTAGAAGGATGAGAGGGGATCTCATTGAAACATATCAGATTATTAAGGGTTTGGGTACACTAGAGGCAGGAACCATGTTCCCGGTGTTGGGGGAGTCCAGAACCAGGGGCCACACAGTTTAAGAATAAGTGCTAAGCCATTTAGAATGGAGACGAGGAAACAGTTTTTCACCTAGAGAGTTGTGTGTCTGTGGAATTCTCTGCCTCAGACGGCGGTGGAGGCAGGTTCTCTAGATGCTTCCGAGAGAGAGTCAGGGGATATGGGGAGAAGGCAGGAACGGGGTACTGATTGTCGATGATCACATTGAATGGCGGTGCCGGCTCGAAGGGCCGAATGTCCTCCTCCTGCACCTATTGTCTATTGACAATTCACATTGAACGCTGGGTGAGCTAGGGGCATCCTTGTTGAATTCAGCCTGAACCCCATTAACACCCCCCTCCCCCACCTCTCTCCCTCTTCCCCTCCCTTCTCCCCATTTCTAGAGAGGGGAGGAGAGGGGAGGGGATGAGAGGGGAAGGGAGGAGAGGGGGAAGAGGGGAGGAGAGGAGGGGGGAGGAGAGGGGATGAGAGAGGAGAGGGAGGAGAGAGAGGAGAGGAGAGAGTAGGGGAGGGGAGGGAGGGGAGGTAGAGATGAGATGAGAGGAGATGGGAGGGGGAGAGCGGAAAGGAGAGGGAGAGGAGAGGAGAGAGGAGAGAGTAGGGGAGGGGAGGGGAGGAGATGAGATGAGAGGAGATGGGAGTAGGGGAGGAGAGGAGAGAGACTAGGATGATTAAGCCGCTGTTTTTATAACAATTGTTTTCACATCGCTTGTACTGTTTTACATTTCTGATCAATCATTTCTCAATTTCCCCTCCCAATCCTTTTCCCCCATTTGTATCTTTCCTCTCCCCTTCCCTGCCCCCCCTCTCTCTCCCCCTATCCTTCCCCCTTTCTCTCTCCCTCCCCCTCTCCTCTCACCCTCTCTCTCTCTCTCTCCCCACCTCTATCTCTCCCCTCTCTCTCCGCGCTCTCCCTCTATCTCTCTCCATCCCTTGACCTCTCATTCTCCCCCTCCCCTCTCTCTCTCCCCCTCTCCATCTCCCTCTCTCTTACCCCCTCCTCCTCTCTCCACTATCTCTCCCTCTTTCTCTCCTCCACTTTCTCAATCCTCTCTCCACCTCTCTTCCTCCCCTTTCTCTCTCCCCTCTATCATCTTTTCCCCTTCTCTCTCTCTCTCCCCTCTCTCTCCCCTCTCTCCCATCACTCTCTCCCTATCCTCTCTTCCCCCTTTCTTTCTCTCCCCCTCTGCACCTCCATCCTCTCTCCTTCCCCCTCCCCGGCTCTCTCTCCCCCCCTCACCCCTCTTTCCCTCTCCCCCTCTCTCTCTCCCCTCTATCCTCTCTTCCCTTTTCTCTCCTTCTCCCTCTCTCTCTCCCTTCTCTCTCCTCCTCTCCCCACTATCTCCCTCCTCACTCACTCCCCTCTATCCTCTGTTCCCCTCTCCACCATCTCTCTCCCTCCCCTCTCTCCGTTCACTAACTCCCTCTTTCCCCTCTATCCTCTCTTCCCCTCTTTCTCTCCTCCCCCTCTCTCTCCCTCCCTCCACTATCTCTCCCCTCTCTCTCTCTCCCCCCTCCTCTCTCCCCCTCCCTCTGTACCCCTGTGTCGCTCCTCCCTCCCTCTCTCTGCACCCCCCCAGGTCTCCATCAGTATGCAGCTGTTGCTGGGAGACCCCTGCTTTATAACGTGAGTGCGCCCAGTCATCTCTGACGTTGCCCCTGATCTGAAGAAGGGTCTCGCGAACCTGAACGTCGCCCATTTCTTCGCTCCGGAGATGCTGCCTGTCCCGCCCGCCCCTGCTGAGTTACTCCGACGTTTTGTGTCTTCCTCTGATTTGACTCTGTTTTGCTTTCTCTGTTGTGAGGACCTTTCTCTTGACCGGCCTGTCTTTGTTTAAGACGCCCTACAAGACGCTGGTGGGGCCGCATTTGGCGTATCGTCAGCTGTTTTGGGCCCCGCATCTGAGGACGGATGTGCCGGCTCTGGAGAGGGGTCCAGAGGAGAATGATTCCGGGAACGAATCGGTTAACGTGCGATGAGCGTTTGTCGGCGCTGGGCCTGTACTCGCTGGAGTTTAGAAGAATGAGAGGGGGGGGGGAGGAGGGGGGACCTCATTGAAACTTTACAGAATAGTGAAAGGCCTGGAGAGAGTGGATGTGGAGAGGATGTTTCCACTAGTTGGAGAGTCTAGGACCAGAGGTCACAGCCTCAGAATTAAAGGATGTTTCTTTCAAAAGGACAATAGACAATAGATGCAGGAGGAGGCCATACGGCCTTTTTCACACAGAGAGTTGTGAGTCTGTGGAATGTTCTGCCTCGGAGGGCGGTGGACGCCGGTTCTCTGGATGCTTTCAAGAGAGAGCTAGATAGGGCTCTTAAAGATAGCGGAGTCAGGGGATATGGGGAGAAGGCAGGAACTGGGTACTGATGGGGGATGATCAGCCATAATCACATTGAATGGCGGTGCTTGCTCGAAGGGGCGAATGGCCTACTCCTGCACCTGTTGTCTATTGTCTATTGACCCTCGGACCATCTTTGATCGGACTTTGCTGGCTTTGAACGCTGTTCCCTTATCATTGTAGACACAAAATGCTGGAGTAACTCAGCGGGTGAGGCAGCATCAATGCAGCAGTCGAGACCCTTCTTCACACTGTGGGGGTGGGGGGGGGGGGCAGGAAGAAGAAAGGAAGAGGCGAAGACAGTGGGCTGTGGGAGAGCTGGGAAGGGGAGGGGAAGGAGGGAGAAAGCAGGGACTACCTGAAATTGGAGAAGTCAATGTTCATACTGCTGGGGTGTAAACTACCCAAGCGAAATATGAGGTGATGCTCCTCCAATATGCGGTGGGCCTCATTCTGGCCATGGAGGAGGCCCAGGGCAGAAAGGTCAGATTCGGAATGGGAGGGGGAGTGGAAGTGTTGAGCCACCGGAAGATCAGGTTGGTTATTGCGAACTGAGTGCAGGTGTTGGGCGAAGCGATCGCCAAGCCTGCGCTTGGTCTCACCGAGGTTGATCATACGCTGAATAATCCAACCACATTTTTGTTTGGAAGTGGAAAGAAATAATGGAAATTGCATTCATTGCAATGTGTAAAAAGAGTTGAGATTCTGTATTGTAGTTTTGCTGCATGTCATTGTGGTATATATCATGTCTTGATTGGTGAGTATGTTTAGTTTTTGACTTTATTGGAAGCAGAAATAAGATGTGAATGCTTCATTAACCATAATTCTGACTGGTAACTACGCACTTCGTCCGAGCACATTATCGCACGCGTCATGCAAGCCGTCTTAAATGACAACCTAAACTGTCATTTGGCAACTTAAAAAGCTGCCTGGGTTACCCGGCTGGCAACAGGGAAAAAAAGCTAAGCGAGAGCCCTAATTATTTAGTGTCATTTGTCAGAGGAAGGCAGATTACTATCTAAATGGCGTCAAGTTGCGAAAAGGGGAAGTACAACGGGATCTGGGGGTCCTTGTTCATCAGACTACGAAAGTAAGCATGCAGGTACAGCAGGCAGTGAAGAAAGCGAAGAAAGCAAACTTCGGCAGAGTTGGCCATCATAACAAGAGGAGTTGAGTATAGGGCCCTAGTGAGACCACACCTGGAGTATTGTGTGCAGTTTTGGTCCCCTAATTTGAGGAAAGACATTCTTGCTATTCAGGGAGTGCAGCGTAGGTTTACAAGGTTAATACCCGGGATTGCGGGACTGTCATATGCTGAGAGAATGGAGCAGCTGGACTTGTACACTCTGGAGTTTAGAAGGATGAGAGGGAATCTTATTAAAACATAAGATTATTAAATGTTTGGACATGCTCGAGGCAGGAAACATATTCCCGATGATGTGGGAAGTCCAGAACCTGGGGCCGCACAGTTTAAGAATAAGGGGTAAACCATTTAGAACGGAGACGAGGAAACACTTTCCCACCCAGAGAGTTGTGAGTCTGTGGAATTCTCTGCCTCAGAGGGCGGTGCAGGCAGGTTCTCTGGATACTTTCAAGAGAGTGCTAGATAAGGCTCTTAAAAATAGTGGAGTCAGGGGATACGGGGAGAAGGCAGGAACGGGGTACTGATTGGGGATGATCAGCCATGATCACATTGAAAAGTGGTGCTGGCTCGAAGGGCCGAATGGCCTACTCCTGCACCTATTGTCTATTGTCTATTGTCTAGGCCACCGGTGACCAACAAGCTGGGCTCCGTGCCGGCAGGCGAGGAGAGGCTGGAAGCCGACTGCAAGGGAGATGCCAGCAAGACAAGGGAGAGCCTGCGCCGACCAAACTCCCTGCGGCTTCCGAAATGCCGCTCCCTCATCATGGGCTCAGGTAACGGGAGCATCAGTCTAGCAATGTCCTGGAACAGGTGAGGTAGTGTGTCACACACTATCCCTTCCCCCACACTCTGGGACAGGTGAGGTAGTGTGTCACACACTATCCCTTCCCCCACACTCTGGGACAGGTGAGGTGGTGTGTCACACACTATCCCTTCGCCCCACATTCTGGGACAGGTGAGCTGGTGTGTTACACACTATCCCTTTCCCTCTGAGACTCCCCCTCCAGCTCGCCTCCCCTCTCTCTCCTCTCTCTCTTCCCTCTCTCCCCTCTCCCCTCTCTCTCCCTTCTCGCTCTTCCCTCTCACTCTTCCCTCTCTCTCTCTCTCTCCATCTCCTCTCTTCACTCTCTTCCTCTCTCTCTCTCTCTCTCTCTCTCTCTCTCTCGTCTCCACTCCTCCTCTCTCTCTCTCTCTCTCTCTCTCTCCTCTCTCGACACATCGCTCTCTCTCCCCCCTCTTTCCCCCCTCTCTCTCCCCTCTCTCACTCACATTTCCCTCCCCCCCCGTCACTCCCCTTTCTCTCCCCCGACCATTTTTTATCTTCCCCCCTTCTTCCTCTTCCTTTGCCCATGGTCCCCCCCCCCCCCCCCGTTCCCACTGCCCATTCTCCCGCGATTCCTCGTACAGGGGGCTGTGTACTAACAACTTGGATCTTTCTCCCAACACTGTGCTCCCCCCCGCCTCCTCCTCCCTTTGGATCCCCCCCCCCCCTTGCCCCATCTCCCTGCCCCCGTCTCCCCCCTGGCCCGTGCTTCTTGCCTCCTCCTCTCTCCTCTTTGCCCTCCCTCTCTGCATGCCTTTCTCCCCCTGCCTCTTGCCCCCTCCCCCTGCTTATTTCCCCCTCTCACCTTGCCCGCTCCTCTGCCCCTTGCTCCTTCCCCCTTCCCCCTTCTACCCTGCTCCCCATGCCCCTTGCCTTGCCTTCTCTCCTTGCCCCCTCCCCCTGCCCCCCCTCTCCTCCCTCCTCCTGCCGGTCTGTGCGAGGACTCGGACAACACGGGGACGCCCCCGGATGAGACTGCGGGCGGGCGGAGAACCCGGAGTTCCAGCTCCAGCTTCGGGAGCCTCCACTCCAAGGTCTCGGGTAAGCGACGGAATTCCGGCTTTTTCACCCCGCTTCACCTCGAGCCCGTGTCCTCTGGTCCTCGATTCCTCCCACTCCGGGTAAAAGAGCGCGGGAGGAAACCGGAGGTCTTGGAAGAAAACCCGAGATCTTCGGTAGAGTTGCCGCTTTACAGCGAATGCAACGCCGGAGATGCGGGTTCCATCCCGACTGCGGGTGCTGTCTGCGCGGAGTTTGTGCGTTCTCCCCGTGGTTGTTCTCCGAGGTCTTCGGTTTCCTCCCACACCAAAGACGTACAGGTTTGTAGGTTAATTGGCTTGGTAAATGTAAAAATTGTCCCTAATGTGTGTAGGATAGTGTTAGTGTGCGGGGATCGCTGGTCCGCGCGGACCCGGTGGGCTGAAGGGCCTGTTTCCATGCTATATCTCCAAAAATAAAAATTGTTTTAAAGTGCAACCTCCGTATTCCCCGGGATTGTCATATGCTGAGAGAATGGAGTGGCTGGGCTTGTGTACCCTGGAATTTAGATGGATGAGAGGGAATCTTATTGAAACATATAAGATTATTAAGGGTTTGGACACGCTAGAGGCAGGAAACATGTTCCCGATGTTGTGGGAGTCCAGAATCAGGGGCGCAGTTAAGAATAAGGGGTAAGCCATTTAGAACGGAGACGAGAAAACACTTTTTCTCACAGAGAGTGGTGAGTCTGTGGAATTCTCTGCCTAAGAGGGCGGTGGAGGCCGGCTATTGTCTATTGTCTATTGTCTATTGTCTATTGTAAACTGCTGGCTGGTTGATGCGCTTGTGTTTGACTTGTTTAGTTGACAAGTCAACTAAACAAGTCAACCTCTGGACTGGTTTAGTTGAGTTTATAGTCACAATAGACAATAGGAGTAGGCCATTCGGCGCTTCGAGCCCGCACCGCCATTCAATGTGATCAATGCTGATCATCCCCAATCAGTACCCCGTTCCTACCTTCTCCCCATATCCCCTGACTCCCGTACCGTTGGATCCCAGCTTCACACGGGAGGGCTGGGCCCCCAATGCAATATTCCACCTCTCCACCAATTCCAATTTGCTGGCCCATGGGGGGGGGGGGGGGGGGGGGGGGGCTTTCTGGAGCGCTGGTATGTGTGATGTGGGTGAAAGGGACTGGTGCCTAGAGGGCTAGTATGGACATTGTGGGCCGAATGGATTCTTGGGCTGGCAGCTCAGTCACTCTGGCCGCGCAGCTCAGTCACTCAGGCCTGGCAGCTCAGTCGCTCAGGCTGTTGTGCGCTGAATGGACTGGTTTCTAGAGGGCTAGTATGGACATTGTGGACTGAATGGATTTTTGGACTTGCAGTTCCTTGAGTCATGGCTGGTGGGCTGTCAGCCCAGTCACTCACGGCTGGTGGTGGCAGTTCACTCAGTCACCCCTCCTCCCTTCACCCCCCACTCTGCTCCATGCCATTTCCCTCCCCCACACACATTCAGTCCATCTCCCCTCAACCTCCCACCCATGCACTCTTAGTGGCTTTCCGACAGCGCAGCCATTCCTGCCTATTAGATTACTATTGTGATGAAGAACATGCAGACATGGCAAGTGGAAAAATGATTTATTAAAGTTTAAAATGTGAATAACTTAAAATATAACATTTTAAATATTAAAGATGAGATTTATTAAGTTCTTTCTTGTTGTGTCTCTTGCTGTGTTCTGCTGCTCACTGCCTCTTGATAACACTTTACTGTTGATATTAAAAAAAGACAATTTTAATATAGAGAGATTAAGCGGTCAAATTCTAACAAAGAAAATCTGAGAATTTACCTCAAAAGTCATCATGGAATGCAGACAGCAAGTCAGAGTGCAGGCAACAAGTCCAACCTCACAGCACACCAAGCAGAGTGCAGGCAGTAAGTCACACAGACAGACAGACAGACACACACACACACACACACACACACACACACACACACACACACACACACACACACACACACACCACACACACACCCAAAGACACTCACACACATGCAGACAGACGCACACACACAAAGACACACTCACACAGAAATACACACAACACAAAGACACACACGCACGCATTCACAAACACGTACACACACTCACACACTCGCACAGATACTCAGACACTCCCGCAGACACACACCCACAGACACACATACAAACACACAGACAGACACACATACACAGAAATACAGTCAGACACTCACACACTCATACACAGCCACTCACACATACACACACTCATACACAGGACACACACATACACAGACACTCACACACTCATCCACATACACTCACACAAACACAGACACTCACACGTGCGCACGCACAGGCTGACGAACGCACAGACAGACGGATGCACAGACACACGTACAGACAGACACACACGCACAGACACACGCATATACTCACACACACAAAGGCACACACACACCATATATTTGGAGGTTAAATTGTTTTTAATACACAAACGGCTCGGCGCGGCGTCTCCACTTTGGGCCTTCTGCAGTCAGCAACACGTCTGCATTCAGCATGACCTCTGTACTCACCGGAAATGACGCATTCAGCGTGACCTGCCCACTAAGCGGAAATCACGAAATGAGCGGGACTTTTGCAGTAAACACAGTCGGACCTAATAAAGCGTTTATTCCTTCCAGGGACAGCTGTTGCAAAAGGCACAGCTGTTGTTGCAAAAGGAAACATTTCAAAAGCCACCGTTATTTCAAAAAGCCACATTTCAAAAGCAAAATTTCAAAGCCACATTTATCGCAAAAGCCACATTTCTTGCAAAAGCCACATTTCAAAAGCTACATTTATTTCAAAAGCTACCCTTATTTCAAAAGCCACGTTTATTTCAATAGCCACACACATTTCAAAAGCCACATTCATTTCACAAAGCCACATTCATTTCAAAAGCTACATTTATTTCAAACATTACATTTCAAAAGCCGCATTTCTTTGAAAAGATACATTTTAAAAGCCACATTTATTTCAAAAGCCAAACATCGAAAGCCATATTTCTTGCAAAAGCCACATTTCTTTCAAAAGCCACATTCCTTTCAAAAGCCACATTTCATTCAAAAGTCACATTTATCTCAAAAGCCACATCTCAAAAGCCACATTTATTTCAAAAGCCACATTTCAAAAGCTACATTTATTTCAAAAGCCACGTTTCAAAAGCTACATTTATTTCAAAAGCCACACCTCAAAAGCCACATTAATTTCAAGAGCCACATTTATTGCAAAAGCCACATTTCAAAAGCCACACCTCAAAAGCCACATTTCTTTCAAAAGCCACATTTATTTCAAAAGCCACATTTCAAAAGCCACATTTATTTCAAAAAGCCACACCTCAAAAGCCACATTTCAAAAGCCAACATATATTTCAAAAGCTACATTTCAAAAGCCACACCTCAAAGCCACGTTTATTTCAAAAGCCACATTTATTTCAAGCCACATTTTTTCAAAACCCACATTTCTTTCAATAGCCACATTTATTTCAAAAGCCACGTTTTACTTCAACAAACTATGTTTATTTCAACAGCCACGTTTATTTCAAAAGCCACACCTCAAAAGCCTCATTTATTTCAAAAGCCACAATTTATACCAAAAGCCACATTCAGTCCAAAAGCAACATTCAATTCAAACCGCCATTCATTTCAAACGCCAATTCATTTCAAAGCCATACTTATTTCAAAAGCCACATTTACTTCAAAAGCCACATTTTATTTCAAAAGCCACACCTCAAAAGAAGCGACATTTCAAGAGCCACATTTCTTCAAAAGCCACATTTCAATATAGCCACATTTATTTCAAAAGCCACACCTCAAAATCCAAATTTCTTTTCAAGAACCACATTTAGTTCAAAAGCCACACCTCAAAAGCCACATTTTATTTCAAATAGCCACATTTCAAAACCCACATTAATTTCCTAAGTCACATTTCAAAAAGCACATTAATTTCAAAAGCCACATTTCAAAAAGCACATTAATTTCAAAAGCCTCATTTCCAAAGATACATTTCTTTCAAAAGCCACATTTCCTTTAAAAGCCACATTTCAAAAGCCACACCTCAAAAGCCACATTTCTTTCAAAAGTCACATTTCAATAGCCACATTTCTTTCAAAACCCACACCTCAAAAGCCACGTTTATTTCAAAAGCCACATTTATTTCAAGCCACATTTCTTTCAAAACCCACATTTCTTTCAATAGCCACATTTCTTTCATAAGCCACATTTCAAAAGCTACATTTATTTCAAAAACCACGTTTCAAAAGCAACATTTATTTCAAAAGCCACACCTCAAAAGCGACATTTATTTCAAGAGCCACATTTATTTCAAGAGCCACATTTATTCCAAGAGCCACATATATTTCAAAAGCCACACCTCAAAAGCCAAAATTATTTCAAAAGCCACATTTCAAAACCCACATTCATTTCAAAAGCCACATTTCAAAAAGCACATTTCTTTCAAAAGCCACATTTCCAAAGCCACATTTCAAAAGCCACATTTCTTTCAAAAGCCACATTTCAAAACCCATATTAATTTCCTGTCACATTTCAAAAAAAGCACATTATTTTCAAAAGCACATTTCAAACAGCACATTAATTTCAAAAGCTACACTTTCAATGATACATTTATTTCAAAAAAGCCCATTCCTTCAAAAGCCACATTTATTTCAAAAGCCACACCTCAAAAGCCACATTTCAAAAGCCACATATTATTTCAAAAGCTACATTTCAAAAGCCACACCTCAAAAAAGCCACGTTTATTTCAAAAGCTCGCCACATTTATTTCATGAGCCACATTTTCTTCAAAACCCACATTTCTTTCAATAGGGTCCCACATTTATTTCAAAGCCACGTTTACTTTCAATAACAACTATGTTTATGTCTTCAGCCAAAGGGTTCAACAGCCACGTTTATTGACATTTTGCCTAACAGCCACGTTTATTTCAAAGAAGCCACCCTCAAAAAGCCTCATTTTCAAAAGCCTCATTTATACCAAAAGCCACATTCAGTCCAAAAGACATAATTCAAGGACTTTGTCAAAACGCCATTCATTTCTATCGAAGCCATTCATCGTCTTCAATGCCAGACTGATTGGCAAAAGCCACATTTACTTCAAAAGCCACAGGGTTGGGCTATTTCATGCCAACAACCTTCAAAAGCGACATTGCAAGAGCCACAATTTCTTGTAAACGCCAAAGCATTTCAATAGCCACATTTGATTTCAAAGCCACACCTCAAATCGATCCACATTTCTTTCAAGAACCACATTTAGTTCAAAAGCCACACCTCAAAAGCCACATTTATTTCAAAAGCCACATTTCAAACCCCACATTAATTTCCTAAGTCACATTGCAAAAAGCACATTAATTTCAAAGCCACATTTCAAAAAGCACATTAATTTCAAAAGCCTCATTTCCAAAGATACATTTCTTTCAAAAGCCACATTTCCTTTAAAAGCCACATTTCAAAAGCCACACCTCAAAAGCCACAAAAGTCGCATTTCAATAGCCAACATTTCTTTCAAAACCCCACACCTCAACCAAAAAAAAGCCACACCAACTCGCTAAAAAGCCACATTAATTTCAAAAGCCACTTTATATCAAGCCACATTTTCTTTCAAAATCCACATTTCTTTCATAGCCACATTTCTTTCAAAAGCCACATTTCAAATGCTACATTTATTTCAAAACACGTTTCAAAAGCAACATCACTTTATTCAAAAGCCAACACCTCAAAAGCGACATGTATTTTAAGAGCCACATTTATTTCAAGAGCCCCAATTTTGTTCCAAAGAGCCACATCTATTTCAAAAGCCACACCTCAAAAGCCACAAATATTTTAAAAGCACATTTCAAAACCCACATTCTTTTCAAAAGCCACATTTCAAAGCACGTTAACTTTCAAAAGCCACATGACTTCCAAAGCCACCACAGCTTTCAAAAGCCACATTTCTTTCAAAGCCACATTTTTTCAAAAGCCCATATTAATTTTCCTGTCACACATTTCAAAACAAAGCACATTAATTTCAAAAGCCACATTTCAAACAGCACATCCATCTAATTTCAAAAGCCACTCTTTCAACAGATACATTTATTTCAAAAGCCCATTCCTTCAAAGCCACAATTTCAAAATAGCCCACACCGGAAAAGAAAAGCCACATTTTCTTTCAAAAGTCACATTTCAATAGCCACATTTCTTTCAAAAAAGCCAAATTCAGTTCAAAGCATCATTCAATTCAAAAGCCATTCATTTCAGCCACAACACCTATTTCAAAGGCCACATTTACTTCAATAAGCCAATTTTCCTCAAAAAGCCACATTTCCAAAGCCACATTTATTCAAATAAAATCCACATTTTATTTCAAAATGCCACACATCAAAAGCGACATTTCAAAAGGCCACATATCTTTCAAAAGCCACATTTCATAAGTCCACATTTAATTTCAAAAGCCACACTCAAAAGCCACATTTCAAAAGCCGTACCTCAAAAGCTACAGTTTCCTTTCATTAGCCACATTTATTTTCAAATGCCACACCTCAAAAGCCACATTTATTTCAAAATAAAGCCACACTTTCAAAAACCCACATTCATTTCAAAACCCACATATCAAAACGCACAATTAAATTCAAAAGCCACATTCGCCCCAAAGCCACATTTCTTTCAAAAGCCACATTTCAAAAATGCCTCCACCTCAAAGGCCACATATTTCAAAAGCCACATTTCAAAAGCCACATTTATTTTCAAAACCCACACCTCATAAAGCCTACGTTTTATTTCAAAAGCCACATTTATTCAAAAGCCACGTTTCCTTCAAAAGCCACATTTCCAAAGCCACATTTATTTCAAAAGCCACATTTATTTTCAAAATGCACCACCTTAAAAGCGACATTTCAAAAGCCACATATCTTTCAAAAGCCACATTTCAAAAGCACATTTATTTCAAAAGCCATACCTCAAAAGCCTTCATTTCAAAAGCTATACACATCAAAAGCCACATTTCTTTCATTAGCCACATTCAGGTCAAAAAGCCACGCGTCATCAAAAGCCACATTTATTTCAAAATGCACACCATCAAAAGTGACCATTTCAAAAGCCAACATCTTATCTTTCAAAAGCCACATTTCAAATAAGGCACATTTATTTCAAAAGCCATACCTCAAAAAGCCACATTATCAAAAGCCCACCCACCTCAAAAAGCCACATTTCTTTCATTAGCCACATTTATTTCAAACAGCCAC
The DNA here is from genome assembly GCA_035221665.1 of Okamejei kenojei. NCBI lineage: Eukaryota > Metazoa > Chordata > Chondrichthyes > Rajiformes > Rajidae > Okamejei > Okamejei kenojei. The sequence goes on from CM069160.1 coordinate 13,359,213, forward strand.
GCGTCAAAAGCCACATTTATGTTTCAAAAGCCACATTTCAAAAACCCACATTCATTTTCAAAAACCCCACATATCAAAACGCACATGTAATTTTCAATTCAAACAGCCACATTTCCAAAGCCACATTTCTTTCCAAAAGCCCCACACTTCTTTCAAAAGCCCACAATTCAAAAGCCACACACCTCAAAGGCCAACATTTCTTATTTCAAAAGCCACTTTCAAACCCTCACATTTATTTCAAAACCCACACCCTCAAAAGCCACGTTTTATTTCACAAGGCACGTTATGTTTCAAAACCCACGTTTATTTCAAGCCAAATTTCTTTCAAACACACATTTCTTTCAAAAGGCACATTTCTTTTCAAAAGCCACATTTATTCTCAAAAGCCACATCTCAAAAAGCCACATTTTTCAAAAAGCCACATTTCTTTCAAAAACCACATTTATTTCAGGCCACATTGCTTTCAAAGGCCACATTTCTTTCAGAAGAAGCCACATTTCAAAAAGTAGCTACATTTCATTTCAAAAAACCACGTTTGGGAAAGCAAAATTTATTTTAAAAGCCACACCTCCAAGCCACATTTATTTCAAGAGCCACATTTATTTCAAAAGCCACACTCAAAAGCCACACCTCAAAAAGCATTTCAAAAACCCACATTCATTTGAAAACCCACATATCAAAAAAGCACATTAATTTCAAAAAGCCACATTTCCAAAGCCGCATCTTTCAAAAGCAACATTTCTTTCAAAAGCCACATTTCAAAAGCCACACCTCAAAGGCCACATTTCTTTCAAACAGCCACATTTTCAAAAGCCACATTTCATTTCAAAACCCACACCTCAGAAGCCACCGTTTATTTCAAAAGCCCGTTTGTTTCAAAACCCACGTTGATTTCAGCCACATTTCTTTCAAAACCCACATTTCTTTCAAAAGCCACATTTCTTTCAAACAGCCACATTTTTCTCAAAAGCCAACCCTCAAAAGGCCACCAAGCCACATTTTTCAAAGCTACATTTCATTCATTCCAAAAGCCCACATTTCTTTCAAAAGCCACATTTCAAAAAGCCACACCTTAAAGGGCCACATTTCTTTCAAAAAGCCACATTTCAAAAGCCACATTTATTTCAAAAAACCCACACCTCAAGAGCCACGTGTAATTTCAAAAAGCCCGTTGATTTCAAAAAGCCACGTTTATTTCAAAAGTTTATTTCAAGCCAAATTTCAAAACCACCCATTTTCATTCAAAAGCCACATTTCTTTCAAAAGCCACATTTATCTCAAAAGCCACATCTCAAAAGCCACATTTTTCAAAGAAAGGCACACTTTTCTTTCAAAAACCACACATTTATTTCAGGCCACATTTCTTTCAAAGGCCACATGTCTTTCAGAAGCCACATTTCAAAATGCTACATTTATTTCAAAAACCACGTTTGGAAAGCTAACTTTATTTTAAAAGCCACATCTCAAAAGCTACATTTATTTCAAGAGCCACATTTATTTCAAAAAGCCACACACCTCAAAAGCCCCACATTTCCCATTTCAAAAGCACATTTATTTCAAAAGCCACACCATCAAAAGCAACATTTATTTCAAAGGCCACATTGTCCCACAAAAGCCACATTCATTTCAAAAGCCACATTTCAAAAAAGCAAATATATTTCAAAAAAGCCACATTATCAAAAGCCACATTTTCATTTCAAAAGCCACACCCTCAAAAGCCACACCTCAAAAAAGCCACATTTATTTCAAGAGCCAACATTTATTTCAAAAGACACATTTCAAAAAGCCACATCTCAAAAGCCACTTTCCTTTCAAGCCACATTTCCATTTCAAATACCAAAAATTATTTCAAAAGCCACACCTCAAAAGCCACACATTTATTTCAAAAGCCACAATACAGCCCCACACCTCAAAAGCCACTTTTCTTTCAAAAGCACATTTCAAAAACACACATTCATTTCAAAAGCCACATTTCAAAAGAACATTAATTTCAAACAGCCACATTTCCAGAGCACATAATCTTTCAAAAAGCCACATTTCCTTCAAAAGCCACATTTCCTTCAAAAAGCCCCCCACATTTCTTCAAAGCCACATTTCTACGAATCTCGAAAGCCACATTTCTTTCTAGCCACTATTTATTTCAAAACAACAAAATTTATTTCAAAAGCCACACCTCAAATAGCCACTCAGTTTATTTCAAAAGCCAACGTTTATTGCCAAAAGCCACAGCACATTCTTTCAAAAGCCACATTCTGTTCAAAAGCATCATTCAATTCAAAACACATACATTTCCAAAGCCAACACTTATTTCAAAAGCCACATTTACTTCAAAAGAAAATCCTCATTATATTTCAAAAGCCACACATTTTTTTTTCAAAAGCCACAACCCTCAAAAGCGGACATTTCAACAAGCCACATTTCCTTTCAAAAAGCCACATTTATTTTGAAAAGCCACATCTGAAAAGCCACATCTGAAAAGCCACATCTCAAAAGCCACATTCTATGTTCAAAAGCCACATTTCAAAAAGCACTTTAATTTCAAAATCACATTTCCTAAACCACATTTTTAAAAAGCCACATTTCCTTCAAAAGCCACATTTCAAAAGCCACATCCGAAATGACACATTTCTTTCAAAAGCTACACATTTCCACAATAAAATTTCCAAGCCACATTTTATTTCAAAAGCTACACCTCAAAAGCACATCTCAAAAGCATCACCCAAAAGCCACATTTATTTCAAAAGCCACATTTTAAAAGCACATTTTATTTCGAAGCCACATTTCTTTCAAAAGCCACATTCAGTCCAAAGCAACATTTTTAATTCAAAATGCCATTAATTTCAAAGCGCACACTTATTTCAAAAGCCACATTTACTTCAAAAGCCACATTAACTTCAAAAAGCCACATTTATTTCAACAAGCCCACACCTCTAGAGACATTTCAAAAGCCACACCTTTATCAAAAGCCACATTTCAAAAGCCACATTTCTTTCAAGCCTCACATTGATTTCAAGCCACATTTATTTCAAAACGCCCCATATTTTCAAAAGCCACACCTCAAAAGCCACATTTCTTTCAAAAGCCACCATTTCAAAACCCAGATTTCATTTCCAAAGCCACCATTTTCAAAAAAAAGAACATTTAATTTCAAAATCCACATTTCCAGAGCCACCTCCATTTTCTTTCAAAAGCCACACATTCAAAACCCAGATTCATTTCCAAGGCCACATTTCCAAAAAGAACATTAATTTCACAATATCCACACAGAGACCACATATCTTTCAAAAGCCACATTTCCTTCAAAAGCCCCACATTTTAAAAAGCCACATCTCAAAAGCCACATTCTTTTCAAGCCACATTTATTTCAAAAACCAAATGTATTTTCAAAAGCCACACACTCAAAAGCCACGTTTATTTCAAAAGCCAATTTCTTTCAAATGCCACCACATTCAGTGAAAAGCATCATTCAATTCAAATAACATCACATTCATTTCAAAGCCCACACTTATTGCAAAAAGCACATTACTTCAAAGCCACAGTTTTATTTCAAAAGCCACATTTATTTCAAAAGCCACATTTTTTTCAAAAGCCACACATCTCCAAGGCGACATTTGAAAAGCCACATTTCCCTTCAAAAGCCACATTTCCTTCAAAAGCCCACATTTCAAAAGCCACTCTGAAAAGCACTTTCTTTCAAAACCCACACCTCAAAAAGCCACGTGTTATTTCAAAAGCCACCATTTAATTTCCCTAAAAGTCACACGGTATGGCGAATATTTCAAAAGCACACATTTCTTCCAAAAAGCCACATTTCAAAAGACATATTTTATTTTAAAAGCCACACCTCAAAAGCCACACCTCAAAAGCCACGTTTTATTTGAATCAAACCACATTTCTTTCAAAACCACATTTCTTGAGGGATCAAAAAGCCACCATTTCTTTCAAAAGCCACATTTCTTTCAAAAGCCTCAATTTACATCTCTAAAGCCACACCTCAAAAGCCACATTTTGCAAAACGCCACATTTCTTTCAAAAGCACATTTCAAAAAGCTATATTTATTACACAAAAACCTCGTTTGAAAAAGATATATTTATTTCAAAAACAATACCTCAAAAGCCCACATTTTTTTCAAGGGCCACCATTTATTCCAAGAGCCACATTTATTTCGAAAGCACATTTCAAAAGCCACCACTTTCAAAGCCACGTTTCTTTCAAGCCACATTGATTTTCAAAAAGCCACATTATTTCAATGGCGAAATTTCAAAAAGCAACATTTCCTTTCCAACGCCACATTTCAAAAAGCCACATTCTATTTCAAAAGCTACACCACCTCAAAAAGCCAACATCCAAAAGCAACACCTCAAAGCCACATTTATTTCAAAAGCCCCACCATTTAAAAGCCACATTTATTTCGAAGCCAACATTTCTTGCAAAAGCAACATTTTACTTCAAAAGCACATTAACTTCAAAGCCACATAGCAACATTTTATTTCAAAAGCCACACCTCCTAGAGACATTTCAAAAGGACACACTTTCAAAAGCCATATTTCAATAGCCACATTTCTTCAAGCCACATTGATTTCTAGCCACATTTATTTCAAAAGCCACATTTCAAAAAGCGACACCCTCAAAAGCCACATTTCTATCAAAAGCCACATTTCAAACACCCACTCAATCATTTCGAAGGCCACATGTTTCAAAAATCACATTAATTTTCAAAAGCCCACATTTCCAAAGCACACATTTCTTTCAAAAAGCCGCATTTCCTTCAAAAGCCACACCTCAAAAGCCCACAATTTCTTTCAAGCCACATTTCTTTCAAAACCCACACCTCAAAAGCCCAGCTTTCTATTCAAAAAGTCCCCAATTTCGTTGAACAAGCCACATTATTTCATCAAAAGCCTCCACCTCAGAATAGCCATATTTTTACAAAAGCCCCACATTTCTTTCAAAAGCCACTCTTCAAATCTGCCATTTATTTCAAATAAACCAGTTTTCAAAAACTAACTTTATTTCAAATGCCACACCTGATAATAGCAGCCAGATTTATATCAAGAGCCTCATTTTTTAAAGCCACATATTATTTCAAGAGCCAACATTTATTTCAAAAGGCACACAAGAGCCGCAAATTATTCTTGTTCAAAAGCCACATTTATTTCAAAAGCAGCAACCTCAAAAAGCCCACATATATTTCAAAAGCCACTTTTCAAAACCCCAAGTTCATTTCATAAAGCGACAAAGTTTTAATCAAAAGCACATTCATTTCAAAAACGGGCACAACATTTCAAGCCACAAATCTCTGTTCAAAAGCCACATATCAACAGTGTCTTCAAAAAGCCATTTTCAAAAAGCCATCACCCTCAAAAGCCACTGTCTCTTCAAGGCCACCAGGTAATTTCAAAATGCCTATACACATCTTATTTCATGCTCACCATTTAACTACAAAAAAAAAGCACATTTACCTAAAAGGCCAAATTTCCAAAAAGCCACAATTAATTTCAAATAAGCCACAACCTCAAAAGCAGACATTGAAAAAGCCAAATGTCATAAAAGCCACATTCTAGTTCAAGCCACATCGCAAAATGCCATGTTTATTTCAAAAGGACCACGTTTACTTTCAAAAAGCCAGTTTATTTCAAACAGACACGTTTATTTCAAAAAGCCACACCTCAAAAAGTCTTATTTTATTTTCAAATGCCCACATTTCTATAAAAGCCTCACATTTTCTTTCAAAACGCCAACTTTATTTTTTCAAAAGCCCATTCGTGTCCAATGCCTACATTTCTAATTCATAAAGCCACATTTTATTTCAAGAGCCACATTTATTTAAAAGACACATTTCCAAAAAAAAGCCACCATCTCAAAAAGCCACATTTCTTTCAGACCCACATTATATTTCAAATACCCAAATTTATTTCTAAACGACACACACTCAACAGCCACCATTATTTCAACCAAGCCACAATTAAGCCACCACCTCAAAAGCCACTTTTCTTTTCAAAGCACATTCAAACAAAACCATTCATTTCAAAAAGCCAATTTCAAAAGAACATTAAATTTTCAAAAGCCACATTTTCCAGAGCACATATCTGTCAAAAGCCACATTTCTCTCCAAAAGCCCACTCTTCCTTCGAGCCATTGTGAAGTGACATTACTACAAGACTGTTACTTATAGACCCCCTCCAGTGCTAGCTCCTTATCTTGTCTGAGTCCAGATTTATATTATAACAAAAACAAATCTTATTTCAACTCCTTAAGCACACCTCAAAAAAGCCAAACGGTTATTTCAAAAAGCGACGTTTTCTTCAAACCACACCTCAAAAGCCTACGTTTATTTCAAAAGGGCACGTTTATTTCAAAAGCTACGTTTATTTCAAACCACATTATCTTTCAAAAACACATTTCTTTATTTCAAAAGGCCAACATTTCTTTCAAAAGCAACATTTCTTTCAAAAGCCACATTTATCTTTAAAGCCCACACATCAAAAGACAATTTTTCAAAAGCCACATTTCCTTTCAAATGCACTTTCAAAAAGCTCTATTTAATTTCCACAAAACCACGTTTGAAATGATATATTTATTTCAATAAAAATACATCAAAAGCCACATTTATTGTCAAGGGCCCACTTTTATTCCAAGAGCCACATTCTATTTCAAAAGCCACATTTTAACAGCCACATTTATTTCGAAGCCACATTCTCTTGCAAAAGCCACATTTACTTCAAAAAGCACATTAACTTTCAAAAAGCCAATTTATTTCAAAAGCAACACCTCCAGAGCATTTTCACAAGGACCCACACTTTCAAAAGCCCACATTTCAAATAGCCACATTTCTTTCAAGCCACATTGTTTCAAGCCACAATTATTTCAAAAGCACATTTCAAAAGCGACACCCTCAAAAGCCACATTTCTATCAAAGCCACTTTTCAAAACCCACATTCAATTTCGAAGGCCACATTTCAAAAAATCACATTAATTTCAAAAAGGGCCTCCATTTCACAAGCCACATTTCTTTCAAAAGCCAACATTCCTTCAAAAGCCCACCCTCAACAAGCCACATTTCTTTAAAAAGCCACATTTCTTTTAAAACCCACACTCAAAAGCACGTTCTTTCTAAGTCACATTTCGTTTTAAAAGCCACATTTATCCTCAAAAGCCACACCTCAAAAGCCAATTTTCAATAGATACACATTTCTTTCAAATAAGCCACATTTCACAAAAACTGCTTTTATTTCATGCCACATCTTATTTCAAGAGCCACATATATTCTCAAAATAGGCCACACAAGAGCCGCCATTTTCTTTTCAAAAAGCACTTTATTTTCAACATAGCCGCACCTCAAAAAAAGCCACAATCTATTACAAAAGCCACACTTTCAAAAACCACGTTCATTTCAAAAGGCAGATTTTCAAAACAGCACCATTCCATTTTCAAAAGCCACATTTCAAAGCCACCAAATCTTTCAAAGGCCACATTGTTTCAAAAGGCCACTTTTCAAAAGCCTACAGTTCTTTCAAGCCCATTAATCTTCAAAAAGCCACATTTATTTATAGCCACACTTTACGTTCAAAAGTCCAATTTACTTCAAAATAGACCAAATTTCAAAAGCCAATTTATTTCAAAAGCACACCTCATAATAAGCACGCACTTTAAAAAGCCAAATGTCAAAAGCCACATTTATTTCAAGCCTAAATCTCAAATGCCATGTTTATTTCAAAAGGCCACGTTTATTTTTAAAAGCCACGCGTTTATTTCTACGCACGTTTATTTCAAAAGCCAACACCTCAAAAGTCATATTTATTTCCAAAAGCACAATTTTCTAAAGCCACATTTCTTTCAAAAAGCCACATTTTCTTTTCAAAACCACATTCAGTCCAAAATGCAACATTAAAATTCAAAAGCCATTCATTTCAATGCCCCATTTACTTCAAAAGCCACATTTACTCCACAAAAAAAGCACATTTCTTCAAAAGCTAACATTTCAAAAGCCACATTTGTTTAAAAGCCACATTTATTTCAAAAGCCACATTTCAAAAGCTACATTTATTTCAAAAGCCACACCCTCAAAAGCCAAGTCTCAAAAGCCACACCTCAAAAGCCACACTCAAAAAACCACCATCTTATTTCAAAACGCCACATTTCAATACCCCATTATTTCAAAAGCTAGATTCTGCCCTTTCTCAAAAAATCCACACTCACTCCAAAAGCAACATTCATTTCACAAAGCCATTCATTTCAAAACCCACATTTACCTTCAAAAAGCCCAACATATCAAATGCCACATTTATTTCAAAATCCTACACCTCAAAAGCGGACACATTTCAATGGCACATTTCTTTTCAAATGCCACATTTAAATAAAGCTTACATTTATTTCAAAAGCCAAGTTTCAAAAAGGTACACTTTAATTTCAAAAGCCACACTCAAACAAAAGCACAAATATTTCCAAAGAGCCACATTATTTAAAGAGCATACATTTATTTCAAAAGCCACATTTCAGCACCACATTTTATTCAAAAAGCCCTCACATTTCCTTCAAAAGCGCATTTCCAAAGGTACATTTATTTCACGTTTCAAAACGGTACATTTTTTTCAAAAGCCACTCCATCAAAAACGCCCACATTTTTTCACAGCCTCCATTTAATTTCAAAAGCCACATTTATTCCAAAAGCCACACATCAAAAAGCAAACGTTTATTTACAAAATAGCCACAATTTCTTTCAAATGCCACATTCAGTTCAAATGCAATATTCAAATCAAAAAGCCATTCCATTTCAAAGCCACACTTCATTTCAAAAGCATCATTTACTTCAAAGCCACCATTTTATTAAAAGCACATTTCCAAAAAGCCACATTTATTTCAACAAGCCACTTTCAGTACTAATCTCAGCACATCATTCAATTCGAAAGCCATTTCATTTCAAAACCACATTTATTTCAAAAAGCCACCATTTACTTCAAAAAAACATCTATTTCCAAAAATCCACATGTCAAAAGCAAAATTTCTTTCACAAAAGCCA
>CM069160.1:13368732-13433222 GCA_035221665.1 Okamejei kenojei
TTATTCACAAGGGAAGGCCAGAGCATTCTGTCGCAAGGCCTTTTCAGACGCGGTACAAAGTCTCGCCTACTCGCCCGCTGCCGATACGCCTCGTATTCAAAGCGGAGCAGTCTTTCGCTGGAGAACATTTGTACCTTCCTCACCCTGCTTGCTCAAGCTGCGGTGCCAACCCCTTACTGAAAGACCTTTTTTGTTCCTGTGGCCTTCAGCATCAGACAGAGTCGTTCGCTGGAAGACCTTTGTACCTCCTCACCTGCCCTTCTCAAGCTGCGGTGCCAACCCTACTGAAACACTTTTGATCCCTTGGCCCTTCAGAGTCCAAACAGAATCGAGGCATCTTTAGTCCAGTTCTGAGATACACCGGGAAACACCCCTTCGGTCCCACCGAGTCCGTCTAACCAGCGATCCCCGCACACGAACACCATCCTACACACTCACTGGGACAAATTTTCATCAATAGACCAATAGCATGGGGTGCAGGAGGAGCCATTCGGCCTTCGAACCAGCACCGCCATTCATTGTGATCATGGCTGATCGTCCCCAATTCAATAACCCGTCCTGCCTTCTCCACATATCCTTGACCCCACTTGCCCCTAGAGCCTCTATATAACTCGCTCTTAAATCCATTTCATTTTATTGAGTGTATGAATGCCAAATTGGTGTATAACAGATATATATACAAAATAGTTGATCCTATCCATTAACTGTCCTAGCCGTTTCTTAACGTCGCGATAGTCCCTGCCTCAGAGGGCAGTGGAGGCCAAATCACTGGATGGAATTTAAGAGATAGTTTATGATAAGTTCTAGGGCTATGAATCCAAGGGATAATGGGGAGAACGCAAGTGCACGGTTATTGATTGGGACGGTGAGCCATGATCACAATTATTGGTGGTGCTGGCCGAAGGCGGAATTGACTTTTCCTGCACCTATCTCTATGTTTCTATGTAAAGGGGGGGGGGGGAAGGTGTGGGGGGAGGGCGGGGGGGGGGGGGGGGGGGGGGGGGGGCACTAAAGGGCAGTCTGTGCGATACCACAGCCTTCAATCTATTCTCATCATCACCTTGGTTACTTCTCTCCCACGCCACCTTTTCTCCGCCCATATCTTCACCCCTTCTTTGACCACCTCTCTTCTCCCTCTCTGCTTTTGTAACCACTCCTCCCCCCACACGTTCTCTCTCTCACCCTCTCTCTCCTTCCATCTTCCTCTCTCCCCAAACTCCCTTCCCCACTGCCTCCCGCTTCACTTCTCTCTCTCATCTCCCTCTCGTCCCCCCCCCCCCCCCCCCCCCCCCCCCCCTCCCTCATCTATCTCTCCTCTTATCTCTCTCTCCTCTCTCGTCCCCCAACTGCTCTCTCTCCACCTATTCTCTCCCTTTCTCCTTTTCTCTCCCAACGTTTTCTCTCCGCCTACTCCTCTCTGTCTCTCTTTCACTCTTCCTCTCCTCTCCCCAATTCTCTCTCTCCCCCTCATCTCTAACCCCGTCTCTACACCCCCCTCTCCCCTATCCCCCCAATCTCTCCCTCCTCTCTCTCCCCTCTGTCATACCTCTCCCCTTCTCATCCCCTCTCTCGCTCTCCTCCCCCTTCTCCCCCTCCCTCCTCCCCCGCTCTCTCCCTTTTCTCTCCCCCTCTCTCCTCTCTCTCTCTCTACCCCTGCCCTGCCCCAGGAGAGGAGGTGCACCACAACAGCGTACGCATGGACAAGAGGAGCATCACTTCCATGTGCAAGATGTCGGCTGGCGCGGTGGACAGGGGGTCCTGAGCGAAGGTGAATCCTGCGTTGCAAACGCGCACGCCGCGCACAGAGGCCACTCGCCCCTCCCGCCCCTTCTATCCCCACCAAACCGACACCTCCGGCCCCTCCACCCCACGTCCCACTCCCACTGACAAGGCCCCCATCACACGGCAGCCAAACCAGGCCCTTCGGCCCACCCTGAACCCAATCGAGCGCACATATCCACCAGTCCTACGCTACCACGGGAGTGTTGTGCCTTCACAAGCGCCAGAGATTCAGGTTCAAACCCGAAGTCAGGCAATGTTTAGTGTTTGTTTCATTTCTGTTTTAATTTTTCATTAATTTTTCGTTTAATTTTTTGTTTAAATGTTTTGTTTAATTTCATTTAATTTCGTTTAATTTTTCGTTTGATTTTCATTTAATAATTACATATAATTTTCGTTGTTTAATTTTTCGTTTTATTTTTAGTTTTAATTTTCATTAATTTTCATTAAAATTTCGCTTATTTATTTTAATTTTTAGTTAATTTCGTTTTAATTTTCATTTAAATCTTCGTTAGTTTTCAGTTATTTTTCGGTTACTTTTGGATAGTTTTCGGATAGTTTTTTCTCTCAGTTGAGGCTATGTAACGTAGCGATACGGAACAGAAACCAGGCCCACCGAGTCCGCGCCCCGACAGAGACCCCCACACACACTGTCACTATCCCATACACACTAGGGAAAAGTTACACTCCTACCAAGCCAATTTAAGCCTGCAAACCTGCACGTCTGGTTTCTTGTGTGTTGGAAGTTCGCATGATTCTCCTTGTGACCAACGTGGATTTCTCCAGGCCCTCCCGGATTTTCCCCACATCCCAAAGACGTGCAGGTTTGTAGTTAAAAACGCCTCTTTTTGGGGATGTGGGAGGAAACCGGAGCGCCTGGAGAAAACCCACGCGGTCCCCTGTTGTGTTGGGATTGGATGACAAAGTGGGATATCATGGAAATGATGATGGATGGTCCGGCTGGATCGGTGGGCCGAAGGGCCTGTTTTTCCTTAATGTATGACCCTTTAAAAATCATCTAAATGAAATAATTCTCAACTCTGGGAGAGTGTAAAGAACCACAAGGCATAGGAGAAGAATTCGCCAATTCGGCCCATCTCCCGCATTCAATCGTGGCTGACTACCCCCTCCTAACCACATTCTCCTGCCTTCTCTACTAACCTCTGACCCCTAATATATAACACACCCGTACTATCAAGAATCTATCTATCTCATCTCTGCCTTAAAAAATATCTACACTGACTTGTGACCTGCACAGCGTGTGTGGCAAAGAATCCCACAGATTCACCACCCTCTGGCTAAATAAATTCCCCCTCATCTCCTTTCTAAAGGAACATCCTTTAATTCTGAGGCTGTGACCTCTAATCCTAGACTCTCCCACTAGTGGAAACATCCCGCCTCATTCTTCTAAACTCCAGCGAGTACAGGCCCAGCGCCGACAAACGCTCATCGTACGTTACCCCACTCGTTGCTGGGATAATTCTTGTAAAAAAACCCTCCTCTGGACACTCTCTGGAGCCGGCACATCCTTCCTCAGATATGGGGCCCAAAATTGCTCACAATACTCCCAGGCCCAGCGCTAACAAATTGTATGACGTGAAGGTGTATGGAGCTAGGGTTTGCCCACTTCCTCACTCCCAAATATGGAACAAAAGGCAAAAAAACGGGACAAACTCCCACGCTGCAATCCGTTGACCGACTCGGCCCGTGGCTGGTGGAATGGATGAGTTGGCCCTGTGCTGGACTGCAGACACAAAGCCCACCGAGGAGCTTAGGCTGAGGATTTTGGCCGAGCCGCGCGCAAAGTCCGGCGCCCCGTCCCCAACTCACGAACCGATGATCGCCATGAGAAGGAGGGGTGGTGTGGGGTCGCCGGGCAGCGAAGGTGCCGAAGTCGGACGGCTGGCCTGGCTGCCGACCGACCGACGGGCCACGGGCGAGCGCTGCTGCTGTTGCTGTACTCCATGCGCTGCACTAACGTCAACGGGCGAGGCGGGAGCCGACCGCAATGCGCTCCGACCTAACAGTCCCCTCGACCCGAGTAGTAGCAGTCAAATATGGACAATGGCGGAACCAATTTAGCACAATGTACGTGATGTCCCCTAAATACGGGACAATTTTTGCGACTCTATAGAGAGTTGGTCGACATGTGTTTAATGAAGATTATCTCTCAGACAGTAACTCAAAGGAGGGAAATCTTTTCTTTGAAGGTAAAATCTGTTTTTGGGTGCTGCTTTGACCACTCATTGATCCGTGACCTGTTTTGTTCAGCAGATGCAGCGCAGAGAAAACAGGCCCTTTGGCTCACAACGAGCCCCGCGCCGAACCAGCGAACCCCGCACACCAACTACTACCCCAACGCACATACTATCCCCTCAACATTCTTGCAGTTGAGGGAGTGCCAGCGTAGGATTCACCAGGTCCATCCCAAGCGATCGGCATTTGGCCGTCATAACAAAGGAGTCGAGTATAGAGCAAAGAGGTCCTCCTGTAGGTTGTACAGGGCCCAAGTGGACCACACCTGGAGTATTGTGTGCATTTTGGCCTGTTGGCCTTCAATACAAGACGAAGTTTGAGTATAGGAACAAAGAGGATCCCTTCTGCAGTTTGTACCAGTGTCCTAGTGAGACCACACCTGTGTATTGTGTGCAGGTTTGTTCCCTAATTTGCGAAGGACATTCCTGCTATTGAGTAGTGCAGCGTAGGTTTACAATGTTTATCCCGTATGCGGGACTCATATGCTGAGAGAATGGAGCGTCTGGGCTGCACACTCTGAGTTTAGAAGGATGAGAGGGAATCTCATTGAAACAAATATCAGATTATATAAGTTTTGTGTACCTAGAGCCAGGAACCATGTCCCGTGTTTGGGGAGTCCAGAACCAGGTCCACTTAGTTTAAGAATAAGTGCTTAAGCCAAAAAACTTTTATTTTTTTTTATTTTTTTTTTTTAAAAGAAAAATTGGAGGACGGAGGAAACAGTTTTCACCTAGAGGAGTTGTGTGTCCTGTGGAATTCTCTGCCTCAGACGGCGGTGGAGGCATGTTTCTCTAGATTCTTCCGAGAGAGAGTCAGGGATATGGAGGGAGAAGCAGGAACGGGTACTGTTGTCGATTGATCACATTGAATGGCGTGCCGGCTCGAAGGGCCGAATGTCCTCCTCCTGCACCTATTGTCTATTGAAAAAATTCACATTGAACGCTGGGTGAGCTAGGGGCATCCTTGTTGAATTCAGCCTGAACCCCATTAACACCCCCCACCCCCACCTCTCCTCCCTCTTCCCTCCCTTCTCCCCAATTTCTATAGAGGGGAGGAGAGGGGAGGGGATGAGAGGGGAAGGGAGGAGAGGGGGAATGAGGGGAGGAGAAAGGAGGGGGGAGTGGAAGGAGGGGAGCGGGGAGAGGGGAGGGAGGGGAGGGGAGAGAGGAGAGGAGAGGAGAGGGATGAGATGAGAGGAGAGGGAGGAGAGAGGAAGAGGAGGGGAGGGATGGGAGGGGAGGAGATGAGATGAGAGGAGATGGGAGGGGGGGAGGAGAGGAGAGAGACGAGGATGATTAAGCCGCTGTTTTTATAACAATTTATTTTCACATCGCTTGTACTGTTTTACATTTCTGATCAATCATTTCTCAATTTCCCCTCCCAATCCTTATTCCCGATGATGTGGGGAGTCCAGAACCAGGGCCCACACAGTTTAAGAATAAGGGGTAAACCATTTAGAACCGAGACGAGATAACACTTTCCCACCCAGAGAGTTGTGAGTCTGTGGAATTCTCTGCCTCAGAGGGCGGTGCAGGCAGGTTCCCTGGATACTTTCAAGAGAGTGCTAGATAAGGCTCTTAAAAATAGTGGAGTCCGGGGATACGGGGAGAAGGCAGGAACGGGGTACTGATTGGGGATGATCAGCCATGATCACATTGAAAGGTGGTGCTGGCTCGAAGGGCCGAATGGCCTCCTCCTGCACCTATTGTCTATTGTCTATTGTCTATTGTCTAGGCCACCGGTAACCAACAAGCTGGGCTCCGTGCCGGACGGCGAGGAGAGGCTGGAAGCCGACTGCAAGGGAGATGCCAGCAAGACAAGGGAGAGCCTGCACCGACCAAACTCCCTGCGGCTTCCGAAATGCCGCTCCCTCATCATGGGCTCAGGTAAGGGGAGCATCAGTCTAGCAATGTCCTGGAACAGGTGAGGTAGTGTGTCACACACTATCCCTTCCCCCACACCCTGGGACAGGTGAGGTGGTGTGTCACACACTATCCCTTCGCCCCACATTCTGGGACAGGTGAGGTGGTGTGTCACACACTATCCCTTTCCATCTGAGACTCCGCCTCCAGCTCGCCTCCCCTCTCTCTCCTCTCTCTCTTCCCTCTCTATCCCCTCTCCACTCTCTCTCCCCTTCTCTCGCTCTTCCCTCCTCATCTTCCCCCCCTCTCTCCTCTCTCTCTCTCATCTCCTTCTTCACTCTCTCTTCTTTCTTCCCCGCTCTCTCTCTCCTCTCTCTCCCTTCTTCCTCCTCTCTCTTTCTTCCGCTCACTAACTTCCCCCATCTCCCGCATCTCCATCGCTCTCTCTCTCTCCTCTCTCTCCCTCTCCTCCCCTCTTTCCCCTCTCTCTCCTCTCTCCCCTCTCTCACTCACATTTCCCTCCCCCCGTCACTCCCCTTTCTCCCCCATCCTTTTCCTCCTCCCCCCTTCTTCCTCTTCCTTTGCCCATTCCCCTCTCCCCCCCGTTCCCACTGCCCATTCTCCCCGCGATTCCTCGTACAGGGGGCTGTGTACTAACAACTTGGATCTTTCTCCCAACACTGTTGCCCCCCCCCGCCTCGCTCCTCCCTTTGCCCCCTTGCCCCATCTCCCTGCCCCCGTCTCCCCCTGCCCGTGCTTCTTGCCTCCTCCTCTCTCCTCTTTTGCCCCTCCCCCTCTTGCATGCCTTCTCCCCCTGCCTCTTGCCCCCTCCCCCTGCTTATTGCCCCCTCTCACCTTGCCCGCTCCTCTGCCTTGCTCCTTCCCCCTTCCCCCTTCACCTCTCCCCTGCCCCCATGCCTGCCTTGCCTCTCCTTGCACACCCCCCTGGCCCAGCCGGCCTCTTGCCCCCCCTCCCCCCCCCCCCCCCATGCCCAAGCCCCAGCCCACTCCGCCCACCACCATCCCTGCCGCCTGCCCCGGCCCTTCTGCCCCCCGGCCATTGCCACCAAACCCATCCCCCTGCCCCCCCCTCTCCTCCCCTCCTCCTGCCGGTCTTGTGCGAGGACTCGGACAACACGGGGACGCCCCCGGATGAGACTGCGGCGGGCGAGAAACCCGGAGTTCCAGCTCCAGCTTCGGGAGCCTCCACTCCAAGGTCTCGGTAACGACGGAATGCCGGCTTTTCACCCACCCCGCTTCACCTCGAGCCCGTGTCCTCTGGTCCTCGATTCCTCCCACTCCGGGTAAAAGAGCGCGGGAGGAAACCGGAGGTCTTGGAAGAAAACCCGAGATCTTCGGTAGAGTTGCCGCTTTACAGCGAATGCAACGCCGGTAGATGCGGGTTTCATCCCCCCCGAAAAAAACCGCGGGTGCTGTCTGCGCGGAGTTTGTGCGTTCTCCCCGTGGTTGTTCTCCGAGGTCTTCGGTTTCCTTACAGGTTTGTAGGTTAATTGGCATGGCGAATGTAAAAATTGTCCCTAATGTGTGTAGGATAGTGTTAGTGTGCGGGGATCGCTGGTCCGCGCGGACCCGGTGGGCTGAAGGGCCTGTTTC
The DNA here is from genome assembly GCA_035221665.1 of Okamejei kenojei. Classification (NCBI taxonomy): domain Eukaryota; kingdom Metazoa; phylum Chordata; class Chondrichthyes; order Rajiformes; family Rajidae; genus Okamejei; species Okamejei kenojei. Next base: position 13,376,244 of record CM069160.1, read on the forward strand.
CATGCTGTATCTCCAAAAAAAAAAAAAAAATGTTTTAAAGTGCAACCTCCGTATTCCCCGGGATTGTCATATGCTGAGAGAATGGAGTGGCTGGGCTTGTGTACCCTGGAATTTAGATGGATGAGAGGGAATCTTATTGAAACATATAAGATTATTAAGGGTTTGGACAGGCTAGAGGCAGGAAACATGTTCCCGATGTTGTGGGAGTCCAGAATCAGGGGCCGCAGTTAAGAGTAAGGGGTAAGCCATTTAGAACGGAGACGAGAAAACACTTTTTCTCACAGAGAGTGGTGAGTCTGTGGAATTCTCTGCCTCAGAGGGCGGTGGAGGCCGGCTGTTGTCTATTGTCTATTGTAAATTGCTGGGTGGTTGATGCGTTTGTGTTTGACTTGTTGCTCTGGACTGGTTTAGTTGAGTTTACATTCACAATAGACAATAGGTGCAGGAGTAGGCCATTCGGCTCTTCGAGCCAGCACCGCCATTCAATGTGATCAATGCTGATCATCCCCAATCAGTACCCCGTTCCTGCCTTCTCCTCATATCCCCTGACTCCCGTACCGTTGCATCCCAACTTCACACGGGAGGGCTGGGCCCCCAATGCAATATTCCACCTCTCCACCAATTCCAATTGCTGGCCAATGGGGGGGGGGGGGGGGGGGGGGGGGGGGGGGGGGGGGGGGGGGGAGGGGGGGATTTCTGGAGCGCTAGTATGTGTGATGTGGGTGAAAGGGACTGGTTCCTAGAGGGCTAGTATGGACATTGTGTGCCGAATGGATTCTTGGGCTGGCAGCTCAGTCACTCTGGTCGCGCAGCTCAGTCACTCTGGCCAGGCAGCTCAATCACTCTGGCCAGGCAGCTCTGGCCAGGCAGCTCAGTCACTCAGGCCTGGCAGCTCAGTCGCTCAGGCTGTTGTGCGCTGAATGGACTGGTTTCCAGAGGGCTAGTATGGACATTGTGGACTGAATGGATTTTTGGACACTCGCACACATGCAGCCAGACACACACAGACAGACACACACACACACACACACACACACACACACACACCCAAAGACACTCACATACATGCAGATAGACACACACAGACAGACACACACACAAATACACACTCACACAGAAATACACACAAACACAAAGACACACACAGACACATTCGCAAACACGTACACACACTCACACACTCACACAGATACTCAGACACACACCCACAGACACACATACAGATCAACACACACAGACAGACACAGTAAAGGAAAAGAATAAAAACATACACAGAAACACAGTTTATGACACTCACATACTCATACACAGCCACTCACACCTTTACACACACTCATACACAGAACACACACACATACACAGACACTCACACACTCATCCACAGACACTCACACAAACACAGACAATCACACATGCGCACGCACAGACAGACGAACGCACAGACAGACGCATGCACAGATACACGCACAGACAAACACACACGCACAGACACACGCATACACTCACACACACACAAAGACACACAGACACACACACACACACACACACACACACCATATATTTGGCAGTTAAATGTTTTTAATACTCAAACGGCACAGCGCGGCGTCTCCACTTCGGGACTTCTGCAGTCAGCACAAAATCTGCATTCAGCATGACCTCTGTACTCACCGGAAATGACGCATTCAGCGTGACCTGCCCAATAAGCGGAAATCACGAAATGAGCGGGACTTTTGCAGTAAACACGGTCGGACCTAATAAAGCATTTATACCTTCCAGGGACAGCTGTAGCAAAAGGCACAGCTGTTGCAAAAGGAACATTTCAAAAGCCACCTTTATTACAAAAGCCACATTTCAAAAGCTACAATTCAAAGCCACATTTATTTCAAAAGCCACATTTCTTGCAAAAGCCACATTTCAAAAGCTACATATATTTCAAAAGCTATCTATATTTCAAAAGCCACGTTTATTTCAAAAGCCACACACATTTCAAAAGCCACACACATTTCAAAGGCCACATTCATTTCTTTCAAAAGCAACATTTCAAAAGCTACATTTCAAAAGCCACATTTATTTCAAAAGCCAAACCTCAAAAGCCACATTTATTTCAAAAACCACATTTCTTCCTTTCAAAAGCCACATTTCATTCAAAAGTCACATTTATCTCAAAAGCCACACCACAAAAGCCACATTTCTTTCAAAACCCACATTTCAAAAGCTACATTTATTTCAAAAGCCACGTTTCAAAAGCTACATTTATTTCAAAAGCCACACCTCAAAAGCCACATTAATTTCAAGAGCCACATTTCTTTCAAAAGCCACATTTCAATAGCCACATTTATTTTAAAAGCCACACCTCAAAAGCCACATTTATTTCAAGAACCACATTTATTTCAAAAGCTACATTTCAAAAGCCACACCTCAAAAGCCATATTTCTTTCAAAAGCTACATTTCTTTCAAAAGCCACACCTCAAAAGCCACATTTATTTCAAAAGCCACATTTCAAAACCCACATTCATTTCAAAAGCCACATTTCAAAAAGCACATTTCTTTCAAAAGCCACATTTATTTCAAAAGCCACATTTCAAAAAGCACATTAATTTCAAAAGCCACATTTCCAAAGATACATTTCTTTCAAAATCCACATTTCCTTCAAAAGCCACATTTCAAAAGCCACGCCTCAAAAGCCACATTTCTTTCAAGTCACATTTCAATAGCCACATTTCTTTCAAAACCCACACCTCAAAAGCCACGTTTATTTCAAAAGCCACATTTATTTCAAGCCACATTTCTTTCAAAAGCCACATTTTTCATAAGCCACATTTCTTTCAAAAGCCACATTTCAAAAGCTGCATTTATTTCAAAAACCACGTTTCAAAACTACATTTTTCAAAAGCCACATTTATTTCAAAAGCCACATTTCAAAAGCCACATTTCCTTCAAAAGCCACATGTCAAAAGCCAGATTTATTTCAAGCCACACCTCAAAAGCCATGTTTATTTCAAAAGCCACGTTTATTTCAAAAGCCACGTTTATTTCAACAGCAACGTTGATTTCAACAGCCACGTATATTTCAAAAGCCACACCTCAAAATGCACATTTATTTCAAAAGCCACATTTCAAAACCCACATTGATGAAGAACCAGAAATGTGACTTAAGAAGACAAATCGATGAACAACAAAAAAGGCTTAAACGATACAAAGAACGGTTAAATAAATGAGTGATAATAAGTAAAAAGCTGCTAATAGAAAAGTCTAAAGAAGAGAGGCTTGCGGGTCAAGAAAAAAGTATGCAGGACCGATTGCGACTAGGACACTTCACTATAGTCCAGTATGGAGCCTCCTTCACTGAGCAATGGACAAATGGTTATGCATTGCAGAATCTCATTAAACAGCAAGAGCAGATAAATACGCAGTGCGAGGAAATTGAGCGACAAAGGAAGCTGCTGGCAAAACGAAAACTTGCAGCCATGTGACAGCTGCCACCTACAAATAATGAACAGGAACAGGACAAAATCAGCAAAATTAGATTAGGACATTTAAAAAGGGAAGAGGCAGAGATACAGGCAGAGCTAGAGCGATTACAAAAAATGCCTATTTACACACAAGGGAACGGAAAAGGATAACACATAAAGCAAGGGATAATGTATTTTGTTTAAGGAAGATGAGTGGAATGAAAAAAGTATAGGTGTTAAGTTTAGATATGATTATTACAGTTATGATGATGTATTGTAAGATGAATGTAATAATACAATTTTGCAACCGATATTAATCAATTATATTTTAGGTAAAGAGCATATACCGTGGTTTAGATATGATTATTACAGTTTTGAGGACGTATTGTAAGATGACTGTAATAATGCAATTTTGCAACAGTGTATTAATCAATTATATGTTAGGTAAAGAGCATATACCGTGAAGGTGAAATTGAGTTAAAAGGGGAGGGGTACTGTGTATGTAATAGAAATGGCGTTACCTGCCTCCAAGTTAAAGGGGGAGGAGTGTGGTGTATATAATAGACATTGTTTTACCTGCCTCCAAGTTAAAGGGGGAGGAGTGTGGTGTATATAATAGACATTGGTTTACCTGCCTCCAAGTTAAAGGGGGAGGATTGTTAGGTATGTAATGTGATTAACATATTTTATGTCTTGCGCAAAGGTACGCATATAACCATATAGCCATATAACAATTACAGCAGGGAAACAGGCCCTCTCGGCCCTTCCAAACCGTGCCGACCATTTGTTTTCCCCTAGACTCATCTACCTGCACTCAGACCATACCCCTCCATTCCCTTCCCGTCCATATACCTATCCACTTTACTTTTAAATGTTAAAATCGCTCCTGCCTCCAGCACTTCTGCTGGAAGCTCATTCCACACAGCCACCATTCTCTGAGTAAAGAAGTTCCCCCTCATGTTACACCTAAACTTCTGTCCCTTAATTCTCATGTCATGCCCTCTTGTTTGAATCTTCCCTACCCTCAATGGGAAAAGCTTATCCACGTCAACTCTGTCTATCCCTTTCATCATTTTAAAGACTCCAATTAAGAACCCCCCTTAACCTTCTGCGCTCCAAAGAATAGAGACCTAACTAGTTCAACCTTCTCTGTAACTTAGTTGCAGTGACGGCTCGGCTCCCACTGGGAATGCGTGAATTGTAGGAAAACACACGCGATCCCGGAGCTCAAGACCCGCGGGAAGGGCGATTGTTTCAATCTTGTATTTTCACAAAAGTTAATTTCTGTTCCGTTGCCGGACGCGGTTTAACGCGCGGTTAAATGAACGGATCGACAGACAGCTCTGATTTCAGTTGCTGTTTATTTCACTCTTCCCACATTTACATTCCCCCTGGTTTTATTTCAGTGCTCGCTGGGGTTTCACGACGCGGATTTTGGGGATTAAATGGGAGCCGTTCATTCAGAGCCGACCTGTTGTCCACCGGGTTTCTGCCCCACAGCCCCTGAGCCCCGCTCCTGACGCCGGACCCGGGACCCGGGACCCGACCCTTTTAACACCCGGAGCGGAACCGGAGCAGATTAGCAGCCACTGGTTTTCATCCCAAGTGCAGAATAAGGATAAAGTTTCTCCGTGAATTTATTAGCAGTGAAGGTGTGGAGATGGGACTTGGTGTCCGCGTCGTAAAATGAAACTGTCCCGGACTCGTAACTGAGATAAACTCCCACCCGCGCCGGGATGGGACGGGCGGGGAGATGGGATGGAGGGGAGGTGACCGCATGAAACGCGTCACCCAGCCGCACGATGCTCCAGACTCCAGTCTTCGTGGACGGCGGTTCCTCTACTTCCCTGTCCACAGACTCTACTGCGACTCCCAGACTCCAGTCCCGACTCCCCGCCACCTCCACCTCCCAGTAATGTCTCCCCGATGTGAATCCCTCCGATCCCAACACACACTCCCAGATTGTAAACCACTTCCCGGTGTCTGGGAGACTCATCTTGTTCTCGGTCCGTCTCACCCTCTTCCGATACTCAGACACCTGGAGCTGCGGATGCGCTATTTCCACATCCAGGGTGACGGAGACTGGGGGGAGAAGCAGAGAATCAGAGAGCTCCCGGGGGTCGAGGGAAGACTCGGGCACAGGCGGGCGGACAACTGGAACCTTGACCCCAACCACATCGGATGGGAACAGACATCTTTCCTGGAGTTTGTCAAGTGGGCAGGAGAGGGGAAATTCCGCGGGTTATCGGGAACGGGAGCGGGCGGGGGCGGGCGGACGGGGAAAAACGAACGCGGAAAGTGAGGATGAACGAGAGATTGCGGGTAGAGATGGAGAAATAAGGCGGGTTATTTAAATATCTTGCCAGTAGTTGGCGAAGGAGAGGCAGATTGGAAGATGTGGAGACGGATGTGAGTGGTAATTAGAGGTGGTTTAAAGAGGATGTAGAGATGTGGGATGGGAGTTGCCGTGATCATAATGAACGGGAGTGGACTGGACGGGCGAGGCAATCTGCTACTGTTTCATTACTTTCTTTCGTAGAGGGTGGGTTTGATTCGTCTGTACATCCAAGAACATTCTGATCTCATTGTGAAGCAATATATGAACTTCACTGGGGGACTTGACAATGTTTCGCATGTAAGACTAGTCCAGAAAGCGAAGGCAGGTGGGATCCAAGATGAGTTGGTAAAATTGACATACAATTGGCTTGGTGGTTGGAGGTAGATGGTACCGGTAGAAGGATGATTTTTCTGCCTGCAGGTCTGTGACTGGTGGTGTGCAGCAGAGATCGGTTTCGCAACCTTTGCTGTTTATTTTATGTTTTCATGGCTTGGATGTGAATGTAGGAGGCGTGACTACTAAGTTTGTGTAGAACAGGTAATGTTGTGGATGCCAAGGAAGTCTGTCAAAGTCTGCAGCAGGATATAGCCTGGATCATCGAAACCTTATTCTCATGCAGGGATAGCAATACTGGAGGACGCAGTTTTCTTCACACAAAGAGTTGTTAATACCTGGAATATTTTGCCAGAGGTGGTGGTGTAATCAGATGTAATCACTACATGTAACAGGCATTGCGATTTAGCAAATGAGGTGCAGAATAATACGGTTCTAATGTGGGGAAATGGGTTTTGTGTGGCTGGGAAAAAAGGGGAACATGGACACGATGGGCCGAAGGGCTTGACTCTGTAACGTACAACCATGGCTCTCTGGCTCCAAGAGCACTGAATGACTGATTATCCAGAGCCACCGGTGCAGGGAATTCCGAAGGTTTCCCAGTCTCTGCCTGCAGTAATGTCTCCTTGTCTCTGTCCTTAATGGTCCAGCCCACATTCTGAGAGGGTGTCCGCTGACTCCAGACCCCCTCAGACATGGGGAAACATCCTCCCTGCATCCAGCCCACTGAGCCCTGTTAGGACTTTATGTTTCTCTGAGATCTCCTCTAATACACCTGAACTCTCGAGTACACAGGCCTAGTCTACGCAATTTCACCCAGCACAGCAAACACATTCACCCAGGAGCAAGGATTTGTTCAATTGCAAACAAACTTCGCTCTCTGTCTCTGTGATACTTCCCCCAGAGTCCATTAATACCATGATTCTTCACATATAAATATTGCATAAAGATGTCTTTAAAAAGACCAATGGCATAGGTATTAGTTTTACCTCGGTTGATGATATCAGATGTTTCTCTCAATGCCATGTTGTAGAAAAAAGTCTGATCATACTTTTCAATGGGCATCGCGCCATCTACAACCAACATTGGTTTGGTTTCCTCACTAACCCTGCAAATATTTAACAGCTGGTTAGAAACTGAGCATTAGCTGTTTGTACTATAAAAAACATATATTGTTTCAGTCAAAAGGATGTCATACCTCCTCTTGCGACCAACTTCCTCCTGAAATAAATAAAACACAAATCTCAATAGACTGAGATGGATCGTCATGATCCCGACGGCGGGTATTTCACCAAATTGCTACAAAAAAACCTCTGATAATTCCCATTTCCCAACTCTTTGCCGCTGCCACACAGACTGAAAGTGGATATTGTCGTAGAGACAGCGAACACGAGGGAAAGCCTCAGGAATGTCGATGAAAATAAGTGCGAGTATGCAACTTACGAGTAAGACCGGGCAGGTCGCGGGATATTATCTGGAGAAGATGTCAGAGATAATGGGATGGAATATTTTAAGATCAACGGCGGATTTAAATGGGTGGGGGTTGGAAATATTATCACTACGTATGGGGAGACCAAAAATCAAAGCTGAAATATCAGGTGGCCTTTAATAACTTTCCCAAGAAATGCAGTAAACAGAACGTGGATCTCACTGGTTAGCCTGAAGACAATATTGCAGATAAATTTAAGGTGAAGTGGGATAGATACACGAGGACTCCTGGAATTTGGGGCATTATTGTCGGATGTAGTGAGTAGATGGAACAGACGGAACATTGACCCAGTACTGAGTCAATTACTGGTAAATGCAGCATTTATTTCAGGATGTTAACCCACCATTTGTGACTGTGCATTTCCACTTCGCCAAACTGTAGTGTAACCCCTCACCTTCAGAAACATCACGCTGTCCTTGTGGTCTATCTGTCCCTGTAACTTTGAGAGTTCCTCCTGAATGGAATTTAAATTCTTTTGTATCTCTTGAAGATTTTTCTCCATTGCTTTTACAATCTTCGCCTCATCTTCCCGGATATCTCCGAGTGCGCGCTGTTCTCTCTCAGTGAGAATCTGGTGCAGTTCAGCAAACTGGGATGTGGTCTGTGACTGAAGGTTGCGTGACGCTTCCTGTCCAGATGAAAGATTAAAATCAATATATTATGTCACCCTGCAGTGTTTTCTCATAACATGGACGATTACATTTGGCTACTGAATCTCGAGTCCTAAAGTGCAGAAATAGGCCATTCGGCCCAACATGTCCATGCTGGGCTCTGTACGTATCTACACTAATAAAATTCACCTGTATCTAATCCATAGCTTTCATTACCGTGGCAATTCAAGAGCTTGTGTTAATAATTCTGAAATATTTGGTGAAAGTAATGTACAATCACATCATTCCCATTTCCCAGTACAATTCCCTGCAACCCATTGCATTTAATGCATCCATTAACCCTCACTGGACAGAACCAGGTCACCAGAACTAGCAGACAGCGGCACCACTTAGAATGACAGACTTCATAGAGTCATACAGCAAGGGGTGTTAGATACCGACCAAGACGCCCCATCTGCGCTATTTCCACCTGACAGCATTTGGCCCACCTGGTGCTAACATTTTCTCTCCACGAATGTGTTCAAATATATTTTAAATATTGTTATGGTACCTGAATCAGCTACCTCTCCTGGCAGCTCGCTCCATATACCCACTATCAAAGTTGCCCTTAATGTTCGTATTAAATCTGTTCCCTCTCACTTTAAACCTATGCCTTCGCATGCTGGACGCCCTATTCAGGTTAAAAGACCGAGTATTCACCCTAACATTTCGTGATATTATACACCTGCAATAGATCATTCTTCACACTCCTGCGCTCCAGTGAGTGAAGTCCTGGGCTGCCAAACCGCTCCCAAGATCTCGGGTCCTCGACTACTGAGCTCTATAGAGGTTCCCATTATTACACACATCTCAGGGATCAAATCTACACAAAATAATTAAATCGATAGAATATAGCCGCACCTGAACTCCAGAAATGCTCTCTTTTTGTTTCTGCTCCATTTGCTCGATCTCTGATTTCTTTTCTGTGAGAGATTCGAAAGAAGATTTCACCTGTTCCTGGGGTAGGGTTTCAGATCAGAGAATAAAAATGTCAGACAATAAAGTCAAGATTACACAATGATGTGATCGAAGTTCATTTTGTTTTACCTTGTAGATTTCAACAGCTTCATCTACCGGCATGAAGCTGTGAGACTTGTGTTCCCGCCCAGCTGCACAAATCACACAGATCAGCTTCTTGTCCGTTTCACAAAACAGCTTCAGTTCTTCCTGATGTTTCTCGCAGTGAAGTTTACTTTCCTTCTCTTTGACATTCAGGCTCAGTGCTCGAGCTTTCTCAGACAGTCTCACCAAGGCCCAATTTACTTTGAGGGTGCGGTCCACACACTCTCTACATTCCGGGCAGGAGTTTCTCCCTTCACTGTCCCAACTCTGTGTGATGCAGGAGCGGCAGAAGTTGTGCCCGCACTCCAGTATAACCGGATCGGTGAAGAAATCTAGGCAGATGGGACAAATTGCCTCCTCGGTCCAACTCTCGACCGGGTCTTTCGAAGACATTTTAAATCCGCCACTTCCTGGATCAAAGTATTTTCACTGACGTGAAGCTGCTGAATATGGGCGGTCAGGTGACCGTCACGGTGGCGCAGCGCCTCACAGACGCGGGTTCAATCCTGACTACGGGTGCTGTCTGTACGGCGTTTGTACGTTCTCCCCGTGATATCATGGGTATTCTCGGGGATCTTCGGTTTCCTCCCACACACCAAGGATTGGTAAATGTAAAAATTTGGCTTGGTAAATGTAAAAAATATCCCTAATTAGACTAAGTGGAACCCGTTGGGTCCCAGCCTATAGCCAGGCGGAGGACAACGTCTTGAGGTGGGGGGGGGGGGGGGGGGGGCGTTGAGCGACCTACTCATGGCCTCTGGACTCACTGACTGCCTTGGGACTAACTCATGGTCTCTGGACTGAATCACGGCTTGTGGACTGTGTGACTTATGCCCGACTTCTGGACTCACGTCTGACTTTTGTAAACTGAAAACTGTAGCATCCACATTGAGGAACAGCTTCTTCCTGATAGCCATAAGGGTATTAAACAACAAATAAGCTCCGAACTACAAACGACTATATTATTTGTACTATTTGTTATTTGTTGATCACACACACCCTCCACCACACACAGACTCTCACACGCAGACACTGACACACACACACACACACACACACACACACACACACACACACACACACACACACACACACACACACACACACACACACACACACAGACATACACATATATACACACACTCACACAGACAGATTCACACAGACTCACACAGACACTCTCTCACACACACACACACACACAGACACACAGACACGACCCGTGACCCGTACTGTTGCCACGCTACGCCAACCGGAGTACACGCGATGAACTGCAGGTAAGCACTGACCATTGTTTCCAGCGTAGCGGGCCTGTTAAAACCCGCCGAAATGGTCCATTTTTGTGCTGTAAATAATTATGGAAATCGGGATAAGCGTGAGAGACATTTATCCTACTTCAGAATTCCAAATGTGAGGAGAAATTACGGTAGATAGAAGCGAGAGCTGAAGGGACAACAACAGCCAACGTGCTTGGCGAACATTGGCCGTGTAGATATCGAGATTGAATGTATTGGGAATTATCGCGTTTGCTCACTGCAGTTCATCAACAGTAAGGCACTATTTGTGTTTTTTCTTGATTCCTTTATATATCCGATAATACACAGTACCCAACGTGTCTGGAAACAGTTGAAATTAAGTCTTAAACTGAGAAATGTGTCTCTCCTTCTGCCTATTGATAACAATCCCTCGTTTCAACCGTCTACTTTAGATAGGGTGTTTGTTCAATGGAAAAACCTAGGAATTAATACTGTGGGAGACCTCTATAAGAAGGGGACTCTCTTTTCTTTTTAAGAACTATAGGACAAATATAATTTGAAAGCAAACAATCTTTTTAGATACCTTCAAATCCGAGATTATGTGAAAATATACACACAATTTTGTCCTTTTATGGGACCAGATATATTAGACGATTGTCTGAATAGACATGCCGATACAGGTAAGTTGATATCTTACATTTATAACACTCTTTTAAATGTTGATACCCCACCTTCTGAGATGTATAGGCGAGCATGGGAAAACGAGTTGGGTTTATCTATTCCAAAGGATATATGGGAGGGAAGCCTACTGTACATACATCACTGTTCTTTAAATGTCAGGCATTGCCTGAGACAATTCAAAATATTGCATAGGCTATACTCTTCAAAGACTAAATTGAATAAGATCTTCCCAACTGTCTCCTCTATCTGTGACAAATGTCACCTCCAAGAAGCTACCTTAACCCATTCCTTCGCATCCTGTATAATAATACAACATTTCTAGATGGCAATATTCGATATAATCTCTAAAACACTTAAAATTCAACTGGAGTCAGATGCAAAACTAATAATTTTAGGAATGTCAGAGTATTTTTAAGATTGGTTGAAGATTGCGATAGACTATGGACTTGTTTCATCTAAAGAAGACGGAGAAGGAGGCGGATGGGAAAATCGAGCAGATTTGGATTGAAGACTTTTCCATGGATACTAATAATTAGAATACTAACACTACTAGTTTAATAATTAACATATATTAAATTTAATACACTGGTATCATTAATAATTAGAGTTAATAATTGCTAATTATTGATTAATAATTAATAATTAATTATAGCCGACTAACTTAGAATTAAGTAAAGAGTAAATATAAATATACAAATATAAACTTTGACTTCATTTATCTCCCCTGGTATTTTTTATTTCTTTTTTACTTTTTATTTTTTCCATAAATTGGGTCTTTTTTCATTATTTTTTTAATTTAATTTTTTTTTCTCTTTATTATATATTTTTATTATTATAGTTTTCTAATAGGCATTAAGTATATATATTACTATATACTTGACTATGAACTTTTTACACATCATAGTTTAGTACCCCCGGTTTAAATAATAATTTCTTTTTTCTTGGAATATTAATTTTTGTGAATCATGGAGATGGACAACATTTAACATTCACTACGGAAGTCCTTAGATTGCTAACCATGTTAGTATGGCTAACACTAACTACACTTATACTAGATGTAGTTTTTCCTTTCTTTGTGCACTTTACTAATCTCTTAATCTATCCCTTTTTTAATACTATTTCTGATTATTACTATTATTATTTTATATTTGAGTGGAATTATAAATTAATGCAAAGGAGATATATATGTGAGAGAAAATCAAGGGTTTTGAAATTCGTCTATGTGTAAGGTCTGGTATGTCGAACTGTACCATTTGCTCTATTATACATCCCTTTAGATAAAAGATGCAAGACTTACATACGAATACAGGGAATGGAGGAATAACGTTTTGTAGTTGGAATGTTAAAGGTATTAACGAACCAATTAAGAGGGGTAAGGTATTAGCACATTTAAAAACACTTAAAATAGACGTTGCATTCATCCAAGAGACACATTTAAAAAAGAGGCAGAACATAGATTAAAGGCCAAATGGATTGATAAAGTATATCACTCTTCTTTTACACACAAATCTAGAGGTGTAGCAATATTAATTCGTAAAGGCACTGCATTTAAACATACTTCAATAATAACTGATAGTGATGGTAGATATATTATTGTAATAGGAGAATTATACACACAAAAAATGATTTTTGTCAATGTATATGGCCCAAATTTTGATAGTCCGCTGTTTTAAAAAAAAAAAAATTAATACAATCCCTGAATTATCACAACACAATTTAATAATCGGAGGAGATTTAAATTGTACACTAGATCCCTATTTGGATAGATCATCAAAACAACAGAAACTTAAATCGCATTCCAGTGAGTTAATAAATGCATATATAGACAATAGTAATATTAAAGATGTTTGGAGATTGCAAAATCCAATAGGACGAGAATACTCATTTTACTCACCCGTGCATAAAACTTATTCAAGAATAGATTATTTTTTGGTAGATTTAAAACTCATTCCACTTACGTATAATTCAAAATATCATAATATTATAATTTCAGATCATGCACCCCTAACTTTTAAGATGAAAATAACTGGTAAAATGGAAAAACAAGATCAATGGAGATTTAATCCACACATTTTAAAGGACAAAATAACTCAAGAATATATTACAAAACAGATCAAGATTTTCTTTGAAACAAACGATACACCAGAAATATCCTCATCCCTCTTATGGGAAACTTTTAAAGCGTATGTTCGGGGAATTATGGTATCTTCTCAAGCATTTTATAATAAAGAGAATCGGAAGGTACAACAGGCATTGGAAAGAGAGATTAAACAGTTAGATACAGAGAACGCTGTTAACCCAACTATGATAAAACATAATACAATCTTTGCATTGAAATATAAATTAAATAAAATACAGTCAGACCAAGTTGTAAAACTATACCAATATACTAAACAAATACAATTTGAATTTGGTGACAAACCACATAAACTATTGGCTCGTCAGTTAAGAAAATTGGAAGGAGAAAAATTAATTTATAGGATTAAATCAGATAAAGGGGAATTACTAGTACAAACTAAAGATATAAATGAGAGATTTTTGCAATATTATAAAAATGTATATTCAGCTAAAACAAAATAAAATCGAATAGGAGTAGAAACATTTTTTTTAAATTGTAATCTAAAAGGACTGGATTTAGAAGATAGGGAATTATTAGACGTTGAAATAACTACTAAAGAAATTGAAGAAACTATTAGATCATTAAAAAATGGTAAAACTCCAGGACCAGATGGTATTGGAGCAGAATTTTATAAAATATTTTATGATAGGATAGCTCCACGTTTGAAGACACTATATGAACGCACTTATGCACAACAGAAATTACCAGAAACATTAAATGAATCTATTATAACCCTTTTACCTAAATTAGATAAAAATCTTGATGATCCAGGGTCATATAGAGCTATATCTCTTTTAAATACTGATCAAAAAATATTAACAAAAATATTAGCACAAAGACTAAACACAGTGATTAATAAACTAATTCACTTAGATCAAACAGGATTTATACCAAAACGATATTCCTCAAACAATCTGAGAAGATTATTTAATATTATATATTCGAAAAGAAACATTAATAAGGATTTATCAATTATTTCGTTGGATGCAGAGAAAGCTTTTGATCAGATTGAATGGTCTTATTTATTTTCGGTTATGGAATTTTTTTCAGTTGGGGGAGAAGTTTATAACATGGGTTAAATTACTATATACCAGACCAACAGCTAGAATATTAATAAACCAAGTGTTAACAACTAAATTTAACTTATTCCGAGGCTGCAGACAAGGTTGCCCTTTATCTCCACTACTGTTTGCACTTGCAATAGAACCACTAGCAAAATCTGTGAGATTGCATCCTGAAATATATGGGTATGAAACTAAAGAAACTGAAAATAAAATTTCTTTATACGCAGATGATGTATTACTTTATATCACGAAACCAGAAATTAGTATCCCTAACTTGTTAGATTTATAACTCAATTTGGATCGTTTTCAGGATATAGAATTAATTGGAATAAAAGTGAACTTATGCCAATAATGGGAAATAACTTACATATATTACAACAATACCCTTTTAAGATTGCAAATGAAAAAATTAAATATCTTGGAATTAATGTAACAAAAATATATGATTCTTTATTTAAATCTAATTTCCCACTCTTATTGAATAAATTACTTAAGAATATTCAATATTGGAAAACATTACCTATTTCAATGCTAGGTAAGATTAATGCGATAAAAATGATTTTTCTTCCACAATTACTATACTTGTTTCAAATGATCCCGATATATCTTCCTAAAATGTTTTTAAGAAAGTGGACTCTATGGTTACCAATTTTATTTGGGATTATAAGAACCATAGAATAATTAAAAAGCATTTATGTAAAACAAAAATGAATGGAGGTTTTGCATTGCCTAATTTTATGTTTTATTATTGGTTAATATAAAAAAATATGAATTTCTGGTTGGAAGAACTAGATAAACAACCAAACTGGTTAAAAATGGAAAAAGAAGACTGTTTCCCTTTTGAAATTAGCTCGATTTTATTTGCTAATACTGCAATACATAAGAAAACATATAGAGGAAACCCAATAATAGAAAGTGGAATACGTATTTGGAAACAATTAAAAAAACATTAAAATTACAGAATACACCACTAGCTCTGCCAATTGTAAACAATATTTCTTTTAAACCTTCATTGATGGATAAAGGTTTCTTAAAATGGAAGAACTATGGAATAAATAAGATTGGTGATCTCTACAGGGAAAGTTTATTTCTCTCATTTCAGGAATTACAACAAAATTATGGATTACATTCCAAAGAATATTTTAGATATCTACAAATTAGAGATTATGTTAAATCAAATACACTAGATTTTAGGAATAGAAAGACAGAAATTTTAGATGAATGTCTAAATAAACATCCGAATACAGAAAAATTAATATCATATGTCTATAATATCTTACTGGAAAATGATTTGCCAAATACGGATAAATATAGACAAGCATGGGAAAACGAATTAGGTCAAGTAATTAGTATAGAAGTATGGAATGAAAGTTTACAACATATACACCACTGTTCATTAAATGCCAGACACTCCTTGATACAATTTAAAGTTTTCATAAAGTACATCTCTCAAAATCCAAATTAAATAGAATGTTCTCAAATGTTTCCGCGATATGTGATACATGTCAACAATTAGAAGCTAATTTAACGCATTCATTCACAAAATGTATAAAAATTACTAATTTTTGGATAGAAATTTTTAAGATAATCTCAATTGTAGTTAATGCAAATTTAATTCCAGACTCAAAATTAATCATATTGGGAATACTAGAAACGAATCAGATATTAACAACACAACAAATAATTTTTATTGGTTATAGTTTAATAATTGGTAAAAAATTAATACTAAGATTTTGGAAAGGTCCCATTTCCCCTACAATTAAAACGTGGATTACAGAAATGTCGGAGACACTTCACTTGGGACGATTAAGACTTGTCCTGATGGACAGGCTGGATCAATTCAGAAGAATATGGTCTCCATTTATTGAATATTTAACGGCTTAAGATGGTCCGGTTCGAGGCCATGACTGAAGCCTGAATGAATGAATAGATGAAGAATTATATACAATAGATCATGAATATATCTCCAATGAAGAATATCTTGTTTAATACTCCACTCATTTAATTTATCTCTTTTTTATTTCTTTTTCTCTTTATTATCTATCTCTATTTCCTACTGTTATAAAATAAAAAAATATAGAAGTATAAATAAGATTGACTGTAAATTTTAAAAATATTAAGAATGTGTGACGATAATATTTTCTTTTTTTTCTTTGATCTTATATTATTTCTTCTTAATATGTAATTACTTCTAATAAAAATATTATATCAAAAAAAAAATCAACTGGAGTCAGATGCAAAACTAATAATTTTAGGAATGTCAGAGCGCTGTTCTAAGTTAACGACATTCCAAAGACGTTTCCTTGACTACAGCTTAATAACTGTGAAAAACTTGTACTCAAATTCTGGAAAAAGATAACAGTTCCCACAGTGAAGATGTGGGTCACTGAAATGACCGAGAAACTACATTTAGAAAAAATTAGGCTTGTTTTGGCTGATAAATCAGACCAATTCTCTAAAACATGGTCTCCTTTCACTGAATTTCTTCAACAGTAGAATGGTTGAACACAAATGTAAAACCGATGCTTGGGATGGGTGAGCAGGGAAGGGAAGGATAGTGGGACATATCTCCGTTTTTTAATCTCTTTTCTGTTTATTTTCTCTACTCGCACTTCTTTGGCAGTTCAGGGGTCCCTTCTTCTCTCTTTTTTGTATCTTTCTTCTTTTTCTTCATTCTTTCCTTTTTACTTTTTTTCCGTTTCATGTCTCAATTTATAAAATGTTAAAAATGAAACTGTACGAAAATTGTACAATTGTTATGCCGTTTGCTTTATTCTTGTACAATTGCTTCTAATAAAATAAACGTTACAAAAACATGTTCTAGTTGGCTATTAACATGAAATGTTGGTTTACTAGTATAAATCTATTACTATTAGAATTAGTAATAGTCAGTGGGCTGGATAATTTCTTGGAATGTAAAAGGACTAAGTCGAGGCAACAAAACACAGTGAGAGAACATAATATAGTGCACCTCAATAGCAACAGTGTAGTGTTAAAGATGGAACTGCAGATGTTGGAAAATCGAGGGTACACAAAAGGCTGGAGAAACTCAGCGGGTGCAGCAGCATCTAAGGAGTGAAGGAGATAGGCAACGTTTCGGGCACGTCTGAAGAAGGGTTTCGGCCCAAAACGTTGCCTATCTCCTTCGCTCCTTAGATGCTGCTGCACCCGCTGAATTTATCCAGCCTTTTGTGTACCCTAGCAATAGGGTAGCATGGCTTTTCAAATTGTAGGACAGTTGCCACATTTAGATTCTGGGTGTAATTTTGAAAAATGGACTGAAGTCTTGGAGGCTTCTTTCATTTCCAATGCAGAGGAGAAGAAGGGAGCATGGTTCATATTAGGCTTAGGAATAGAGGGTTATTACGTACGTTGCTGCGGCCAGCAAAGCCCGCGGCTTGTACTAACTGCAATTTAGAAGATTGAGGGGGGATCTTATAGAAATGTACAAAATTCATAAGGGGTTGGACAAACTAGATGCAGGAAGATTGTTCCCGATGTTGAGGGAGTCCAGAACAAGGGGTCACAGTCTAAGGATAAGGGGGAATTCCTTTAGGACCGAGATGAGGAAAACATTCTTTACACAGAGAGTGGTGAGTCTCTGTAATTCTCTGCCACAGAAGGTCGTTGAGGCCAGTTCATTGGCAATATTGAAGAGGGAGTTGGATGTGGCTCTTGTGGCTAAAGGGATCAGGGGGTATGGAGAGAAGGCAGGTACGGGATACTGAGTTGGATGATCAGCCATGATCATATTGAATGGCGGTGCAGGCTCGAAGGGCCGAATGGCCTACTCCTGCACATATTTTTCTATGTTCTATGTTTCTATGATAAAAGGTACGAGGAGTGTAAGGAGGCATTAATGGTTAATTTCTCGCCAAAAACTCCAAGGGCATCCAGAGACAAGGAGCCTGAACTAAAGAGGGCAGAGAGTCCCTCAAAGGACAAAAGTCAAGAGCAAAGGGACAAATGTCAAGTGGACAAAGGTCAAGTGGACAGAAGTCAAGAGGGCAAAGGGACAAAAGTCAAGTGTAAAGGGACAAAGTCAAGTGGACAAAAGTCAAGGGCAAGTGGACCAAAGTCAAGTGGACAAATGTTAAGTGGACAAATGTCAAGGGCAAAGGGACACAAGTCAAAGGCAAGTGGACAAAGGTCAAGTGTCAAGGGACAAAAGTCAAGTGGACAAAGCTCAAGTGGACAAAAGTCAAGGGCAAAGGGACAGAAGTCAAGTGCTAAGGGAAATTGCCATCCAGAGGGCAACCCTAACTATTCAAGCTGCATTCGAGGTATGAAGGTACGGAAAGAGATCCGGAACAAACAGAAGGCAGCAACGGTAATACAAGCAGCATTTAGAATGCACAGAGTATACGGTCCGTACAGGGCAATGTGATTGGCAGCTATCATAGTACAAACCCATTATAGGGCACACCTTCAAATGGAAAGTGATCACAAGACTTACATGAAGGTACACAGCAGCGTTGTGCTGCTTCAGGCTGCCTACCGAGGAATGCTTGTTCGAAAGTAATTGCAGTGCAGAAATCTGCCAAGGTCATACAGACTTATTACCAGATGCATAAACAGCGTCGGTATTTCAAGAAACTACGCTGGTCTGCCATTGCTGTACAGCAACGATACAGAGCTTGCCAGATAAGAGATGCCCACGTGAGGCATTATAATAATTTGAGAAAAGCAGTGTTTGTATTCAGGCCTTCTACCGTGGGATTTAAGCCAGATAATTGGTTACAAGAAAACATTACAAGAAAGCATTTCTTGATGCAAAATGCGGCTGTAATCACTATGCAAGCTGCATACAGTGGTTACCGATCAAGGGTACGCTATGGAGCTAAGCGACAAGCAGTCATTTCAATCCAGAGATGGTACAAAGCACGCAAGATAGGGCATTCCCAGTTTGTGCAATGTCAGTCAATGAGGTATGCAACGATTACCATTCAGGCTGCCTACAAGGGTATGGTGGTTAGGCAGTGGGTTAAGCAAAAGAGAGCTACTATAAAAGTGCAGTCAGTACTCCGAATGAGTTTAGGAAAGACTTAAGAAGACAAATAGATGCACAACAGAAAAGGCTTAAATGATACAAATGGCTTAAAAGATATAGGAAAGACTTCCTCAAACTGAATTATGCAGCAATTGTAGCGCTGTCTCACTACCTTGCTTATGAAGCAAGAAAACTATAGAAGCAAGAAGCACAAATCAAAGCCACTGTTGTACTGCAAAGACAATATAGATCCTACTTCTTGATGAAAAACCAGAAATGTGACTTAAGAAGACAAATAGATGAACAACAGAAAAGGCTTAAACGATACAAAGAACGGTTAAATAAATGTGTGATAACGAGTAAAAAGCTGCTAATAGAAAAGTCTAAAGAAGAGAGGCTTGTCGGTCAAGACAAAAGTATGCAGGACCGATTGCGACTAGGACACTTCACTATAGTCCAGTATGG
Organism: Okamejei kenojei; assembly: GCA_035221665.1. Lineage (NCBI taxonomy): Eukaryota > Metazoa > Chordata > Chondrichthyes > Rajiformes > Rajidae > Okamejei > Okamejei kenojei. Next base: position 13,396,144 of record CM069160.1, read on the forward strand.
AGCCTCCTTCACTGAGCAATGGACAAATGGTTATGCATTGCAGAATCTCATTAAACAGCAAGAGCAGATAAATATGCAGCGCGAGGTAATGGAGTGACAAAGGAAGCTGCGTGCAAATGAAAACTTGCAGCCATGTGACAGCTGCCACCTACAAATAATGAACAGGAACAGGAAAAAATCTGCAAAATTAGATTAGGACATTTAAAAAGGGAAGAGGCAGAGATACAGGCAGAGATAAAGCGATTAGAAAGAGTGCCTATTTTACACACAAGGGAACGGCAAGGATAACACATAAAGCAAGGGATAATGTATTTTGTTTAAGGAAGATTAGTGGAATGAAAGAAGGATAAGTGCTAAGTTTAGATATGATTATTACAGTTATGAGGATGTATTGTAAGATGGCTGTAATCATACAATTTTGCGACAGTGTATTAATCAACTATATGTTAGGTAAAGAGCATATACCGTGAAGGTGAAATTGAGTTAAAAGGGGAGGGGTGCTGTGGATGTAATAGAAATGGTGTTACCTGCCTCCAAGTTAAAAGGGGAGGAGTGTGGCGCATGTAATGTAATTAACATATTTGATGTCTTGCGTAATGGTACGCATGCGCAGGGGAGACTCAATGTGGCGTCCAGGAATTAAGAAGCTTGTTAGTTTTACTCCCGTGTCTGAGTGTTATTTAAAGTCAGTTCCAAGTACCAAATACACAACAGTATCCTACAGAGAGACAGGCAGAGCCTGAGCACAACGGGCTCCCACCTGGAACCGGGAATTCGGTTTGAACCCATTCTTCCAAAGATCCGTTCCGAGGAAAACAAATCTGTTGTATGGAGAACAACTGCTGCAAAAATGCTATAAATTTGCACAGCCGGCGGACTTTAGGACAAGGGGAGCCCCGAGGTCAGGACCCGCCGCCCGCGGCCGCTGCTGAACCCGCGGGAAGGGCGATTGTTTCAATCTTTATATTTTCACAAAAGTAATTTCTGTTCCGTTGCCGGACGCGGTTAACGCGTTAAAATGAACGGATCGACAGACAGCTGTGATCTCAGTTGCTGTTTATTTCACTCCTCCCACATTTACATTCCCCCTGGTTTTATTTCCGCGCTCACTGGGGTTTCACGAGGCGGAATTTGGGGATTAAATGGGAGCCGTTCAGCGCCGACCTGTTGTCCACCGGGTTTCTGCCCCACAGCCCCTGAGCCCCGCTTCAGACGCCGGTCCCGGGACCCGACCCTTTACCCGGAGCGGAACCGGAGCAGATTAGCAGCCACTGGTTTTCATCCCAAGTGCAGAATACGGATAAAGTTTATCCGTGAATTTATTCCCAGTGAAGGTATGGAGATGGGACTTGGTGTCCGCGTCGTAAAATGAAACTGTCCCGGACTCGTAACTGAGATAAACTCCCGCCCTCGCCGGGATGGGACGGGCGGGGAGACGGGATGGAGGGGAGGTGACTGCATGAAACGCGTCACCCAGCCGCGCAATGCTCCAGACTCCAGTTTTCGTGGACGGCGGTTCCTCTACTTTCCTCTCCACAGACTCTGCGGCGACTCCCAGACACCAGCGCCGACTCCCCGCCACCTCCACCTCCCAGTAATGTCTCCCCGATGTGAATCCCTCCGATCCCAACACACACTCCCAGATTGTAAACCACTTCCCGATGTCTGGGAGACTCATCTCGTTCTCGGTCCGTCTCACCCTCTTCCGATCCTCAGACGCCTCGAGCTGCGGATGCGCTGTTTCCACATCCAGGGTGACGGAGACTGGGGGGAGAAGCAGAGAACCAGAGAGTCCCCGGGGGTCGGGGGGAGACTCTGGCACAGGCGGGCGGACAACTGGAACCTTGACCCCAACCACATCGGATGGGAACAGACATCTTTCCTGGAGTTTGTCAAGTGGGCAGGAGAGGGGAAATTCCGCGGGTTATCGGGAACGGGAGCGGGCGGGGGCGGGCGGACGGGGAAAACGAACGCGGAAAGTGAGGATGAACGAGAGATTGCGGGTAGAGATGGAGAAATAAGGCGGGTATTTAAATATCTTGCCAGTAGATGGCGAAGGAGAGGCAGATTGGAAGATGTGGAGACGGATGTGAGTGGTAATTAGAGGTGGTTAAAGAGGATGTAGAGATGTGGGATGGAGTTGCCGTGATCATAATGAACGGGAGTGGACTGGACGGGCGAGGCAATCTGCTACTGTTTCATTACTTTCTTTCGTAGAGGGTGGGTTTGATTCGTCTGTACATCCAAGAACATTCTGATCTCATTGTGAAGCAATATATGAACTTCACTGGGGGACTTGACAATGTTTCGCATGTAAGACTAGTCCAGAAAGCGAAGGCAGGTGGGATCCAAGATGAGTTGGTAAAATTGACATACAATTGGCTTGGTGGTTGAAGGTAGAAGGTGGCAGTAGAAGGATGATTTTTCTGCCTGGAGGTCTGTGACTGGTGGTGTCAGCCGAGATCGGTGCCGCAACCTTTGCTGTTTATTTTACGTTTTCATGGCTTGGATGTGAATGTAGGAGGTGTGACTACTAAGTTTGTGGAGAACAGGTAATGTTGTGGATACCAAGGTAGTCTGTCAAAGTCTGCAGCAGGATATGGGCTGGATCATCGAAACCTTATTGTCATGCAGGGATATCAATACTGGAGGACGCAGTTTTCTTCACACAAAGAGTTGTTAATACCTGGAATATTTTGCCAGAGGTGGTGGTGTAATCAGATGTAATCACTACATGTAACAGGCATTGCGATTTAGCAAATGAGGTGCAGAATAATACGGTTCTAATGTGGGGAAATGGGTTTTGTGTGGCTGGGAAAAAAGGGGAACATGGACGCGATGGGCCGAAGGGCCTGACTCTGTAACGTACAACCATGGCTCTCTGGCTCCAAGAGCACTGAATGACTGATTATCCAGAGCCACCGGTGTAGGGAATTCCAAAGGTTTCCCAGTCTCTGCCTGCAGTAATGTCTCCTTGTCTCTGTCCTTAATGGTCCAGCCCACATTCTGAGAGGGGTTCCGCTGACTCCAGACCCTTCAGACAGGGGAAACATCCTCCCTGCATCCAGCCCACTGAGCCCTGTTAGGACTTTGTGTTTCTCTGCGATCTCCTCTAATACACCTGAACTCTCGAGTACACAGGCCTAGTCTACGCAATTTCACCCAGCACAGCAAACACATTCACCCAGGAGCAAGGATTTGTTCAAGTGCAAACAAATTTCGCTCTCTGTCTCTGTGATACTTCCCCCAGAGTTCATTAATACCATTAATCTTCACATATAAGTATTGCATAAAGATGTCTTTAAAAAGACCAAGAGATTTGAAAGAAGATGTCACCTGTTCCTGGGGTTGGGGTTCAGATCAGAGAATAAAAATGTCAGGCAATTTAGAAAAGATTAATCTGTCCCAACAATGATATGATCGAAGTTCATTTGGTTTTACCTTGTACAATTCAATTGCTTCATCTACCGGCATGAAGCTGTGAGACTTGTGTTCCCGCCCAGCTGCACAAATCACACAGATCAGTTTCTTGTCCGTTTCACAAAACAGCTTCAGTTCTTCCTGATGTTTCCCGCAGTGAAGTTTACTTTCCTTCTCTTTGAGATTCAGGCTCAGTGCTCGAGCTTTCTCAGACAGTCTCGCCAAGGCCTAATTTACTTTGAGGGTGCGGTCCACACACTCTGTACATTCTGGGCAGGGGTTTCTCGCCTCCCTGTCCCAACTCTATGTGATGCAGGAGCGGCAGAAGTTGGGCCCACACTCCAGTGTCACCGGATCGGTGAAGAAATCCTGGCAGATGGGACAAACTACCTCCTCGGTTAAACTGTCCACCTGGTCTTTCGAAGACATTTTAAATTCTCCACTTCCTGGTTCAAAATGTTTTCACTGACGTGGATCGGCTGAATGTGACTGTCACTGTGCCGCAGCGGTAGAGTTGTTGCCTTACAGCAAATGCAGCGCCTCACAGACGCGCATGGCCGTCCGAAGGGGGGATGCGTTGGGTGCAATCGCACCCCCCTTTTTCCCCAGAGGAATATTTTTTTCAAAAACTATTTGCGACCATCCACGCCTGCGCAATGGGGGGGGGGGGGGGGGGAAGCTGGTGACCAAAGATGCAGAAGCGACGCAAAATGATGCCGGCTCTCCGCGCGTGCGGGATCAGATGACCGCATTTTCAATGCATCGCCTCGATGCTCCGGGCCTAGTTTGGGTGAGTGGGGTCGTTGAATATTGCGTTGCCTTGCGGGGAATCTATTTGTTTTATATCGGGGGTGTTAAAGTACCCGCGAAGTATCCAATCCGACCCGCGGGATGGGTTGGAAACAAAAAGGAGTTCCCGTTTCTCGGGGGGGGGGGGGGGGGCGGTGTTTGCCCGCCCTCCCGGTCCATCCGCGGCGTCGGAGCCTCGCCAGCGGGTCCCGTCCGCTGCTGCCGGTCGGTCCGCGGAGACCGTTCTCCCGTCGCCGGGCGGGAAGCGGGGACGACTGGATCTGAACCCAGTGCTGGCAGCGGCCGTGACCCGACACAAGGCGCTGGGTCCACACCACCCTCACCCCCCCCCCCCTCCGCTGGTCCCTCGCCCCCACCTCACCTTTCCCACTCTCCCGCTGGACCCTTGCCCCCCACCTCACCTTTCCCACTCTCCCGCCTGACCCTCGCCCCCCACCTCACCTTTCCCACTCCCCCGCCTGACCCTCGCGCCCCACCTCACCTTTCCCACTCTCCCGCTGGACCCTTGCCCCCCACCTCACCTTTCCCACTCTCCCGCCTGACCCTCGCCCCCCACCTCACCTTTCCCACTCCCCCGCCTGACCCTCGCCCCCCACCTCACCTTTCCCACTCTCCCGCTGGACCCTTGCCCCCCACCTCACCTTTCCCACTCCCCCTCCGGCCCCTCGCCCCCCACCTCGCCTTTCCCACTCCCCCGCCGGCCCCTTGCCCCCCCCCCCCCCTCACCCTCGCCTTCTCCCCCCCCCCCATCGTTTCTGGTCGGCGGCGGCGGCTGTAGTGCGGGGTGACGGGGGGTCGGAGTTTATGACGGGCCCCGCACAGCAGCAGCAGCAGTGGGGACGGCGGCTCCACCTCCTCATGCACCGTGCCTGCCCTCACAGCGGCCGCTGACTCATTTCAATTTAGTGAATGCCACTCCGCCAACGACGACAACCGCTTTCACAACAACCCCTCCTGCACGTCGAGGCTGGGAGGGAGGGAGGAAAGAAGGGGGAGCCCCCCCCACACCTTCTACCGTCTAAAGCACCTGCACCGCTCGGCGACTCGGGGCGATGATGCAGTCCCTGTCCGAGGAGCGCGGACCTTCCTTCCTCACCACCTCCTCTGCACCTTCCCCTCTCTCTCTCTCTCTCTTGCACGCTTCCCTCCACCCCTCCCTATCCTGGGACCCCACCGCTCCACCCAACACTGATCCCCATTCTCCCCTCTATTCAGTCCTCACTGACGTACCATGTGCTCCCCACCCCATCTACCACCCCCCATCTATTCATCTTGCACTGATCTCCCTATCCACCCCGCATTGATTCTCCTGCCACCCCCACATCTATCCTACGCTCGTCCCCAATTCATCCTGTACTGACCCCCCTTCCCATCCACTCTGCACTGCTACCCGCCATTCATCGTGCACTGACATCCCCCACTGTCATCTCCTGTGCTCTCCCCTCACAACTTTACCTACTCCAACCAACACACACGAATTCCCCTGTCTCAATGCATCCATTCCGCACCGATTGCGTTCTCAACCCCCCCCCCCCCCCCCCCCCCTCCGCCATCTATCCATCCTGCTCTGATTCACCCACCCCACCGACCCTACTGCGCTGGAAATGTCTTCAGAGTGAAAATTGACTATGTTTGATAATGGAATGCAGTCAAATGTGTTTTAATTCGCAATGTTATTATTTGTATTAATCCATAAAGATGGATTAATTAAATAGTGAACACGTGAAACATTAAAACCGCAGTGTTCAATTGTCACTGCCACCATTGACACGTTATTACAGAGTTTATTTTAACGGCAAATCAATGGTCTTATTATGGAGTATCAGTACTGCAGTTATTTATTGAGCAACATTCACAACTATACGTTGGATTTATCCAGGTTTTACTTCTAGTCGGACATATACATCACGAATTTGGTCAGGAGATATTTGAGTTGAAATTTTAACGTTAATTCTGAAGTGGGAATGATGGAAACAGCGTTTCTCAATAATTTTTTTTAATCTGTTGCGTACAAACTGGGTATCTTCATTGCTGTTCACAACACATTCATCTTATGTGAATGTCTGGTAATGTGGCGTTTTTGACACCTTTAAACATATTGCCAAAAGAACATTTGCTGCATTTGATGTCCTTTGGCCATCTCTTGTCAGTTAGTGTAATGTTTAACCTGTCAGATGGGCATGGTCGGTTTTAACAGCCATTATCATAAAATGTGTTTAGAAATTTCCTTGCAACCTGTATATTTTGTTGTGGATAAATTATGTGGGAAGCCAGAGTGTTTCTGTACCAATAGCAATAACGACCCATGCTATGGCCATGTCATGATAATTTTTGGTCCTTCACAGAAAACATCCTTGCATCAATCTGTAGTGTGCATGGTTAAGCATATATGTTACCACGGTGCAACATTTATTGACACAGGTTGATCATACGCTGAATAATCCAAGCACATTTTTGTTTGGTCGTGGAAAGAAATAATAGAAATTGCATTCATTGCAAAGTGTAAAAAGAGTTGAGATACTGTATTATAATTTTGCTGCATGTCATTGTGGTATATATCATGTCTTGATTGGTGAATATGTTTAGTTTGTGACTATTTGAAGCAGAATAATATGTGAATGCTTCATTGAGCATAATTCCGACTGGTAACCACGCACTTCGTCCGGACACACTATTGCACGCATCATGCAAGCCGTGTTAAATGACCACCTAAACTGTCATTTGACAACCTAAAAAGCTGCCTAGGCAACCTAGGCAGTCACTGAATCCATCCCTGGGAAAAGTTAGAGATGGTGATTGGACCTGGAAGCGGACCAATACATCTGTAAATAAAACTGGACAGACATCTTTTCATTTGCACAGTTGATTTTATTGTATTAATTTTAATATATTAATGTTTAAAATCCATGCATTGAAGGAAGAATATTTTACAGCCCATCTGTGGTCACGAACCCTAACCCTAACCCTAACCGGTCGTCACCCGCAGGGCAGCATCCGTCAGTGTATGACAGGGCGCACGACATGATGAGACACACAGATGTCGCCCCTGGATTTTGAACATTCCAAAATCCAGATGTGACAAGGCGTCACCGTGCGTCACTACATGCGTCATCACGCATCAGGCCGCGTCGCGACCCGACCACGACTCGTCAACCTTTTTTCAGGCTGTCGCCGAAAATGTCACCCAAGTGGGACAGGCCTTTCGATGCTGTGCAACTTGAGGGCAAGTCTTTCGAAGGCAGTGTCAGCGGCAAACTGTCCAAGCCCGAGCAGGCTCGGGGGAAGCGGCAGCTGAGGTTGGAGTGCGAGCGCCATATTCCGCCTTCACCAACCTGCCGTTTGAGCAGCTCTTTGGGGCGACCTGCTGCTGCCTCTCTGCGCGCTGCTGGCGTGGTTACTTGTGCACCATGGGGTGCTGCAGCCTCTGTACCCTCTGCTAATTCTCCCCCTTCCGACGTTGCTGCTCCCGTTGCCAGCCCCTGCTGCTTGTCGCCCCAGCTGCTAGAGCTGGGCAGCAGCCAACGGACCAGGCTGCCAGTGCCCTTGAAACTGTGGGCGCTGCTGGTGGCCGCCGCTCCTCGCACAAACTCGCACTTCTGCTGGTACATGACCAGCGAGTCGGGCCTGAGCTGCCTCTTGGAGCGGGAGCGAGGCACCATGTCAGGCGGGAGCCCCAGCTGCCCGCTCTGCTGGGGGTTGCCGGAGGCCAGGTAAGTCTTCATGCTGCTGCTGGATCCGCTGCGGCTGCCTTCCTCGGAGGCAGAGCTGCCCAAACCATTGGGCTCCACTTTGCCCCCCCTCGCCGTCGCTCTTCAAGTGCTTGGCCTTGTCGGCAGCCAGTCTCTCCACAGCGCTCTGCCGACCCCGCCTGTCCCCCTCCATTTGACTGCGGAGATTGCCGGGACCCTTGGACATGAGCCTGAGCGGCAGAGAGATGCTCGCCTCGGGCGGTATGCTTGCAGTGGGCGCGATCTCGCTCGGCATTTTACTTTGATCCAGCCAACAAGGACAAACACATTTTCACATCCACAAAGAAGGAAAGACCAGGACTTCCATTAGCAATGACTGGCTGTCTGCAATTGCCTTAATCCACATTCACTGTGACTTTGCCCATAACTTGGACGAAGTTGTGACTAGGTTTGCAGTTACATTTTTGGAAAATGGAACTGGAAAACATGATTTATGGCTAAATGGCAATATATGCAGGCGTGCCACGAGTGACCATCGCCTGCTTCAATATGCCAAGACTTCCATGAGCAATGACAGGCTGTCTGCACTCGCCTTAATGTACATTCACTATGACTTTGCCCATGACTTGGTTTGCACAGTTACATTCCCGGAAAACGGAACTATTTCATGTTGAAGTTGATGTGATGTGAAGTTGTTTGGTCAGGAGGACCATTAAAGATGCACTGCACACACTAACACAGTCTAACAGTAACAGGCAATCAAATCAACACACAAACATTTTCTAAAAAAAGGTTTTCTTTACTGCAATAACTTATTTGCAGTTTTTGCATGCTCCTTTATAACATTTTACATAACATTTTACAACACTACAACTTGATTATTAAAACAAGGACAACCATTCTGTATACAATGACCCTGAATCATCCCATTCCATCCACTCATTACTCTTGACTCAACCAAAATTATTTCTGAAATATTGGTCATGCATTTGGTGCAAGAAGCTCCAAAATCAGGCTCAAAATGCACCATAGAGCATCTAAAGCCCCAGAGCTTTCAGAGCCCTTAAGCGGGCACTGGAAAACGGACTTGAGGATGCTTCCCACGTGTGATGTGCGCTGCGTGCACATTATTTCACATAAATTGTTTGGAATCCTGTCGTGCCACCCCCCTTTTTGAAAAGCTTCGTACAGGCCTGGACGTGGGTTCGATCCTGACTACGGGTGCTGTCTGTACGGAGCTTGTACGTTCCTCCCGTGATCTTGTGGGTTTTCTCAGAGATCTTCGGTTTCCTCCCACACTCCAAGGCTTGGTAAATGTAAAAAAAAGGGTGGTAAATGTAAAAAATATCCCTAACTAGACTATGTGGGACCCGTTCCACTATTCCAATATTCCAACATTGCTGACCAGTGGGGGTGGGTGGGGGGCCTTTCTGTTGCGCTATTATGGGTGTTGTGGGCCGAAGGGACGGGTTTCCGGAGGGCTAGTATGGACATTGTGGGCTGAATGGATTTTTGGGCTGGCAGCTCAGTCACTGAGGCCTCGCAGTGCAGTCACTCAGACCTGGCAGGCTGGCAGACATTCTGCCCAAAACAGGTGACAGATTCTGTGAGAGAGAAGGGAGAGAGTGTGGACTGAATGGATTATTGGGCTGGCAGTTCAGTCACTTACGGTTGGTGGGCTGGCAGTTCACTTATTCATGGCTGGTGGGCTGGCAATGCAGTCACTCACGGCTGGTGGGAAGGCAGTGCAGTCACTCACGGCTGGTGGGCTGACATTGCAGTCACTCACGGCTGGTGGGAAGGCAGTGCAGTCACTCACGGCTGGTGGGCTGGCAGTTCAGTCACTTACATCTGGTGGGCTGGCAGTTCACTTAGCTGCGGCTCATGTGCTGGCAGTGCAGTCACTCATGGCTGGTGGGCTGGCTGTTCAGTCACTTACAGCTGGTGGGCTGGCAGTTCACTTACACATGGCTCGTGGGCTGGCAGTGCAGTCACTCACGGCTGGTGGGCTGGCAGTTCAGTCACTGACACCTGGTCAGCTGGCAGTGCAGTCACTCGCACCTGGTACACTGGCAGTTCACTCAGTCACCCCTGCTCCCTTCACCCTCCCACTCTGCTCCTTGCCATTCCCCCCCCCCACACTTTCAATCCATCTCCCCCCAACCTCCCCCCATGCACTCATAGTGGCTCTCCCACAGAGCATCCATTCCTACCATTAGGTTTCCATTGTGATGAAGAACACGCAGGCATGAAAAGTGGAAAATTGATTTATTAAAGATTAAAATGTGAATGACTCTTAAAATATAAGAACAATTTAAATGTTAAAGATGAGAATTATTAAGTTATTTCTTGTTGCGTCTCTTGTTGCGGCTCACTGCGTCTTTAGGTCTCTTTGCTGTTGATAAAAAAGAGACAATTTAAATATAGAGTAATTCAGCAGTCAAATTTTAACAAAGAAAATCTGAGAATTTATCTCAGAAGTCATCATTCAACGAAGCACGCTTTTACTGACAACATTCTTGGTCGATGTTCCATCCTTCAGGAAAACTGACATTTCCCTTTATCTTTCCTCGGCTAAGAGCCGCATATAGTTGTCCGTGCTGAAATAACGGCTTGTCGAGGTATATCAACAGCTTCTGCCTTGTTTGTCCTTGTGCTTTATGGATCGTCATAGAAAAACTTGATTGAATGGGGAATTGGGTCCGCTGAAGGGGAATGTCTTCACCTTCTGTTAAATTGAGTGCATACACTGATCTCTGCTCAGCATTCAGCAGAGACCCATTCTCCTCAACAAATTGCTGTTGTTCAGTTCTATCGTATTGCAATTCCTGCAGCAAATCTGGATTGTCATCATCGAGGTGTATCCTTCCATTTCTAGGTTATGGCAAATTAAAGAATTCCTTTGTTCTGTTGTAATTCTCAATCCTCTGGACTCACTGAAGAATTTGTGCAAAACATTTTTTTGAGGCAGGGGCTGTCGGGGTGGAGTGGGGTGGGGGGTGGCAAACATCCTGCAGCCGAGGGAGGGGGACGACTTCAGGCGTGGTCTCTTGTGGGCCTGTAAGGGAGGGGTGTGTCCTGCAGCGGGGGATGGGGGCGGCTTCAGGACAGGGAGCATCCTATAGCCAGGCGGAGGGCAGCATCTTGAGGTGTGGGGTGTCAGTGGAGGGGGCAGTGAGCTACCTACTCATGGCCTGTGGACTCACTCACTGCGTTGGGACTAACTCATGGTCTCTGGACTGACTGACTGAATCACGGCTTGTGGACTCTCTGACTTATGCCCGACTTCTGGAGTCACGTCCGACTTTTGCAAACTGAATACTGTAGCATCCACAATGAGGAACAGCTTCTTCCTGATAGCCATAAGGGTGTTAAACAACAAATAAGCTCTGAACTACGAACGACTATATTATTTGTACTATTTGTTATTTGTTGATCACACACACATCCTCCACCACACACAGACACTCACACACAGACTCTCACACAGAGACACTCACACACACACACAAAGACTCACACACACAGACACAGACTCACACGCACATATTTATGCACACACAGACTCACACACACACTCTCACACACAGAGACTCACACAGAGACTCACACTTACACAGAATTTCACACACGCACGCACACACACACACACACACACACACACATATGGGGAGGTTGCATGGCAGTAGGGTCACGACCCGTGACCCATACTGTTGCTACGCTACGCCAACTGGAGTACATGCGATGAACTGCAGGTAAGCACTGACCATTGTTTCCAGCGTAGCGGGCCCGTTAAACCCACCGAAATGGTCAATTTTTGCACTGTAAATAATTATGGAAATCGGGATAAGCGTGAGAGACATTTATCTTACTTCAGAAGTCCGAATGTGAGCAGAAATGACGGTAGATAGGAGCGAGAGCTGAAGGGACAACAGGCAACAGTGCTTGGCGAACATTGGCCATGCAGATACCGAGATTGAAAATATTGGGAATGATCGCGTTTGCTCACTGCATTTCATCAACAGTAAGGCATTATTTGTAAATCGGGTTGTAAAATGTCAGCAATCGGCCATGGTTCTCAAGTGGGTTTTTACATAAAAAGAAAACGCCTCTGAAGCAAGAATTATCATTAAAAGAAAACCACAAACCATATGTGGGTTTTGAATTCCATTTTACTCAGATGCCAAGGAATGACCTAATTGTCAGCTGTTAATTGGACATAACCAACCTCAGCACATTAACAATATCCTATTGAAAGGGAGTGGGTGTCTAAGCTGTCAGGACATTTTATTATTTGCCAAAATATACATCGCAATAGCATAATGATAGAAAACTTACTTTTCCACACACCACTTGTAAGTCTGGAGATTTTTTTTAAATTATAAATTTTGCTTCAGAAACATTTTCGTTTTGCATGTAAAAACCCACTTCCAAACCATGGGCGATTTTAACATTTTCCAGCCAGATGTATCACTTCTGAAACGTTTTAGATACCAAAGGAATCAAGTAAAAACACAAATAATGCCTTACTGTTGATGAAATGCAGTGAGCAAAGGCGATCATTCCCAATATTTTCAATCTCGATATCTGCACGGCCAATGTTCGCAAAGCAACTTTAGCTATTGTTGTCCCTTCAGCTCTCGCTTCTCTTTACCTTCATTTCTCTTCACTTTTGGAATTCTGAAGTAGGATAGATGTCTCTCACGGTTACCCCGAATTCCAAAATTATTTACAGCGCAAAAATTCACCATTTTGGTGGTTTTTAACAGGTAGGAAAGTACACGTTTTGTGTATAAACAACATGTACCGGAAGCTGCGATGTCCTCCAGATGGATTGAACGGCTCCATGCATCAAGCCCTTTGACCCGGTGACCTTAAGTGCAACCCCCCTATACACACACACAGACTCTCAGACACACACTCTCTCACACACACACATTCACTCACACACACACGACAGACACACACACAGAGACACACAGACACACAGACACACACACACACAGACTCACTCACAGAGACTCACTCACACACTCATTGACTCACATACACAGACACTCACACACACTCACACACACTGACTCACACACACAGACACACACTCACAATACTAAAATACCAAGTTACTACAGAACGTGGTAAACATACAGTGTGTGATCCGAATGATTGAAACGTTTAAAGCCTCCTGTGGAGGCTGCTGCTGCTGAAGCAAAAACCTGCTTTAAATAACGTCCAACAAACACAGTCACCATAGACAGATCATTAACCTCGCTTGAATTATTCAACAGCGTCTTCTGCACTCGACACCATCTTGCCACGAACCGGAAATGACGCACTCAGCGCCATCTTGCCGCTAACCAGAAATGCCGTCATCAGCGCCATCTTGCCACTAAGCGGACGTCACGGAATGAGCACCAATTTTGCAATTAAACACAGTCCTGATCGAATAAAATGTTTATTCACGCTTTATCTATCCGAAAACTGTTGCAAGCATTTTAAAAGCCAAGACAATTTGGCAACCATATTACAACCATCACATTTTCTGAAAACACTTTAAAAGCCAAGACAATAAAAAAAAAAATTTTTTTTAATATTTTTTTATTCGAAGTACATAATATAAACATTTCATATGTAACAGTCATACATTACTAATATTGTCAATATTATCAATTATTTAATAACTCTACTTCTATATATTTTTTATTTTTTATATAGATAGAAAATAATAGAGAGAGAGAAAAAAAAACAAAAAAACAAGAGGGTATAATAAAAAAGAATGGAATAATTAACTAATAATACATCATTGGAGATATGTTCGTAAATTAAAAAATATAACTCTTCATCTAATCCTTAATTCGAGTTTCAGTCAGGTTCTCGTGCCGAAACAGATAGGAGATATATTTGGGAAGATTCTATTTAATTTCGTTTTTGAGTAATGTAATCTATGTAATACTTTAAATTGTATTAAAGAGTGTCTAGCATTTAACGAGCATTGATGTATATGTTGTAAGCTTTCGTACCAAATATCTTTCATTATTGGCTGGCCTAGTTCGTTTTCCTATGTTTGCCTATATGTTTCCGTCGTTGGTGCCTCACTGTCTAATACGATATTATAGATATAAGGTATTAATTTTTCTGTATTAGGGTGTTTATTCACACATTCATCAAGAGTTTCTGGATCTCTAGTTCTGTAATCCTGTGTATTAGATTTAGCATAATCTCTAAGTTGTAGATATCTGAGATAATCACTTGAGTGAAGTCCATAAGTTTGTTGTAACTCCTGAAATGAAAGGAATGTGCCTTTCCTATAGAGATGACCCATCTTTTTAATTCCGTGATTTTTTCTTTATCCAACAATGAAGGTTTAAATGTTTACAATGGGGAGAAAGAGTGATAGATTATCCAATTTTAAAGCCCTTTTTTAATTGTTTCCAAATTCGTATACCACTGTTTATTATAGGGTTTTCACTATAGTTTTTTTTTTGCTTAATTTAGTGGTAGCAAACAGAATCGAACCAATTCCAAAGGGTAAACAGTCTTCCTTTTCCATTTTTAACCAGTCTGGTTGCTGGTCCACTTCTTCCAACCAGAAGTTCATATTTTGTTAACTGTTATATTAATGTTAACTGCCCAGAAATAGAACATGAAATTCGGTAAAGCTAAACCTCCATTTCTTTTTTATTTACATAAATGTTTTTCGTTTATTCTGTGATTCTTATAATCCCAGATAAAATTAGTGACTATGGAGTCTACCTTTTAAAAAAAAGTTTTTGGAAGATATATCAGGATTGATTTAAAGAGTTACAATAATTGCGGAAGAAAAATCATTTATATGGCATTAATTCTACCAAACATTGAGATAGGTAGTGTTTCCCAAATATTGAATATTCTTATGCAATATGTTCAATAAAGAAGGGAAGTTTAGCTTATATAAAGAAGTATATGTCTTAGTTACATAAATTCCTAGATATTTAAATTTTTAATTAACTATTTAAAGGGGGATTGTTGTAATATATGTGGATTGATTTCCATTATTGGCATGATTTCACTTTTATTCCAATTAATTCTGTATTCCGAGAATGAGCCAAATTGAGTTATTAAATTTAATACGTTTGGGATACTAAGTTCAGGTTTTGTAATATAGATGAATACATCGTCTGCATATAAATAAATTTTATTCTCTGTGTCTTTAGTATTATACCCGTATATTTCAGGATGGGACCTAACACTTTCTGCTAGTGGCTCAATTGCAAGTGTGAATAATAACGGGGATAACGGGCATCCTTGTCTACAACCAATAGATAAATTAAATTTAGTTGATAACATTTGGTTTGTTAATATTCTAGCTGTTGGATTAGTATATAAGAGTTTTACCCATGTACTAAACGCCTCGCCAGTTGAAATGTTTCCATCACCGAGAATAAATAGGGCCATGCCACCTGATCAAATGCTTTCTCAGCATCTAACGAAATAATTGCTAAATCTACGTTAGTAATTCTCTTTGAGTATATAATATTGAATAATCATCTCAGGTTATATGAGGAGTAGCGTTTTGGTATAAATCCTGTATGGTCCGGGTGTATTAATTTATTCATCACTGTACTTAATCTTTGTGCTAGGATATTAGTTAATATTTTTTGATCAGTATTTAAGCGAGCTATAGCTCTATATGAACTTGAATCTTCCAGGTCCTTATCTATTTTTGGTATGAGTGTTATTACAGATTCGTTTAGCATTTCTGGTAATTTCTGTTGAGTATAAATATGCTCATACAGCGTCTGTAAATGTGGGGAGATCAGATCATAATTTTTTTAATAAAATTCAGAGCTTATACCGTCAGGGCCTGGGGCCTTGCCGTTTTTTTGAGATCTGGTAGACTCTTCAATTTCTTTTACTGTTATTTCAGCACCTAGTAATTCTCTATCTTTCAAATCTAAGCCTTTAAGGTTACATTTTTGTAAGAATACTACCATTCCTGTCAAGTGATCTATCATTTTAGCTGAGTAGAGGTTTTGATAATATTGCAGAATCCTGGGTAACCTGGATTTGACGCAGTTCCTCCATCTTATTTGACCCCCAGTCCCCTGCTTTTTCCGGCAGGTTATTTATGTATTTTTTAGTGAAGACAGAACCAAAGTAGTTATTCAATTGGTCTGCCATGTCCTTGTTCCCCATGATCAATTCACCTGTTTCTGACTGCAAGGGACCTGCATTTGTTTTAGCTAATCTTTTTCTCTTCATATATCTATAAAAAATGTTGCAGTCAGTTTTTTTGCTCCCTGCCAGTTTTCTTTCATAATCTATTTTCCCTTTCCTAATTAAGCCCTTTGTCCTCCTCTGCTGGACTGAATTTCTCCCAGTCCTCTGGTAGGTTGCTTTTTCTGGTTAATTTGTATGCTTCATCTTTTGTTTTGACACTATCCCTGATTTCCCTTGTTATCCACGGATGCACTACCTTCCCTGATTTATTATTTTGCCAAACTGGGATGAACAATTGTTGTCTTGCAGTCATGCAGTCTTTAAATGCCTTCCATTGCACATCCACTGTCAATCCTTTAAGAATCAATTGCCAGTCTATCTTGGCCAATTCACGTCTCATACCTTCAAAGTTACCTTTCTTTAAGTTCAGAACCCTTGTTTCTGAATTATTTATGTCACTCTCCATCCTAATGAAGAACTCAACCATATTATGGTTACTCTTGCCCAAGGGGCCACGCACAACAAGACTGCTAACTAACCCTCATTTATCAATACCCAGTCTAGAATAGTCTGCTCTCTCGTTGGTTCCTCTACATGTTGGTTTAGAAAATTATCCCGCATTCATTTCAAGAAATCCTCTTCCTCAGCACCCCTGCCAATTTGATTCATCCAAACTCTATGTAGATTGAAGTCATCCATTATATCTGTTTTACCCTTGTTGCACGCATTTCTAATTTCCTGTTTGATACCATCCCCAACTCCACTACTACTGTTAGGTGGCCTGTACACAACTCCCACTAGCGTTTTCTGACCCTTAGTGTTTTGCAGCTCTACCCATATCGATTTCACATCCTCCAAGATAATGTACTTCCTTTCTACTGCGTTAATCTCCTCTCTAACCAGCAACGCTACCCCACGTCCTTTACCTTTCTGTCCAACCGTTCTGAATATTGAATATCCCTGGATGTTCAGCTCCCAGCCTTGGTCACCCTGGAGCCATGTCTCCGTGATCCCAACTATATCATATTCATTAATAGCTATCTGCACATTCAACTCATCCACCTTATTACGAATGCTGCTCGTATTGAGACACAAAGCCTTCAGGCTTGTTTTTACAACGCTCTTACTCCTTACACAATTATGTTGAAGGGATATTATATCTGTTTTATGTGATTTTTGTTTGGATTTTTTAATTTTCTTTATTAGAAGTAATGTACATTACAATGACATAAGCCAAAAATAACATATAATACATTTCCTGTACCACTTCTTATTTTAAACTTTAAGAAGAAGAATGGAGAAAGTTAGATAAGATAGTAAGTGCGTGAGAGAGTGATAAGTAAGAACCCGTAGAAGCGCAAGAAAGAATAGAAAAGAAAACCAAAGGAAAAGAGAGAAAAAAAATAGAAGACAGAAAATATGAGAAAGTAAAATAAGATAAGATAGAAGTGGATTTTTAAGTGATTTTAAATGTGCTAATACTTTACCTCGCTTGATTGGTTCATTAATTCCCTTAACATTCCAGCTGCAAAATGTGATTCCTTCACCCCCAATCTTCATATTCAAATCTTGCATCTTTTGTTTAGAGTGGTCTATAAGAGAACAGATGGCTCAGCGCAACAAGCCCGACATTACACCCGAATATCAGATAGATGAATTTAAAATCTCGTAGATCTTTCTCCCGTACGTATCTCCTTTGGTAAAACTTATAAATCCATTCAAACTTAAAATTATAATAGGATAAAATAAGAATGATAGGGTAGGTGGTTAGTAAAGTGCAAAAATAAAGAAAAAACTACATCTATAATGAGTGCAGTTAGTGATAGCCACACCAACGTGGCTAACCATCTACGGACTTCCGTAGCCTTTGAAAAATAAAAAAAAACTTTACCAACTCCATGCTCTCTTTAAGGCAAAATTTCAATAACAACATTTTACAGGGGAGGAAGAAAACATTTTAAGTTCCAAAGTATTCATAATCCATTAATAAATTTTAAAAAAGCAACGATTCTCAGAATACAGCATAAATCTCATATTAGGCTGTGGGCCGAGCATCAAAAATGAGTCTAGAAATCAGTTTTCGTGACCCTGGTCACCGAACTACATGAACATTTCCACAAATTTTGGTTAAAATATAATTGAGAAGGATGTCATAACTCGCCATTGCCCTAAGTTGCACATTAATTAATTAAACTAATTAGAAAATGAGATCGGGAAAGTAAGTCTGAAGAAGGGTCTCGACCCGAAACGTCGCCTATCTCCTTCGCTCCTTAGATGCTGCTGCACCCGCTGAGTTTCTCCAGCTTTTTGTGTACCCTCGGGAAAGTAAGCGTCATCTAGTGGCCAATGCCCATATTACATCATGGGCAGCCTATTTCCGTGTTGCAGTCCATTTAAACTATATATTATTACACCTATATGTATATAACTTGTAAATATGACTGTAATCATATACGATTAAGTATAATTTTTTTTAATGACATTGTCGCAGAGGTCCTGCTCCTGAACCAGCCTAAATAATGGGTGAGGGCAGTTCTTGTGGGTTCCTCCCTTTACTGAACCCCAGTGTGCAGAGTTGGGGGGGGGGGGGGGGGGGGGGGGGTCACGGCCATAGTGGGACTGTGGCAGTTCCAGGCTGGGGGATAGTCCTGCAAGGCATCTTCCAGTCGCTTTAATAGGACATTTAATGAGACTGCAGCAGAGGTCCCAGGTTTCAAGGGCTCGTGAACCTGCCTAATTAAAGGGTCAGGACAGATCTTCTGGGTTCCCCCTTTTACTGAACCCCACTGACTGCCATTGTGGGACTGGGGAAGTGCCAGGCTGGGTGACAGACCTGAAAGAGACCTGTCTTATTTCTGATGTAAATGTCAATCCTGGCCAAGAATCGAAAGCTCTGATGTTCAGAGCATAAATATGCGTCAGGGAGTATTTTACATCTCTTTCAGTATTTCATTTTTTATATTATGTAAGACAATATCGACATATCAATGAGGAAATTAAACATGTATGCATGCCCAGGTAGATGGGATGGCAAGTCTACAAATGATCAAATTAGTGTTCATTAAAGCACAGTGCCTGTCCACACAAAAAACGTTTGTGTGGACAGGCTCTGAAGAGTGGAGGGGCAGAAGTTGCAGGGAAAAATAAATCTCATATTACTTAGGCCTGCATGGACTTCTATTCATAAAATCTCAATCTCTTCCTAATGTCAATGAGACTTACACTGTAATTTACTGCCATAGATATGTTAGTTCAAGTTCGAGTGGGGGAGCAGAGGCTGCACAATAGCTAGAGAAAGAAACATCTCATAGTACTTAGGTCTGCATGGACTTCAATTCATAAAATGTCAACCTCTATTTAATGTCAGTGAGACTTACACTGTCATTTACTACCATTGATAAGTTAGTTCAAGTTCGAGTGGAAGGTCAGGCAGAGGCTACAGAATTAAAAATCTCATAGTCATTAAGTCTGCATGGACTTCAATTCACAAAATTTCAACCTCTTCTTAATGTTAATGAGAATAACAATAGGTTACTACCATAGAAAAATTAGTTCAGGTTCACATAATCCAATTAATTTCTACAGAAACATCAACCATTCCTGACCATTTCTCACTCCAATGGAAGCCCATAAAGTGCGATTAATATCCCTCCGTCTTTCTCCCGTGGTCGGGGCCTGGAAATTGGCCGCTACGGACGGCACTATGTACAGCCTCCCCCTCGGAGATGATCCAAACACACCCCGCGGCTCCGCGTTTGCTTCTTAATTGAGACCGCGACTCCACTATGTTAAGTACATAGGCCCCGCGGTCGGAGCACTTTTTCCCGGTAAGTTATCGCAGGCAGCTCTGAGATTATATGTTAAATGAAACTTATTAGACTTCAACAAGCTGGCATTAGTGAAAATGTTTAATTTGCTGTGTTATGGATACACATAGTTTAGGCGCCCAACTTCATGAATGAATGAATGAAAGAGTGAATGAATGGATGAATGAGTGAATGTACAGCCTCCAAATCTCATTTTTTCACAATATAAAAGGGTGCAATTAAATTAATTAAAGTCCATACAGATTTATTTTCATAAATTCAGACTTTAGATCTTACCTTTCTGTTCGAGTTGATTCCTGGCTGGCTTCTTTGTGTTGTAGAACCTTAGCAGCAACTGTACTTCCAAGGCTTTAGTTCCAGTTCAATCCACTTAGCAGCACATTCTTCAGACTTCTTAATGCTTTTCTCACTAAATTCAATTGCCCTGCTGCAAGTGTCCACGACGTGTATTCCACAGAACGACAAGGATCCTTCATCGGAATCTCCAGTAAAAACCGGCATCAGTAGAAGTACGGTGTTAAAGAAGGAACTGCAGATGCTGGGGAATCGAGGGTCCACAAAAGGCTGGAGAAACTCAGCGGGTGCAGCAGCATCTAAGGAGCGAAGGAGATGGGCGACGTTTCGGGTCGAGACCTACTATCAGCCATGTTGTGTGCTCCCTGCCTAGCTACCCTGCGTGTGATTGACCAACTGGCAATACAACTCAATGTTAAACGTGCTTTGATCGGACTCAAAATACCCGAAACATTTCCGGTTTTCCCCAATTTAATAAAAAAATGTGCAAGTCCGGTCCCTGGCGAGTTTCAGGGGATGATTTATATAATATTGATACACAATATGCGAAATTTTCATGTAGTTCTGTGTCTTGGGTCACGAAACATTAGAATAAAGCTCCTCGGCCCACAGCCTATATATATTTAAGAGAAAGGAAAAAAAATCAAACTTTAATTCCAACCGCGCTTATAGTTTCCATTTTAACTAATTCTAAGTAATCCAATTAAAAGTAATTGGTAACAATTAGTAATAATTATTAGTAGTAACGAGTAATTATGATTAGTATTTGTCAGTTGTTAATGTTAATAGTAAATATGAGTATGGTATGTCCATAGGGAAAACATTGCTCAACAATCCTTGTCCAATTTCATTTGTCCTTAAATACAACAGCTTAAGTTCCATCAGATCTTTACAAAGTCACGATGTTCGGTGACGTCAGGTATTTTGTGAGCAATGTTCAGTCATCGGTCATATTCTCGATGTTCTGGGAGAAATCCAATGCATCCTTATGGTTAGCGAAGATGCGTTCCTTCTTCCTGTAGGTCACTCTTAATGTTGCCGGGTACATCAGGCCGTACCTCAGACCTGGTACATCCTTGAGTATTCTCCTTGTCTCTGTAAACGGCACTCTCTTCCTGGAGACCTCCACAGGATAATCTCGATAAATGCTGATCTTGTCTCCTTCATATGTGAGATTCCTGGTACGAACAATTTTCTTCATCATGTCATCCAGTACATGGTCGTATCGCGCCTTCACTATCACTTGTCTTGGTGGGGCGTCTGCCCGTGGACGGCGTCTCAGTGCTCTATGTGCACGACCTAGTAGAGGTTTTTGATCCAGATTTAAGACTTTTTGCAATAAGTCTGCAGCGAATACGCGGGGGTCTCGGTTCCCCTCTTTTCCTTCTTGGATGCCGACGATTCTTAAATTCTGGCGCCTCTGATGTCCTTCCAGTTCAGTACATTTTTCAGTTATTTTACTCAGTAAGTCTAATAGACGTTGATTTTGTCTGATAAGCTGTTTTGTAGATTTGGCATTATTTGCAGCAATCTCCTCTAAATGAGTTATTGCTATATTTTGTTGGTCCAATGTCTTATCGATGGGATTCAACCTATCATTAAAGCTGGACTCCGAGTTGATTTTAACATCTATCTCCTCAATCTGTTGAGCCAGCCTTTCTTCCGTTTCGTTCTTCCATGTATCCAATAGTTCAAGGACAGTGGTATTGATTTCTTCTTTCATTTCCTCCTTAAATTCTTCTTTAAAAGTGTGAAGTTCTTCTTTAAAATTCAGCTTCTCATTAAAATTCTTCAATTGTTCCTTTATATTTTTAATTTCTTGTGATAGGAATTTTCTATCAGATTTTTTGGACTTTGGTTTCTTTGATACATCTTCTTGGGATGACATTGTACCCGAGTCCGAGGCTTCAGTCGGGCCTACTTCTTCCGGCGCTTGCTTAGGCTTAACAGCTTGGGGGGAGGGGGGTATGTTGCATAGACATACCACCGGAGTCGCACGCCTGATGACGTCACTCACGCGTTGCAGGCAGCCGGTGCAATAACAGCAGGTAAGTCCCGTTCTTTTCCCCGTTTTCAGCAGATTTTGCATGGAGCTAACTGGCGCTGGTCTCTAGCCCTCCATAGCGCCAGTGACAATTTGGCAAACATTTTACAACCAACACATTTTCTGAAAACTCTTTAAAAGCCAAGGCAATTTGGCAAACACTTGACAACCAACACATTTTCTGAAAACTTTTGAAAAGCCAAGACAATTTGGCAAACACTTTACAACCAACATATTTTCTGAAAACTCATTAAAAGCCAAGACAATTTGGCAAACACTTTACAACCACATCGAGGGGACTCACCGTCGAACAGACATGCGTTTAGTGTTATTCGCAGCTCAGAGAGCCATGATCCTCTTGCTTCCTCCGTCTCGCAGGGACCGAGTGAGGCACGACACTTACGGGTTTTATAGTCCCTCCCCCCTGCCGCCAGCGGGGGCAGCAGGGAGAATGGTGACATTTTTAAAAACATTAATAACTCTGATTTTTCATCGATGGGAAAAATCCTCCGGTCCCATCCGGCGGAGGGGGCCTCTGAGCGAGGTGGCCAAAAATGACGGCCGTAAGTGCCGGTGTTCTTTCAAAAATCACAAAACAGAAAGTCAAAATGCGGTCAAGATCTTAGTTTTAGTAATATAGATAAAAGGACAGGACAAGCTAGATGCAGGAAAAATGTTCCCAATGTTGGGCAAGTCCAGAACCAGAGGCCACAGTCTTAGAATAAGGGGGAGGTCATTTAAGACTGAGGTGAGAACTTTTTTTTTCAGCCAGTGAGTTGTGAATTTGTGGAATTCCCTGCCACGGAGGGCAGTGGAGGCCAAATCACTGGATGAATTTAAGAGAGAGTTAGATAGAGCTCTAGGGGTTGGTGGAATCAAGGGATATGGGGAGAAGGCAGTCACGGGTTATTGATTGGGGACGATCAGCCATGATCACAATGAATGGCGTTGCTGGCTCGAAGGGCCGAATGGCCTCCTCCTGCACCTGTTTTCTTTGCTTCTATGTCTCCGGAGAGAGGAGGAGAACTTCTTCAAGGTAGACACACCTTGAGAAGATTTCGCAACGGAGTAGAGGCAATGTTTAAGAAGGAACTGCAGATGCTGGAAAAACGGAGGGTAGGAAAAAATACAGGAGCAACTCAGATATTAGTATCATTTGTCACATTGTCTAGGCCACCGGTGGCCAACAAGCTGGGCTCCGTGCCGGATGGCAAGGAGAGGCTGGAAGCCGACTGCAAGGGAGATGCCGGCAAGACAAGGGAGAGCCTGCGCCGACCAAACTCCCTGCGGCTTCCGAAATGCCGCTCCCTCAACATGGGCTCAGGTAACGGGAGCATCAATCTAGCAATGTCCTGGGACAGGTGAGGTGGTGTGTCACACACTATCCCTTCCCCCCCACAGTCTGGGACAGGTGAGGTGGTGTGTCGCACACTATCCCTTCCCCCCACACTCTGGGACAGGTGAGGTGGTGTGTCTACCCCCTTAAACACACCATTAGCTAACCCAATACTATTTCCCGCCTAATGAAAAATTCTTTCAGTTCCTCTACCCCCTTAGATCCTCTGTCCTCCAGTACATCTGGGAGATTGCTTGTGTCTTCCTTAGTGAAGACAGATCTGAAGTACCTATTCAACTCTTCTGCCATTTCCTTGTTGCCCATTCTCATTTTGCCCGTGTCAGCCTTCAAGGGACCCACATTTGACTTTGCTACTTTTTTTCCCTTAACATTTCTAAAGAAGCTTTTACAGTCCTTCTTTATATTACTGGCCAGCTTCCCCTCGTACTTCATCTTTTCAGCCCGTATTGCCCGTTTTGTTTACTTCTGTTGTCCTATGAAAGTTTTCCAATCCTCTGGCTTCCGGCTACTCTTTGCTGTGTTATACATCTTTTCTTTTAGTTTTATTCTATCCCCAACTTCTCTCGTCAGCCATGGTTGCCTCCTACTCCCCTTACAATCTTTCTTCCTTTTTGGAATGATATGATCCTGCATCTTCCGGATTATTCCCAGCGGTTCCTTTACCTCGAGTTCTCTTATCATATCTGGTTCATTGGACAACACTAAATCCAGAATTACCTTTTCTTTGGTCGGCTCCATTACAAGCTGCTCTAAGAATCCATCTCGGAGGCTTTCTACAAACTCTCTTTCTTGGGGTCCTGAAACAACCTGATTTTCCCAGTCTACCTTCATATTGAAATCCCCCATCACCACAGAGGCATTATCTCTCCTCTAGTCCCTCTCCTCTTGTCTTGCCCCTGCTTCTTGCCTGCTCCCCTCTCCTCTTGGCCACTTCCCTCTTGCCTTGCCCCCCCCCCTTGCCCCCTGCAGGTCTGTGCGAGGACTCGGAGAACACGGGGACCCCCCCGGATGAGACTGCGGGCGGGCGGAGAACCCGGAGTTCCAGCTCCAGCTTCGGGAGCCTCCACTCCAAAGTCCCGGGTGAGCGACGGAACTTTTACCCTCCTTCACCTCGGGCCCGTGTCCTTTGGTCCTCAATTCCAGGAGGAGGCCATTTGGCTCTTCGAGCCAACACCGCCATTCATTGTTATCATGGCTGATCGTCCCCAATCAATAACCCGTGCATGCCTTCTCCCCGGGAAAAGTAAGGATGACGAAGGAAACAGGCCGTTGTTAGCTGTGGGCTAGGTGAAAACCAGTTACAGACAACGAGACTCGACAAGTCAACTTTGAAGCAAGAATAACAAGAGGAATCGAGTAAAGGAGCCAATAGGTCCTTCTGCAGTTGTACAGGGCCCTAGTGAGACCACATCTGGGGTATTGTGTGCAGCTTTGGACCCCTAATTTGCGGAAGGACATTCCTGCTATTGAGGGAGTGCAGCATAGGTTCACCAGGTTAATTCCAGGGATGGCGGGACTGTCTTATGCTAAGAGAATGGAGCGGCTGGGCTTGTATACTCTGGAGTTTAGAAGGATGCGAGGATATCTTATTGAAACATAAGATTATTAAGGGGTTGGACACGCTAGAGGCAGGAAACATGTTCCCGATGTTGGGGGAGTCCAGAACCAGGGACCACACAGTTTAAGAATAAGTGGCTAGCCATTTAGAATGGAGACGATGAAACACTTTTTCACACAGAGAGTTGCGAGTGTGGAATTCTCTGCCTCAGAGGGCGGTGGAGGCCAGTTCTCTGGATACTTTCAATAGAGAGGTAGATTGGGCTCTTAAGGATAGTGGAGTCAGAGGATATGGGGAGAAGGCAGGAACAGGGTACTTTTTGGGGATGATCAGCCATGATCACATCGCATGGCGGTGCTGGCTCGAAGGGCCGAATGGCCTACTCCTGCACCTATTGCCTATTGACATTTTGGGTCCAGACCCTTCAGACTGATATGGGGGTGGGGGGTGGGGGGGGGAGCGGGAAGAAGAAAGGAAGAGGCAGAGAGTGGGCTGAGGGAGAGCTGGGAAGGAGACTACCTGAAATCGGAGAAGTCAATGTTCATACCGCTGGGCTGTAAACTACCCAAGCAAAATATGAGGTGCTGCTCCTCCAATTTGGTGTGGGACACTCTGGCAATGGAGGAGGCCCAGGACAGAAAGGTCAGATTCGGAATGGGATGGGGGAGTTGAAGTGCCGAGCCACCGGGAGATCAGGTTGGTTATTGCGAACCGAGCGGAGGTGTTGGGCGAAGCGATCGCCCAGCCTGCGCTTGGTCTCGTCGATGTATAAACGTCTACTACCATAGTACCATCATGATACCCCCAGCTTTAACTGGCCTCCTGGTGGGGGAAAAATGGACTTGGTCTCAGATCTGGGAAATTCAGGCCTCGAAACCCAAAAGAGAGAGATTTTCTCCAACTCATTTTTTAATTAATTTTCCAAAAAGTGATGACAAATCGGCAAAGGATTATTCCATTGATACGGGATTCACCGACAGAGATTCACGGGTTGGATACGGAGACAGGGGGGCGATCGACCTGGATGTTGTCGGGTAGATATTCAAGGGTATCGTTCAAATCATCTTCACCCAGCCTGTCGTGACGTCCCCTGGTAACAGAGACCTGCGGAGAGAGTGATACTTAAAAAAAAAGACTTTATTCAAGTAATCAATATATAGAATACAGGAACCGTGCAAAAACATAATTCATCCTACATTCTCGGAGGTTATACTTTCATTAGTCAGGTTAGGTTAGGTAAGGGGCAGGTACCTCCTGGGTGCCCTTGTACACCGGTCACTGAAAGTTGGCGTGCAGGTACAGCAGGCAGTGAAGAAAGCTAATGGAATGTTGGCCTTCATAACAAGAGGATTTCAGTACAGGAGTAGAGAGGTTCTTCTGCAGTTGTATAGGGCTCTGGTGAGACCACATCTGGAGCATTGTGTGCAGTTTTGGTCTCTTAATTTCAGGAAGGACATCCTTGTGATTGAGGCAGTGCAGCGTAGGTTCACGAGATTGATCCCTGGGATGGCGGGACAGTCATATGAGGAAAGATTGAAAAGACTAGGCTTGCATTCACTGGAGTTTAGAAGGATGAGGGGGGATCTTATAGAAACATATAAAATTATAAAAGGACTGGACAAGCTAGATGCAGGAAAAATATTCCCAATGTTGGGCGAGTCCAGAACCAGGGGCCACACAGTCTTAGAATAAAGGGGAGGCCATTTAAGACTGAGGTGAGAAAAAACATTTTCACCCAGAGGGTTGTGAATTTGTGGAATTCCCTGCCACAGAGGGCAGTGGAGGCCAAATCACTGGATGGATTTAAGAGAGAGTTAGATAGAGCTCTAGGGGCTAGTGGAATCAAGGGATATGGGGAGAAGGCAGGCACGGGTTATTGATTGGGGACGATCAGCCATGATCACAATAAATGGCGGTGCTGGCTCGAAGGGCCGAATGGCCTCCTCCTGCACCTATTGTCTATTTCCTATTTCTACTGCTTCACCTCTGCTCTGGAACGGCCAAAGGGTGGACTTGGCTGGACTCAAAATCTCGTGGAACAAGAGATGGAAGTGTGACTTGGGTCTGAGGAGCAGGGTTTCAAAAGGAAGGGTCTCGATCCAAAAGGTCACTCATTCCTTCCCTCCAGAGATGCTGCCCGAGTTACTCCAGTATTTTGTGTCGATCCTTAAATGACTCTTGGATCTTGTTAGCAGCTGGACAGACATACCTCATCATCATCATCAGCTTCTGTTGAACGGAACTCTTCGCGCTCCTCAAGGTGAACCTCAGTGTCCTAGAGCGACAGAGAAGGTGTGGTCAAAGATCCTGGAGCGGAGCAAGATAGACCACACTGGACTGACGTGTAGTACGCAACAGAGTGTAACTTCCGCCATTTTAGTAACCCCGACCGTATCTTTGACCCGACCCGACTTCAGTTAAAACGGCACATACCTTGTACAGGGAGGAACTGCAGATGCGGGTTTAAACCGAAGACAGACACAAAAGGCTGGAGTAGCTCAGCGGATCAGCCAGCATCTCTGGAGAGAAGGAATAGGTGATATTTCGGCTCAAATTTTTCGATAGCAGCCATCACCCGTTTGATGTCATCCTTCGCCCTGCTCCTGGTCTCGGCCCGCACCGATCTGCGAGCGTGTGTGCGTGTGTCGGAGTCTGAGGGGAGAGGCGCCAGCACCAAGAGCGAGCGAACGCGCAGACAGACGGATCTTTGCGTGTGGTATCGCATAGCATCCTGGACAATACAGCTCACCCCCTCCGTGACACACTGGTCAACCTGAGGAGCACCTTCAGCAACAGACTGGTTCCACCGAGATGCAGCACAGAACGCCACAGGAGGTCCTTCTTCCCGGTGGCGATCAAACTGTATAACTCCTCCCCCTTCTGTCGTGGGGTCGACTAAGACCGACTCACCCCCCCCCCCCCCCCACAATCTTTGCACATCCCCAATCCTTTCGACTAGTCACTTTAATTTCATGTTTCGTGTATCTTGTTGTGTTTTATGACTATTAAGGTGAAGTGGCTGGGCTTGTTTACAAGGTTAATTCCCGGGACGGTGGGACTGTCATATGCTGAGAGAATGGAGCGACTGGGCTTGTACACTCTGGAGTTTAGAAGGATGAGGGGAATCTCATTGAAACATATAAGATTGTTAAGGGTTTGGACACGCTAGAGGCAGGATACATGTTCCCGATGTTGGGGGAGTCCAGAACCAGGGGCCACACATTTACGAGGGTTATGCACTTCCCCATGCTATCCTGCGTCTGGATCTGGCTGGTCGTGACCTGACAGACTACCTCATGAAGATTCTAATAGAACGAGGGTACTCTTTACGGGGTAAGCCATTTAGAACGGAGATGAGGAAACACGTTTTCACACAGAGAGTCGCGAGTCTGTGGAATTCTCTGCCTCAGAGGGCGGTGGTGGCCGGTTCTCTGGATACTTTCAAGAGAGAGCTAGATAGGGCTCTTAAAGATAGCGGAGTCAGGGGATATGGGGAGAAGGCAGGAACGGGGTACTGATTGGGGATGATCAGCCATGATCACATTGCATGGCGGTGTTGGCTCGAAGGGCCGAATGGCCTACGCCTGCACACCTCAGGTTTGATCCAGACTACAGCTGCTGTCGGTACGGAGTTTGCACGTTCTCCCCGAGACCCGCGTGTGTTTTCTCTCACCTGTCCGGCCGAGTTATTCCAGCACTTAGTTTTGTTTAATTTAGAGATACAGCGTGGAAACAGGCCCTTCGGCCCACCGGGTCCGCACCGACCAGCGATCCCCGCACACTAACACCATCCTACACCCACTAGGGACAACTTTTACATTTACCAAGCCAATTAACTTTGGAGTCTTTGGAGTGTGGGAGGAAACCGAAGATCTCGGAGAAAAACCAACACAGGTCACGGGGAGAACGTGCAAACTCCGTACAGACGGCACCCGTAGTCGGGATGGAACCCGGGTCTCCGGTGCTGCATTCGGTGTAAAGCAGCAACTCTACCGCTGTGCCCTTACTATATATTTTTCTATTTTATTATTATTATTTTTTGTTTAAAAGGTTTTGTGGCTAGTCCACTACAAAATGAAATGGAGGTGAACTCACCAGGGAAAGGCGGTGTTTGTGTTTGCTATTGGTAGCCAAAGAATGGCCTTCCTCCGACAGGGCGCCAACTTGCTCGATCTGATCCAGGTGGCCCTGTAGATTGGGACAGAAACACATGCGATTTGGGGGTGGCACTTAAAGATAGCGGAGTCAGGGGAAACGGGGAGAAGGCAGGAACGGGGTACTGATTGGGGATGATCAGCCGTGATCACATTGAATGGCGGTGCTGGCTCAAAGGGCCGAATGGCCTACTCCTGCACCTGTTGTGTATTCCTTGGAACGCAGGAGACTGAGGAGTGGTCTTATAGAGGTGTGTAAGATCATGAGGGGAATAGAAAGGGTGAATGTACAAACTCCATTGCCCTTGGCAGGAGAAGTCAAGAGGCAGAGGGCATAGGTTTCAGTAGCGTTGCCAACTGTCCCGTATTAACCGGGAAATCCCGTACATTGGGCTAAATTGGTTTCGCCCTCGTCCCGTATTTGACTGCTGCTACTCGGGTCGAGGGGGACCGTCGGGTCGGAGCGCCGCATCCGGCCTCCGCCTCACCTGTCCCGACGTAGTGCAGCCCATGGAGTGCAGCAGCAGCAGCAGCAGCGCCTCGCCCGTGGCCCCGTCGGTCGGTCGGCAGCCCGGCCAGCTGACCGACCTTCGGACTTTCGCTGACCGCCGACACCACCACCACCACCACCACCCCTCCTTCTCACGGCCGATCGTTGGTTCACGAGTCGGACGGGACGCCGGACTATGCGCGCGGCCCCCGGGCCAAAAATCCTCAGCTGGCCCGCCGGTTGTGCAGTCCAGCACCCGGGCCAACTCATCATTCACCCAGCCACGGCCGGGTCAGTCAACGAATTGCCGTGGGGAATTTGTCCCCTATTTTGATCTTTTGTCCCTTATTTGGGAGTGAGAAAGTAGGCAACTCTATTCAGGAGACAGGAACGAGATTGAATAGGATCCAGAGAGGCTGCAGATAATTCACACAAGGAGTGCCCACACCACAAAGCTTTCTTACCTTCACAGTTTAAGAATAAGGGGTCGGCCATTTAGAACTGAGATGAGGAAAAACTTTTTCACCCAGAGAGTTGTGAATCTGTGGTATCAGCGAGTATGCAGACTAGAACACATGCACACATGAAAACTAGCGATTACTAAACAAATTTTAAAACTCCATGCTTTAAAAATGTTAAAATTAATGAATTATTTTTTGGTGTTTTAATCGAATGACATTTTTTTTTTTTTAACTTCAGATTTTAAAACTTCTGAATGGTAAAAATAATGAAGTTTTTTGTTTTAAACGAATGAATTTTTTTTTTCAAACATCAGAATTAAAAGTGTCAGAATTTAAAATGTTAAAACTAATTAATTATTTTGTTGGTGTTTTAAACAAATGACTTTTTTTTCAAACTTCAATATTTAAAATGTTAAAACTAGTGAAATATTTTTTTGTTTAAAAAAAATTTTTTTTTTTTCAAACTTCAGAATTTAAAATATTAAAACGAATTAATTATTTTTTGGCGTTTTAAACAAATGAATTTTTTTTTAAACTTCAGAATTTTAAATGTTAAAACTCGTGACGTTTTTTGTTTTAAACAAATTATATATTTTTCCAAACTTCAGAATTTAAAACTTCAGAATTTAAAATGTTAAAACGAATTAATTTTTTTTTTTTGGTGTTTTAAACAATTGACAATTTTTATTTTTAAACTTCAGAATTTAAAATGTTAAAACTAGTGAAGTTTTTTGTTTTAAACAAATTATATATTTTTCCAAAACTTCAGAATTTAAAACTTCAGAATTTAAAATGGTAAAATGAAATAATTTTTTTTTGTGTTTTAAACAAATGAAAATTTTTTTCCAAAACTTCAGATTTTAAAATGTTAAAACTAATGTCAACTACGCCTTTCCAGTTGCAGCTCCTAGAGTGTGGAACTGCATCCCTCTTCCCATCAGAACTGCCTCCTCCATAGACTCTTTTAGGTCGAAACATAAAACTCATCTTTACTCTCAAGCCTTTCTTGACGTCCTCTGAGAGAGGGGTATATGTATGTACTTAATCTATCGACCACTGTTGTATAACGTTACTACCTCTACCAATGTAAAGCACTTTGGTCAACGAGAGTTGTTTTTTAAATGTGCCCTAGAAATAAAAGTGACTCGACTTGACTAATGAAATGAAGTTTTTCGCTTTCAACGAATTATATTTTTTCTTCAAACTTCAGATTTTAAATGTTCAGAATTTAAAATGTTAAAACTAATTTTTTTTTATTTATTTTTTTGGTGTTTTAAACAAATGAAATTATTTTTTTCCAAACTTCAGAATTTAAAATTTCAAAATTAAAAATGTGAACACTAATGAAATAAAGTTGGTTTTAAACTAATTATATCTTTTTTTCAAACTTCGGGAATTTAAAACATTTAAATTTTTATTATTTTGCTTTAAACTAATGAAATTTGTTTCAAACTTCAGAATGTAAAATGTTAGAACTAATGAAAGAAAGTTTTTTGTTTTAAACAAATGCATTTTTTTAACTTCAGGATTTAAAACAATTAAAATTTCAGAATTTTCTTTTAAACTTCAGGATCTTTACAAATTTCAGAATTTCCAATTTAAGAAAAAGTTCAGAATATTCAAAAATTAAAAACTTTGCAATTCTCAAAATATCCAGAATTCAAAACCACATCTGCAAGAATGACTGGTGGTCACCACAGACTTGCTGGGTTAAAGTAAAACTTCAAGACTCCACTTTAAAAAAGACCCCCTAATAGAGTCCCTTCAAATAAAAAATCCCCTCCAAATGAAACCTCAAAACCCTTAACAACTTCCAGGGTAGGCTGGAACAAATTGCAGCACGAACAACACTTAACATCTCAACATCTTCCTTACCAGCATTGCAGGCCTAAGATCTCAACTCTCAATGTGGGTGAGTGTTATCGCAGATCAATTGACTCTCATTAACTGCAGCCAGTGCCACTTGCCCACGGGACACGTATGTTACTGGCTGGCATTGAATTCTTAAAGTGGTCCACCTTGCTTTGATGCGGCATAGGTTTCACCCTGCACCTCCTCCAACCTCATCTATTTGCAACCCTCTGCTCTAGGGGGTCACTGCTCTACATCAGTGAGACCAAGCGCAGGCTTGGCGATCGCTTCGCCCAACACCTCCGCTCGGTTCTATCGCACTAACCAACCTGATCTCCCGGTGGCTCAGCACTTCAACTCTCCCTCCCATTCCCAATCCGACCTTTCTGGCCTGGGCCTCCTCCACGGCCAGAGTGAGTCCCACCGCAAATTGGAGGAGCAGCGCCTCATATAAACTGCTTGGGCAGTCTGCACCCCAGCGGTATGAACATTGACTTCTCCTTTCAGGTAGTCCAGCTTTCCTCCCACCTTCCCCTCCCCTCTTCCCAGCTCTGCTACAGCCCACTGTCCTCCCGCCTCTTCCTATCTTCTTCACCGCACCCACCCCCACCCCAAACATCAGTCTGAAGAAGGGGCTTCGACCCGAAACGTCACCTATTTCCTTCTTTTTCCAACTCACCTGCTGAGTTTCTCCAGCATATTTGTCTACCTCAATTCCTGACGTGGGGAGTAGCTGCAGATCAGTTTACACCGAAAATAGATGCAAAAAGCTGGAGTAACTCCCAGCGGGACAGCAGCACCTCCTGGTACAAATGCAATGGGCAACGTTTCGGGTCGAGACCCTTCTTCATGCTGTGAAACGTCACCCATTCCCCTTCCAACCCATAGAAGCTGCCTGTCCTGCTGATTAATCCGGAATATTGCGTCTAAACCTTTGATTTGGAGTGAATTATTGTGGTTATTAAAAGAAAACGATAGAGAGTAACAATTGATAGAAAATGCGTTTTAAACCTGACCACGGTGCTGTCTGCACTGTTCCAAAACCTGACAAACGGTTGCTTCTGAATGGATTTTGTACTTCTCCCTGATAGATTCGCGTGGGGTTCTTCTCCTAGCTCCGGTTTCCTCCCACATCCAAACACGCGCATCATTAGAAGGAGGTTAAATATGGGCACGAAACATATTAAATTGTCCCTAGTGTGTGAAGGATAGTGTAGTATGCTGAGCCAGCATGAACACAGATCGCCGAAGGCCTGCTTCTGTTCTTAATCTCTAAACTAAACTACCAAAGTATATGAGTTTTTGGTTTGCCAGTGGTTTTACCACTTAGCATTAAAACCAATGTTTTTGAACATTGTATTGTCATTGTTTGCACTAATTATTTTTGATTTGTAATGTGTGTGTATATGGTGTGTGTGAGTGTGTGTGTGTATTATATGTGTG
The DNA here is from genome assembly GCA_035221665.1 of Okamejei kenojei. Taxonomy (NCBI): domain Eukaryota; kingdom Metazoa; phylum Chordata; class Chondrichthyes; order Rajiformes; family Rajidae; genus Okamejei; species Okamejei kenojei. The sequence goes on from CM069160.1 coordinate 13,429,741, forward strand.
GAGTGGATATGATGTTGTGTATATGTGTGTGTGTTTATATGTGTGTGTGTGTGTATATAGATATGTGTGTGATTGTGTGTGTGTGGATAAGTGTGTGTGATGGAGTGGTGTATGGATTGTGTGTGTGGTGGATTATGGTTTGTGTGTGTTGGATTATGTGTGTGGTGTATGGATTGTGGGTGTGTGGATATGTGTGTGTGTGTGTGTGTAGTATGGAATATGTGTGTGTGGGATATGTTGTGGGGTGTGTGATATGTGTGTGTGTGTGTGTGGATATGTGTGTGTGAGTATTGGATATGTTTGTGTGTGTGTGTAGGATTATGTTGTTGTGTGTGGATATGTGTGAGTGTGGTGGATATGTGTGTATGGTGTTTGTGTGTGTGTGTGTGATTAAGTGTGTTGTGTAAATGGATATGTGTGTTGTGGTAAGTTGTGTGTTGTGTGGATATGTTTGTTGTATGGATGTTGTGTGTGTGTGTGGATATGTGTGTGTGTATGGTAGTGTGTGTGTGTGTGGAATATGTGTGTGTGTGTGTGGATATGTGTGTGTGTGTGTTGTGTGTTTGTGTGTGTGTGTGGTGGATTTATGTGTGTTGTTGTATGCGATGTGTTGTGTGTGTGGATATGTGTGTTGATAAGTGTTGGTGGTGTGTGTATTATGTGTATGTGAGAATATGGGTTGTGTGGTATATGTAATGAATAATATAACGTGTGTTATCGTGTAGACTTGTGTGTAATATGTATGTGGTACACACATGCGGAGAAACTCAGCGGTTGCGCAGCATCTACGGAGCGAAGAAAGTGGGTGACGTTTACGCCCGAAAACCCTTCTTCCGACCGTGTATGTGTTTGTGTGTATTGTATGGTGTATACGTTGTGTATGATATGTTATGTGTGTGTGTTTGTATGTGTGTGTATATATAAATATATATAATATATTATATATATATAATATATATATATATATATATATATAATGTGTGTGTAGTTACGTGTACGTGTGTAGTGCGCTGTCCCGCTGAGTACACCAGCATTTGTGTCATCTTCCGTTTTAAACCAGCATCTGCAGTTCCTTCCCGACGAACGGTTCTTCTTCCATTGCATTCGTTGATTTTGCAAGTAGCTATGTTGTGTCAGTTTCGGCAGAGTAAATAGTAAGCACATCAGTTGGGTTCATGATGATCACACAGCTGTCACTTGTACAACGGAACCCCAGAGACGCAGGTGTGTCTTGTCTGACCGTTCTTCACAGAACGGTTACATTTCTCCCTCCTCCCCTCATCACCCCTCTCTCATTCACCTGTTCTTTCTTCCTTTCTCCTCCTCCTCCTCTCTTCTCCTCCCCATCGTCCTCCCTCCTCCCTCCTCTCTCCTCTCTCCCCCTCCTCCCTATCATCACTCCCCTCTCACCTCCCCTCATCTCTCCCTTCGTCTCTCTCCTTTCTCCTTCACCCTCCTCTTCTTTCTCCTCCCCCCCGCGCTTCCTCTCCTCCCCCCCCCTCCCTTCTCCTCCCCTCTCTCCCCTCATCTCTCCTACCTCACTCTATTTCTTTCTTCTCCTTTTCCCCGCGTCTCATCATCTCTCCCCTCCTCTTCTCTTCCTCTCCTCTCCCTCCTCTCGCTCTCCCTCCTCCTCGCCCACCCCTCTCCTCTCCTCTCTCCTACGCTCCCCGTCCCATTTTTTCTTTTCTTTCCCTCACTTTCTTTCTCCTCTCCCGCCCTCTCTCGGTCTCCCCTCTTCTCCCCTCTCTCACCCTCCCTCTCTTCCATTCCTTGTTCCCCCTCCTTATTCCTTCTCCTCACCTCCCCCTCCTCTCGACTCAATCTCCCCTCTCTCTCTACTCCCTCTCTCTCGCCCTTCTACTCCCGTCTCTCTCCACGTTCCCTCCCTCTCTCCCTCCCTCTCTCTCCTTCTCTCATCCCTTCTTCTCTTCTCTCAGTCCTCCCCTACCTCCATCTGGGCTTCCTTCCCCTCTATTTTAATTTCTCCTCCCCTTCTCCTCCTTTTTCCCTCCTCTCCCCCTCTCTACTCTCCTCCCCCCTCCCGCTCCCCACCCTCCTCTCCTCTCCTCGCTCTTCTCCGTCTCCTCTCTTCTTTCTCTTCTCCTCCCGCCCTCTCATTTTTCCTCCTTCACCTTATCTCCTTCCCCTCTCCCCTCTCCAGGCCGCTCATCTCCTTCTTCTCGTTTTCCCTTCTCTTTGTTCTCCTATTTCTCCTTCTCCTGACCCCTATCTCCCCTCCGGACCCCTCACTCGTCCGTTCCTCATTTCTTTTTCTCCCATTTCTCATTTCTCCCTCCCCTCCTCTCCTCACTCTTCCTCCTCCTCTCTCTCCTCCTACCCCTCCTCTCCTCCCTCTTCTCGCTGCCTACTCTCTCCTCTCCCGTCTCCTCTCCTCCGCTCTCGTTCCCTTTCTCTCTCCCCTCTCTCTCTCCTCCTTCCCTCTTCTCTCCCGCCACCTTACCTCCTCCCTTATCACCTCCCCTCTCTCTCTCCCTCTCTCCCCCTCCTCTACTCTGGGCTCCCCTCCCCCTCATCCCTCCTCTCCATTCATCTCTCTTATCCTCCCTCCATATCTCTCTTCTCCTCCCCCTCTCTCCGCTCTCTCTCTCTCCTCTCCTCTCCCTTCCTCCTTCTTTCTCTTCCTCTCCTCCTCCCCTCTCTCCTCCCCTCTCTCTCACACATCCACTCCGGCTCTCTCTATCTCTCTCCCTCCCCTCCCTCTCATCTACCTCTTACTTCTCGTTCCTCCCCTCCCTCTCTCCCCCCAGACATTTCTCCTTCTCCCCCTTCTCTCCTCCTCATCTCTCCGTCTTCTCCTTCTCTCTTTCTATTTCCTTGTCTCTCCGCCCCCTCTCTCCTGGCGCTTCCTCCCTTTCCCCTTCTTTCTTTCTTTCTCCTTTCTCCTTTTCCTCCTTTTTCCCCTCCCTTCTTTCTTTCTTCCTCTCTTTCTTTCTTGTCCTCCTCTCCTTTCCTCCCTCATACCCCGTCTCGCCTCCCCTCGTTCTTCCTCCTCCCCTCCCTCCCCTCTATTTCTCTCCTCTTTCCTTTCCCTCCTATCCCTCTCTCCCTCTCCTCTCTCCTCTCTATCTCCTATTCCTCCCTCTGCCCCCTCCACTCTCTCCTCCCCCTCTCTACTCCTCCTTTTCCCCTCCCTCCTTTTTCGCCGTCTCCTCCCCTCTACCTCCCCCTCTCCTCCGTCCTACCTCTCTCCTCTCCCCATCTCCATCCCCTCCCCTCTCTCCTCACCTCACCCTTCCCCTCTCATCTCCCCTCTCCTCCCTCTCGGCTACTTCATCCCTTCCTCTCCCTTCCACCCTCTCTCTCCTATTATCTCACTCCCTCGACCTCTCTCTACCCTCTCGATCCCTCACCCCTCTCTCTTTTCATTTCTATCCCATCTTCTTTTCTTTTCTCTCCTCCCCCTCTCTCTCCTCCCTCCCTCCCCTCAGTCTGCCTCCCTCTACTACTTTTCAAGCTCT
>CM069160.1:13433722-13487694 GCA_035221665.1 Okamejei kenojei
CCCTGTGGGGGGGGGGGTGGTGCCGGGGGGGGGGGGGGGGGGACACCCCCCCCCCCCCCCCACGGGGGGGGGGGGGGCCACCCCCTCCCGTGCCACGGCCCCCTATTCCGACGGTGGTGGCACCGGAATCATCCGAGCCGCGAGCATGCCGGGGGGGTAAAGGGCCTGGTACGCGGACCCCTGCCCGTCGCGCGACGGGATTGAAAGCCCACCCGCACCTACTGGACCCGAGCCGCACCAGCCGCAGTGATGCCGCCGAGACACGGGAAACAAACGCTCGGGAAAGATATATTCGATCATGCGGGGAACCCACCAACCGCAGTCCTCCGCGAATAGCATGGAAAGCCAGGTGGAAGGTTATCCCCAGGCAGCAACCAACTCAAAGGATTCAATGCAACCCTCTCCAGCTTCGTTCTCGCTAATCAGCAGGGGCACACTGATACCAGAAAACGGTCTCGCCCGCAAGTGTGCAAGTAAAATAAAATCAAATATCAATTAAAACCAAATTCAAATCTCCCACCAAGGAAGTACACACCCTCCCCTATCTATAGTGCTCCAACAGAGCAGCAACCTCTGAGTACGCCGGCCTGCATCATGCCGGAGCTAGGGGCATACACACGTTAATGAAATGCAACGCATGCCATCCAGGCTCACGGCCAGATTGGAGCAAACGTCCGGGCACAACTTCCTCACTGTGTAAAACAGTTGGCAGAAAGTTCGGCCAACAGAAAGGCCACCCCACTCGAATCGAGCTGGGATGGTCCGCATGTAGACCCCGCCCCCCTCCCACTCCAGTCGGCCAGGTGTTTGCAGCACTAACAACAGTATGCGTCCGCTGCAGAAAACACAACCGCAATTTCCCCTCTCTAAGGACTGAAAAAGCGAATCGGCGAAAACCTCTGCTACTCCCGTTAAATTAAAATGTAGCTACTGTGAATGTGCAGCACACGAAATTGAGAGCCTCACACGATCCGCCAGACTCTCTCCTCTGAGGAACTCCAAAAAAGTCCCCAAAAACTGGCGCTTCTCTGAGTCAGGAAGAGCACTATCCCTTGTTGCAGAAGGGGATAGCCCGAGAGTCCTGATCAACAGCTGGCCAATCCTCCCACCGTGTTTTTTGCAGCATCCTTGTTTGTTCTAGGTACGACTTACTGTTGTTTTAGGAACTCTCGCACCTCACAGATAACTGTTGCATGAGACACAGCCTTGAGTCGGGCACATCGCCAACCCACTCGCACCTGAAACAACAAGCTTACCAGCGCACTCCCAGGGTCTTGAATCAAAAATCGAAAGACAGAACGCCTCCGAAAGGCACTAAGTCCCGCTACACAAACTGGCCCCATCACTCCCCCCTCCTCCGGCATGCCACCACCCCCAGGAGCAAGCCGGGGAAGGGTCCCGACAACGCCTGAGCGCAACAAGCAGCCCGCTGACTGGCTGGCTCCTGCACGCCTCCATCACCCTCCACTCTGGGCCTGGGAAGAAACAAAAAGAAGGGCACCCCAGGGTCTGTGGTGCACATGGCACCCTCGGAAACTGAAGGAGGATCACACGGACCCCGAACACCCCCCGACCGCCTCAGCACCAAAGAACCCCGCTCCACAGGCAACACCCAGATAAATCTCCTCTTGCCTTCAAACTCTCCCCTGCCGACTCAGCCGTGAGGCAGCACATCCCCCCACACCTCCATTGGCTCTGATAAGGAGCACAGAGTGGTCCACCAATGGCCCCCTGTAACCTCCCCCTTCGGGCTGACTCTGCGCAGACCCCCGTCTCAGGGGGAACACTACCAGGGGAGCTAACGCCCATCTCCACGTGCCAACTACCCTCAGAGTCTCCTGACACGGGGGACCTTCCTCCGACCACCCAAGGACACAATTACCAGGGGAGCTAACACACAACAACGCCCATCAATCTAGCTGCAACACCCTCAGTAGGTCTCTGAAACGAGGGACCGCGCCGACCCAGAGGACACACCCCCAGGGAGCTAACCTCAACTCCCATGAATAACCCTCAGAGGGCCCCTGAAACGAAAGGTGCAATCCTCCCTCCGAGACACAACACCAGAGGAGTCAACCGCAGCACATGGGGTGATAATTACCCGCAGAAGAGCCCTGAACACAGTGGTGGAAGGTCTGGAGAAAGACATCCCCCTAACTGTGGACGCCCCGCCCTTTCTCGTCCTCGCAGGCACTAACATCCGTTTGTCCCACTAGCTTTGGCAGTACGGTGACCTCCATAAACAGAATGTCTTTGGCCTCGCACACTATCCCCAGCCACTTTAACCACCCACACGTTTGCTTCCCTGACCCGTCTGAACCTCCTCAGCGCCTTGCTGGAACCACGAAGGGGCAAACTGCAACCTACTGGAGCTGACAGGCCCCCTTGGGGTGGTACAGAACTTGCAGTTGCGCACCCGATCAAAGCTCAGATGGCCGCGGACCCGCCACTGTTTCCACGGCTCGCGTAGGTCTGGACCTTCGGCCGCCCCCAGCCATCGCCAGCCTGACAGAGCACAATCCAGCTCCAAGTTAAGTTTCCAGAGACACACAGTCAAAGACTGGCACAGAAAGCAGAAACCCTCCAGCTGAAGCATAGGAAAGTCCCCAATTCGTCCACAAAGCGAGAGCAGCCTTTTGGGAAGCGCTATCCCCAGTCTATAGGCCGAGCATAAGTAGCGTCTTCACATTGAAGCCAGGCAGCCGCACTGTGCAATAATGACTTTAGGCAGAGAAACGGTGCAAAAAAAGACAATGACAACCGAAATTCTTCGTACCGCGATCTCCAGGCACTCCTTACAGTCCGCCACCGACAAACCGCACCCGCGACAATGTAGAGAAAAACTCAGGAATTTTCGCACCTAGTAGAGAAGCCGCGACCAAGAAAGTTTCACAATCCAACGATAAATTAAACTAGTAGCCTCTGTTCCTACTCCAACAGCAAAATCCTTGAAAGGCTGCTTCAAGCCTTCCAAAACCGCAGAGCTGAGAAGAAAAACAACCTCTCTCTCTCGCTCTCTTCGCTCTCTCCCTCCCTCCTCATCTCCTCTCATCTCTCTCTCTTCCTCTCTCTCCTCTCCCCTTCTCTCCTTCCACTTCCTCTATTGCCCACAACTCCCTTCCATTGCTGCCTTACCGCTTCGCTCTCCTCGCTCGCTCCTCCTCCCTCGCTCTCTCTCGCTCTCGCTCGCCGCTCTCCTCCCCGTCTTTCTTTCCCCTGCTCCTTTGTCTCCTCTCCACACACCCCCCCCACCCCACGCTCTCCTCCCCACATACGTGCTCGCGCTCCCACAGTATCTCGCCCTTCCTCCCTTTGTCTCGCCAACCTTTCTCTCCGCCTCCGCCTCAGTCGCGCGGTCCCGCCGCCTCCCCCCCTCCCGCCACTCTCTCTCTCTGCACTCTCCCCCCCCCTCAATCCCCCTATCACCTACCCAAGTCTCTCCCTCACCTCTCATCCAGCCCTCTCTCTCGCCCCCCCCTCTCCCCTTCGCGCTCTCCCTCTCCCCCGTTCGCCCAGTCCCCTGCCCGGCCCCAGAGAGAGGTGCACCAATACTGTGTACGCGGGGACAAGAGAGCATCTTCATGTTAAGAATGTCGGCTGGCTCGGTGACCGGGGTCCTGGAAGCCCCCCGGTGTGGTGCCGCATCTCCATCCGCAAAGGTGAGTGCCGCGTGGGCACAGTGGCCACTCGACCACCTCCACCCCCTTCTATACCCACCACCGACACCTCCCGCCGACCCACCACGACGCCACGGTTCCTGCCTCCCACGCCAAAGGGCCCCATCACACGGCAGCCAACCAGCCCTTCGGCCCACCCTGCCCCTGCTGACCCATCGAACAACCCAATCCACCAGTCCTAAGCCATCCCGGAGAGTTGCTGCCTCACACGCCAGAAATGGCCCGTTTCATCTCACGTCAGGCCATGTTTAGTGTTTGTATAATTTCGTATTATTTTTCGTTTCATTTTTGCTAATTTTCATTAGATTTCATTTAATTTTCGTTTAATTTTTGTTTAATTTGGCAGTAATTTTTTCGTTAATTTTCGTTTAATTTTCATTTCATTTTCGTTGTAATTTTCGATTTAATTCTTCATTACATTTGTCGTTTATTTTCATGACTTTTCCGGGGTAAATTTCGCTTAACTTCCATTTTTTATTTTCGGTAATTATCATTTATTTCTTCGTTAAGGTTGTTTAATTCTCGTTTAATTTTCGTTTAATTGTGCGTTTATTATTTATCTTTAATTTTCGATAGTTTTCAGTTTAGTTTTCAGTTAGTTTTTCGGTTAGTTTTGTCCGTCAGTTCAGGTTAACGTATAATAACACGCGGAAAACAGGCCCGCGAACCCACCGAACCCGCGCCGACCAGCGATCCCCACACACTAACACATCCCACACACACTAAGGGAACAATTTAACAATGCTACCAAGCCAATAAATAACCTACAAACCGGCACGTCTGCTTTCTGTGTGTGTGGCGTTTGCACGTCTCCCAGTGACCGCGTGGGATTTGCTCCAGGCGGGGCCTCCCCCCTGGAGTCCTCCCACATCCAAAAGATGTGCAAGATTGGTACATTAACTGGCTCGCTATGGGATGTGGAGGAAACCGTTCCTGGAGACAAACCCACGCGGTCCCTGTTGTTGTTGGGATTGGGATGAGAAAGTGGGATATCGGGAATGAGAGGGTGGATGGATGTCGTCCTGGATTGGTGGGCCGAAGGGCCTGTTTCCTTAATGGTATGACCATTTAAAAATCACTAAATGAATAATTCTCACCCTGGAGAGTGTAGGACCACAACACATATGAGCAGAATTAGGCCATTCGACCAATCAAGTCGATTCCGCCATTCAATTGTGGCTGATCTATCTCTCCCTCCTAACCTTCTCCCCATAAAACCCTGACAACCCGTACTAATCAAGAATCTATCTATCTCTGCCTTAAAAATATCCACTGACTTGGCCTCAACAGCCATACGTGGCAAGGAATTCCACAGATTCACCACCCTCGGACTAAAGAAATTCCTCCTCCTCTCCTTTCTAAAGGAACTCCTTTAATGCTGGAGGCTGTGCGAACCTCTAATCCTAGACGTTCCCACCAGGGGAAATACCTCTCCACAGCCAAGCTTTTCACGATCTGCAGTTCTGGACCCTCTCCAGAGCCAGCACATCCTTCCTCCAGAGATGGGTCCAAAAACTGCTCTCAATACTCCTAGGCTTAGCGCTAACGAAAAAACATTACGTGAATAGATGGAGCTAGGTTCGCCAACTTTCCAGACTCCAAATGAAGGGACGAGAGGCAAAATACGGACAAATTCCCACGGCAATTCGTTGACCGATACGCCGTGGCGGTGAAGATGAGTTTGCCCGGGTGCTGGACTGCACACAAAGGCCAGCTGGCGGGCCAGCTGAGGTGTTTGTTGCCCGGGGTCGTTGCGCAAAGTCCCGGCGCCCCGGCCAACTCCTGAACACGATGAGCGCCCCATGAGAAGGAGGGGTGGTGGTGGTGGCGGTCAGTGAAGGTTCCGGAGGTTGGACAGCTGGCCGGCTGGCCGAATTGACCGACGGGGCACCGGGATAGCTGCTGCTGCTGCTGCACTCCAGGGGCTGCACTAGGGTGGGACGGGTGAGGCGCGGGCCGGACGCAGGCGCTCCGACCCGACAGTTCCCTCGAACCGAGTAGTAGCGGTCAATAGACCATAGACAACCAGACCAGATAGGGTGCAGAGGAGCATTTGGCCCCTGCTAGCCAGCACCGCCATCCAATGTTTCCTGCCTCGAAGCGTCCAACCCGTAATAACTTGTAATGTTTCTATAAGAGCGCCGCTCGATCCTTCTAAATAAACTCGCAGAGTGCACAAGCCCAGCCACTCCATCTCTCAGCAGATGACATCCCCCGCCTTCTCTCCATAGATGCTACCTGTCCCCGCGGAGTTTACGCTCAGCATTTTGTGTCATCGTCACGATTTCCTGCATCAATTCATGGAGTGAAAACATGTGACAACTAAGCCTCCAGCACATCTGGTTCCCAACCCAAAACGGCACTATCCATGTTCTCCATGACCCCCGAGGCACACCAAGAGGATTATGTTTTTACAAAATGGCCACCAATTTCGCTCGCTCCCGGCCAGGGCGGGCAGTATGGTGGTCAGAGTGTGTGGGAGGTTGAGTCTGTGTATGAGGCGGCTGTTGGGTGAGTGAGTCCTGTGGTGGGGTGTGAAGTGTGTGTCTGAGAGTCAGTCTGTGTGTGTATAGGGGTTGCACATAATAACTTCTGAAACTTTTAGATGCTAAAGGAATGAAGAAAAACACAAGTAATGCTTTACTGTTGATGAAATGGCAGTGAGCAAACGCGATAATGTTCACTTCATTTTCAATGTAAGATGTGAGTCTGTGTGGTTGAGTCTCGGTGGTGTGTGTGTGAGTCTGTGTGAGAGAGTCTGTGTGTGTGAGAGAGTCTCTGTGTGTGTGTGTGAGAATCTGGTGAGGATCTGTGTGGCCGTGGTTCCGTGTCTCTGTGTCCGTGTCTCTGTTCCGTGTGTTGTGTGCGCGCGCGCATGTGTGTGTGTGAGTCTGTGTGTGTATATATGTGTGTGAGTCTGTGTCTGTGTGTGCGTGTGAGAGTCTGTGTGTGTGAGTGTCTGTGTGTGGTGGAGGGTGTGTGTGTGATCAACAAATAACAAATAGTACAAATAATACAGTCGTTCGTAGTTCCGAGCTTATTTGTTGTTTAATAGCCTTATGGCTATCAGGAAGAACCACATAACCATATAACCATATAACAATTACAGCACGGAAACAGGCCCTCTCGGCCCTTCCAGTCCGTGCCGACCATTTGTTTTCCCCTAGTCCCATCTACCTGCACTCAGACCACACCCCTCCATTCCCTTCACGCCCATATACCTATCCACTTTACTTTTAAATGTTAAAATCGATCCTGCCTCCACCACTTCTGCTGGAAACTCATTCCACACAGCCACCACCCTCTGAGTATAAGAAGTTCCCCCTCACGTTACCCCTAAACTTTCTGTCACCTTAATTCGCATGTCATGCTCCTCTTGTTTGAAATCTTCCCTACCCTCAAGGGGAAAAACGTATCCACGTCCAACTCTGTCCTATCCCTTTCATCAGTTTAAAGACCTCAATCAGTCCCCCCTTAACCTTCTGCGCTCCAAAGAATAAAGACCTAAACTTGTTCAACCTTTCTCTGTAACATAGTTGCTGGAACCCTGGCAACATTCTAGTAAATCTCCTCTGTACTCTCTCTATTTTGTTGACATCCTTCCTATAACTAGCGACCAAAATTGTACACCATACTACAGAATTGGTCTTACCAATGCCTTGGACAATTTTATAACATTACGATCCCTACTCCTATATTCAATGCTCTGATTTATAAACAGCACACCAAAGGCTTTCTTTACCACCCTATCTACATGCGATCCCACCTTCAGGGAACTATGCACAGTTATTCCTAGATCCCTCTGTTCCACAGCATTCCTCCAATTCCCTACCATTTACCATGTTACGTCCTATTTTGATTTGTCCTGCCAAGATGAGCACTTCACACTTATCCAGCATTAAACTCCATCTGCCATCTTTCAGCCCACTTTTTCCAAATGGCCCAATCTCTCTGTAGACCGTTGAAAATCTACTTCATTATCCACAACACCACCTATCTTTAGTATCATCTGCATACTTACTTATCCAATTTTCCACCCCATCATCCAGATCATTGATGTACATGACAAACTACAGTGGACCCAACACAGGTCCCTGAGGCACCCCACTGGTCACCGGCTTCCAACCTGACAAACAGCCATCCACCATTACTCTCTGACATCTCCCATTCAGGGCCACTGTTGAATCCATCTTGCTACTCCGCCATTAACACCCAAAGATTGAACCTTCTTAACCAACCTTCCATGGGGAACCTTGTCAAAGGCCTTACTGAAATCCATATAGACAACATCCACTGCTTTACACTCATCAATGTCCCTAGTTACCGCTTCAAAAAATTCAAGAAGGTTTGTCAAACATGACCTTCCAGGCACAAATCCATGTTGACTGTTCCTGATCAGACCCTGTTTATCCAGATGCTTATAATATTATCTTTAAGTATCCTTTCCATTAATTTGCCCACCACTGACGTCAAACTAATAGGTCTATAATTGCTAGGTTTATCGTTTGAACCCTTTTTAAACAATGGAACAACATGCGCATACGCCAATCCTCCGGCACTATTCCGTTTCTAATGACATTTGAAATATTTCTGTCATAGCTCCTGCTATTACTACACTAACTTCCCTCAATGTCCTAGGGAATATCCTGTCAGGACCTGGAGACTTATCCACTTTATGTTTTTCAAAAGTGTCAGTACGTCCTCCTCTTTGAATCTCATAGTTTTCATAGCTACTCTACTCTTTCCCCTTAACTCACCGAGTTCAATATCCCTTCTCCTTGGTGAATACCGAAGAAAAGAAATTGTTCAATATCTCCCTCATCACTTTTGGCTCTGCAGATAGCTGTCCATTATGGTTCTCTAATGTCCCAATTTTATCCCTCGTTATCCTTTTGCTATTATATAGCTGCAGAAACCCTTTGGGTTTACTTCACCTTTCTTGCCAAAACAACCTCATATCTTCTTTTAGCCTTCCTAATTTATTTCTTAAAGATCCTTTTACATTATTTTATACTCCTCTAGCACCTCATTTACTCCGTGCCTCCTATAATTATTGTAGATATCTCTCTTTTTTCGAAACAAGTGTCCAATTTCCCTTGTATATCAAAACGCCATGGCTCTTTCCCATTTTTACTAGAGAGCGCGCGCCTTTCAACCTATCAGGGACATAAAAGAGATTCTGTACTCTTACAATTTGCCCTTTAAATGTGCCTCCATTTTCTCTTTCTACATCCTTCCCATGAAACAAAGTGTCCCAATTCACTCCTTTAAAATCCTTACGCATTCCTCAAAGTTAGCCTTTCTCAATCAAAAATTCTCTACCCTAGGTCCAGTTCTGACTCTCTCCATAATTATATTGAAACTAATTGGTATTGTGATCACTGGTCCCGAAGTGCTCACCAAAACGCATACCTCCGTCACCTGACCTGCCTCATTTCCTAACAGGAGGTCCAGCACTGCCCCTTCTCTGGTCGGATACCTCTATGTACTGCTGCAAAAACTATCCTGCACACATTTTACAAACTCCAAACCATCTAGCCCACAATCACTACCACAAATTGTGAAATCTCCCACAATCACTACCTTGTTCTTACTACTAATATCTGCTATCTTCTTACATATTTGCTCTTCCAATTCACGCTCCCCATTTGGCGGTCTATAATACACCCCTAAAAGTGTTGATACACAACCGTTCCCACTTCTCAGTTCCACCCAAATAGCCTCCCTAGAACGAGCCCTCTAATCTATCCTGCCAAAGCACTGCTGTAATATCTTCTCTGACAAGCAATGCAACACCTCCCCCTCTGGTCCCTCCAATTCTATCACACCGGAAGCTAACGAAATCCTGGAATATTTAGTTTCCAATCACAGCCCTCCTGCAAACCATGTTTCCCTGATTGCCACAACATCATATTTTCCAGGTGTCAATCCAGGCTCTAAGTTCATCCACCTTACTTACAATGCTCCTAGCATTAAAATATACACATTTTAGAAACCCCACCATCCCTTATTCTCGGTCTATTATCTTTTTCATCGTTCTTCGCCTACATTTTGGATCCGAGTGCTTCCCTTCTCTGCCTCTTGCCCCACACCCTGACCCCTAGCCCCCTCTAACCCGAGTCCCTCCCCCCAGCCTTTTCTAGTTTAAAGGTCTCCCCTGTAGCCTTTGCAAATCACCCTGCCAGGATATTGGTCCCCCTCGGCTCAAGTGCAACCCGTCCCTTTGTGTACAGATCATGCCCTTCCCCAAAAGAGGTCCCAGTGATCAAGAAACTTGAATCCCTGCCCATTGCACCAGTCCCTCAGCCACGCATTTATCCTCCACCTCATTTCATTCCTACTCCCACTGTCACGCGGCACAGGCAGTAATCCTGAAATCGTTATCCTTTTGGTCCTTCTCCTTAACTTTCCCCCCAACTCCCTAAATTCTCCCTTCAGGACCTCATCACTTTTTCTGCCTATGTCATTGGTACCTATGTGTACCACAACATCAGGCTCCTCTCCCTCCCTTATCAGAATCTTTTGTACACGTTCTGACACATTGCGAGACCCTGGCAACCAGAAGGCAAACTACCATCCGGGTCTCCCGACTGCGTCCTACAGAATCGCCTATCCGACCCCCTAAACTATAGAGTCCCCCTATTACAATTGCCCTCCTCTTTTTTGGTACCCTTCTGAGCATCAGGACCGTCTCTGTGCCGGAGGCCCGGCCGCCTGTTGGTGCCCCCAGCTAGGCTGTCCCTTCCAATCGTACTCAAACCCGAGTACCTATTTTCCAGTGTACGGTCACAGGGGTACTCTCTAGCCCCTGCCTCGGCCCCTTGCCCTTCCTAGCCGTGACCCACTGTCTGCCTCCTGTGGGTCGGGAAGTGACTACCTCCCTGTAGCTCCTCTCTATTACCTCCCTCACCTCCTGAGGAGACGGAGGTAATCGAGCTGCTGCTCCAGGTTCCTAACACAGTCCTTTAGGAGCCCCATCTCAACACACCTGGCGCAGATGTGGACGTCTGGAAGGCTATCAGATATCCTGACCTCCCACATCTGACATCCAGAACAGTAACACTGCCCTGGCCATCATACTGCCCCCCCTACACAGGATACAACAGCAACACAATACAAAGTACACAACAAACTGCTGGGATCTGACTGCCAATCAGCTGCTTACCCTGGTCCACTTCCCACCAATCAGCGGCTTCCTCAAAAAAAACCCACTTCTCCAAATGGAATGTTATGGATTTGGGTAAAAACACGCCCCGCGCTAGATTTTGAAGCTTACCGGTTGGGTGTCGCTGTGGATGTTACAGTTTTCAGTTTACAAAAGGCGAACGTGACTCCAGAAGTCGGGCATGTCAGGCAGTCCACAAGCCGTGATTCAGTCTGTCAGTCCAGACGCCATGAGTGAGTGAGTCAGTCCAGAGTCCACGAGCTAGTCCCAAGGCGGTGAGTCAGTCCAGAGGCCATGAGTAGGTCGCTCACTGCCCCACGCCCCCCCCCCCCCCCTCACTGACATCCCCCCACCTCAAGACGCTGCCCTCTGCCTGGCTATAGATGCTCCCCGTCCTGAAGCCTCTCCCATCCCCCGCTGCAGGACAACTCTCTCCCATCATCAGCCCACGAGAGCCCCCCGCCTGAAGCCATCCCCCTCCCTCGGCTGCATAAACGTTTGCCACCCCCTCAACTCCACCCCCTTTGCCGCCCCCCGGCTCAAACAAATGTTTTTGCACAAATTCTTCAGTGAGTCCAGAGGATTGAGAATTACAACAAAACAATGGAATTCTTTAATTTGCCACAACCAAGCAATGGAAGGATGCACCTTGATGATGACAATCCAGAATGCCTGCCGGAATTGCTATACGATAGAACTGAACAACAGCAATTGGTTGTGGAGAATGGGTCTCTGCTGAATGCTGAGCAGAAATCAGTGTATGCAGTCAAATTAACAGAAGGTGAAGACATTCCCCTTCAGCAGACCCAATTCCCCATTCATTCCAGTTTTGCTACGACGATCTATAAAGCACAGGGACAAACAATGCAGAAGGTGTTGATCTACTTCGACGAACTGGTATTTCAGCATGGACAACTATATGTGTCTCTTAGCCGAGGAAAGATGAAGGGAAATGTCAAAGTTTTCCTGAAGGATGGAACATCGACCAAGAATGTTGTCATTAAAAGGTGCTTCGTTGAATGATGACTTCTGAGATAAATTCTCAGATTTTCTTTGTTAATATTTGACTGCTGAATCACTGAGGCTCGCACCAGGGTCTCCTCCATAACCCGTAACACTGCCCTCACTCCCCATCCCCCCACTTGCAACTGAATCCCACTGGTCCTCACCTTTCACCCCACCAGCCGACACATACAACACATAGTCCTCCACCAGGTTCACCACCTCCAACGTGACCGCACCACTCGCCACATCTTCCCATCACCCCCCTGTCTGCCTTCCGCAAAGACCGCTCCCTCCGCAACTCCCTTGTCAAATATTTCCTTCCCTCCCGCTCCACCCCTTCCCCCGGGCACTGTCCCTTGCAACCGCAAGAGATGCTACACTTGTCGCTTTACCTCCCCCCTCCACTCCATTCAAGGACCCAAGCCATCATTTCAGGTCCGACAGAGGTTCACCTGCACCTCCTCCAACGTCATCTATTGCAATCCCGCTGCTCTAGATGTCAGCTGATCTATGTCGGTGAGACCAAGCGGAGGCTTGGCGATCGTTTCGCCGAACACCTCCGCTCAGTCCGCATCAACCAACCCGAACTCCTGGTGGCTCAGCACTTCAACTCCCCCTCCCATTCCATATCCGACCCTCTCTGTCCTGGGTCTCCTCCACGACCAGAGTGGAGCAACACTGCAAATTGGAGGAACAGCACCTCATATTCCGCTTAGGGAGTCTGCATCCTCTTGGCATGAACATCGAATTCTCACATTTCTGTTAACATTTACTATCTCCTTCCCTTCTTACCTCTCCATCAGCCCTCGGAACCCTCTTCCTCCTTTTTCCTTTATTCCCCCCACCCCCCATCAGTCTAAAGAAGGGTTTCGGCCCGAAACGTTGCCTGTCTCCTTCGCTCCATAGATGCTGCTGCACCCACTGAGTTTCTCCAGCATTTTGTGTACACTCTATATTTAAATTGCCTCTTGTTTTTCTCAACAGCAAATAGACATAAAGACGCAGTGAGCAGCAACAAGAGACACAAGAAGAAATAACTTGATAATTCTCATCTTTAACATTTAAATTGTTCTTATATTTAAAGAGTCATTCACATTTTAAACTTTAATAAATCCATTTTCCACTTTTCATGCCTGCGAGTTCTTCATCACAATGGGAACCTAATGGCAGGAATGGCTGCTCTGTGGGAGAGCCACTAAGAGTGCATGGGGGGAGGTTGTGGGGAGATGGACTGAATGTGTGCGGGGGAGGGGAATGGCAAGGTGCAGGGTGGGGGGTGAACGGAGCAGGGGTGACTGAGTGAATGCCAGCGTACCAGGCGTGAGTGACTGCACTGCCAGCTGACCAGCTGTCAGTGACTGAACTGCCAGCCCACCAGCCGTGAGTGACTGCACTGCCAGCCCACGTGCCGTGTGTAAGTGAACTGCCAGCCCACCAGCTGTAAGTGATTCAACTGCCAGCCCACCACTGTGAGTGACTGCACTGCCAGCCCACGAGCCGCGAATAAGTGAACTGCCAGCACACCAGCTGTAAGTGACTGAACTGCCAGCACACCAGCCGTGAGTGACGGCACTGCCAGCCCACCAGCCGTGAGTGACTGCACTCCCAGCCCACCAGCCATGAGTGACTGCACTGCCAGCCCACCAGCCTTGAGTAAGTGAACTGCCAGCCCGCCAGCCGTAAGTGACTGAACTACCAGCCCAATAATCCCCCCCCCCCCCCCCCCCCCCACTGGCCAGCAATATTGGAATTGGTGGAGAGGTGGAATAGTGCGCTGGGTGACCAGCCCTCCCTTGTCATGCTGGGACTAACAGGTCCCACTTAGTCTGGTTAGGGATATTTTTTACATTTACCAAGCCAATTTTTTACTTTTACCAAGCCTTGTAGTGTGGGAGGAAACCAAAGAACTCCGAGAATAACCACGAGATCACGGGGAGAACGTACAGACTCCGTACAGACAGCACCCGTAGTCAGGATCGAACCCGGGTCTGTGAGGCGCTGCATTCGCTGAAGGCAGCAACTCCGCCGTTGCGTCACCGTGACGGTCACCGTGACGGTCACGTGACCGCCCATATTCAGCCGCTCCACGTCAGTGAAAACACTTTGAACCAGGAAGTGGAGGATTTAAAATCTTCGAAACACCAGGTCGAGACTTGGACCGAGGAGGCAATTTGTCCCATCTGCCTGGATTTCTTCACCGATCCGGTGACACTGGAGTGTGGGCACAACTTCTGCCGCTCCTGCATCACACAGAGTTGGGACAGGGAGGCGAGAAACTCCTGCCCGGAATGTAGAGAGGAGTTTACAGACCGCAGCCTCAGGGTGAATCGGGCCTTGGCGAGGCTGGCTGAGAAAGCTCGAGCACTGAGCCTGAATCTCAAAGAGAAGAAAAGTAAACTTCACTGCGAGAAACATCAGGAAGAACTGAAACTGTTTTGTGAAACGGACAAGAAACTGGTCTGTGTGATTTGTGCAGCTGGGCGGGAACACAAGTCTCACAGCTTCATGCCGGTAGATGAAGCAATTGAATTCTACAAGGTAAAACAAAATGAACTTCGATCATATCATTGTGTTATCTTTTCGTTATTGTCTGACATTTTTATTCTCTGATCTGAAACCCAACCCCAGGAACAGGTGAAATCTTCTTTCAAATCTCTCACAGAAAAGAAATCAGAGATCGAGCAAATGGAGCAGAAACAGAGAGAGAGCATTTCTGGAGTTCAGGTGTGGCTTTGTACTATCGATTTAATTATTTTGTGTAGATTTGATCCCGATGACGCGTGTAATAATGGGCACCTCTATAGAGCTCATTAGTCGAGGACCCGAGATCTTGGGAGCGGTTGGGCAGCCAACGACTTTACTCACTGGAGCGCAGGAGTCTGAAGAATTATCCATTGCAGGTGTATAATATCACGAAATGTTAGGGTGAATACTCAGTCTAAAAACAATGGAGAAAAATCTTCAAGAGATACAAAAGAATTTAAATTCCATTCAGGAGGAGCTCTCAAAGGTACAGGAACAGACAGACCACAAGGACGGTGTGTTATTTCTGAAGGTGAGGGGTTACACTACAGTTTGGTGAAGGGAAAGTGCACAGTCACAAAATGGTGGGCTAGTTTTCTCAAATAAATGCTGCATTTACCAGTAATTCAGTACTGGGTCAATGTTCCGTCTGTTCCATCTACTCACCACATCCGACACAATGTCCCAAATTCCAGGAGTCCTCACGTATTTATCCCACTTCAACTTAAATGTATCTGCAATATTGTCTTCAGACCACCCTGTGAGTTCCACGTTCTGTTTACTGCATTTCTTGTGAAAGTTATTAAAGGCCACCTTATATTTCAGCTTTGATTTTTGGTCTCCCCACACGTAGTGATAATATTTCCAACCCCCACCCATTTAAATTCGCCGCTGATCTTAAAATATTCCATCCCATTATCTCTGACATCTTCTCCAGATAAAATCCCACGACCTGCCCGGTCTTACTCGTAAGTTGCGTACTCGCACTTATTTTCATCGACATTCCTAATGCTTTCCCCGTGTTCGATGTCTCTACGACAATATCCACTTTCTGTCTGTGTGACAGCGGCAAAGAGTTGGGAAATGGGAATTATCAGTGGGTTTTTTGTAGCAATTTGGTGAAATACCCGCCGCCGGGATCATGACGATCCATCTCAGTCTATTGAGATTTGTGTTTTATTTTTTTCAGGAGGAAGCTGGTCGCAAGAGGAGGTAGGACATGCTTTTGACTGAAACAATGTATGTTTTAATAGTACAGCTCAAAAAAACAGCTAATGCTCAGTTACTAACCAGCTGTTAAATATTTGCAGGGTTCGAGATGAAACCAAATCAACGTTGGTTGTAGATGGCGCGATGCCCACTGGAAAGTATGGTCGGACTTTTTTCTACAACATGGCATTGAGAGAAACATCTGATATCATCAACCGAGGTAAAACTAATACCTATTCCATTGTTCTTTTTTAAGGCATCTTTATGCAATATTTATACGTGAAGATTAATGGTATTAATGGACTCTGGGGGAAGCATCACAGAGACAGAGAGCGAAGTTTGTTTGCACTTGAACAAATCCTTGGTCCTGGGAGAATGGGTTTGCTGTGCTGGGTACTAGGCCTGTGTACTCGAGAGTTCAGGTGTATTAAAGGAGATCTCAGTGAAACACAAATCCTTCCTGGGCTCAGTGGGCTGGATGCAGGGAGGATGTTTCCCCTGTCTGAGGGGTCTGGAGTCAGCGGAAACCCTCTGAGAATGTGGGCTGGACCATTTACAAGGAGACATTACTGCACGCAGAGACCGGAAACCTTTGGAATTCCCCGCACCGGTGGCTCTGGATAATCAGTCATTCAGTGCTCTTGGAGCCAGAGAGCCATGGCTGTACATTACAGAGTCAGGCCCTTCGACCCATCGTGTCTATGTTCCCCTTTTTTCCCAGCCACGCAAAACCCATTTCC
This sequence comes from Okamejei kenojei, assembly GCA_035221665.1. Lineage (NCBI taxonomy): Eukaryota > Metazoa > Chordata > Chondrichthyes > Rajiformes > Rajidae > Okamejei > Okamejei kenojei. Next base: position 13,450,042 of record CM069160.1, read on the forward strand.
CCACATTAGAACCGTATTATTCTGCACCTCGTTTGCTAAATCACAATGCCTGTTACATGTAGTGATTACATCTGATTACACCACCACCTCTGGCAAAAAACTCCAGGTATTATATCCCTGCATGAGAATAAGGTTTCGATGATCCAGGCTATATCCTGCTGCAGACTTTGACAGACTACCTTGGTATCCACAACATTACCCGTTCTACACATACTTAGTAGTCACACCTCCTACATTCACATCCAAGCCATGAAAACGTAAAATAAACAGCAAAGGTTGCAGCACCGATCTCTGCTGCACACCACCAGTCACAGACCTCCAGGCAGAAAAATCATCCTTCTACCTCCAACCTCCAAGCCAATTGTAGGTCCATTTTACCAACTCGTCTTGGATCCCACCTGCCTTCGCTTTCCGGACCAGCCTTACATGCAAAACATTGTCAAGTCCCTCAGTGAAGTTCATATATTGTTTCACAATGAGATCAGAGTGTTCTTGGTTGTACAGACGTATCAAATCCACCCTCCACGAAAATGAGCAAGTAAACAGTAGCAGATTGCCTCGCTCGTCCAGTCCACTCCCGTTCAGTATGATCACCGCAACTCCACCCCACATCTCTACATCCTCTTTAACCACCTCTAATTACTACTCACACCAATCTCCTCATCTTCCAACCTGCCTCTCCCTCACCATCTACTGGCAAGATATTTAAATACACGCCTTATTTCTCCATCTCTACCCGCAATCTCTCGTTCATTCTCACTTTCCGCATTCGTTTTCCCGCGGAATTCCCCCTCTCCTGCCCGCTTGACACACTCCCGGAAAGATGTCTGTTCTCCATTCGATGTGGTTGGGGTGACACCCCGGGCAAGGGTTCAGTTGTCTGCCCGCCTGTGCCCGAGTCTCCCCCCGACCCCCGGGGACTCTCTGATTCTCTGCTTCTCCCCCCAGTCTCCGTCACCCTGGATGTGGAAACAGCGAGTCCGTGGCTCGAGGTGTCTGAGGATCGGAAGCGGGTGAGATGTACCGGGACCTGGAGGAGTCTCCCTGACACCGGGAAGAGGTTTACAGACTGTCTGTGTGTGCTGGGATCGGAGGGATTCACATCGGGGAGACATTACTGGGAGGTGGAGATGGCGGAAAATCGGGTCTGGAAACTGGGAGTCGCAGTAGAGTCTGTGGAGAGGAAGAGAGAGGACGACCTGACCCCGCAGACTGGAGTCTGGAGCATCGGGCGGTGGGGTGGCGAGTTTGATGCAGATACCGACCCACCATCCCCTCTCCCCGCCCGTCCCATCCCCGGGAGGGTGGGAGTTTATCTCAGTTACGAGTCCGGGACAGTTTCGTTTTATGACGCGGACACCAAGTCCCATCTCCACACCTTCACTGGGAATAAATTCTTGGAGAAACTTTATCCTTTCTTCTGGACTTGCCATGAAAACTGGCTGAGAATCTGCTCCGGTTCCGCTCCGGGTGTGTAAAAGGGTCGGGTCCCGGGACCGGCGTCAGGAGCGGGGCTCAGGGGCTGTGGGGCAGAAACCCGGTGGACAACAGGTCGGCGCTGAACCAACGGCTCCCATTTAATCCCCAAATTCCGCGTCGTGAAACCCCAGTGAGCGCGGAAATAAAACCAGGGGGAATGTAAATGTGGGAAGAGTGAAATAAACAGCAACTGAAATCAGAGCTGTCTGTCGATCCGTTCATTTTAACGCGTTAACCGCGTCCGGCAACGGAACAGAAATTACTTTTGTGAAAATATAAAGATTGAAACAATCGCCCTTCCCGCGGGTTCAGCAGCGGCCGCGGGCGGCGGGTCCTGAGCTCCGGGCTCCCCCGGGTCATAAAGTCCGCCGACTCTGCAAATTTATAGCGTGTTTGCAGCATTTGCTCTCCACACAACAGATTTGTTTTCCTCGGAACGGATCTTTGGAAGACTGGGTTCAAACCGAATTCCCGGTTCCAGATGGGATCCCGTTGTGCTCAGGCTCTGCCTGTCTCTCTGTAGGATACTGTTGTGTATTTGGTACTTGGAACTGACTTAAAATAACACTCAGACACGGGAGTAAAACTAACAAGCTTCTTAATTCCTGGACGCCACCTTGTGTCTCCCCTGCGCATGCGTACCATTGCGCATGACATCAACTATGTTAATTACATTACATACCTAACACTCCTCCCTCTTTAACCTGGAGGCAGGTAACACCATTTCTATTACATACACAGCACTCCTCCACTTTTAACTCAATTTCACCTTCACTGTATATGCTCTTTACCTAACATATAATTGATTAATTACATAATAAATTGCAAAATTGTATTATTACGGTCATCTTACAATACATCCTCATAACTGTAATAATCATATCTAAACCACGGTATATGCTCTTTATCAAACATATAATTGATTAATACACTGTTGCAAAATTGTATTATTACATTCATCTTACAATACATCCTCATAACTGTAATAATCATATCTAAACCACGGTATATGCTCTTTACCTAAAATATCATTGATTAATATCGGTTGCAAAATTGTATTATTACACTCATCTTACAATACATCCTCATAACTGTAATAATTATATCTAAACTTAGCACATACATTTTTAATTCCACTCATCTTCCTTAAACAAAATACATTATCCCTTGCTTCATGTGTTATCCTTTTCCGTTCCCTTATGTGTAAATTGCGCACTCTTTCTACTCGCTCTAGCTCTGCCTGTATCTCTGCCTCTTCCCTTTTTAAATGTCCTAATCTAATTTTGCAGATTTTTTCCTGTTCCTGTTCATTATTTGTAGGTGACAGCTGACACATGGCTGCAGGTATTAGTTTTGCACGCAGCTTCCTTTGTCGCTCAATTTCCTCGCGCTGCGTATTTATCTGCTCTTTATGTTTAATGAGATTCTGCGATGCATAACCATTTGTCCATTGCTCAGTGAAGGAGGCTCCATACTGGACTGTAGTGAAGTGTCCAAGTCGCAATCGGTCCTGCATACTTTTGTCTTGACCGACAAGCCTCTCTACTTTAGACTTTTCTATTAGCAGCTTTTTACTCATTATCACACATTTATTTAACCGTTCTTTGTATCGTTTAAGCCTTTAATGTTGTTCATCTATTTGTCTTCTTAAGTCACATTTTTGGTTCTTCATCATGAAGTAGGATCTATATTGTCTTTGCAATACAACAGTGGCTTTGATTTGTGCTCTGTATAATTTTCTTGCTTCATAAGCAAGGTAGTGAGACTGCACTACAATTGCTGTATAATTTAGTTTGAGAAAGTCTTTGCTATATCTTTTAAGCCTTTTGTATTGTTTAAGCCTTTTCTGTTGTGCATCTATTTGTCTTCTTTAGTCTTTCCGATACCAACTCATACGGAGTACTGACTGCACTTTTATAGTAGCTCTCTTTTGCTTAACCCACTGCCTAACCACCATACCCTTGTAGGCAGCCTGAATGGTAATGGTTGCATACCTCATTGACTGACATTGCACAAACTGGGAATGCCCTATTTTGCGTGCTTTGTACCATCTCTGGATCGAAATGACTGCTTGTCGCATAGCTCCATAGCGTACTCTTGATCGGTAACCACGGTGTGCAGCTTGCAGAGTGATTACAGCCGCCCTTTGCATCAAGAAATGTTTTCTTGTAATGCACATCATTATGAATGACTTAATATGGCATGCTGCCTAGATTTTCTCAACCAATTCTCTGGCTTTAATCCCTCGGTAGAAGGCCTGAGTACAAACTATTGCTTTTCTCAAACTATTATAATGCCTCACGTGGACATCTCTTATGTGGCAAGCTCTGTATCGTTGCTGTACAGCAATGGCAGACCCGCATAGTTTCTTGAAATACTGATGCTGTTTATGCATCTGACAGTAAGTCTGTATGACCTTGGCAGATTTGTGCATGCCCCGCAATTGCTTTCGAACAAGCATTCCTCGGTAGGCAGCCTGAAGCAGCACAACACTGTTGTGTACCTTCATGTAAGTTTTGCAATCACTTTCCATTTGAAGATGTGCCCTATAATAGTAAGATTAAACGAGAACTTACCAGTTTGAAGTTTGATCTTTATTTTATGAGGAGTTACGATGAGGGATTACGTGAATGAGTCCCGCCAGAGCGCCTGCGCATCATACTTCAAAGCAGCGGCATGAAATCACAGTAACTACAGTCGAAATGGCATAGTAAGACTCAGAAGACTAGAACTACCCGATGATCTTTGCGATTATGAGGGTCGGGCACAGAGGGCACGTAATCCCTCAACGGAACTCCTCATAAAATAAAAATCGAACTTCAATCTGGTAAGTTCTCATTTAATCTTACTATTTTACTTCGGAGTCACGTGAGTGATTACGTGAAGATTTCAAAGCTCTGTGATTTCATGCCGTAGATACAGTTCCATACGACACACTGCCATGGTTGACACAGGATAAATAAATAACGTATTGAAAATTGTTTAAATTATACAATGAACGGTTTAAACAATAAAGGAACAGCAATAACCCCTCATTCGCAGGGGAAATTACAAAGGAGAACTCAAACAGAACCCAAAACTGCATGCCCAAATCTTTGCATTGCGAGGACAGGTTTATCATAAACCGTGAAAAAGGGTCCTTAACTGGACTATCCTGCGGTGAGGATTTGGTCTAATGGAACATCCTGTGCCTTTGCTGCGTACGTTGACGCCACCCTGGTGGAGTGATTTAAACACATCAGTGTCTACTCCAGCATAATGCAACCTGTTTCGGCCATCTTTGTATGAGGTTTTATGTGGCTGATGACCATCGCTGTTTCAGAGCCTCTGAGACTCTTGATGACCTTGATATATTGGGTCAGGTGCGTAACTGCACATAGTCTTAGATCAATGGGTATATTTTAAGCTTATTTTGGTTCCAGCCATCCCTGGCCTGCTCCGTTTGATTAGGATCATATGCATAAAACGTAATAATATCTACAGAAGAATGCATGCTGTCCAGTCATAATTTTTGCATTATCTGAACCCATAGTGCTGCCACTAGCACCATGAACATGACCACTTTGAGCGTTAACTTCTGGAAAGGCAGAGATTTAATTGGAGCCCATTGCCAAAGCAGTGTGAGAACTATGCTCACATCCCAGATTTCCGAATATCTACGTCTGGGAGGGTTTTGTTAAAATACTTCTTATGAATTGGGCCACCAATAGATGAGATCCGACAGAGTGTTGTCCGGAACCTTGCCCTAAATAGGAGGACAAAGCACTTCGAGCACTATAAACGGCACTATAGCTTAACTGCTCGTCAAGATGCAATGCAACCAGGAACTCCAATACATCCGGTATGCCTGCAACTTATGATAAGATATATTTGACTGTAAACAGAATATCTCCCATTTCTTAATATGAGATACATAACGTTTTTAGTACTATCTCTCCAGGCCATTGTAATCACATCGACGGTCCTACTCGATCGTCCGAGTCCCTGGAACAGTCTGGTCAGAAGATACAAATCAATAGATTAATATGCTCATGTAAAGGGGAACTCTCCTCCTGTCCTAGTGTGAACCAACAAGTTGCTGTAATTAGGATAATCATGAATGCTGTGTCATCAGTCTCAGAACCAATGGGACCATGGCTGTGTGGACCAGTTAGGAACTACCAAACGCCTAAGCGTAGTCGTGCTCTATTTTGGTGAGACATTGATTAAATGAGGCAGAATGGGAAAAGCGTAAGAACGTATGTCCCCAACGTAGCGAGAATGAATCTTCCGCTACTGCACCTAGATCTGGTTCCCATGCCGTATTTAGGTAACTGGTGATTTAACCCGGATGCAACAGATCTATGTTCTGGCAATCCATACCGGCTAACAATAATTTTGAAACTTTTGGATTCATCATCCATTTTGAGTTTGTCATTGAATTTACCTGACCTGGTGTCTGCAACTTTCACATTATCTCTACCTGATAGGTAGATATCTGAGACCCAGTTGTTTCTCGTAATGCACCAGTGCCAGATGAGGTTGGGCAGATTGTCACAGAATAATTACCTCATTCCACCCATGTGATTGATATGCAACAGCTGTGGTATTATCAATCTGAAGCTGCACATGCAAATCATGCATTGTTGAGCAGAATGTTTTCTCCTGTAGTTCTTGAAAAGAGAAGAGAGTCCCCTTCTTATAGAGATCTCCCACAGTATTAATTCCTAGGTTTTTCCATTGAATAAACACCCTATCTAAAGTAGACGGTTGAAACGAGGGATTGTTAGCAATAGGCAGAAGGAGAGACAAATTTCTCAGTTTAAGACTTAATTTCAACTGTTTCCAGATACGTAGGGTACTGTGTATTATTGGATTTTGCTCATACGTTGACTTATTCAGATGTATTGGAGATAGAAGAATCGAGCCTATGTTAAAAGGTGAACAATCTTCCCTCTCCATTTTTAACTAATTTACCTGTTGATATGTATCATCCAACCAGAAGATTATATTTTAATGTTAGTCGCCCAGTAGTTAGTAGAAAAGAAAGTTAGGAAGAGCTAATCCTCCGTTTTCGTTGGATTTGCACAAATGTCTTTTATGTACTCTATGGGTTTTGTAGTCCCAAATAAAGTTAGTGATAGTAGAATCATTTTTTTTCAAATTTTGGGGAGATATATCAGTATTGATTGAAATAAATATAGGAGTTGCGGAAGGAAGATCATCTTTATGGCATTTACTCTACCTATAAGGGAAATAGGAAGTGTTTTCCAAAATTGAATGTAGGCATATAGTTTAGTAATAAATGGTGGGAAATTAGTTTTAAAAAGAGAGGAGTGTTTTCTAGTCACGTAAACTCCGAGATATCCCTGGGATTCCTGTTTCGTGATTTCCGAAAGAACGCCGCCACTTACGGCCATCATTTTTGGCCACCTCGCTCAAGAGTCCCCCTCCGCCGGACTGGACCAGAGGATTTTTCCCATTGATGAAAAATCAGAGAGTTATTAATGTTATAAAAAATGTCACCATTCTCTCCGCTGCCCCCGCTGGCGGCAGGGCGGAGGGACTATAAAACCCGGAGATGTCGTGCCTCACTCAGTCTCTGCGAGATGGAGGAAGCGAGATGGTCACGGCTCTCTGAGCTGCGAATAACACTGAACGCATGTCTACTCGACGGCGAGTCCCCGCGATGTGCTTGTAAAGTGTTTGCTAAATTGTCTTGGCTTTTAAAGAGTTTTCAGAAAATGTGTTGGTAGTAAAGTGTTTGCCAAATTGTCTTGGCTTTTAAAAAGTTTTCAGAAAATGGATTGTTTGTAAAGTGTTTGCCAAATTGTCTGTCTTGATTTTTAAAATCGTTGCAACAGTTTTCGGATGGATAAAGCATGAATAAACATTTTATTAGATCAGGACTGTGTTTAATTGCAAAATTGGCGCTCATTCCATGATTTCCGCTTAGTGGGAAGATGGCACCGATGGCTCATTTCTAGTTAGCGGCAAGATGCCGTCGAGAGCGTAATTTCCGGTTCGTGGCAAGATGGCGCTGACTGCAGAAGGCACAGTGAAGACGCCGTTGAATAATTCAAGAGAGCTTACTGCTCTGTCTATGGTGAGTGTGTTTGTCGGACGTTATTTAAAGCACGTTTTTGCTTCAGCAGCAGCAGCCTCTACAGGAGGCTTTAAACGTTTGAATCATTCAGTTTACACACTGTATGTTCATCACGTTCTGAAGTTAGCATTTTAGTATTGGTTGTGTGTGTGTGTGTGTGTGTGTGTGTGTGTGTGTGTGTGTGTGTGTGTCTGTGTGTGTGAGTGTGTGAGTGTGTGTCTGTGTGTGAATCAGTGTGTGAGTCTGTGTGTGTGAGTCTCTGTGTCTGTGTGTGTGTGTGAGTGAGTCTCTGTGTCTGTGTGTGTGTGGGGGGGTGTGGGTGTGTATGAGTGAATAAGTTTTTGTGTGAGTGAGTCTGTGTATGTGTGTGTGTGTCTGTGTGAGTGAGTCCGTGTGTGTGTGTGATTAAGTCAGTGTGTGAGTGAGTCTGTGTGTGTATGAGAGTGTGTGTCTGAGAGTCTGTGTGTGTGTATAGGGGGGGTTGCATGTAAGATCACCGGGTCAAAGGGTTTGACGCATGGAGGCGCTCAATCCATCTGGAGGACATCGCAGCTTCCGGTATATGTTGTTAATACATGAAACGCATACTTTCCTACCTGTTAAAAAACGCCAAAATTGTGAATTTGTGCGCTGTAAATAATTGTGGAAGTCGGGGTAACCGTGAGAGACATCTATCCTACTTCAGAATTCCAAAAGTGAAGAGAAATGAAGGTAAAGAGAAGCGAGAGCTGAAGGGACAACAACAGCTAAAGTGCTTGGCGAACATTGGCCGTGCAGACATCGAGATTGAAAATATTGGGAATTATGGCTTTTGCTCATTGCATTTCATCAACAGTAAGGCATTATTTGTGTTTTTCTTGATTCCTTTGGTATCTAAAAAGTTTCAGAAGTGATAAATCTTGCTGTAAATTTTTTTAATCGTCCATGGTTCTGAAGTGGGTTTTTACATGCAAAAAAAACGCTCCTCCTGCACCTATTTTCTATATTTCTATGTTCTTCTGCATATCTCTCATCCATATGTTCTGTATCTCTCTACATCACCGTCTATATCTCAGGTTTCCCTTGTCAATAGACAAGGTGCAGGAGTAGGCCACTCGGCCCTTCGTGCCAGCACCACCATTCAATGCGATCATGGCTGATCATCCCCAATCAGTGCCCCCGTAACTGATTGTCCCCCAACTCTCAGTCTGAAGAAGGGTCTCGACCCGAAACGTCACCCCTTCCCCCTCTCCAGAGATGCTGCCGGTCCCGCTGAGTTACTCCAGCTCTTTGTGTCCACACTCGTGTGTGTCCTCCCCTCACCCACTCCGTTCAAGCCCCTGCATCGGGCGAAAATAAGTCGACAATTCACAACTTTACGTTGGATATCAAAATATATTAAGATCTGCATCCGCCACTATTGTTAAATACACATCACCAAACGTCAGCCCCAATCTATGCAAGTGTACAAAAGTACATTTAGTTTGTTTTTGAAACTTTAACCTTATATGATTTTGTTTACTGCCTGATTCCGCAAATTGTCCCCAATGTGTGGGATAGTGTTTGGCCCTGTCCCACTTTCACGACCGCATTCACAACCTCTGCCGAGTTTGCCCTTGACTCATACTCGCAGCATTGTCATCACGAGGTTCTCGGGGAAGGAAATCCTTGTGATTGAGGCAGTGCAGCGTGGGGTGGTGGGACTGTCATATGAGGAAAGATTGAAAAGACTAGGCTTGTATTCACTGGAGTTTAGAAGGATGGAGGGGGAAAGTATCTTATAGAAACATATAAAATCATAAAAGGACTGGACAAGCTAGATGCAGGTAAAATGTTCCCAATGTTGGGCGAGTCCAGAACCAGGGGCCACAGTCTTAGAATAAAGGGGAGGCTATTTAAGACTGAGGTGAGAAAAAATCTTAGAGCCCACCTCCGCCGGACTGGACCGATGGATTTTTCCGATCGATAAAAATCAGAGAGATATTAATGTTTTTAGATTTTTCAATATTCTCTCTGCTGGTGACAGGGGGAGGGACTATAAAACCCGGAAGTGTTGTGGTTCACTCAGTCTCTGCCAGACCGAGGAAGCGAGAGGGTCACGGCTCTCTGAGTTGCGAATAGCACTGAACACATGTCTACTCAACTGTGAGTGCCCTTAATGTGGTTCTAAAATGTTTGCAAAAAGTGTCTATTGCTTCTAAAATGGTTGCAAAAAGTGTCTCTATTGGTTCTAAAATGCTTGCAAAAAGTGCCTTTTGGTCCTAAAATGCTTTCAAAAAGTGGCTTTTGAAATAAATGAGTGGCTTTTGAAATGAATGGCTTTTGAAATGTATGGCTTTTGAAATGAATGTGGCTTTTGGACTGAATGGGGCTTTTGGACTGAATGTAGCCTTTGAAAGAAATGCGGCTTTGGAAAGAAATGTGGCTTATGAAATGTGGCTTTTGAAATAAATATGACTTTTGAGGTGTGGCTGTTCAAATACCCTTTGCTGTTGAATTAAACGTGGCTTTTGAAATAAACGTGGCTTTTGAAATAAACGTGGCTTTTGAGGTGTGGCTTTCAAAATAAATATGGCTTTGGAAATGTAGCTTTTGAAATGTGGCTTTTGAAATAAATGTAGCTTTTGACACGTGGCTTTGAAATAAATGTAGCTTTTGAAATGTGACTTTTGAAATAAATGTACTTTTGAAATGTGGCTTATGAAATGTGGCTTTTGAAATGAATATGGCTTTTGAAAGAAATGTGGCTTTTGAAATAAATGTGGCTTTTGAAATAAATGTGGCTTTTGAAATAAATGTGGCTTTTGATGTGTGGCTGTTGAAATAAACATGGCTGTTGAAATAAACGTGGCTGTTGAAATAAACATGGCTGTTCAAATAAACGTGGCTTTTGTCATAAATGTGGCTTTTGAAAGAAATGTGGCTTTTGAAAGAAATGTGGCTTTGGAAATGTGTCTTTTGAATTAAATGTGTTTTTGAGGTTTGGCTTTTGAGACGTGGCTTTTGAGGTGTGGCTTTTGAAATACATGTGGCTTTTGAAATGTGGCTTTTGAAAGAAATGTGGCTTTTAAAATGTCGCTTTTGAGGTGTGGCTTTTGAAATAAATGTGGCTTTTGAAATGTCGCTTTTGAAGTAAATGTGGCTTTTGAAGTAAATGTGGCTTTTGAATGAATGGCTTTTGAAATGAATGTTGCTTTTGGACTGAGTGTGGCTTTTGAAATAAATGTGGGTTTTGAAATGTGGCTTTTGAAATGTGGCTTTTGAAATGCGGCTTTTGAAATGAACATGGCTGTTGAAATCAACCTGGCTGTTGAAATCAACATGGCTGTTGAAATAAACGTGGTTGTTGAAATAAACATGGCTGTTCAAATAAACGTGGCTTTTGAAATGAATGTGGCTTTTGAAAGATATGTGGCTTTTGAAAGAAATGTGGCTTTTGAAATAAATGTGGCTTTTGATGTGTGGCTGTTGAAATAAACATGGCTGTTGAAATAAACGTGGTTGTTGAAATAAACATGGCTGTTCAAATAAACGTGGCTTTTGTCATAAATGTGGCTTTTGAAAGAAATGTGGCTTTTGAAAGAAATGTGGCTTTGGAAATGTGGCTTTTGAATTAAATGTGTTTTTGAGGTTTGGCTTTTGAGACGTGGCTTTTGAGGTGTGGCTTTTGAAATACATGTGGCTTTTGACATGTGGCTTTTGAAAGAAATGTGGCTTTTGAGATGTGGCTTTTGAGGTGTGGCTTTTGAAATAAATGTGGCTTTTGAAATGTGGCTTTTGAAGTAAATGTGGCTTTTGAAGTAAATGTGGCTTTTGAATGAATGGCTTTTGAAATGAATGTTGCTTTTGGACTGAGTGTGGCTTTTGAAATAAATGTGGGTTTTGAAATGTGGCTTTTCAAATGCGGCTTTTGAAATGCGGCTTTTGAAATAAACATGGCTGTTGAAATAAAGGTGGCTTTTGAAATAAACATGGCTGTTGAAATAAACGTGGTTGTTGAAATAAACATGGCTGTTCAAATAAACGTGGCTTTTGTCATAAATGTGGCTTTTGAAAGAAATGTGGCTTTTGAAAATGTGGCTTTTGAAATAAATGTGGTTTTGAGGTGAGGCTTTTGAGGTGTGGCTTTTGAGACGTGGCTTTTGAGGTCTGGCTTTTGAAATAAATGTGGCTTTTGAAATGTGGCTTTTGAAATAAATGTGGCGTTTGAAACAAATGTGGCTTTGGAAATGTGGCTTTTGAAGGAAATGTGGCTTTTGAAGTAAATGTGGCTTTTGAAGTAAATGTAGCTTTTGAAATAAGTGTGGCTGAAATGAATGGCTTTTGAATTGAATGTTGCTTTTGGACTGAATGTGGCTTTTGAAAGAAATATGGCTTTTGAAAGAAATGTGGCTTTTGAGATAAATATGGCTTTTGAAATGTGGCTTTTGAAATAAACGTGGCTGTTGAAATAAACGTGGCTTTTGAAATAAACATTGCTTTTGAAATAAACATGGCTTTTGAGGTGTGGTTTTTGAAATAAATGTAGCTTTTGACATTGGGCTTTTGAAATAAATGTGGCTCTTGAAATGTCGCTTTTGAGGTGTGGCTTTGAAATAAATGTGGCTTTTTGAAATGTGGCTTTTTGAAGTAAATATTGCTTTTGAAGTAAATGTGGCTTTTTAAATAAATGTGGCTTTTGAATGAATGGCTTTTGAAATGAATGTTGCTTTTGGACTGAGTGTGACTTTTGAAAGAAATGTGGCTTTTGAAAGAAATGTGGCTTTGGAAATGTGGCTTTTGAAGTGAATGTGCTTTTTGAAATGTGGCTTTTCAAATGAATGTCATTTTTGAAATATGGCTTTTGAAATAAATGTGGTTTTTGAGGTGTGGCTTTTTGAAATAAATGTGGCATTTGAAAGAAATGTGGCATTTGTGTTGCTTTTTGAAATAAATGTGTCTCTTGACATAAATGTGGCTCTTGATATCAATGTGACCTTTTCAGGGATGGCTTTTGTAGTTTGGCTTTTGTAAATGTAGTTTTTGAAACGTGGTTTTTGAAATGAATGTAGCTTTTGAAACGTGGCTTTTGAAAGAAATGTGGCTTTTGAAAAATGTGGCTTTTGAGATAAATGTGGCTTTTGAAAGAATTGTGGCTTTTGAAATAAATGTGGCTTTTGAAATGTCGCTTTTGAAATAAATGTGGGTTTGGAAATATACGTGGCTATTGAAATAAACGTGGCTTTTGAAATAAAGTGGCTTGAAATAAACATCGCTTTTGAGGTGTGGCTTGAAATAAATGTGGCTTTTGACAGGCTTTTGAAAGAAATGTGGCTTTTGAAATCTCGCTTTTTAGGTGTGGCTTTTGAAATAAATGTGGCTTTTGAAATTAATGTGGCTTGAAAGAACTGTGGCTTTTGAGGTGTGGCTTTTGAAATGTGGCTTTTGAAGACAACGTGGCTTTTGAAAGAAATGTGGCTGTTGAAATGTGGCTTTTGAAATGAATGTGCTTTTTGAAATGTGGCTTTTGAAATGAACGTGGGTTTTGAAATGTGGCTTTTGAAATAAATGTGGCTTTTGAGGTGCGGCTTTTGAAATAAATGTGGCTTTTGAAAGAAATGCGGCTTTTGTGTGGTTTTTGAAATAAATGTGGCTCTTCAAATAAATGTGGCTTGAAATAAATGTGGCTTGAAATAAATGTGGCTCTTGATATAAATTTGGCTTTTCAGGTGTGGCTTTTGAAATAAATGTAGTTTTGAAACGTGGTTTTTGAAATAAATGCAGCTTTTGAAATGTGGCTTTTGAAAGAAATGTGGCTTTTGAAAAATGTGGCTTTTGAAGTGTGGCTTTTGAGATAAATGTGGCTTTTGAACGAAATGTGACTTTTGAAAGAAATGTGGCTTTTGAAAGAAATGTGGCTTGAAATAAACGTGGCTTTTGAAATAAACGTGGCTTTTGAGGTGTGGGTTTTGAAAGAAATGTGGCTTTTGAAATGTGGCTTTTGAAAGAAATGTGGCTTTTGAGGTGTGGCTTTTGAAAGAGAAATGTTGCTTTGGAAATGTGGCTTTTGAAATTTATGGGTTTTTTGAAATGTGGCTTTTGAAATTTATGGGTTTTTTGAAATGTGGCTTTTGAAATTAATGTGATTTTTGAAATGTGGCCTTCGAAATGTGTGTTTTGAAATGGTGGCTTTAGAAATAAATGTGGCTCTTGAAATAAATGTGGCTATAAAATAAATGCGGCTCTTGATATAAATGTGCCTTTTCAGGTGTGGCTTTTGAAATAAATGTAGTTTTGAAGCGTGGTTTTTGAAATAAATGCAGCTTTTGAAATGTGGCTTTTGAAATTAATGTGATTTTTGAATGTGGCCTTCGAAATGAATGTGGATTTTGAAATGTGGCTTTTGAAATAAATGTGGGTTTTGAGGTGTTGTTTATGAAATTAATATGGCTTTTGAAAGAAATGTTGGCTTTTGAGGTGTGGCTTTGAAATGTGGCTTTTGAAGTAAATGTGGCTTGAAATAAATGTGGCTTGAAAGAAATGTGGCTTTTGAAATGTGGCTTTTGAAAGAAATGTGGCTTCTGAAATGTCTCTAGAGGTGTGGCTTTTGAAATAAATGTGGCTTTTGAAGTAAATGTGGCTTTTGAAGTAAATGTGGCTTTTGAAGTAAATGTGGCATTTGAAAATCAGTGTGGCTTTTGTAATGAATGGCTTTTGAATGAATGTTGCTTTTGGACTGAATGTGGCTTTTGAAAGAAATGTGGCTTCGAAAGAAATGTGGCTTTAAAATGTGGCTTTTGAAATAAATGTGGCTTTTGAGGTGTGGCTGTTGAAATAAACGTGGCTGTTGAAATGAACGTGACTGTTGAAATAAACATACCTGTTGAAATACACGCGGCTTTTGTGATCCACGTGGCTATTGAAAGAAATGTGGCTTTTGAAATATACGTGACTGTTGAAATAAACGAGGCTGTTGAAATAAACGTGGCTTTTGAAATTAAGTGGCCTTTGAAATAAACATTGGCTTTTGAGGTGTGGCTTGAAATAAAATGTGGCTTTTGACGTGGCTTTTGAAACAAATGTGGCTTGAAATAAACGTGTTTTTGAAATAAACGTGGCTTTTGAGGTGTGGGTTTTGAAAGAAAATTTGGCTTTTGAAATGTGGCTTTTGAAAGAAATGTGCTTTTGAGGTGTGGCTTTTGAAAGAAATGGTGGCTTTGGAAATGTGTCTTTTGAAATTAATGTGATTTTTTTGAAATGTGGCCTTCGAAATGAATGTGTGTTTTGAAACGTGGCTTTGAAATAAATTGTGGCTCTTGAAATAAATGTGGCTTGAAATAAATGTGGCTCTTGATATAAATTTGGCTTTTCAGGTGTGGCTTTTGAAATAAATGTAGTTTTGAAACGTGGTTTTTGAAATAAATGCAGCTTTTGAAATGTGGCTTTTGAAAGAAATGCGGCTTTTGAAAAATGTGGCTTTTGAGGTGCGGCTTTTGAGATTAAATTGTGGCTTTTGAACGAAATGTGACTTGAAAGAAATGTGGCTTATGAAAGAAATGTGACTTGAAAATAAACGTGCTTTTGAAATAAACGTGGCTTTTGAGGTGTGGGTTTTGAAAGAAATGTGGCTTTTGAAATGTGGCTTTTGAAAGAAATGTGGCTTTTGAGGTGTGGCTTTCGAAGGAAATGTGGCTTTTGAAAGAAATGTGGCTTTGGAAATGTGGCTTTTGGAATTAATGTGATTTCTGAAATGTGGCCTTCGAAATGAATGTGGGTTTTGAAATGTGGCTTTTGAAAAGAAATGTGGGTTTTGAGGTGTTGCTTTTGAAATTAATATAGTTTTGAATGAAATGTGGCTTTGAGATGTGGCTTTTGAAATGTGGCTTTTGAAGTAATTATGTGACTTGAAAATAAATGTGGCTTGAAAGAAATGTGGCTTTTGAAATGTGGCTTTTGAAAGAAATGTGGCTTCTGAAATGTCTCTAGAGGTGTGGCTTTTGAAATAAATGTGGCTTGAAGTAAATGTGGCTTTTGAAGTAAATGTGGCTTTTGAAATAAATGTGGCTTTTGAAGTAAATGTGGCTTTTGAAATAAGTGTGGCTTTGAAATGAATGACTTTTGAATAGAATGTAGCTTTTGGACTGAATGTGGCTTTTGAAAGAAATGTGGCTTCGAAAGAAATGTGGCTTTAAAATGTGGCTTTTGAAATAAATGTGGCTTTTGAGGTGTGGCTGTTGAAATAAACGTGGCTGTTGAAATGAACGTAACTGTTGAATAAACGTGCCTTTTGTGATACACGTACCTGTTGAAATACACGTGGCTTTTGAAATAAACGTGGCTTTTGAGGTGTGGTTTTGAAATAAATGTGGTTTTTGAAATCAATGTGGCTTGAAAGAAATGTGGCTTTTGAGGTGTGGCTTTTGAAATGTGGTTTTTGAAGGAAATGTGGCTTTTGAAAGAAAAGTGGCTGGAAATGAATGTGCTTTTTGAAATGTGGCTTTTGAAATGAATGTGGGGTTCGCAATGTGGCTTTTGAAATAAATGTGCTTTTGTGGTGTGGCTTTTGAAATAAATGTGGCTTTTGAAAGAAATATGACTTTTGAGGTGTGGCTTTTGAAATGTGGCTTTTGAAATAAACGTGGCCTGAAAAAATGTGGCTTGAAAGATATGTGGCTTTTGAGGTGTGGCCTTTGAAATGTGGCTTTTGAAGGAAATGTGGCTTTTGAAAGAAATGTGGCTTTGGAAATGTGGCTTTTGAAGTGAATGTGCTTTTTGAAATGTGGCTTTTGAAATGAATGTGGCTTTTGAAATGTGGCTTTTGAAATAAATGTGGCTCTTGAAATAAATGTGGCTTGAAACAAATGTGGCTTTTGAGATGTGGCTTTTGAGGTGTGGCATTTGAAATAAATGTGGCTTTTGAAATGTGGCTTTTGAAAGAAATGTGGCTTTTGAAATGTCGCTAGAGGTGTGGCTTTTGAAATAAATGTGGCTTTTGAAATGTGGCTTTTGAAGTAAATGTGGCTTTTGAAGTAAATGTGGCTTTTGAAATAAGTGTGGCTTTGAAATGAATGGCTTTTGAATTGAATGTTGCTTTTGGACTGAATGTGGCTTTTGAAATAAATGTGGCTTTTGAGGTGTGGCTGTTGAAATAAACGTGGCTGTTGAAATGAACGTGACTGTTGAAATAAACATACCTGTTGAAATACACGTGGCTTTTGAAATAAACGTGGTTTTTGAAATCAATGTGGCTTGAAAGAAATGTGGCTTTTGAGGTGTGGCTTTTGAAATGTGGTTTTTGAAGGAAATGTGGCTTTTTGAAAGAAAATGTGGCTTTTGAAAGAAATGTAGCTTTGGAAATGTGGCTTTTGAAATGAATGTGCTTTTTGAAATGTGGCTTTTGAAATGAATGTGGGGTTCGCAATGTGGCTTTTGAAATGAATGTGGGGTTCGCAATGTGGCTTTTGAAATAAATGTGCTTTTGTGGTGTGGCTTTTGAAATAAATGTGGCTTTGGAAAGAAATATGTCTTTTGAGGTGTGGTTTTTGAAATGTGGCTTTTGAAATAAATGTGGCTCTTGGAATAAATGTGGCCCTTGAAATAAATGTGGCTTTTGAGGTGTGGCTTTTGAAATAAATGTAGCTTTTGAAACGAGGTTTTTGAAATAAATGTAGCTTTTGAAATGTGGCTTTTGAAAGAAATGTGGCTTTTGAAAAAAATGTGGCTTTTGAGGTGTGGCTTTTTGAGATAAATTTGGCTTTTTGAGATAAATGTGGCTTTTGAAAAAAATGTGGCTTTTGAAAGAAAGTGGTTTTGAACGAAATGTTGGCTTTGGAAATGTGGATTTTGAAATTAATGTGCTTTTTGAAATATGGCTTTTTGAAATGAATGTGGGTATTGAAATGTGGCTTTTGAAATAAATGTGGCTTTTGAGGTGTGGCTTTTGAGGTGTGGCTTTTGAGGTGTGGCTTTTGAGATGTGGCTGTTGAAATAGATGTGGCTCTAGAAGTGTGGGTTTTTGAAAGCAATGTGGCTTTTTGAAATCAATGTGGCTTTTGAAATGTCCGCCTTTGAGGTGTGGCTTTTGAAATAAATGAGGCTTTTGAAATAATGTGGCTTGAAAAGAAATGTGGCTTTTTTGAGGTGTGGCTTTTGAAATAAATGTTGCTTTTGAAGGAAATGTGGCTTTTGAAAGAAACGTGGCATTGAGGAGTGGCTGAAATGTGGCTTTTGAAATAAATGTGGCTTTTGAGGTGTGGCTTTTGAAATGTGGCTTTGAAATAAATGTGGCTCTTGAAATAAAATGTGGCTTTTGAGGTGTGACTTTTTGAAATAAATGTGGCTTTTGAAAGAAATGTGGGCTTTTGAGGTGTGGCTTTTTGAAATAAATGTGGCTCTTGAAATAAATGTGGCTTGAAACAAATGTGGCTTTTGAGATGTGGCTTTTGAGGTGTGGCATTTGAAATAAATGTGGTTTTTGAAATGGTGGCTTTTGAAAGAAATGTGGCTTTTGAAATGTCGCTTGAGGTGTGGCTTTTGAAATAAATGTGGCTTTTGAAATGTGGCTTTTGAAGTAAATGTGGCTTTTGAAGTAAATGTGGCTTTTGAAATAAGTGTGGCTTTGAAATGAATGACTTTTGAATAGAATGTAGCTTTTGGACTGAATGTGGCTTTTGAAATAAATGTGGCTTTTGAGGTGTGGCTGTTGAAATAAACGTGGCTGTTGAAATGAACGTGACTGTTGAAATAAACATACCTGTTGAAATACACGTGGCTTTTGAAATAAACGTGGCTTTTGAAATCAATGTGGCTTGAAAGAAATGTGGCTTTTGAGGTGTGGCTTTTGAAATGTGGTTTTTGAAGGAAATGTGGCTTTTGAAGGAAATGTGGCTTTTGAAAGAAATGTAGCTTTGGAAATGTGGCTTTTGAAATGAATGTGCTTTTTGAAATGTGGCTTTTGAAATGAATGTGGGGTTTGCAATGTGCTTTTTGAAATGAATGTGGGGTTGCAATGTGGCTTTTGAAATAAATGTGCTTTTGTGGTGTGGCTTTTGAAATAAATGTGGCTTTTGAAAGAAATATGTCTTTTGAGGTGTGGTTTTTGAAATGTGGCTTTTGAAATAAATGTGGCTCTTGGAATAAATGTGGCCCTTGAAATAAATGTGGCTTTTGAGGTGTGGCTTTTGAAATAAATGTAGCTTTTGAAACGAGGTTTTTGAAATAAATGTAGCTTTTGAAATGTGGCTTTTGAGAGAAATGTGGCTTTTGAAAAATGTGGCTTTTGAGGTGTGGCTTTTGAGATACATGTGACTTTTGAGATAAATGTGGCTTTTGAAAGAAATGTGGCTTTTGAAAGAAATGTGGCTTTTGAAAGAAATGTGGCTTTGGAAATGTGGATTTTGAAATTAATGTGCTTTTTGAAATATGGCTTTTTGAAATGAATGTGGGTATTGAAATGTGGCTTTTGAAATAAAATGTGGCTTTTGAGGTGTGGCTTTTGAGGTGTGGCTTTTGAGGTGTGGCTTTTGAGATGTGGCTGTTGAAATAGATGTGGCTCTAGAAGTGTGGGTTTTGAAAGCAATGTGGCTTTGAAATCAATGTGGCTTTTGAAATGTCGCCTTTGAGGTGTGGCTTTTGAAATAAATGAGGCTTTTGAAATAATGTGGCTTGAAAGAAATGTGGCTTTTGAGGTGTGGCTTTTGAAATAAATGTTGCTTTTGAAGGAAATGTGGCTTTTGAAAGAAACGTGGCATTTGAGGAGTGGCTGAAATGTGGCTTTTGAAATAAATGTGGCTTTTGATGTGTGGCTTTTTTGAAATGTGGCTTTTGAAATAAATGTGGCTCTTGAAATAAATGTGGCTTTTGAGGTGTGACTTTTGAAAAAATGTGGCTTTTTGAAAAAAGAAATGTGGCTTTTGAGGTGAGGCTTTTGAAATAAATGTGGCTCTTGAAATAAATGTGGCTCTTGGAATAAATGTGGCCCTTGAAATAAATGTGGCTTTTGAGGTGTGGCTTTTGAAATAAATGTAGCTTTTGAAACGTGGTTTTTGAAATAAATGTAGCTTTTGAAAAATGTGGCTTTTTGAGGTGTGGCTTTTTGAGATAAATGTGGCTATTGAGATAAATGTGGCTTTTGAAATGTGGCTTTTGAAATGAATGTGGGTTTTTGAAACAAATCTGGCTTTGGAAATGTGGCTTTTCAGTGTGGCTTATTGAAGTAAATGTTTGCTTTGAAGTAAATGTGGCTTTTTGAAATAAGCGTGGCTTTGAAAATGAATGGCTTTCGAATTAAATGTTGCTTTTCGACTGAATGTGGCTTTTGAAAGAAATATGGCTTTTGAAAGAATGTGGCTGTTGAAATAAACGTGGCTGTTGAAATAAACGTGGCTTTTGAAATAAACATTGCTTTTGAAATAAACATGGCTTTTGAGGTGTGTTTTTTTTTAAATAAATGTAGCTTTTGACATGTGGCTTTTGAAATAAATGTGGCATTTTGAAATGTCGCTTTTGAAGCGTGTGGCTTTTGAAATAAATGTGGCTTTTGAAATGTGGCTTTTGAAGTAAATGTGCTTTTGAATGAATGGCTTTTGAAATGAATGTTGCTTTTGGACTGAGTGTGGCTTTTGAAAGAAATGTGCTTTTGAAAGAAATGTAGCTTTGCAAAAATGGCTTTTTGAAATGAATGTGCATTTTGAAATGTGGCTTTTGAAATAAATGTGGTTTTTGAAATGTGGCTTTTGAAATAAATGTGGTTTTTTGAGGTGTGGCTTTTGAAATAAATGTAGCATTTGAAAGAAATGTGGCATTTGTGTGGCTTTTTGAAATAAATGTGCTCTTGAAATAAATCTGGCTCTTGATATAAATGTGGCTTTTCAGGTGTGGCTTTTGTAGTTGGCTTTTGTAAATGTAGTTTTTGAAACGTGGTTTTTGAAATAAATGTAGCTTTTGAAACGTGGCTTTTGAAAGAAATGTGCTTTTGAAATAAGTGGCTTTTGAAAGAAATGTGGCTTTTGAAATATACGTGACTGTTGAAATAAACGTAGCTGTTGAATCAACGTGGCTGTTGAAATAAACGTGGCTTTTGAAACTAAGTGGCTTTTGAAATAAATGTGGCTTTTGAAACAAATGTGGCTTTGGAAATGTGGCTTTTGAAGGAAATGTGGCTTTTGAAGTAAATGTGGCTTTTGAAGTAAATGTGGCTTTTGAAATAAGTGTGGCTTGGAAATGAATGGCTTTCGAATTGATGTTGCTTTTGGACTGAATGTGGCTTTTGAAAGAAATGTGGCTTTTGAAATAAATGTGGCTTTTGAAAGAAATGTGGCTTTTGAAAATAAATGTGGCTTTTGAAATATCGCTTTTGAGGCGTGGCTTTTGAAATAAATGTGGCTTTTGAAATGTGGCTTTTGAAGTAAATGTGGCTTTTGAATGAATGGCTTTTGAAATGAATGTGATTTTGGACTGAGTGTGGCTTTTTGAAAGAAATGTGGCTTTTGAAAGAAATGTTGGCTTTGCAAAAATGTGGCTTTTGAAATGAATGTGCTTTTTGAAATGTGGCTTTTGAAATAAATGTGGTTTTTGAAATGTGGCTTTTGAAATAAATGTGGTTTTTTTTGAGGTGTGGCTTTTTGAAATAAATGTAGCATTTGAAAGAAATGTGGCATTTGTGTGGCTTTTGAAATAAATAGTGGCTCTTGAAATAAATCTGGTTCTTGATATAAATGTGGCTTTTCAGGTGTGGCTTTTGTAGTTGGCTTTTGTAAATGTAGTTTTTGAAACGTGGGTTTTTTGAAATAAAATGTAGCTTTTGAAACGTGGCTTTTGAAAGAAATGTGGCTTTTGAAATAAGTGGCTTTTGAAAGAAATGTGGCTTTTGAAATATACGTGACTGTTGAAATAAACGTAGCTGTTGAAATCAAACGTGGCTTTTGAAACTAAGTGGCTTTTGAAATAAATGTGGCTTTTGAAACAAATGTGGCTTTGGAAATGTGGCTTGAAGGAAATGTGGCTTTTGAAGTAAATGTGGCTTTGAAGTAAAATGTGGCTTTTGAAATAAGTGTGCTTTGGAAATGAATGGCTTTTCGAATTGAATGTTGCCTTTTGGACTGAATGTGGCTTTTGAAAGAAATATGGCTTTTGAAAGAAATGTTGGCTTTTGAAATAAAATGAGGCATTTGAAAGAAATGTGGCTTTTGAAATAAATGTGGCATTTTGAAATAAATGTGGCTGTTGAAATAAATGTGGCCTGTTGAAATAAATGTGGCTTTTGAAATAAAACATTGCTTTTTGAAATAAAACATGGCTTTTGAGTGTGTTTTTTTAAATAAATGTAGCTTTTGACATGTGGCTTTTAGAAATAAATTTGGCTTTTCAAATGTCGCTTTTCAAGCGTGGCTTTTGAAATAAATGTGGCTTTTGAAGTAAATGTGGCTTTTTGAAGTAAATGTGGCTTTTTGAAGTAAATGTGGCTTTTTAAAATAAATGTGGCTTTTGAATGAATGGCTTTTGAAATGAAAGTTGTCTTTTGGACTGAGTGTGGCTTTTGAAAGAAATGTGGCTTTTGAAAGAAATGTGGCTTTGGAAATGTGGCTTTTGAAATGAATGTGCTTTTTGAAATGTGGCTTTTGAAATAAATGTGGTTTTTTGAGGTGTGGGCTTTTGAAATAAATGTGGCATTTGAAAGAAATGTGGCAATTGTATGGCTTTTGAAATAAATGTGGCTCTTGAAATAAATCTGGCTCTTGATATAAATATGGCTTTTCAGGTGTGCTTTTGTAGTTGGCTTTTGTTAAATGTAGTTTTTTGAAACGTGATTTTTGAAATAAATGTAGCTTTTGAAACGTGGCTTTTGAAAGAAATGTGGCTTTCGAAAAATGTGGCTTTTGAGATAAGTGGCTATTGAAAGAAATGTGGCTTTTGAAATATACGTGACTGTTGAAATAAACGTAGCTGTTGAAATCAACGTGGCTGTTGAAATAAACGTGGCTTTTGAAACTAAGTGGCTTTTGAAATAAATGTGGCTTTTGAAACAAATTGGCTTTGGAAATGTGGCTTTTGAAGGAAATGTGGCTTTTGAAGTAAATGTGGCTTTTGAAGTAAATGTGGCTTTTGAAATAAGTGTGGCTTGGAAATGAATGGCTTTTCGAATTGAATGTTGCTTTTGGACTGAATGTGGCTTTGAAAGAAATATGGCTTTTGAAAGAAATTGTGGCTTTTGAAATAAATGTGGCTTTTGAAAGAAATGTGGCTTTTGAAATAAATGTGGCTTTTGAAATATCGCTTTTGAGGCGTGGCTTTTGAAATAAAATGTGGCTTTTGAAATGTGGCTTTTGAAGTAAAATGTGGCTTTTGAATGAATGGCTTTTGAATGAATGTTCTTTTGGACTGAGTGTGGCTTTTGAAAGAAATGTGGCTTTTGAAAGAAATGTGGCTTTGCAAAAATGTGGCTTTTGAAATGAATGTGTGCTTTTTGAAATGTGGCTTTTGAAATAAATGTGGTTTTTTAAATGTGGCTTTTGAAATAAAATGTGGTTTTTGAGGTGTGGCTTTTGAAATAAATGTAGCATTTGAAAGAAATGTGGCATTTTGTGTGGCTTTTGAAATAAATGGTGGCTCTCGAAATAAATCTGGCTCTTGATATAAATGTGGCTTTTTTCAGGTGTGGGCTTTTGTAGTTGGCTTTTGTAAATGTAGTTTCGAAAGTGGTTTTTTTGAAATAAATGTAGCTTTTGAAACGTGGCTTTATGAAAGAAATGTGGCTTTTGAAATAAGTGGCTTTTGAAAGAAATGTGGCTTTTGAAATATACGTGACTGTTGAAATAAACGTAGCTGTTGAAATCAACGTGGCTGTTGAAATAAACGTGGCTTTTTGAAACTAAGTGGCTTTTGAAAGAAATGTGGCTTTTGAAATAAATGTGGCTGTTGAAATAAACGTGGCTGTTGAAATAAACGTGGCTTTTGAAATAAAACATTGCTTATTGAAATAAACATGGCTTTTGAGGTGTGTTTTTTGAAATAAATGTAGCTATTGACATGTGGCTTTTTAAATAAATGTGGCTTTTGAATGTCGCATTTTGAGGCGTGGCTTTTTGAAATAAATGTGGCTTCTGAAATGTGGCTTTTTGAAGTAAATGTGGCTTTTGAAATAAATGTGGCTTTTTAAATAAATGTGGCTTTTGAATGAATGGCTTTTGATATGAATGTTGCTATTGGAAACTGAGTGTGGCTTTTGAAAGAAAATGTGGCTTTTGAAAGAAATGTGGCTTTTGGAAATGTGGCTTTTGAAATGAAATGTGCTTTTTGAAATGTGGCTTTTGAAATAAATGTGGTTTTTGAATTGTGGCTTTTGAAATGTGGTTTTTTGAGGTGTGGCTTTTGAAAAAAAATGTAGCATTTGAAAGAAATGTGGCATTTGTGTGGCTTTTGAAATAAATGTGGCTCTTGAAATAAATGTGGCTCTTGAATAAATGTGGCTTTTTCAGGTGTGGCTTTTTGTAGTTGGCTTTTGTAAATCGTAGTTTTGAAACGTGGTTTTTTTGAATAAATGTAGCTTTTGAAACGTGGCTTTTGAAAGAAATGATGTGCCTTTTGAAATAAGTGCTTTATGAAAGAAATGTGGCTTTTTTGAAAATATACGTACTGTTGATGAAATAAACGTAGCTGTTGAAATCAACGGTGGCTAGTTGAAATAAACGTGGCTTTTGAAACTAAGTGGCTTTTGAAATAAATGTGGCATTTTTGAAACAAATTGTGGCTTTGGAAAAGTGGCTTTTGAAGGAAATGTGGCTTTTGAAGTAAATTTGCTTTTGAAGTAAATGTGGCTTTTGAAATAAGTGTGGCTTGGAATGAATGGCTTTCGAATTGAATGTTGCTTTTGGACTGAATGTGGCTTTTGAAAGAAATATGGCTTTTGAAAGAAAATGTGGCTTTTGAAATAAATGTGGCTTTTGAAAGAAATGTGGCTTTTGAAATAAATGTGGCTTTTGAAATATCGCTTTTGAGGCGTGGCTTTTGAATATATGTGGCTTTTGAAATGTGGCTTTTGAAAGTAAATGTGGCTTTTGAATGAATGGCTTTTGAAATGAAATGTTTGCTTTTGGACTGAGTGTGGCTT
This sequence comes from Okamejei kenojei, assembly GCA_035221665.1. NCBI lineage: Eukaryota > Metazoa > Chordata > Chondrichthyes > Rajiformes > Rajidae > Okamejei > Okamejei kenojei. The sequence continues at coordinate 13,474,671 of CM069160.1, forward strand.
TTGAAAGAAATGTGGCTTTTGAAAGAAATGTGAGGCTTTGACAAAAAATGTGGCTTTTGAAATTAAATGTGCATTTTTTGAAATGTGGCTTTTGAAATAAATGTGTTTTATTTTAAATGTGGCTTTTGAAATAAATGTGGTTTTTTTTGAGGTGTGGCTTTTGAAATAAATGTAGCATTTGAAAGAAATGTGGCATTTGTGTGGCTTTTGAAATAAATGTGGCTCTTGAAATAAATCTGGTTCTTGATATAAATGTGGTTTTCAGTGTGGCTTTTGTAGTTGGCTTTTGTAAATGTAGTTTTGAAACGTGGTTTTTGAAATAAATGTAGCTTTTGAAACGGGGCTTTTGAAAGAAATGTGGCTTTTGAAATAAGTGGCTTTTGAAAGAAATGTGGCTTTTGAAATATACGTGACTGTTGAAATAAACGTAGCTGTTGAAATCAACGTGGCTTTTGAAACTAAGTGGCTTTTGAAATAAATGTGGCTTTTGAAACAAATGTGTCTTTGGAAATGTGGCTTGAAGGAAATGTGGCTTTTGAAGTAAATGTGGCTTTTGAATGTAAATGTGGCTTTTGAAATAAGTGGCGTGGCTTGGAAATGAATGGCTTTTCGAATTGAATGTTGCTTTTTGGACTGAATGTGCTATTTGAAAGAAATATGGCTTTTGAAAAGAAAATGTGGCTTTTGAAATAAATGTGGCTTTTGAAAGAAATGTGGCTTTTGAAATAAATGTGGCTTTTTATGAAATAAATGTGGCATGTTGAAATAAATGTGGCTGTTGAAATAAATGTGGCTTTTTGAAATAAACATTGCTTTTGAAATAAACATGGCTTTTTGAGGTGTGTTTTTTAAATAAATGTAGCTTTTGACATGTGGCTTTTGAAATAATGTGCTTTTCAAATGTCGCTTTTCAGCGTGGCTTTTGAAATAAATGTGGCTTTTGAAGTAAATGTGGCTTTTGAAGTAAATGTGGCTTTTGAAGTAAATGTGGCTTTTGAAATAAATGTGGCTTTTGATTGAATGGCTTTTGGAATGAATGTTGCTTTTGGGCTGAGTGTGGCTTTTGAAAGAAATGTGGCTTTTGAAAGAAATGTGGCTTTTGAAATGTGGCTTTTGAAATGAATGTGCTTTTTGAAATGTGGCTTTTGAAATGAATGTGGTTTTTGAGGTGTGGCTTTTGAAATAAATGTGGCATTTGAAAGAAATGTGCATTTGTATGGCTTTTGAAATAAATTGTGGCTCTTGAAATAAATCTGGCTCTTGAAATAAATATGGCTTTTCAGGTGTGGCTTTTGTAGTTGGCTTTTGTAAATGTAGAGTTTTGAAACGTGATTTTTGAAATAAATGTAGCTTTTGAAACGTTGCTTTTGAAAGAAATGTGGCTTTCGAAAAATGTGGCTTTTGAGATAAGTGGCTATTGAAAGAAATGTGGCTTTTGAAATATACGTGACTGTTGAAATAAACGTAGCTGTTGAAATCAACGTGGCTGTTGAAATAAACGTGGCTTTTGAAACTAAGTGGCTTTTGAAATAAATGTGGCTTTTGAAACAAATGTGTGCTTTGGAAAATGTGGCTTTTGAAGGAAATGTGGCTTTTGAAGTAAATGTGGCTTTTGAAGTAAATGGGCTTTTTTGAAATAAGTGTGGCTTGGAAATGAATGGCTTTCGAATTGAATGTTGCTTTTGGACTGAATGTGGCTTTTGAAAGAAATATGGCTTTTGAAAGAAATGTGGCTTTTGAAATAAATGTGGCTTTTGAAAGAAATGTGGCTTTTGAAATAAATGTGGCTTTTGAAAATAAATGTGGCTGTTGAAATAAATGTGGCTGTTGAAAGAAATGTGGCTTTTTGAAAAATGTGGCTTTGGAAATGTGGCTTTTGAAATGAATGTGCTTTTTTGAAATGTGGCTTTTGAAATAAATGTGGTTTTTGAATTGTGGCTTTTGAAATGTGGTTTTTGAGGTGTGGCTTTTGAAATAAATGTGGCATTTGAAGAAATGTGGCATTGTGTGGCTTTTGAAATGAATGTGGCTCTTGCAATATATCTGGCTCTTGATATAAATGTGGCTTTTCAGTGTGGCTTTTGTAGTTGGCTTTTGTAAATGTAGTTTTCAAACGTGGTTTTTGAAATAAATGTGGCTTTTGAAACAAATGTGGCTTTGGAAATGTGGCTTTTGAAGGAAATGTGGCTTTTGAAGTAAATGTGGCTTTTGAAGTAAATGTGGCTTTTGAAATAAGTGTGGCTTGGAAATGAATGGCTTTCGAATTGAATGTTGCTTTGGACTGAATGTGGCTTTTGAAAGATATATGGCTTTTGAAAGAAATGTGGCTTTGAAATAAATGTGGCTTTTGAAAGAAATGTGGCTTTTGAAATAAATGTGGCTTTTGAAATATCGCTTTTTGAGGCGTGGCTTTTGAAATAAATGTGGCTTTTGAAATGTGGCTTTTGAAGTAAATGTGGCTTTTGAATGAATGGCTTTTGAAATGAATGTTGCTTTTGGACTGAGTGTGGCTTTTGAAAGAAATGTTGCTTTTGAAAGAAATGTGGCTTTGCAAAAATGTGGCTTTTGAAATGAATTGAGCTTTTTGAAATGTGGCTTTTGAAATAAATGTGGTTTTTTAAATGTGGCTTTTGAAATAAAGTGGTTTTTGAGGTGTGCTTTTGAAATAAATTATGTAGCATTTGAAAGAAATGTGGCATTTGTGTGGCTTTTGAAATAAATGTGGCTCTCGAAATAAATCTGGCTCTTGATATAAATGTGGCTTTTCAGGTGTGGCGTTTGTAGTTGGCTTTTGTAAATGTAGTTTTGAAAACGTGGTTTTTGAAATAAATGTAGCTTTTGAAATGTGCTTTTGAAAGAAATGGCTTTTGAAATGTGGCTTTTGAAAGAAATGGGCTTTTGAAATATACGTGACTTGAAATAAACGTAGCTGTTGAAATCAACGTGGCTGTTGAAATAACGTGGCTTTTGTGGTGTGGCTTTTGAAAGAAATGTGGCTTTTTGAAATAAAAATGTGCTGTTGAAATAAACGTGGCTGTTGAAATAAACGTGGCTTTGAAATAAACATTGCTTTTGAAATAAACATGGCTTTTGAGTGTGTTTTTTGAAATAAATGTAGCTATTGACATGTGGCTTTTTAAATAAATGTGGCTTTTGAAAATGTCGCTTTTGAGGCGTGGCTTTTGAAATAAATGTGGCTTTTGAAATGTGGCTTTTGAAGTAAATGTGGCTTTTGAAGTAAATGTGGCTTTTTAAATAAATGTGGCTTTTGAATGAATGGCTTTTGATATGAATGTTGCTATTGGACTGAGTGTGGCATTTTGAAAGAAATGTGGCTTTTGAAAGAAATGTGGCTTTGGAAATGTGGCTTTTGAAATGAATGTGCTTTTGAAATGTGGCTTTTGAAATAAAAATGTGGTTTTTGAAATAATATGTGGCTTTTCAGGTGTGTGGCTTTTGTAGTTGGCTTTTGTAAATGTAGTTTTTGAAACGTGGTTTTTGAAATAAAATGTAGCTTTTGAAACGTGGTTTTTGAAATAAATGTAGCTTTTGAAACGTGGTTTTTGAAAGAAATGTGGCTTTTTGCAAAATGTGGCTTTTGAGATAAGTGCTTTTGAAAGAAATGTAGCTTTTGAAATATACGTGACTGTTGAAACAAACGTGGCTGTTGAAATAAACGTGGCTTTTGAAAGAAATGTGGCTTTGGAAATGAAATGTGGGGTTTGCAATGTGGCTTTTGAAATAAATATGGCTTTTGTGGTGTGACTTTTGAAATAAATGGGCTTTTGAAAGAAATATGGCTTTTGAGGTGTGGCTTTTTGAAATGTGGCTCTTGAAATAAATGTGGCTTGAAAGATATTGGCTTTTGAGGTGTTGCTTTTGAAATGTGGCTTTTGAAAGGAAATGTGGCTTTTGAAGTAAATGTGGCTTTTTAAATAAATGTGCTTTTGATTGAATGGCTTTTGAAATGAATGTTGCTTTTGGACTGAGTGTGGCTTTTGAAAGAAATGTGGCTTTTTGAAAAATGTGGCTTTGGAAATGTGGCTTTTGAAATGAATGTGCTTTTTTGAATGTGGCCTTTTGAAATAAATGTGGTTTTTAGAATTGGTGGCTTTTGAAATGAGGTTTTTGAGGTGTGGCTTTTGAAATAAATGTGGCAATTTGAAAGAAATGTGGCATTTGTGTGGCATTTGAAATGAATGTGGCTCTTGAAATATATCTGGCTCTTGATATCAAATGTTGGCTTTTCAGGTGTGGCTTTTGTAGTTGGCTTTTGTAAATGTAGTATTTTTCAAACGTGGTTTTTGAAATAAATGTGGCTTTTGAAACAAATGTGGCTTTGGAAATGTGCTTTTGAAGGAAATGTGCTTTTTGAAGTAAACTGTGGCTTTTGAAGTAAATGTGGCTTTTGAAATAAGTGTAGGCTTGGAAATGAATGCTTTCGAATTGAATGTTGCTTTTGGACTGAATGTGGCTTTTGAAAGAAATTTAAGGCTTTGAAAGAAATGTGGCTTTTGAAATAAATGGTGCTTTTGAAAGAAATGTGGCTTTTGAAATAAATGTGGCTTTTGAAATCAAATCGCTTTTTGTGGCTTTTGAAATAAATGTTGGCTGGCTTTTGTAATAAATGTGGCTTTTTGAAATGGGCTTTTGTGAATTTGCTTTTGAAGTAAATGAAATGGGCTTTTTGAATGAATGTGCTTTTGAAATGAATGTTCTTTTTGGACTGAGTGTGGCTTTTGAAAGAAATGTGGTTGAAAGAAATGTGGCTTTGCAAAAATGTGGCTTTTGAAATGGTGCTTTTTTGAAGTGGCTTTTGAAATGTAGCTTTGTGGTTTTTAAATGTGGTTTATAATTGTGGTTTGAGGGTTGAAGGTGTGGCTTTTGAGGGGGCTTGGTAATAAATGTAGTGTTTTTGTAATGCCTTTTTGAAATAAATGTGCAATTGCAAGAAATTGGCATTTTGTGGCTTTTGAATAAATGTGGCAGAAATCGAAAATAAATCTGGCTCGTGATATAAATGTGGCTTTTCAGGTGTGGCGTTTTGTAGTTGGCTTTTGTAAATGTAGTTTTGAAAGGCGTGGTTTTTGAAATAACTGTAGCTTTGAAATGTGGCTTTTGAAAGTAAATGTGGCTTTTGAAAGGTGGCTTTTGAAAGAAATGTGGCTTTTGAAATATACGTGAACTTGAAATAAACGTAGCTGTTGAAATCAACGTGGCTGTTTGAAATAAACGTGGCTTTTGTGGTGTTGGCTTTTGAAAGAAATGTGGCGTTTGAAATAAATGTGGCTGTTGAAATCAACGTGGCTGTTGAAATAAACGTGGCTTTTGAAATAAACATTGCTTTTGAAATAAACATGGCTTTTGAGGTTTGGTTTTTTGAAAATAAATGTAGCTTTTGACATGTGGCTTTTGAAAGAAATGTCTTTTGAAATGTCGCTTTTGAGGCGTGGCTTTTGAAATAAATGTGGCTTCTGAAATGTGGCTTTTGAAGTAAATGTGGCTTTTGAAGTAAATGTGGCTTTTTAAATAAATGTGGCTTTTGATTGAATGGCTTTTGGAATGAATGTTGCTATTGGACTGAGTGTGGCTTTTGAAAGAAATGTGGCTTTTGAAAGAAATGTGGCTTTGGAAATGTGGCTTTTGAAATGAATGTGCTTTTTGAAATGTGGCTTTTGAAATAAATGTGGTTTTTGAAATAATATGTGGCTTTTCAGGTGTGGCTTTTGTAGTTGGCTTTTGTAAATGTAGTTTTGAAACGTGGTTTTTGAAATAAATAGCTTTTGAAACGTGGTTTTTGAAATAAATGTAGCTTTTGAAACGTGGTTTTTGAAAGAAATGTGGCTTTTGCAAAATGTGGCTTTGAGATAAGTGGCTTTTGACAAAATGTAGCTTTTGAAATATACGTGACTGTTGAAACAAACGTGGCTGTTGAAATAAACGTGGCTTTTGAAAGAAATGTGCTTTGGAAATGAATGTGGGTTTGCAATGTGGCTTTTGAAATAAATATGGCTTTTGTGGTGTGACTTTTTTTGAAATAAATGTGGCTTTTGAAAGAAATATGGCTTTTGAGTGTGGCTTTTGAAATGTGGCTCTTGAAAATAAATGTGGTCTTGAAAGATATGTGGCTTTTGAGGTGTTGCTTTGAAATGTGGCTTTTGAAGGAAATGTGGCTTTTGAAGTAAAAATGTCAGAAGCTTTTTAAATAAATGTGGCTTTTTGATTGAATGGCTTTTGAAATGAATGTTGCTTTTGGACCTGAGTGTGGCTTTTGAAAGAAATGTGTGGCTTTTGAAAAATGTGGCTTTGGAAATGTGGCTTTTGAAATGAATGTGCTTTTTGAAATGTGGCTTTTGAAATAAATGTGGTTTTTGAATGTGGCTTTTGAAATGTGGTTTTGAGGTGTGGCTTTTGAAATAAATGTGGCATTTGAAAGAAATGTGGCATTGTGTGGCTTTTGAAATGAATGTGCTCTTGAAATATATCTGGCTCTTGATATAAATGTGGCTTTTCAGGTGTGGCTTTTGTAGTTGGCTTTTGTAACTGTAGTATTTCAAACGTGTTTTTGAAATAAATGTAGCTTTTGAAACGTGGCTTTTGAAAGAAATGTGGCTGTTCGAAAAATGTGCTTTTAGATAAGTGGCTATTGAAAGAAATGTGCTTTTGAAATATACGTGACTTGAAATAAACGTGGCTGTTGAAAACAACGTGGCTGTTGAAAATAAACGTGGCTTTTGAAATTAAGGTGGCTTTTGAAATAAATGTGGCTTTTGAAACAAATGTGGCTTTGGAAATGGCTTTTTGAAACAAATGTGGCTTTGGAAATGTGCTTTTGAAGTAAATGTGGCTTTTGAAGTAAATGTGGGCTTTGAAATAAGTGTGGCTTTGAAATGAATGCTTCGAATTGAATGTTGCTTTTGGACTGAATGTTGGCGTTTGAAAGAAATATGGCTTTTGAAGAAAGAAATGTGGCTTTTGAAAGAAATGTGGCTTTTGAAATAAATGTGGCTGTTGAAAATAAACATGGCTGTTTGAAATAAACGTGGCTTTTTGAAATAAACATTGCTTTTGAAATGAACATGGCTTATTGAGGTGTGTTTTTGAAATAAATGTAGCTTTTGACATGTGGCCTTTTGAAATAAATGTGGGCTTTTGAAATGTCGCTTTGAGGCGTGGCTTGCTTTTGAAAATAAATGTGCTTCTGAAATGTGGATTTTGAAGTAAAGGGTGCATTGAAGTAAATGTGGCTTTTAAATAAATGTGGCTTTTGAATGAATGGCTTTTGATATGAATGTTGCTATTGGACGATTGTGGAGTGGTGGCTTTTGAAAGAAATGGTTGCCCATTTGAAAGAAATGTGGCTTTGGAAATGTGGCTTTTTTGAAATGAATGTGCTTTTTGAAATGTGTTTTTGAAAAAAAATGTTGGTTTTTGAAATAATATGTGGCTTTTCAAGTGTGAGCTTTTCTAGTTGGCTTTTGTAAATGTAGTTTTGAAACGTGGTTTTTGAAATGAATGTAGCCTTTTGAAACGTGGCTTTTGAAAGAAATGTGGCTTTTGCAAAATGTGGCTTTTTGAGAGATAAGTGGCTTTTGAAAGAAATGTGGCTTTGAAATATACGTGACTGTTGAAATAAACGTGCTGTTGAAATAAAAACGTGGCTTTTGAAATTAAGTGGCTTTTGAAATAAACATGGCTTTTGAGGTGTGGCTTGAAATAAATGTGGCTTTTGACATGTGAGCTTTTGAAACAAATGTGGCTTTTGAAATGTCGCTTATGAGGTTGGCTTTTGAAATAAATGGTGGCTTTTGAAATGTGGCTTTTGAAGTAAATGTGGCTTTTTGAAATAAATGTGGCTTTTGAAATAAATGTGGCTTTTTGAATTTAATGTAGCTTGAAAGAACTGTGAGGCTTTTGAGGTGTGAATTTTGAAATGTGGCATTTGAAGGCCAATGTGCCTGAAAAAAGAAATGTGGCTTTTGAAATGTGGGGGTTTTGAAAGAATGTGTCTTTATTATTGGAAATCTGGCGTTTTTGAAAAGAAACGTGGGTTTTGAAATGTGGCCTTTGAAATAAATGTGGCTTTAGTGCGCTTATTAAAAAAAATGTGGCTTTATTTGTGTGGCTTTGAAATAAAGTGCCTCTTGAAATAAACGTGGCGAAATAACTGTGTCTCTGATATAGATGTAACTTTTCAGGTGTGGCTTTTGAAATAAATTGTTGTTTTGAAACGTGGTTTTTGAAATAATGCAGCGTTTGAAATGTGCGCTTATTGAAAGAAATTTGGGCTTTTTGAAAGAAATTGGCTTATGAAAAATTTTGCTTTTGAGTGTTGCTTTGAGATAGAATGTGGCTATTAGAGAAATGAGGCTTTTGAACGAAATGGTCTTTTGAACGAAATGTCTTTGAAAGAAATGGTGGCTTGAAATAACCGTGTTTTATATGAAATAAACGTGGCTTTTGAGTGTGGGTTTTGAAAGAAATTTGGCTTTTGAAATGTTGCTTTTTGAAAGAAATGTGCATTTGAGGTGTAGGCTTTTGAAAAAAATGCTGGCCTTTGGAATTGTGGCTTTTGAAATGTATGTGTTTTTTTGAAAAGTGCTTTTGGAAATTAATGTGATTTTTTGAAATGTGGCCTTCGAAATGATGATGTGTTTGAAAACGTGACTTTTGAATAAAATGTCGGTCTTGAAATAAATGTGGCTTGAAATAAATGTGGCCGCTTGATATAAAGGGCTTTTCATGGTGTGGCTTTTGAAATAAATGTAAGTTTTGAAACGTGGTTTTTGAATAATGCAGCTTTTGAAATTGTCGCTTTTGAAAGAAATAGTGGCTTTTGAAAAATGTGAATTTTGGATGTGCCGGCTTTTGAGATAAATGTGGCTTTGGACCGACCATCTCCAGAACCTTGAAACCGCCCATCAGAGCTTAATGAAAGAAATGTGACTTAATAAATTCGGCATTTGAAATAAACGTGGCTTTTGAGGTGTGTGTTTCTGAAAGGAAATGTGGCTTTTGAAATAGTGTCCCTTTGCTTTTGAAAGAAATGCGGGCGCTTTTGAGATGTGGCTTTTGAAGGAAATGGTGGCTTTTGAAAAGAAATGTGGCTTTGGAAAATGTGGCTTTTTGAAAATTAATGTGATTGTTTGAAATGTGGCCGAAATGAATGTGGCTTTTGAATGTGGCTATGAAAGAAATTGGGTTTGAGTGTTGCTTTTGAAATTAAATATAGTTTTGAATAAATGTTGCTTTTGAGATGTGGCATTTGGAAATGTGGCTATTGAAGTAAATGTGACTTGAAATAAAATGTGGCTTTGAGAAGAATGTGGCTTTTGAAATGTGTTTTGAAATAAATGTGGCTTTTGAAATGTGGCTAGAGGTGTGGCTTTTTGAAATAAATGTGGCTTTTGAAATGTGGCTTTTGAAGTAAATGTGGCTTTGAAGTAAATGTGGCTTTTGAAATAAGTGTGGCTTTGAAATGAATGCTTTTTGAATTGAATGTATGCATTTGGACCTGAATTGGGTTTTTGAAAGAAATGTGGGCTTCGAAAGAAATGTGGCTTGTAAAATGTGCTTTTCAAATAAATTCTTTTGAGGTGTGGGCTGTCGAAATGAACGTGGCGTTGAAATAAAACATAAACCTGTAGAAATAAACGTGGCTTTGTGATACACGTGGCTTTTGGTGATACACGTGCTTTTGAATTAAACGTGTCTTTTGAGGTGTGGTTTTGAAATAAATGTTTCTTGTGAAATCAATGTGGCTTGAAATAAATGTGACTTTTTAGTGTGGCTTTTGAAATGTGGTTTTTGGAAGAAAAAGTGGCTTTTGAAAGAAATGTGGTCTTTGAAATGTGGCTTTTGAAATGATTTGCCTTTTTGAAATGTGCTTTTGAAATGAATAGCGGGGTTTGCCAATGTGGCTTTTGAAATAAACTGTAGGCTTTTGAAATAAATATGTCTTTTGTGGTGTGACGTTTGATATAAATTTGGCTTTTGAAGAAATATGCTTTTGAGGGGGCTTTTGAAATGTGCTTTGGAAATAAATTTTGGCACTGAAATAAAATGTGGAGCAACACAAGCATCACCGCCCCCCCCCCCACCGAACACTTCTTGAAAATGGTGTCTTTTGAGGTGTTGGCTTTTGAAATGATGGCTTTTGAAGCGGAATGTGCTTTTTTGAAGTAAATGTGGGCTTTTTAAATAAATGGTGGCTTTTGATGAATAGGCATTTGAAATGAATGTTGCTTTGGACTGAGTGTGGCTTTGTAAAGAATGTGGCTTTTGAAAAGAATGTGTCTTTTTGAAATGAATGTGCTTTTTGAAAATGTGGCTTTTGAAATAAATGTGTTTTTGAATTGTGCTTTTGAAATAAATTGGTTTTAGAGGTGATGGCATTTGAATGAAATGTGGCATTTGAAAGAAATGTGCATTTGTGTGGCTCTTGAAATAAATCTTGCTCTTGATATAAATGTGGCTTTTCGGTGTGGCTTTTGTAGTTTGGCTTTTGTAAATGTAGTTTTGAAACGTGGTTTTTGAAATAAATGTATCTTTTGAAACGTGGCTTTTGAAAGAAATGTGGCTTTGAAATAAGTGGCTTTTGAAAAGAAATGTGGCTTTTAGAAATATACGTGACTGTTAGAAATAAACGTGGCTGTTGAAATCAACGTGGTTGTTTTGAAATACACCGTGGCTTTTGAAATAATGTGTCTTTTTGAAAATAAATGTGGCCCTTTAGAAACAAATGTGGCTTTGGAAAATGTGCTTTTGAAGGAAATGTGCTTTGAAGTAAAGTGGCTTTTGAAGTAAATTTGGGCTTTTGAAATAAGAGTGGCTTTGGAAAATGAAATGCTATTCGATTGGATTTGCTATTTGGACTGAATGTGGCCTTTTTGAAAGAAAATATGGCTTTTTTGCAAGAAATGGTGGCTTTTGAAATAAATGTGGCTTATGAAAGAAATGTGGCTTTTGAAATAAATGTGGCTGTTTGAAATAAAATGTGGCTGTTGAAAATAAACTTGGACTTTTGGAAATAAACATTGCTTTTGATAAACATGGCTTTTGAGGTGTGTTTTTTTTAAATCAATGTAGCTTTTGACATGTGCTTTTGAAATAAATGTGCTTTTTGAAATGTCGCTTTGGAGCGGGCTTTGAAATAAATGTCGGTTTGTGAAATGTGCTTTTTGAAGTAAATGTGGCGTTTTTGAAGTATGTGGCTTTTTAAATAAAATGATGGCATTTGACATGAATGGCTTTTTGAAATGAATTTTTGCTTTCGACTGAGTGTGTGCTTTTGAAAGAAATGTGGCTTTTGAAAGAAATGTGCTTTGTAATGTGGCTTTTGAAAAAAAAATGAAAAGTTTGGTGCTTTTTTGAAATGTGGCTTTTGGAAGTAAATGTGGTTTTTGAGGTGTGGCTTTTGAAGATAAAGTGCATTTGAAAGAAAAGAGGCTATTTTGAGTGGCTTTTGAAATAATGTGGCTCTTGAAATAAAACTGGCTTCTTGATATAGAATTGGCTTTTCAGTGGTGGCATTTTGTAGTTTGGCTTTGTAAATTGTATCTTGAAAAGTGATTTTTGAAATAAATTGGTAGCTTTTGAAGACTGGCTTTTGAAAGAAATGTGGCTTTCCGAAAAATGTGCTTTTGAGATAAGTGGCTATTTGAAAGAAATGTGGCTTTGAAATATACTGACATTTTGAAATAAACGTCAGTTGAAATCAGCGTGATGTTTGAAATAAACGGTGGGTCTTTTTGGAAATTCATGGCTTTGGAAATAAATGTGTCTTTTGAAACAATGTGGCTTTTGGAAATGTGGCTTTTGAAGGAAATAGGCTTTTGAAGTAAATGTGGCTTTTGAAGTAAATGTGGCTTTTGAAATAAGTGTGGCTTTTGAAATGAATGGCTTTCGAATTGAATGGTGCTTTTGGACGAAATGTTGGCTTTGAAAGAAATATGGCATTTATGAAAGAAATGTGGCTGTTTGAAAGAATGTGGCATATTGAAATAAATGTTGCTGTAGAAATCAACCGTGGCTTATGAAATAAACGTGGCTTTGAAATAAAACATGCTTTGGAGTGTGTTTTTTTGAAATAAATGTAGCTTTTGACATGTGGCTTTTGAAATAAATGTGCTTTTGAAATGTCGCTTTTGAGGCGTGGCTTTTGAAATAAATGTGCTTCTGAAATGAGGCTTTTGAATAACATGTGGCTTTTGAAAGTAAATGTGGCTTTAAATTAAATGTGGCTTTGTGAATGAATGGCATTTTGATATGAATGTTTGCTATTGGACTGAGTGTGGCTTTTGAAAGAAATGTGGGTTTTGAAAGAAATGTGGCTTTGGAAATGTGGGCTTTTGAAATGAATGTGGCTTTTTGAAATGTGGCTTTTGAAAATAAATGTTGGTTTTTGAAAGAATATGTGGCTTTTCAGGTGTGCTTTTGTAGTTTGGCTTTGTAAATGTATTTTTGGAAACGTGTTTTTGAAATAAATGTAGCTTTTGAAACGCTGGTTTTTGAAAGAAATGTAGGCTTTGCAAAATGTGGCTTTTGAGATAATTGGACTTTGAAAGAAATGTGGGCGTTTGAATATACGAGTACTTGTTGAACAAAAAACGTGGCTGTTGAAATAAACGTGGCTTTTGAAATTAAGTGGCTTTTGAAATAAAACATGGCTTTTTGAGGTTGTCTTGAAATAAGTGTGGCTTTTGACATGTGGCTTTTGGAAACAAATGTTGGCTTTGTGAAATGTCGCTTATTAGGTTGTGGCTTTTGAATAAAATGTGGCTTTTAAAATGTGGCTTTTATTGAAGTAAAGGTGGCTTTTGAATAAATGTGGCTTTTGAAATAAATGTGGCTTTTGAATTTAAATGTGGCTTGAAAGAACTGTGCTTTTTGAGGTGTGCTTTTTGAAATGTGCTTTTGTAGGCAATGGTGCTGAAAGAAAATGTGGCTGTTTGACGTGGCTTTGAAACAAGATGTGGCTATTTGAAATGTCCGCTTATGAGGTGTGGCTTTTGAATAATCCACT
>CM069160.1:13488194-13591801 GCA_035221665.1 Okamejei kenojei
CCCCCACCCTCACTCACCCCACACCTCCCCGCACCTCCCTCCATCCTCTCTCCCCCTACCCGTCACAGGGTACTCCCTTCTCTACCGAGGAGCACGATCGTCCTGTCCTCCCCAGAACCCGGCCCTCTCTGTCCCGGCAGGTGAGGAGCGCTTCCCTTTGCGGAAGCCACGATCGGCTGGTCACCCCGCGCTTTTTTCTCTGTCCTCAGATCGCTCCATGCCTCGCTCAGCCCCTGCGGCTGCCGCCCCCGCCCTCTCACTCTCTCTCTCTTCCTCACATCTCTCAACCCTCTCTCCTCTCTGTCGCTTCTCATCTCTCTCCCCCCCATGCTCTCTCCCCCTCCCTCTTCCCCCTCCCTCTCCCCCCTCCCTCACACCCCCTCTCTCAGCCTCTCCCTCTCTCTCACCCCCCAATGCTCACTTCGCTACCCAACCCCCACCCCCTCCTCTCTCTCCCTCTTCATCACTCTCTCCTCTCCCCCGCTCTCTCTCTCTCTACCCTCCCCACTCTCTCTCTCCCCCCCTCTCTCTCTCTCTCCCCCTCCCCCCTCTCTCAATACCCTCCCCCCTCTCTCATCCCTCCCCTCCCTCCACTCTCTCTCCCCTCCTCTCACTTTCCCTCCCCACCCACCCCCCCCCCTCTCCCCCCCTCTCCCCCCCCTCGCTCTCTACTCCCCTCCTCCCCCCCACCCTCACCCTCCACCCCTCCAACCCCCACAAATTAATTACTTTAAAAAAATATCAAGGGGACTAGTGGTTGGTGAGAAGAACTGCAGATCAAAGATACTTATCTTTGCTGCAGATTCAGGCATGATATTCTTCCCGATTTAAATCGTAATTTCGATTTTATTTGTTCTCCCCTATTTTAATTTTTTTGCGCCCGAATTATATTTTGGTGGCCAATCCAACGACTGTACTAAGGGGGTTGCCTCCAATCACCGACCAGCTACCCTTAATATTCCCCTCCAATCACTAATCGGTCTCCCTCCTGCCCAATCAGCAGGTCCGCCCGTCTCCAAGGGCCATTGTGTCCAAATCAACATAATGCCGCCATGTCACTTTTTGCAGCCAATCAGACAGTTCTCCTAGGGGCCTTTTGATCAATCACCGACCTGCATCCCTCACAAAAGCAGACGAATGTCTGCACGCCAACACACACACGCAACATAGTACAAGTCCCCCCCCTCCGTTCCCAACCTCAGCTTCATCACGGAGGGTACAACAAATAGCTGGAGAAACTCAGCGGGTGCAGGCAGCATCTAAGGAGCGAAGGATATAGGCGACGTTTGGGGGCAGTTCCTTCTTTAAAAACTCAGCTTCACGGACCCCGAGTACCCTTAGTTCCTAACCATTTTTTCCATCACTGGAGTGTTGTGTGAGTGTGTCTGTGTGTGTGAGTGTGTGCGCGATATATGTGTGAGGGTGTGTGTAAAAACATACAAGACATATTGATAATGAACTCGTTTCCATCCAGTCTTTCAATAGAGCATTTTCAATGGGATTAATACAAGTTTATGCAAGACCAACTAATGAACATACAGGTTGTTAATTTAAACAATTATGCGCTAATCGCATGCCTGTGGGAGCCGCGCTTGCCATCATGGCAGAAAAAAAATTGCTTTGCGCAAAAAATTACCTGATTATGTCCTACCAAGATTACTGATTTTTTAGCCTTAGATTACTGATTTGTGCTCTGGAAAGGTTGGCAATCTCTGGCGCAGTGGTGAGGGGTGCCGGGCCCAGTGCCGAGCGTGCGCAGTGGGGGAGGGTTCCGGGCCCCAGTGGCCGCGCGTGCGCAGTGGGAGGGTTGCCGGCCTGGCGCCATTTCGAGCCTCGCCAAGAGGCGCCCGCCCAGATCCCGGCGGCGCCAGGCCCGCGCGAATCCAGCGGCACTTTCCCTTGGCCGCCAGCCGGATCCGCTCGCGGCAGCCCCATCACCGGGCATCCCCCCCCAACCCCACCCAAGTGCGCAGTGCGCAAGACCCGCCGGCAACGCCTGGCCAAGTGCGCATGTGCCGCACGCCCGCCCCCGGCAGCCCGCTGATCTGCACCAGTGCGCAGGCGCATAGCCCCGGCAACAACCCCAAAGTGAGGAGAAATGAAGGTGAGTCTAGTGCCAAGTTTTTAATCAAGTTTAACAAAGAATTATAAATGTTTCAGCATACAAGTCCATTTTCACATTTGGCATTTAAATACTTCTTCACAATTTGGAATTTAGTGACATGGACCCCGAATAGGGCGCCGCGCATATTATAATTTTCATTTAAAAATATGAATTTTGAGGGAAATAATATGAATTTTGACAATCAAAAATGTTGGGAGGTCTGGAAATGATGAAAAAAAGGGCCACGATCCGTTCCCGTGCGTACTACTCGTCAGCCCGTGCATTTGGCCCGGAGCGTCTATCTTGCCTGCCGCTATAGGATCTTTGCATAGAACAAGAGAGCAAAGTGTGAGACATGCAATGGCGCTCACAATCGCTACTCAAAGACTAAAATCTTGAAGCAAGAGATTCTTTATTTTCTGGTCTGCCAGAGCCGGGTTGCCCTCTCAAAGTTGAGACCACACCGAAGTCAGAAGAGTCATCATCCCCCTTTATACACACAAGTTTCCTACATCCAACCTCCCCCTCCTTGGAACCCGCCCAATCGACACTGAGGTGGACAACCTGTAGGTAACGTCCCCCCAGTACCCTCCCTCATCATACATCGAATGTTCATGGTAATGACAGTTTTCTTGACCAGGGTGTGTTGTAATATTCATTAATTTTATTAAGCAGGCTCCGTTGTTCATGACCTATTCTAGTTTTAACTCACCTCCAAGTCCATACTGATTCCTTGGGGGATGTCAGGCTGTCGTATGAAGGAAGACTGGAGAGACCTCGGTTTAATACTCTCTGAATTTAGAGATTGAGAGGGGATCTTATAGAACTTACAAAAATTCTTAAAGGGGTTTGGAACGGCTAGATGCAGGGAAGATTGTACCCGATTTTGGGGAAGTCCTATGACAAGGGTCCACAGCATAAGGATAAGGGGAAATCCTTTAAGACCGAGAGAGAAAGACTTTTTTCAACACAGAGAGTGGTGAGTCTCTGGAACCTTCCTGCCACAGAGGGTAGTTGAGGCCAGTCCCATAGGCTATAATTAAAGAGATTGGATGTGTCCCTAGTGCTATGGGGAATCAGAGGGTAAGGAGAGAAGCAGTACGGGAATACAGAGTTGGATGATCAGCCATGAACATATTGAATGGCGGTGCAGAGGCTCGAAGGGCTGAAATGGCCTACTCCTGCACCTTTTTTCTATGTTTCTGGGTGTTTACTATGTTTCTAGTTTTCTATTTTCCTAACTCTCTCAAGTTTCTTCCTATATCAGCACTTAAAGCAAGCTATATGAACAAGGGTCCCATCTATCTCTCCATTCTACTGATAGGGATTAACTACATCTCTCCCTTCTACTGCAATAACCAAAGCTATCGACTTCTTACTCAGATGGGTCGGTAAACTTTTATACACAGCAGTGTCAGAACCCTCACCCTGGCCCCTAACGCTTAGAATTCTCTTTAAAGCCCCTACAATAGTAGGGTTTAATCACATTATCTCTCACGTAGGCTCCAATAAAGTCCCAAATTTAAAAGATTGTTCAAAGTCCTTCCAATGAGGTAACAGTAGGGTCAGGGCTGTACACTCTGGAGTTTTAGAAGGATGAGAGGGCCACTTATTGAAACAATAAGATCATTGGGGAAAAGCCGCTTTGGAACGGAGACGAGGAAACACTTTTTCTCACAGAGAGTGATGAGTCCGTGGAATTCTCTGCCTCAGAGGGCGGTGGAGGCCAGTTCTCTGGATACTTTCAAAAGAGAGAGCTAGATAGGGCTCTTGAAGATAGCGGAGTCAGGTGATATGGGGAGAAGGCAGGAACGGGGTACTGATTGGGGATGATCAGCCACGATCACATTGAATGGCGGTGCTGGCTCGAAGGGCCGAATGGCCTCCTCCTGCACCTATTGTCTATTGTCTATTGATCGCAATGAATGGCGGTGCAGGCTCGAAGGGCCGAATGGCCTACTCCTGCACCAATTGTCTGTTGAGCCATTCACCCAGTGAAGATAGACACAAAATGCTGGAGTAACTCGGCGGGTCGGGCAGCATCTCTGGAGAGAAGGAATGGGTGACGTTTTGGGTCGAGACCCTTCTTCTCGCTCTGATTCACCCTGCAGATGCAGTGACACTTCCCCCAGCTGGCAAACACACGTTAGCAGACCGTGGACACCGATCTCGCACGTGGATGAATATGTGCTTCAGACCACAGTTGGCTCTGATCCCCACGGCGGAGTGGCAAAACTCAGGACAGGAGCGATCGCCCTTTTCCCGTGGACCATAAAACATGGACTACAGGTGCAGGAGTAGGCATTCTGCCCTTCGGCCAGCACGCGCCGTTTAATGTGGAACGTGGCTTGATCATCCCCAAATCATAGCCCCGTTCCGGCCTTTCTCTCTCCCCATAACACTTGATTCCGTTAGCCCCAGAGCCATATCCAACTCTCTCTCTCTCTCTAAAGAAAGCACATCACGCCTCTACTTCCAGCGTTCACGGACGACCTCCAGATCCCCGTGGCGCCGCGTGTTCCCTCTTCCAGGGCACGCGCACGGAAGAGGGGCAGGCAGCCCGATCCCGGTGCGGCCGTTGGGTACCCCGCTGCCTGGACCACGAACGCCATCTTGCCAGGCCAAAGCAGACCGACAGGTCTGGAGTCCCTTGTTCAAACCGGTTCTATGAAGTAAGCAGGTCCAGCAGTCAGTGAACAAAGGATTGGCCTTCATAAACAAGAGGATTGAGTATAGGAGAAAGAGGTCCAATCTGCAGTTGAACTGGGCCCAGTGAGACCACCACCTGGAGTATTGTTGTGCATTTGTGGTCCCCACATTTGAGGAAGGACATTCTTGCTATTGAGGGAGTGCTGCCTTGGTTCGCCAGGTTAATTTTAGCTGGGCCGGGATGGCGGACTGTCATATGTTGAGAGACAGAGCGGACTGGGCTTGTAATACTTAGAAGGATGAGAAGGGGATCTTATTGAAACATGTAAGAATAATAAGGGTTTGGACACTCTAGAGGCAGGAAACATGTTCCCGGTGTTTGGGGAGTCCCGCACCAGGGCCACACAGTTTAAGAATAAGTGGGTCGGCCATTTAGAAAGGAGACGAGAAACACTTTTTCCTCTCACAGAGAGTGGAGTCGTGGAATCCTCGCCTCAAGGCGGTGAGGCCTTCTCTGGATACTTTCAAGGAGAGACTAGACAGGGTTTCTTAAAGATACGGAGTCTCGGGGGATATGGGGAGAATGCAGGACACGGGGCAGCCGATTGGGATGATCATCCAATGATCACATTGAATGGCGTGCTGGCTCGAAGGGCCACCTCCCCCCCCGCCCCCCACCACCACCCCCCTGTGCCCCCACCACCCGACCCCCCGCACAACCGCGCCCCCCCCCCCCCCCCCCCCCGCCCCTTCCCCCCCATTCGCCCGACCCCACAAAAATGGGTGGGCATCCTCCGCACTATTGTATATTGTCCCGATTGATATTGAGACCCTCCCCTCCCTGTACCGGGTTGCCCCAGATATCAAAGGGCTGAAACGTAGCAAGGATTGGAGAAGCAGCCCCCTTCAGATAGTCCAGAAACCAGGGGCTGCCCACCCTCTCCCGCTGCGGCCACGTACAGGTGGAAAACGGTCTCTTTCCCTCGCCGCGGAGGCGACGGGGCGGCTGGCGAGCCCTTGAACCTGCCTACTGGCCGGTGCAACAAGATTAATGCCCCCCCCCCTCCCCGGTGTAAGCAAAGTCCTTCTTTCTCTCTGGCCCCCCCAGCAGGCGAGGCGAGGGGCCGTCCGTGGAGCCGCCTCGCACAGTTCGCCAGCTCCGTGGCACGGGCGACGCAGAGCGGCGGAGCGACCCGTCCCGCGGTGGAACCCAGGCGCCACACCATCACTCGTCGCGTGGATTTACGATAGGTGAGTGGGGAAGGGGAGGTGGGGGAGGCAAGGGAGAGGAAAGGGGGAGGGGGGGGAGAAGAGAAGGGAGAGGGGGGAGAGGAAGAAGGTGGGTGGATAGGGTGGGAAGGGAAGAGAAATGGCGGGGGGGGTGAAGTGAGGGGGTGGGGAGAGTAGGAAGAGGTGAAGAGAGATTAGAGGGAAATGGGGGGAAAGTGGAAGGAGAAGAATCGGAGGGTGAGAAGGGGCAGTTGGGAGAGAAGGGGGGGGGTGAAGAGAGGGGAGAGAGATGGAGGAGAGGGGAGGATTGGGGGGGTGGTTTGGGTGGGGGAACGAAGAGAAAAAGGGGGAGGGGTGGAGGGAGTGTGAGAGAGGGGATGGGGGATATGAGAGTAGGAATGGGGAGGAGGGAGGGGGGAAGGAACGGAGGGGGAGAAAGGGGTGGGTAGGGGGTGGGAGGAGTGGAGGAGATATGGAGGAGAGGGGGTGGAGGGGAGGATTGAGGAGGTGGTTGGGTGGGAAGGAAGAGAAAGGGTTAGGGGGGAGGGAGAGAGGGGGTGTGGAGAGGGGTAGGGGTGTGGGAGAGAGGGGAAGAGAGATGGAGAGGGAGGGGTGGAAGAGCAGGGACAGAGGGAGGGAAGGAGGGCGGAGAGGGGGGGAAAAAGGGAGAAGTGGGGATGAAGAGAAGAGAGAGGGAGGGGTGGAGGTGCGGATTGGTGAGTGATGGTTAGGGGGGGGACGGGAAGAATAAGGGGAGGGAGAAGGGGTGGGGGGTGTGAGAGATGTGGGATGGGGAGAGGGATTGGACATGAAGTGGGGGTAGTAGAGGAATGGGGCGGGAAGGTAGGAGGTGTGGGAGGGAGGAATAGAAGGGCGAAGGGGAGAGGAGGGGGTGGGGGAGAAGAGATTGGAAAGGGTAAATGGGGAGGCCGTGAAAAAGGGGCGGTGAGCCCGGTGTAGTTTACTCCACTCAGGCTCCTCTTCATTCTTTGTTCGACTTGTCCCTGTCCTTCCGGGTGCTGTTTCGCCCGTTTTGTGGCACCTCTTCTTTTTATCTTCTCGCATGTCGTTCCTTTGTCATGGCTTGTTCTGCAATTTGTCTTTGATTAAGTTTCGTGTGCAGTGGCCTCGCCGTTTTTGTGCTTGTTCCCGCCCTCATCTCTTTGTGTCCGTCTCTGGTTTTTTCTTCTATTTCATGTTCTTTATCTTTGCCGCTGGGCGTTGTTAATCGTAGTATTCCTTGTGACCATGTCCCAGTAGTTTTGGCGGTTTGGCTTCTCCTTCCTTTGGCTGTTTATGGTGTATTCATTGGGGGAGTAGCCTCTAACGGCCCCCCATTCCCTACAAAGCCGGACCCACCCTTATAAATGTGCCAACCATGGTTTCAAAGGCCCAAAAATTCAGATAACACTCAACGGGACCGGCACCATCTCTTGGTCAGGAGACGGAACTGAGACGAATTCGTGGTACCGAGAGCCCCTAACATCAGACTGAAGATAAGCGGTGATATGGAACCCGAGCGAAATCGACGGTGATGGTTGAGCAATAACAGCACAAATGAAATGAAATATCGTAGGACGATACAAATGCAGGAGAAACTCACGGGAGCGGCAGCATCTAGCAGCTGAAGGGAATACGCAACGTTCGGAAGAACCTTCTTCGGAATGAAAATCTTATACGTATAGTTGCACAAAATCGAAAGGAATAGATCATCAGATTGCACGGAGCCCTCTTGCCAGATAGGGGATCGGAGACCCAAGGACATAGGTTCAAGTTGTGGGGATGAACGAGCTCCAGTGGAGGAGTTTGAGGCTGGGACTATCCCAACGTTTAAAGAAACAGTTGGACAAGTAAACATGGATGGGACAGGTTTGGAGGATATGGACCAAAACGCAGCAGGTGGGGACTAGTTGTAGCCGGGACTTGTTCGCCGGTTGTGGGGCTTCGTGGCCCAAAGGGGCCAGTTTCGGGCAACGGCATCACTCTCTGAGAATGTGCAAAAAAGGAACGATGAATAAAGGAAACAGCCATTGATGAACACGGTCCTAGGGTGAAAACCATCACCGACAATGAGATAGGGTGGTAAAGAAAGCCTTTGGTGTGCTGGCCTTTATAAATAAACAAGCATTGAATATAGGAATTAGGGAAGTATGTTAAAATTGTACAAGGCAATTGGAAAACCACTTCTGGAGTATGGGTGTACAATATTGGGTCGCCTAGTTATAGGAAGGTGTCAACAAAAATAGAGAGAGTACAGAGAGCTATACAGAATGTGGCCAGGGTTCCACAACTAGGTTACAGGGAGAAAGGTTGAACAAGTTAGTCTTCAGTCTTTGGAAGCGCAGAAGGTTAAGGGGGACTTGAGTGAGGTTCTTTAAAATGATGAAAGGATAGACAGGGTTGACGTGGATACGTTTTTCCATGAGGTAGGGAAGATTCAAACAAGCGGGCAAATGACATAAGAATAAAGGGACAGAGTTTCGGGGTAACTATGGCAACTCGTTTACTCAGAGGGTGTGGCTGTGTGGAATGACTTCCAGCAGAAGGGGTTGGAGGCAGGATCGCTTTTAACATTTTAAAAGTAAAGTGGATAGTTTATGGACTAGAATGGTGGGGGTATGGTCTGAGTGCAGGTAGATGGACTAGGGAAAACAAATGTCGGCACGGACTGGAATGGCCGAGAGGGCCTGTTTCCGTGCTGTAAATGTTAATGTTTTAAAATGGTTGATAGTAGATTCAACAAGAGCAACGTAGAATCTGGTAAGACGTGGGTGGGGAGGGGTGGCGAAGAGAAGGGATTCAGTGTTGCTTGAAGTTAGAGAACTCCATAAAAATATATGACTCCCATCCAGGAGCCAAGCATCTTTCCCAGGTAGGCAGGTTCACCTGCACCTCCTCCAACCTCATCTGTTTGATCCGCTGCTCTGGTGTCTGGGTGAGACCGAGCGATGGGGAACGGGAGGGGAAGATGAAGTGGCGGCCGCCGGGAGCTCCAGGTTGTTCATTGCGAACCGTGCGAGGTGTCGGCGAAGGCGATCGCCGAGCCTGCGCGTGGTCACACCCCATGTAGAGCAGCCGATTCTAGAGCACGGAAGGCAATGAGATAGGTAGGCCGCAGGGAACCTCTGCCTCACCTGAAAGACCGCTCGGGTCCTTGGTGGAGGTCGAGGGGGAGGCAAAGCGACAAGTGTGCATTTCCTGCGGTGCAAGGGAAAGGGCCCGGGAGGGCTGTCGGGTGGAAGGGACGAGTTGACCGGGGAGGTTCGGAGGAGGCGGTCTCTGCGGAAGAGGCATTTTTGATCAGTCGTGGTCGAGAGCCTTCGCCAGTAATGGGGGGGGGGGGCCCGTTTCTCCACGCAGCTGAAACAATGAAGGAGCTGGAGCGGGAGAGGGACGCTCTTCTTGCACGACTGGAGATGGTGGATCGACGCGCGCCTGGTTACCTGCAGCAGATCCACGGTGAAGGGAGCCAGACCGGGCCAAGAGGGGCTGCGGAGAACACCGTGAGTTCAGGGCCGGGGGGGGTGGGGGGGGGATTAGCAGGTGCACTCAGGGGATACAACCCCGGGAGCACTCAGTAAGTCGGAACGCAATCCCCCCCCCCCCATCCCACCCATCGGTGGCGCTGATCCTTTACACACAGTCGGCTGGCTTTTTCCGATTTTTCTCCCCGTTGTAAAAATTACTCCACATTTTGCATCTTTCCATCGTGGACCAGCTCCTGCAATGAGACCAATGGGTGCAGGAGAGGCCATTCGGCCTTCGAGCCACCCCGCCATTCCATGGATCATGGCTGATCATCCCCAATCGTACCCCGTTCCTGCCTTCTCCCCATATCCCCTGTACTCCGCATCTTTAAGAGACCCGATCTCGCTCTCACTTGAAAGTACCCAGAGAACCGGCGCCCACCGCCCCTGAGGCAAAGAATTTCCACAGACTCACCACTCGCGTGAGAATAATGTTTCCTCATCTTTTGGTCTAATGGCTTACTCTTATTCTTAAACTGGCCCCTGGTCTGGACTCCCCCAACATCGGGAAAAGTTTCCTGCCTCTAGCGTGTTAAGCGTTACCATCTTATATGTTTCTGAGTATAACCTCTCATCCATTCAAACTCCAGAGGGTAAAGCACAGCCTGCTCCATTCTCTCAGCGAATGACAGTCCTGCCATCCCGGGAATTAACCTTGTAAACCTGCACTGCGCTCGCTCAGTAGCAAGAATGTACTTCCTCAAATTAGGGGACCAAAACTGCACACAATACTCCAGGTGTGGTCTCACTAGGGTCCTATACAACTGCAGAAGGACCTCTTCGCCCCTATACCCAACTCCTCTTGTTATGAAGGCCAACATCCCATTCGCTTTCTTCACTGCCTGCTGTACCTGCATGCTTACTTTCATAGACTGATGTGCAAGGACCCCCAGATCCCGTTGTCCTTCCCCTTTTCCCGTCGGAAAAATTACTCCAGCATTTTGTGTCTTTCCTCGGTGGTCCTTGTTTCTGTAGTTGTCTACTTGGATAGGTCCAATGATCTAGTCTCCACTGGGAAGAAATGCCTGATGCATCTCCAACACTGAACGAAACAAGGCTTGTTGTCCTAGTTGGACTTCCAGCGGGATATCCCCACCACTCCCAAATTCCGAACAAGGATTTCCGTGTAGGAGTAAAGAGGTTCTTCTGCAGTTGTATAGGGCTCTGGTGAGACCACATCTGGAGTAATTGTGTACAGTTTTGGTCTCCTAATTTGAGGAAGGACATCCCTTGTGGATTGAAGCAGTGCAGCGTAGGTTCCGAGATGATACCTCTGGGTGATGAGGGGGGACTGTCAGATGAGGAAAGATTGAAAAGACTAGGCTTGAGTCACTGAGTGTTAGAAGGATAGGGGGGGGGATCTTAAAGAGACATATAAAATTATAAAAGGACTGACAAGCTAGATGCAGGAAAAATGTTCCCAATGTTGGGCGAGCCAGAACCAGTGTCCACATACCTGAATAAAAGGGAAGGCCTCTTTAAAACTGAGGGTGAGATAAAATGACGTTTTCACCCAGAATTGTGAATTTATGGATTCCCGCCACAGAGGGCAGTGAGGCCAAATCAAACTGGATGGATTTAAGAGAGAGGTTTGAAGAGCTCTAGGCTAGTGTATCAAGGATATGGGAAAGGCTGCCACGGGTTATTGATTGGGCCGATCAGCCATGATCGCAATGATGGCGGTGCTGGCTCGAAGGGCAAGGCCCTCCTCCTCACCTATTTTCTAGGTTTCTAGTGTTTCACCACCCGGGATCTCGAGGGTTTCAAGAGTTTCCTGGAATGTTCCAAACCCTAGAATTCGAGTACCCTAGAACTTCCCAAACTCCGAAACCCTTCTGCAATTCCCAAGATCCTGTTGTAGGATCCCCTGATCCCTAGTGGTCCTTGCCCTGAACCTCATCGACTCACAAGAACCTGCTGAGCGCGCCTACAGTACAAAGGTCTTCACCAGGAACATCTTGAATGCCTACAGTCCCGACCCAAATTCTCCTGAAGTCCCAAGGTCCTGACCCAAGACCTCCTGAACTTCCAAAGACCTGACTGTCTGAACTTAGAGCAGGGCATTTGACCCCTTCGAACCAGCACCGCCATTCAATGTGATCATGGCTGATCATCCCCAATCAGTACCCCGTTCCTGCCTTCTCCCCATATCCCTTAACTCCGCTATCATTAAGAGCCCTATCTAGCTCTCTCTCGAAAGCATCTAGAGAACCTGCCTCCAACGCCCTCTGAGGTAGAGAATTCCACAGACTCACAACTCTCTGTGTGAAAAAATGTTTCCTCATCTCCAGTCCTAATTGGGGCTTTACCCTTATTCAGAAACTGTGTGACCCCTGTTTCTGACTCCCCCAACAGCGGGTACTTGTGTTCCTGCCTCTAGCGTGGCCAATCCCTAATAATCGTTTATGTTTTCAACAAATCCCTTCTAAACTCAAGTGTGCAAGCCCAGCCGCTCCATTCGCTCAGCATATGACAGCGCCCCCATCCTGGAATTACCTGGTGAAACCTACGCTCCGCCCCTCCCATAGGAAAAAGTCCTCCTCAAATTTGGTGACCAAAACTGGCACAAAACACTCCAGGTGGTCTCACTAGGGCCCCGTACATCTCAATGGACCTCTTTGCTCTGGGGATGGGGGGGGGGGGGGGGGTGGGGGTGGGGGGGGGGGGGGGGGGGGGGGGGGGGGGTTAATCTCCAACTCCTCTTGTTATAAGGCCAACGTGCCATTCGCTTTCTTCCACTGCCTGCCACATCCCGACCCAGATTCTCCTGAGTCCCAATGTCTGTACCCAAGACTCCTGACGTCCAAGAACCCTGACCTCAAGAACTTCCCTAGGTCCCGACCCAAAACCCTTCTGAACAGCCAAGGCCCAGGTGCGGCCCCCTTCTGAATGCTGGTGGTCTTTGCCCAGAACCTCATGAGCCCATGGCCTAGGGCACCTGACGTCCGAAGGTTCTGTCGGAGAACACCTTGAAATACCAAGGTGGACACAAAATGCTGGAGAAACTCAGCGGGACAGGCAGCATCTATGGAGAGAAGGAATGGGTGGCATTTCAGGTCGAGCCCTTCATCAGACTGATGTCGTGGGGGGGTTGGAAAAAAGTTTGAAATGGGCGGAGACATAGGACTTGTAGAGAAAGGGAAGGGGGAGTGGAGGAAAAGCAGGACGACCTAAATTGAGAAGTCAGTGTTCATACCGCTGGGTGTAAACTACCCAAGCGAAATATAGGAGCAGCTCCTCCAAATTGCGGTGGACACACACTGGCCATGGAGAGGACCCAGGACAGAAAGGTCGGATTCGATTGGAGAGGGGGAGTTGAAGTGCTGGGCCGCTATAGGGGGGGGGGGGGGGGGGGGGGGGGGGGGGGAAGGGGGGGGGGGGGTGGGGGGGGGAGAAAAACAATTTGCTTTGGGCCTCACTCAGCCAAGGCCTGTCGGCCAACGGATTGGCCGTCGGTAATTGTCCCGTATTTTTTACCTTTGTCCCTTAGTTTTTTATTTTTTTTTAATTTTTTTTAACACAAAATGCTTTTATTCAGAACAAACAACAATACGGGTTAGTAACACGATCGAAGAATGCCTATATTGGCAGTTTACAAACAAAGTTATCAAATTATAATATTAACAACTTTTTTAGCAACAACACACTCGACCTCCCGCGGAGACCAGCGTTCACGGACGGCCTCCAGAATCCCCGTGGACACCATGTGTGTGTTCCCTCTCCAGGGACAGGAATACCCCCCTCCTCCTCCCTCCCGACCCTCCCCGCTCTGTACCCGGGTGCCCAAAAATCAGGAGCGTTCGACCTAAAGTGGAGCCAAAACGTGAGGAGCAGCCCCTTCAGATACTGGAACAGGGGCTGCAACCTCTCACACTCCGTGCAGACCGTGGGACATGGTCTGTTCCTCGCCGCAGAAGTGACAGGCGGCGGTCGAGTCCTTGAACCGGCTCAGGTACCTGTTGCGGGCCACGGCACTCTCCACCCCAGGTCCCCGTTGTTCCTTAGTTGGGAGTGGGGAAAGTGTCCCACCCCTCCCACTACCCACCAACTTGACTCCATCCAGCCCTCTCTCTCCCACCTCCCCACCCCCACCACCCCCCCCCACCCCCCCCCCCCCCCCAACCATGATTCTCTCCCCCCATCTCCTTCCCTTCCAGGACCGCACCGTCGACTCTCGGCCGAACCGGGCGTGTCTTCTCTTGGCCAAGATCCAGGAAGTCAACTCCTGCCTCAGTGATCTCATGTCCACCCCTGGACAGGTCTGTGGCCCATGTGGGGAGGGTTTGTTGTGGGGAGGGGGGGGGGGGGGGGGGGGGGGGGCTGTGTTGGAGTTGAATCAGTTGCAGAAAGGAAATGCAGACGCTGATTTCAAGTTTCAAGAGAGTTTATTGTCATGTGTCCCAGATAGGACAATGAAATTCTTGCCTTGCTTCAGCACAACAGAATACAGTACAGAACAGATCAGTGTGTCCATATACCATTATATAAATATATACACACATGAATAAATAAACTGGTAAAGTGCAAATAAACAGATAATGGGCTATTAATGTTTTGGCCGAGCCGAGTTTAATAGCCTGATGGCTGTGGGGAAGTAGCTATTCCTGATCCTGGACGTTGCAGTCTTCAGGCTCCTGTACCTTCTACCTGAAGGTAGCGGGGAGATGAGTGTGTGGCCAGGGTGGTGTGGGTCCTTGATGATGCTGCCAGCCTTTTTGAGGCAGCGACTGCGATGGATGCCCTCGATGGAAGGGAGGTCAGAGCCGATGATGGACTGGGCAGTGTTTACTACCTTTTGTGGACTTTTCCGCTCCAGGGCGCTCAGGTTTCCGAACCAAGCCACGATGCAACCGGGTCAGCAAGCTCTCTACTGTGCACCTGTAGAAGTTAGAGAGAGTCCTCCTTGACAGACCGACTCTCCGTAATCTTCTCAGGAAGTAGAGGTGAGCTTTCTTGATAATTGCATCAGTGTTCCCGGACCAGGAAAGATCTTCAGAGATGTGCACGCCCAGGAATTTGAAACTGAAGATTTTCACCGCATATGGACAGGAAATAGAGTGATTGAGGCAGTGCAGCGTAGGTTCACGAGATTGATCCCTGGATGGCGGGACTGTCCGTATGAGAGGAAAGATTGAAAAGGCTAGGCTTGTATCACTGGAGTTTAGAAAGGATTGAGCGGAGGGATCTTACAGAAAGATATAAAAAAAATTATAAAAGGACTGGCAGCTAGTTGCAGGAAAATGTTTTCCCAATGTTTGGGAGATGGTCCAGAACCAGGGGCACACAGTCTTAGAATAAAGGGGAGGCCATTTAAGACTGAGGTGGAAAAAATTTTTCACCCAGAGAGTTGTGAATTTATGGAATTCCCTGCACAGAGGGCAGTGGAGGCCAAATCACTGGATGGATTTAAGAGAGAGTTAGATAGAGCCCTAGGGCTAGTGGAATCAAGGGATATTGGGAGAATCGAGCAGGACCCGGTATATTGATGGGGACAATCGGCCAGGACGCGAATGAATGGTGGTGCTGGCTCGACGGGGCGAATGGCCTCCTCCTGCACCTATTTTCTATGTTTGTAAACTGCTGGAGGAAACTCAGCGGGACAGGCGGCCTGGGGACAGCCCGCGTGGCCCACCAGGTCCGCGCCGGCCAGCGATCCCCGCGCGCTGACACCATCCCACGCACGCTCGGCATAATTTACGATTATACCGAAGCCAATCGACCGACAGACCCGCACGTCTTTCGAGTATGGAAGGAAACCGGAGCACCCGGTGAAAACCCACGCGGGTTACGGGGGGGGGGGGGGGGGGAGGAATAAACTCCGTGCATTCTGCACCCGTGGTCGGGATCGAACCCGGGTCTCAGGCACTGCACCGCCATGCGGCCCTGTCCTTGACTTCCTTTGCCATGGTCACCTCATTCCCCACCTAAGTAGGTGTCCGGTTCCTCAGGCAGAATGTGTCCCCTCTAGTAACAATGAATCAAAGAATTTTTATCGACTATGGTTTAATAATTGGGAAAAAATTAATATTAACATTTTGGAAAGGCCCTACATCCCCAACAATCAAAATGTGGAACACAGAAATGTCGGAGACACTTCATCTGGAGAGATTGAGGCTTGTCCTAATGGACAGGTTAGATCTCTTCAGAGAGATTTGGTCTCCATTTATTAAATATTTACAGGGTCATAATGGCTCGGCACGAGGGCTTGACTGAGACCTAAATATTAGAATGGATGAAGAAACATATATGATAAATCATGACTATATCTCCAAGGACGGATTAATGATTAATACTCCATTCACCATCATACTTCTTACACTCTTTTTCTCTATCTTTTCCTACCTTTAAAAAAATAAAATTAAATTAAATTAAAAAAAAGAATGTGTCCCCTCTATACCTCAGAGATAGACCATGGAACAGTACAGCGCAGGAACAGGCCCTTTGGCCCACCGTGTCTGTGCCGGACTTGATGCCAAGCCCACCTCTTGTCTTATCTCGGGGGTGGGGAGGGGCAAGAACAAAGAGGCTCCATTGGGACTACAATGTACTTTGTTGGTGCCCTTTAGGTGGCGGCCCTTTGCATACCTTGTCGCAGGTCAAATGTGAAAATAAAGCATCACCATCAGCCTTGTGCCTCATTCTCATTTCATTCATTCATTCAGTCATTCAATCATTCATTCATTCACTCATTCATTCATAAAATAATATTAATAATAATAATAATAATAATAACAATAATAATAAATAGTTTATTAATCCCCTTTTCATGGGGAAATTCAGATGTCCTTGCAGCACACTAATAAAAATACAACATAACATTAAAGAAGAAATTTAACATTAAAACATAAAACCATCCCCTCACAATTGTTCCCACTGTGGGGGGAGGTACTAAGTCCAGTCCCATCCTCTTGTCCACCCATGGTCAGGCCTATTGAGGCCTCCACAGTTGCCGCTACGTTTCGTTCACTCATTCATTCACTCACTCACTCACTTCATTCATTCATTCACTCAGTCATTCAAACAATTGTGGATGGGTGGATGGAGAGAGGGAGATAGAGAGGGATGGGGGGAGAAATGGAGGGAGAGAGGGATGGATAGAGGGATGGAGGGAGAGGGGGGGGAGGGAGAGAGAGAGAGAGTGAGTGAGGGAGGGAGAGAGAGATGGAGGGAGAGAGAGAGGGTTATAAGGGGGGAGAGGGTGGGACTAGAGAGGGAGCGAGAGAGGTGGAGGGGAGGGAGAGAGGGAGGAGAGAGGGAGGAAGGAGGGAGGGAGGGAGAGGTATAGGGAGGGAGGAACAAGGGAGGACCCCCACGGTTTTTTGGTTTTTGGCCCTGACTTGAGTTTGTAACCCCTTGACTAATCCAACCTCCACCCTCCGCCCGTTTTCCGCTTTCAGACGCAGTACATCCCATCGCCCCGCCAACGTGCTTCCCGGGAAGGTGACTGGGATCCAGCGGCAGTCAATCGGCACGTTGCAGGAACATAACCGCATGTTGACCAAGGTAAGCGCACAAAACACGGACGGCAGGCGCAGGAGGGGGCCATGCGGCCCTTCCACCCAGCACCGCCATTCAATGTGATCATGGCTGATCATCCCCAATCAGTACCCCGTGCCTGCCTTCTCCCCACATCCCCTCACTCCGCCAGCCCTAAGAGCTCGATCGAACTCTCTCTGCAGTAGGCGATCTTTAGAGGGACCCTCCCCGCCATTGAGGGCAAGCTGGGTGGGGACCACGTTGAACACTTTGTGCCCCTATAAGTGGTCGTAAGGTCATAAGTGAAAGTCATAATATTCACAATCACATTTTATTCGCCAAGGTAGACAGAAATTCTGGAGAAACTCAGCGGGCGAGGCAGCATCTAGGGAGCGAAGGAAATGGGCGACGTTCCGGGCCGAGACCCTTCTTCAGACAAGTATTCCCCAAATATGTTTTGCAACATACGAGGAATTTGATTTGCCATGCAGTCAATATGCCAATAAAAAGCACCAGAACTTACAAAAATACATTTTGACTTAAACATCCACCACAGTGCCTCCTCCGCGTTCCTCACTGTGATGGAAGGCGAAAAAACTTTCAATCTCTTCCCTTCTTTGCTCTCCCGCGGTCGGGGGCCTCGAGCCTGTCCTTGACGGGACCATCTTGGCTCCCGTAGGCGGCGGTCAGACCATCCGCGTCGGGGCGATCAAGCTCCTGCATCGGATGGGAAATCTCAGCTTCCCCGCGCGGGCGATCCGACGTCAGGTCGGGGCTGGGCGGTTTGAACCTTCTGTGTCGTTGGGACTACAGCAGGGACTGTCATATTCGTGCAGTTGTATAGGGCTCTGGTGAGACCACATCTGGAGTATTGTGTCCATCAGTTTTGGTCTCCTAAATTTGAGGAAGGACATCCTTGCGATTGAGGCAGTGCAGCGTAGGTTTCACCAGATTGATCCCTGGGATGGCGGGACTGTCCATTGTCTTTGGTGTTCCAGGAAAGGATGAAAAGACTAGGCTTGTGTTCACTGGAGCGAAGGAGATAGGCGACGTTAGAAGGATGAGGGGGCGGATCTTATAGAAATGGAATGAAAGATATGCATATGATAAAAGGGATCAAAATTATAAGGTGGGGAAGGACCAGGGCCCGACGGGCTGAGATTTGTGGGAAATGAGGAACAAGCTAAAAAAATCAATGAACCCAGAGGCTGCAGGAAAAAATGTTTCCCAATGTCGAGCGAGAGAGGCCCGTACCAGAACCAGGGCCACATACAGTCATTAGGGAATAAACCTCTGGGAGGCCATTTAAGACTGAGGTGAGAAAAAAATGGTTCCCAATTTGGGGACGAGTCCAGAACCAGGGGCCACACACACTTTCAGGCCAGAGAGTGAGAAGAAAACGTGTGAATTTGTGGAATTCCCTGCCACAGAGGGCAGTGGAGGCAAGTCACATGGATGGATTTTAAGAGAGAGCTTAGATAGAGCTCTAGGGGCTATGGTGGAGCCCGAGGGATTGATTGGGGGAGATAAGGCAGGCGCGGGTTATTGATTGGGGACGGCCATGATCACAATATGAATGGCGGTGCTGGCTCGAGGGGGCCGAATGGCCTCCTTCCTGCACCTATTTTCCATGATCTATGTTTCTTTCCGCGATGTTAAGCCGCAGGCGACCGGAGATGCGGCCGCCAGGGGCGGAGGACCCGGGTAGAAAAAGAACAATCGCATCTCCGGCAAAGGTAAGAGATTGAAAAAAAGTTTCCCCCCAACCCCCACCCCCCCCCCCACATAAAACACCACCAGAGCACATTAACACGGATTATTAAAACACGCTAAAAATAACCAAAAAAAAGACGAAAAAGACAGACAGACCGATTCGCGAGGCGCCATCGAGTGGCGCCCCTGGTGGTATAATCATAAATCATCATGGAGAAACATCATATAATATTAATTGCGTGCAATCAAGTACCGTTTTGGTATAGTGATAGGGTTTTGGTGAGTTGAATTAGGCCGTTCGCCCCATCAAGTCTACTCCGCCATTCAATCATGGCAGATCTATCTTCTCTCCCTCCTCACGCCCATTCTCCTGCCTTCTCCCTCATCCCCATAACCCCTGACACCCGTACTAAATCAAGAATCTATCTGTCTCTGCCTTGAAAAATATCCACTGACTGCGGCCTCCACAGCCTTCTGTGGCAAAGAATTCCCACGGATTCACACCACCCTCTGACTAAAGAAATTCCTCCTCATCTCCTTCCTAAAAAGAACTTGTTTAATTCTGAGTGGCTGTGGCCTCTGGTCCTAGACTCTCCCACTAGTGGAAACATCTACTCCGCATCCACTCTATCCAGGCCTTTCATGTCTTGCGACATGTCCCTTGTGAGGGGGGGGGGGGGTGTGGGGGGGGGGGGGGGGGGGATGGGGCTGGGAATGGTGTGGGGGGGGGGGGGTGGGGGGGGGGGGGGGGGGAGGGGAGGAGGCAAGGCCACCTGAAACCGCAACAAATTGTCAATCGCGTATCGCTCTGTCTCATTAAGTTGTGCGCACATGGGCATTGACTCTTCGTGGATTGCCACCTTGTCGTGGGGGAGAAGCTCGTGCGGTCCTGAGATCCTGAGAGCGACGCCGTCTGGAGCGACGCTCCTGGTAGTGTCACCCGTGGCGGTAAGGTCGAAGGGGGGAGGACTCGGACAGAGGACAATGCGACCAAGACGGGGGACGATGGCACAGCGGCTGGGAAGGCGGATGAAGGCTGCAGCAGAACAGGGTGTCCGGTCACCTTGCACTCCATGCCACTGGATCCCGACCCAGACCTGTCAAGGACCGTGGGGTGGCTGTCCGTGCGCCAGTCTCCTCGCGTTAAACAAAGTCACGCACGGGCGTCCTCCACGAGAGGACAGTCATACTTGTTTCGGTGACTGCCGATGATGAATTCGCCGTGGAAAGCTGGAAATTGCAGCGAATTGTGGACGCAGCCCAGACCAAACCTCCCTTCCATCGACTCCATCCACACCTCACGCTGCCCCGGCAAGGCCAGCAGCATCATCAAGGACCAGTCTCACCCCCGGTCGCTCCCTCTCCTCCCCTCTCCTATCGGGCAAGAGGTACAGAAGTGTGAAAACGAACGCCCACCTCCGGATTCAGGGACAGTCTCTTCCCGGCTGTTATCAGGCAACTGAACCGTCCCCTCACCAACTGGAGAACGGTCTTATCGACCCGCATATCACTCATATTCCATCATTCTCTGAGTATCCATATTTCGTCAAGATTAGAGATACAGCATGGAAACAGGCCCTTCGGCCCACCAAGTCCATGCCGACCAGCAAACATACTCTTATTCTATTCTCTGGAGCGCAGGAGGATGAGGGGGGTGATCTTTTTGGGTGGGGTGTATGCAATTATGAGAGGGATAGATCGGGTAGATGTAGAGATGGGCCCAACTTGCCCACACCGGCCAACATGTCCCAGCTGCACTAGTCCCACCTGCCCGCGCTTGGCCCATATCCCTCCAAACCTGCCCTTTCCTGTCCATGTACCTGTCTGAAGAACCAAAACGTCACCTATTCCTTTGCTCCACAGATGCTGCCTCACCCGCCGGGTTCCTCCAGCATTTTTGTCTTCCTTCGATTTTCCCAGCATCTGCAGTTCCTTCTGAAACACGTGCCTGTCAGGTCAGGTTTATTCCTCACATACGCACACAAGATGTGCAGTGAAATGAAAAGCGGCAATGCCTGCGGAATGTGCAAAGAAATGACAAAACAGAATAGAACAGAATCAGGAATTAAGTATTGGTGAGAAAAAACCCCCCAGCAATTAAAAAAAAAACACAATACAACAGTAGTGTGGTGTAGTAAGTTAGTCTCTGGTGCGATCAGAGTTTACAATCCCAGCGGCCTGTGGGAAGAAACTCCGTCTCATCCTCTCTGTGTTCGCAGCGAGACAGCGGGGGCGTTTGCCTGACCGTAGCAGCTGGAACAGTCCGTTGCTGGGGGGGTAGGGGTCCCCCATAATGTTGCTGGCTCTGGATCTGCACCTCCTGGTGTATAGGTCCTGCAGGGGGGGGGGGGGGGGGGGGGGGGGGGGGGGGGGGGGGGCGGGGGGGGGGGGGGGGGGGGGGGGGGGGGCGAGTGCATTTCCCACAGTGCGATCGGCCGAACTGTCTGACTGTTTCTTAAACCTTGGGATAGTCCCAGCCTCAACTACGTCCTCCGATAGCTGGTTCCAGACACCCACCAACAATCTGCGTGGAAAACGTTACCCCTCGCATTCCTATTAAAATCTTTTCCCCCCCTTCACCTTGAACCTGTGTCTTCTGGTATTCCATTCCCCTACTCTGGGCGAGAGACTCTGCCCATTGCCAATTCAAACGTGCTCCTTGTCTTCCCGACAGGAATTGTCCGTAAAGAGCGGGCGGATCACGACTCTGGAGAGGGAGAGGACGGCTCTGATCGAGCGGCTGATGGAGGCGCAGGACAATGGCTTCTCGGAGTCCAGCTGCGACGGCTCCACCATCATCTAGCCCGCGACGGCGCGGAACGGAAAGATCCGGAGTGGAGTCCTCGGAGCAAAGAGGTCCTCCTGCAGTTGTACAGGGCCCTAGTGAGACCACGCCTGGAGTATTGTGTGCAGTTGTGGTCCCCTACTTTGAGGAAGGACATTCTTGTTATTGAGGGAGTGCAGCGTAGGTTCACCAGGTTAATTCCCGGGATGGCGGGATTGTCATATGCTGAGAGAATGGAGCGGCTGGGCTTGTACACTCTGGAGTTTAGACGGATGAAAGGGAATCTTATTGAAACATATACGATAATTAAGGGTTTGGACACGTGAGAGGCAGGAAACGTGTTCCTGATGTTCGGGGAGTCCAGAACCAGGGACCACACAGTTTAAGAATAAGGGGTAAGCCATTTAGAACGGAGATCAGGAAACAGCTTTTAACACAGAGAGCTGTGGAATTCTCTGCCTCAGAGGGCGGTGGAGGCCGGTTCTCTGGACACTTTCAAGAGAGAGCTAGAGAAGGCTCTTAAAGATAGCGGAGTCAGGGGATATGGGGAGAAGGCAGGAACGGGGTACTGATTGGGGACGATCAGCCATGATCACATTGAATGGCGGTGCTGGCTCAAAGGGCCGAATGGCCTCCTCCTGCACCTGTTGTCTATTGTGAAGCTGCCCAAAAACCTCGGGCCACTAGACTTCAATCCCAACTGCAGGATGACAATTCTCCAAACAGTCCAATACTCTGGGAGCGTTGGATGGAACTTATATCCATTGGGAACCACGGACTTGGAATATTGGGACTAGAAAAGCATGGTTATCCCAAACGGAGTTTCCACCCTTCCAGTATAGAACCAGCGACATCCCATCTCATCGTTCATCTGTGATAAGACTTCGAGAAGCAGCCAGATGCAATAACTCATCCGTCTCGAGAACTCAGTTTATTTATTCTCTATTTCTATAACTTATTGCCATTGGTAAACTGATGTGCGTCTTTTAAAAAAAAAAATATTTGTTTGTTGTATTATTTTCAACAGGGACAGTGCATGTTGATAAACATTTACGTGTAAATACGCAAGATTATAGCCAACAGCACCCGGACGTGGTGTCGAAGGACGAGATCCCGAAGGAAAGGAGTCGAGGCCAAATAGACGAATAGAAACAAAGCCAAAACGCCAACGAACCGAAAGGGCGGGACGCCTAAAAAGCCAACTAACAGAAAGGCTGCGCCGCCTAAACGCAAACTCACCGAATGGCCGCTCTGCCGAAACGCCAACGAACCGAAAGGCGGCGTCGCCCACAAGCCAACTAACCGAATGCCTCTGTGCTGAAAAGTCAAATAACGGACATGACGTCGCCGGGGGGGGGGGCGGGACTTGTCAGCAATTGTTCCAGACCCCCGCGTCCATCAGATCGCTGGCGGGTGGGGGCCATTTTCCCACACGAGCCGCTATTTGACTTTTCGACACAGAGCGGCAGTCGGTGAGTTGGCTTGTAGGCAACACAGCCTTTCGGGTAGGTGGCGTTCCATCTTTAGTCCGTTTGCGTTTAGGTGACCCTTTCTTTTAATTCGGCTAATCAAAAACGTCCGCCAAATGTATTCAATTATTAAAAAATAATATTTACACTACAATAAAACAAGCCAGAACCCACCACTATAATACAATACAACCATATATCCATAATAAACTGCTATACAACTGTGTTACAATCCTTATTGAGGATACATTCAATACCCTGCGGAACCCAGCGGTCCCAGAACTCCCTCAGGGTGCTCGTGGACAGGGCATGTTCCCATTTCTAGCCCCACCCGGGCACAGGCGTAACCCCGGAAAAGGGGCTCGGGTAAAGCCCTCTGGCGCCGTGACTCGCCGATGGCGAGCTTGGCCAGGCCCAGGAGCAACCCAACCAGGACATCTTCAGCCCTACCCCCTCCCCTACGCACAGGGGTGTCCAAAGAGGAGGGTGGTGGGTGCAAAACGTAACCAGAAGGCAAGGGGAGCAGCCCCTTCAGGTATTCAAACAGTGGCTGCCCCCTTGCCTCACGCACTCCAGGTACACGTGGTTCACAGACTCTACCAGCCCGAGTCTGTGAATCTTTAGTCCCTTTGGCAGGTTGATGTTAAATAAACAAGTCAAACACATCACAACACAATCAATCAATTAAAAGAATATATATCAATAAAATAAGAAAAATTAGAATAAAGAGTACGAAAAAACAGACAGACAAACAATGCTGCCCAAGACAGACCAGATAGCGACGGATACTTTTAAGGTAGATTATGAGTGCAGTTTTGATTTTCTAGCAACCAGGTTTTTAGATTCAAGATTGTAGCGAGTTTTATTGTCATTGTCCCAGATAGGACAATGAAATTCCTGCTTTGCTTTCAGCACAACAGAACATAGTAGGCATGAATACAGAACAGATCAGCGTGTCCATATACCATTATATAAATATACACACACATGAATAAATGAACAGATAAAGTGCAAATAAACAGATAATGGGCTATTAATGTTCAGAGTTTTGGCCGAGCCAGGTTTAATAGCCTGATGGCTGTGGGGAAGTAGCTATTCCTGAGCCTGGACGTTGCAGTCTTCAGGCTCCTGTACCTTCTACCCGAAGGCAGCGGGGAGATGAGTGCGTGGCCAGGGTGGTGTGGGTCCTTGATGATGCTGCCAGCCTTTTTGAGGCAGCGACTGCGATAGATCCCCTCGATGGTGGGGAGGTCAGAGCCGATGATGGACTGGGCAGTGTCACAACTTTTTGCGGTCTTTTCCGCTCCAGGGCGCTCTTGTTGCCGAACCAAGCCAGGATGCAACCGGTCAGCAGGCTCTGTACTTTAGATGTTTGATAAATGAGGTAAAGGTTGGCAGATCCCGTATGACGCTTGGTATTGTGTTCCAGGTCTGCCACGCTCGATATGAAAACACTGTCTGCCCAAAAACACTTTTCCTAAATGGGACTAGACAATCACCTCTGGAGCCTGCACTAGTCGACCTATTTGTGCTTGTTTCCGTCTCTGTGTGCGTCCCTGTCTCCTTATAGTCTGGAGACGGGTCTCGACCCAAAACGTCACCCGTTCCTTCTCTCCAGAGATGCTGCCTGTCCCGCTGAGTTACTCCAGCACTTTGTGTCTACCTTCGATTTAAACCAGCACCTGCAGTTTTCTCCAACACGCCTGACATGACTCATGGATTCAGGAGGTCTGCTTGGGAGAGGATAAGAGCCTCAGAATTTAAGGATGTTCCTTTTAGGAAGATGAGTAGGAATTTCTTTAGCCAGAGGGTGGTGCATCTGTGGAATTCTTTGCCACAGACGGCTGTAGAGGCCAAGTCAGTGAATATGTTTAAGGCAGGGATAGATAGATTCTTGATTAGTACGGCTGTCAAGGGTTATGGGGAGAAGGCAGGAGAATGGGGTTGAGAGGGAGAGGTAGATCAGCCATGATTCAATGGAGGAGTGGACTGGAGGGGGTGAATGGCCTAATTCTGCTCCAATCTTCTTGCTATTGAGGGAGTGCAGCGTAGGTTCACCAGGTTAATTCCCGGCAGGGCGGGACTGTCGTATGCTGAGAGAATGGGGCGGCTGGGCTTGTACACTCTGGAGTTTAGAAGGATGAGAGGGGATCTTATTGAAACATATAAGATTATTAAGGGTTTGGACACGCCAGAGGCAGGAAACATGTTCCCGATGTTGGGGGAATCCAGAACCAGGGGCCACAATTTAAGAATAAGGGGTAAGCCATTTAGAACAGAGACGAGGAAACATTTTTTCTCACAGAGAGTTGAGAGTGTGTGGAATTCTCTGCCTCAGAAAAAAAGTGTTTCCTCATCTCAGTTCTAAATGGCTTACCCCTTATTCTTAAACTGTGTGTCCCCTGTTTCTGGATGTCGTGAGAGGTCACCCGCGACATGTCGCCAGTGGTCGCCTGTATGGTCGTGAGAGGTCTCCTGTGGTCGTGAGAGGTCCCCAAAGAGTCGTACGTGGCGTCTCTCTGGTTGCCGCTGAATTTTCAACGTGTTTGAACATTTCGGCGACCTATGACGGATGCCGGCAGTCGCCTGTGAAGGTCGCGTAAGTGGGACAGGCCCTTTACCCTTCGCCCGCTGGTCCGGCACCGAGCGGCATCTCCCGGTCTCGGGCGACCCGACCGAGCTCACCCAGACCCAGGTAAGGGTTAAATGTGACCCAGGTAAGGGTTAATGTTAAACCAAACCTCGCTCGGAGTTGTGGCGCAGTCAGCAATGGTCGATGGTGGAAAATGGGAAGATGCATTTTAAAAAAATAAACTAATGTCCTGGTGTTCGCTCTCTGGGTAATCCGGGGACAGCTTTGATCTCAGAGGAGACAGGACCTGATCTCTCCCTGTCTTTACCTCTCAATCCGTGTCTCTCTTTCCCCCTCTCTCTCTATTTATCCCTCAGTCAACCGCTTTCTCTGTCTAAATTTCTCTCTCTCTCTCTCTCTCTCTCTCTCTCTCTCTCTGTTTCTCTCTCTCTCTCTCTCTGTCTCTGTCTCACTCTCTCTCTATTTTGTTTCTCTCTGTGTTTCTCTCTGTCTATCGGTCTCTCTGTCTCTCTCACTCTCTCTCTCTCTCTCTCTCTATTTTGTTTTTCTCTCTCTGTCTGTCTCTCCCCGTCTCTCTCTCTGTCTCTGTCATTCTCTCTCTATTTTGTGTTTCTCCCTGTCTCTGTCGGTCTCTCTCTCTCTCTCTCTCTCTGTATCTCTCTCCCTCTCTCTCTCTACCTCACTGTCTCTCTCTGCCTGTGCTTTGCTCTGCTCGCCCCTCCCTAGCGAGTCCGCCTCCGCTCCGTCCCAGAGAGAGGTAGGGAGAGATTGAGAGGGGGGAGAGAGAGGGAGGGGGAGAGAGATAGAGAGAGGAAGGGAGAGATAGAGAGAGGGCGAGAGAGGACAGAGAGAGAGAGAGAGAGAGAGAGAGAGAAGTGAGAAGGTGAGAGAGGGAGGGAAAGATAGAGAGGGGCAGAGGGAGAGGGGGAGAGAGAGGAGAGGGAGAGAGTGAGAGAGTGAGAGAGGAGAGAGAGAGAGAGAGAGAAGGGGATAGAGAGGGAGAGAGGGCCAGAGAGAGAGGGAGAGAGAGTGAGTGAGATAGGAGAGGGAGAGGAGAGGGAGGGAGAGATAGAGAGAGGGAGAGAGGGGCAGAGAGAGGGAGAGAGAGGGAGAGAGAGAGAGAGGGAGGGAGAGAGAGAGAGGGGGAGGGGAGAGAGAGTGAGATAGTGAGAAGGGGAGAGAGAGAGAGGGAGAGGAGAGATAGAGAGAGGGGCAGAGAGAGAGAGGGGGGAGAGAGAGAGGAGGGAGGGGAGTAGAGAGAGTGAGATAGTGAGAAGGAGAGAGAGAGGAGGGAGGGAGAGAGGGGGAGAGGGGCAGAAAGGAGAGAGGGAGAGGAGAGGGGGGAGAGAGAGAGGGAGAGGGAGAGGGAGAGGGGGAGTTCTCCCTGAGCCGAGAAGCAGCCGGTCCCATGACTATTTCGCCTGCCTACACTCTGATTATTATCCCTCTGTGCAGCAGAGCGGACGCCAGGGATTTCCACGAGTGGGTGAGTCGCTGTGTGTGTGACTGTGTTTGCCTGCAGCGCCCGCGTTGAGAGCAAGAGTCCGTCCCTGTCCGCCGTTGACATAAAACGCTGTAGCCTTTCCAGCCTGGTCTCTGGGCGTTTGGAAACTTCGCCGCCAGGGCCAACCTGAGCGAGATTCGGGTGCAGGAGGGAACGGCAGGTGCTGGCTTACACCGAAGATAGGACACAAAACGCTGGGGTAACTCAGCTGGGGACAAGACAGCATCTGTGTGGAGAGAAGGAATGGGTGCAGTTTCGGGTCGAGACCCTTCTTCAGTTCAGACTGATCTGATATCATATTAGGTCATGGATTCACCTACTCTGGGCAAGAGACTGTACCTGTGCAGTTTGCCCTGTGTCTATGCTGTATCCAACTAGTGTGTAAAAAAATAAATCACTGGAGCCTTCTTCAGAAACCTCACCTCTCCATATAACATCAGTCTGCACTGAATAAGGGTCTCGACCCGAAACGCCACCCATTCCTTCTCTCCAGAGATGCTGCCCGTCCCGCTGAGTTACTCCAGCATTTTTGTGTCTATCTTCGGCTGAAACCAGCATCTGCAGTTCCTCCCTACACATTTTAACTGTATTAGTGCTGACAGAGACAGGTTTTCAAGAGGAGTCGAGTATTGGAGCAAAGAGGTCCTCCTGTAGTTGTGCAGGGCCCTAGTGAGACCACACCTGGAGTGTTGTGTCCAGTTTTGGTCCCCTAATTTGAGGAAGGAAATTCTTGCTATTGGGGGAGCCCAGCGTCGGTTTACAAGGTTAATTCCCGGGATGGCGGGACTGTCATAAGCTGAGAGAATGGAGCGGCTGGGCTCGCACACTCTGGAATTTAGAAGGATGAGAGGGGATCTCATTGTAACGTATAAGATTATTGAGGGTTTGGACACGCTAGAGGCAGGAAACATGTTCCCGATGTTGGGGGAGTCCAGAACCAGGGGCCACACAGGTTAAGGATAAGGGGTAAGCCATTTAGAACGGAGACGAGGAAACACGTTTTCTCACAGAGAGTTGTGAGTCTGTGGAATTCTCTGCCTCAGAGGGCGGTGGAGGCCGGTTCTCTGGATACTTTCAAGGGAGAGCTAGATTGGGCTCTTAAAAAAAAAAAGCAGAGTCAGGGGCTATGGGAAAAGGCAGAAATGGGGGTACTGATTGGGGATGATCAGTCATGATCATTAGACAATAGGTGCAGGAGGAGGCCATTTGGCCCTTCAAGCCAGCACCGCCATTCAATGTGATCATGGCTGATTGAATGGCGGTGCTGGCTCGAAGGGCCGAATGGCCTACTCCTGCCCCTATTGTCTATTGTCCATTGTCTATTGACGATAGGTTAGCTCTGTATGGTCGTGAGAGGTCTCCTATGGTCGT
This sequence comes from Okamejei kenojei, assembly GCA_035221665.1. Taxonomy (NCBI): domain Eukaryota; kingdom Metazoa; phylum Chordata; class Chondrichthyes; order Rajiformes; family Rajidae; genus Okamejei; species Okamejei kenojei. The sequence continues at coordinate 13,516,616 of CM069160.1, forward strand.
GAGAGATCTCCAAAGATTCGTGGCTTCTTTCTGGTCTCCGCTGAATTTTCGCCATGTTGAAACTGTTGGCGAATTCTCACGGGTGCCAGCAGTCGCCTGCAAAAGGTCTCGAAGGTGGGACAGGCCCTGGAGTAACTCAGCAAGGGGGCAGGCAGCATCTCTGGAGAGAGGGGAATGGGCGTGCGAAGAAGGGTCTCGATATTCCTGCATTCATATCAAGATTGTAATCACGTATAACCTGTTGAACTGGAACGCACGTCACAAAAAGCTGCTAACTGTACATGTGACAATTATAATCTGCTGTCATCATAAAGATATTATATAATAATAGCTGCGATCAGGCGACTGAACCAGCCCGTCAACAAATTGAGAGCAGTCCGGAGCTACTCTCTGCCTCATTGGAGACCCTGGGATTATCTTTAATCACGACATTACTGGACTTTATCTTGCACTAGATGTAATTCCCTTGATCCTGTGTCTTTACAGTGCGCACGGCTCGATTGTTTTTTTTAATTTATTTATTTTTTTATTTTATTTTTTTATTATAGAAACAGAGTAATGACAAAGTACAATATTTTACAGTAATAAAAAATACATGATAATTATGATAAATTCTTACTGTTGATATTTGTATTATTATTAATTATACATTTTAAGGTTGTGTATTTTATATAATTGGGAATACATGGTATTAATGATACATTCATAGTATTAGCGATATACTCATACTACCCATGATATCCATATTGTCTTTGATTTCCAAATACAGGTCCCAATTTTATGTAATTAATACTACGCAATATTAATAAAACTTCTATGATATTCATTATATTTTCATAATGTTAAGAATGTTTGTATTATTATTGACTTTAAATTCAAAAATTATTATATAATTGAAAATACACAATTGTAATCATGTATTGTCTTTCCGCTGACTGGTTAGCACTGCACCTCGCTACACGTCAGGTCAAGTCAAGTCAATTTTATTTCGATAGCACATTTAAAAAACAACTCTCGTTGACCAAAGTGCTGTACATTGGTGGAGGTACTGACGTGCTACATACAGTGTCACATGGATCTAACAATACACACATAAAATACATACACACAGTGCGGTTGTACGGGGCTCTGGTGAGACCACACCTGGAGCATTGCGTACAGTTTTGGTCTCCGAATTTGAGGAAGGACGTCCGTGCGATTGAGGCAGTGCAGCGTAGGTTCGCGAGATGGACCCCTGGGGATGGCGGGACGGTCATCTGAGGAGAGGTTGAAAAGACTGGGAGTTTAGAAGGATGAGGGAGGGGGCATACATTGCAGTTGTACCGGGCTCTGGTGAGACAGCCTTGTGATTGAGGCAGTGCAGCGTAGGTTCGCGAGATTGATCCCTGGGGATGGCGGGACTGTCATATGAAGAATGATTGAAAAGACTAGGCTTGTATTCACTGGAGTTTAGAAGGATGAGGGGGGGATCTTATAGAAACATATAAAATTATAAAAGGACTGGACAAGCTAGATGCAGGAAAAATGTTCCCAATGTTGGGCGAGTCCAGAACCAGGGGCCACACACAGTCTTAGAATAAAGGGGAGGCCATTTCAGACTGAGGTGAGGAAAAACGTTTTCACCCAGAGGGGTGTGAATTTGTGGAATTCCCTGCCACAGAGGGCAGTGGAGGCCAAATCACTGGATGGATTTAAGAGAGAGCTAGATAGAGCTCTAGGGGCTGGTGGAATCAAGGGATATGGGGAGAAGGCAGGAACGGGCACTGATTGTGGACGATCAGCCATGATTTTTCCAGGACAAGGGGTCACAGTTTAAGGATAAGGGGGAAGTCCTTTTAGGACCGAGATGAGAAAATCGTTTTTCACACGGAGAGTGGTGAATCTGTGGAATTCTCCGCCGCAGAAGGTAGTTGAGGCCAGTTCGTTGGCCATATTTAAGAGGGAGTTGGATGTGGCCCTTGTGGCTGAAGGGATCAGGGGGTGTGGAGAGAAGGCAGGTACGGGATACTGAGTTGGATGATCAGCCATGATCACATTGAATGGCGGTGCAGGCTCGAAGGGCCGAATGGCCTCCTCCTGCACCTGATTTCTATGCTTCTATGATTACAATGAATGGCGGTGCTGGCTCGAAGGGCTGAATGGCCTCCTCCTGCACCTTTTTGCTACGTTTCTGTGTTTCTAATCACCCATGCGTGAGCCCAATCCTTTTATAGTTTGGCTGTTGCGTCTCAAATGTATTTCTTGCATGAACGGTGTCTGACAAAAGGTGCCATTGACGGCAGATTAGTCGATGGCGATCCGCTCCTCCCTCCGTCAAAGGCTGGCGGTGAGAACAGCCCTGCGGGATTTCAGCTGTCAATGCTCTTTGCAACAATGCCCATTGTCGGGAGCCTCTACCGCCGGCTGTAGATGGGGAGACTGTACAAACAGCCTGGGAGTAATCGGCCTGAAAGACAGGAGTATCAGCGAGTGATTCATTCACAAACCATGCCGTCATTCACAAAAATTTGTGCAACCCCAGCTCCGTTTTGATTCAGTCCACACTCCTCCAATCATGCCCGGTCAATTCTTCCCTCCCCACCCGCACCACCCCCTCCCGGTCGCTTTACCTCACCCCCCGACTCCACCCAAGGACCCAAGCAGTCAGTCGTTCCAGGTGAGGCAGAGGTTTCACCTGCGCCTCCTCCAACCCCATCTACTGCATCCGCTGCTCCAGGCGTCGGCTGATCCACATCGGTGAGACCAGGCGCAGGCTTGGCGATCGCTTCGCCCAACACCCCCGCTCGGTCCCCGAGGTGCAGTGAAGAGCTTTTGTCGCCTGCTATCCAGTCAGCGGAAAGACAATACATGATTACAATCGAGCCGTTTACAGTGTGTAGGTAAGGGACTTGATAAGGGAATAGCATTTGGTGCAAGGTAAAGCCAGCAAAGTCCGATCAAAGGGTCACCAATCAGGTAGATGTTCTCTGGTCGAGGTAGGATGGGTTCAGTTGCCTGATAACAGCTGGGAAGAAACTGTCTCTGAATCTGGAGGTGTGTGCGGGCGGTTTCAAACTTCTGTAACTTTTGCCCGATGGAAGAGGGAAGTGACCGGGGGTGAGACTGGTCCCGGATTATGTTGCTGGCCTTGCCGAGGCAGCGCGACGTGGAGATGGCGTCAGTGGGAGGGAGGTTTGGTTTGTGCGCTGGGCGGGGCTGCGTCCACAATTCGCTGCCATTTCGTGCGGACTTGGATGGAGCAGTTAACCATATGACCATATAACAATTACAGCACGGAAACAGGCCCTCTCGGCCCTTCCAGTCCGTGCCGACCATTTGTTTTCCCCTAGTCCCATCTACCTGCACTCAGACCATACCCCTCCATTCCCTTCCCGTCCATATACCTATGTTCACAAGCCGTGCTGTGATGCATCCCGATAAAAGACAATAGACAATAGGTGCAGGAGGAGGCCATTCGGCCCTTCGAGCCAGCACCGCCATTCAATGTGATCATGGCTGATCATCCCCAACCAGTACCCTGTTCCTGCCTTCTCCCCATATCCCCTGACTCCGCTATCTTTAAGAGCCCGATCTAGCTCTCTCTTGAAAGCATCCAGAGAACCGGCCTCCACCGCCCTCTGAGGCAGAGAATTCCACAGACTCGCAACTCTCTGTGAGCAAAATGTTTCCTCGTCTCTGTTCTAAAGGGCTTACTCCTTATTCTTAAAACAGTGTGGCCCCTGGTTCTGGACTCCCCCAACATCGGGAACATGTTTCCTGCCTCTAGCGCGTCCAAACCCTTAACAATCTTATATGTTTCAATGAGATCTCCTCTCATCCTTCTAAACGCCAGAGTGTGCAAGCCCAGCCGCTCCATTCTCTCAGCATATGACAGTCCCGCCATCCCGGGAATTAACCTGGTGAACTTACGCTGCACTCCCCCATGAGATGCTTTCTACGGCGCATTCATGCTATTGTGCGCGGCTTCCTTACACCGGTGGCTCGAGAAACTGCAGATGCTGGGATCCTGGGTAATTCCCGGGATGGCGGGACCGGCGCTGCATTCGCCGTGAGGCAGCAACGCTACCGCTGCGCCTCCGCGACCGGCCTTGCTCCGGCCCTGCTTGTTGGGTTAAACCGAGAAGCTGTCGTGACGTGGGTGGGGGAGGGAGAGGGACAGAGAGAGAGAGACAGAGAGAGAGTCATAGACAGAGAGAGACATAGACATAGACAGAGAGAGAGATAGAGAAAGAGAGAGATAGACATAGACATAGACAGAGAGAGAGATAGAGAAAGAAAGAGTCTAGAGAGACAGAGAGAGACAGAGAGAGAGTCATAGACAGAGAGAGACATAGACATAGACATAGACAGAGAGATAGAGAAAGATAGAGACAGAGAGACAGAGAGAGTCGTAGACAGAGAGAGACATAGACAGAGAGAGAGTCATAGACAGAGAGAGAGATAGAGAAAGATAGAGACAGAGAGACAGAGAGAGACAGAGAGAGAGTCGTAGACAGAGAGAGACATAGACAGAGAGAGAGAGAGATAGAGAAAGATAGAGACAGAGAGACAGAGAGAGAGTCGTAGACAGAGAGAGACATAGACAGAGAGAGAGAGATAGAGTAAGATAGAGACAGAGAGACAGAGAGAGACAGAGAGTCAAGAGAGAGAGTCGTCGACAGAGAGAGACATAGATAGAGAGAGAGACAGACAGAGAGAGAGATAGAGAAAGATAGAGACAGAGAGACAGAGAGAGACAGAGAGTCAAGTCAAGAGAGTTTATTGTCATTTATACCAGATAGGACAATGAAATTCTTGCTTTGCTTCAGCACAACAGAACATAGTAGGCATGAATACAGAACAGATCAGTGTGTCCATGTACCATTATATAAATATATACACACATGAATAAATAATCAGATAGAGTGCAAATAAACAGATAATGGTCTATTAATGTTCAGAGATTTGTTTGAGTTGAGTTTAATAGCCTGATGGCTGTGGGGAAGGAAGTATTCCTGAACCTGGTCGTTGCAGTCTTCAGGCTGCAAGGAGACAGAGAGACAGAGAGAGAGAGAGAGAGAGAGAGAGAGAGAGAGAGAGAGAGAGAGAGAGAGAGAGAGAGAGAGAGAGAGAGAGAGAGAGAGAGAGAGAGAGAGAGAGAGAGAGAGAGAGAGAGAGAGAGAGAGAGAGAGAGAGAGAGAGAGAGAGAGAGAGAGAGAGAGAGAGAGAGAGAGAGAGAGAGAGAGAGAGAGAGAGAGAGAGAGAGAGAGAGAGAGAGAGAGAGAGAGAGAGAGAGAGAGAGAGAGAGAGAGAGAGAGAGAGAGAGAGAGAGAGAGAGAGAGAGAGAGAGAGAGAGAGAGAGAGAGAGAGAGAGAGAGAGAGAGAGAGAGAGAGAGAGAGAGAGAGAGAGAGAGAGAGAGAGAGAGAGAGAGAGAGAGAGAGAGAGAGAGAGAGAGAGAGAGAGAGAGAGAGAGAGAGAGAGAGAGAGAGAGAGAGAGAGAGAGAGAGAGAGAGAGAGAGAGAGAGAGAGAGAGAGAGAGAGAGAGAGAGAGAGAGAGAGAGAGAGACAGAGAGGAGAGAGAGAGAGAGAGAGGAGAGAGAGAGAGAGAGGAGAGAGAGAGAGAGAGAGACAGAGAGAGGGAGAGAGAGAGAGAGAGAGAGAGAGAGAGAGAGAGAGAGAGAGAGAGAGAGAGAGAGAGAGAGACACAGAGAGAGAGAGAGAGAGAGAGAGAGAGAGAGAGAGAGAGACGGAGAGAGAAGACAGACAGAGAGACGAGATACGGAGACAGAGAGACAGAGATAGACAGAGACAGAGACAGAGACAGAGACAGAGACAGAGACAGAGACAGAGACAGAGACAGAGAGAGACGGAGGGAGTGAGAGGGAATGGCGTTTGGCGTGCGGGTGGCATTAACGGGCCTGTGTTGCAGCTGAGGCAGATGAAGGAGCTGGAACAGCAGCGTGACGTCCTGTGGCACGGGTTGGAGATGGTAGACCGGGCACGGCGCTGGTACCACCGAGAACTGCAGGGACTGTGTGACCGGCAACACCGCGGCGAGGGGAGACGGCTGCCCAACGTGAGTGGAATCGCCTATCCCCCGCTGCACACAGCCCACACCCCTCTACAGCCGTAGAGCGATACAGCATGGAAACAGGCCCTTCGGCCCATCTCGCCCACACCGGCCAACAATGTCCCAGCTACACAATGTCCCAGCTATGAGATTCAAAGAGGAGGAAGTACTGACACTTTTGAATTATATAAAAGTGGATACATCTCCAGGTCCTGACAGGATATTCCCTAGGACATTGAGGGAAGTTAGTGTAGAAATAGCAGGAGCTGTGACAGAAATATTTCAAATGTCATTAGAAACGGGAATAGTGCCGGAGGATTGGCGTACTGCGCATGTTGTTCCATTGTTTAAAAAGGGTTCAAAGAATAAACCTAGCAATTATAGACCTGTTAGTTTGACGTCAGTGGTGGGCAAATTAATGGAAAGGATACTTAGAGATAATATATATAAGCATCTGGATAAACAGGGTCTGATCAGGAACAGTCAACATGGATTTGTGCCTGGAAGGTCATGTTTGACAAACCTTCTTGAATTTTTTGAAGCGGTTACTAGGGAAATTGTTGAGGGTAAAAACAGTGGATGTTGTCTATATGGATTTCAGTAAGGCCTTTGACATGGTTCCCCATGGAAGGTTGGTTAAGAAGGTTCAATCTTTGGGTGTTAATGGCGGAGTAGCAAGATGGATTCAACAGTGGCTGAATGGGAGATGTCAGAGAGTAATGGTGGATGGCTGTTTGTCAGGTTGGAAGCCGGTGACCAGTGGGGTGCCTCAGGGATATGTGTTGGGTCCACTGTTGTTTGTCATGTACATCAATGATCTGGATGATGGGGTGGAAAATTGGATAAGTAAGTATGCAGATGATACTAAGATAGGTGGTGTTGTGGATAATGAAGTAGATTTTCAAAGTCTACAGAGAGATTTGGGCCATTTGGAAAAGTGGGCTGAAAGATGGCAGATGGAGTTTAATGCTGATAAGTGTGAAATGCTACATCTTGGCAGGACAAATCAAAATAGGACGTACATGGTAAATGGTAGGGAATTGAGGAATGCTGTGGAACAGAGAGATCTAGGAATAACTGTGCATAGTTCCCTGAAGGTGGAATCGCATGTAGATAGGGTGGTAAAGAAAGCCTTTGGTGTGCTGGCCTTTATAAATCAGAGCATTGAATATAGGAGTAGGGAAGTAATGTTAAAATTGTACAAGGCATTTCTGTACAAGACAAATTCTGTAGTATGGTGTACAATTTTGGTTGCCTAATTATAGGAAGGATGTCAACAAAATAGAGAGAGTACAGAGGAGATTTACTAGAATGTTGCCAGGGTTCCAGCAACTATGTTAGAGAGAAAGGTTGAACGTTAGGTCTTTATTCTTTGGAGCGCAGAAGGTTAAGGGGGTCTTGATTGAGGTCTTTAAAATGATGAAAGGGATAGACAGAGTTGACAGAGTGGATAAGCTTTTCCCATTGAGGGTAGGGAAGATTCAAACAAGAGGGCATGACATGCGAATTAAGGGACGGAAGTTTAGGGGTAACATGAGGGGGAACTTCTTTACTCAGAGGGTGGTGGCTGTGTGGAATGAGCTTCCAGCAGAAGTGGTGGAGGCAGGATCGATTTTAACATTTAAATGTAAAGTGGATAGGTATATGGACGTGAAGGGAATGGAGGGGTATGGTCTGAGTGCAGGTAGATGGGACTAGGGGAAAACAAATGGTCGGCACGGACTGGAAGGGCCGAGAGGGCCTGTTTCCGTGCTGTAATTGTTATATGGTTATATGGTTACACTAGTCCCACTTGCCTGAGCTTGGTCCATATTCCTCCAAACCCGTCCTATCCATGTACCTGTCCAATTGTTTCTTAAACGTTGGGATAGTCCCGGCCTCAACTACCTCCTCTGGCAACTTGTTCCATACACCCACCACCCTCTGTGTGAAAAAGTTACCCCTCGGATTCGTATTAAATCTTTTCCTCCTTCACCTTGAACCTGTGTCCTCTGGTCCTCGATTCCCCTGCTCTGACTAAAAGACTCTACCCGATCTATTCCTCTCATGATTTTGTACACCTCGATAAGATCTCCCCTCATCCTCCTGCGCTCCAGGGAATAGAGACCCAGCCTGCTCACAACCTCTCCCTACAGCTCACACCCTCTAGTCCTAGCAACAACCTCGTAAATCTTCTCCGAACCCTTTCAAGCTTGACAATATCCGATAACAAGGTGCCAGGAAATGAACACGATATTCTGCATGCAGTCTCACCAACATCTTATACAACTGCAGCCTGAAACCTACCAACCTGTGTTAAAGAAAGCCTTCAAACACAAGACAAGGATCGGGTTAAAACTGTCAAGACTTTATTTAAGAGCAGCCAAAGTACAGTGACCACTGCAGATTGCTCAATGAATAAAAATTAATCGGCTCCGCGGGATGGCGGGACTGTCATACGCTGAGAGAACGGAGCGGCTGGGCTTGTACACTCTGGAGTTTAGAAGGATGAGAGGGGATGTTATTGAAACATATAAGATTATTAAGGGTTTGGACACGCTAGAGGCAGGAAACATGTTCCTGATGTTTGGGGGAGTCCAGAACCAGGGGCCACACACAGTTTAAGAATAAGGGGCAAGCCATTTAGAACGGAGACGAGGAAACACTTTTTCACACAGAGAGTTGAAAGTGTATGGAATTCTCTGCCTCAGAGGGCGGTGGGGGCCGGTTTTCTCGATGCTTTTAAGAGAGAGCCAGATAGGGCTCTTAAAGATAGCGGAGTCAGGGGATATGGGAAGAAACACAGAAACATAGAAAAATAGGTGCAGGAGCAGGCCATTTGGCCCTTCCAGCCTGCACCGCCATTCAATATGATCATAGATGATCATCCAACTCAGTATCCCGTACCTGCCTTCTCTCCATACCCCCTGATCCCTTAAGCCACATCTAACTCTCTCTTAAATATAGCCAATGAACTGGCCTCAACTACCTTCTGTGGCAAGAATTCCACAGATTCATGTGAAAAATGTTGGTCCTAAAAGACTTCCCCCTTAAAACTGTGAACTTCCCCAACATCGGGAACAATCTCCTGCATCTAGTGTCCAGAAGAATTTTGTAAGTCTCTATAAGATCCCCCCTCAATCTTCTAAATTCTAGCGAGGTCTTTCTTCAGAAAGTCCTGACATCCCAGGAATCAGTCTGGCAAACCTTCTCTGTACCCCCTCTATGGCAAGAATGTATTTTCCAGATTTGGAGACCAAAGCTGTACGCAATGGTGTTCATGTAAACAACTGCAGTCCTCCCTGCTCCTGTACTCAAATCCTTTTGCTATGAATGCCAACATACCATTCGCTTTCTTCACTGCCTGCTGCACCTGCATGCCTACTTTCAATGACTGGTGTACCATGACACCCAGGTCTCGTTGCATCTCTCCTTTTCCGAATCGGCCACCATTCAAATAATAGTCTAATCGGCCACCATTTAAGAGTAGGCAGGCACGGGTTATTGATTGGGGATGATCAGCCATGATCACAATGAATGATGGTGCAGGCTCGAAGGGCCGAATGGCCTCTTCCTGCACCTATTGAATATGTTTCTACGTTTCCACTTTATTCTATTGTTTTACAATTGCCATTTTGTGGTGGTGCCTGGTGGCTGGCCGCGGGTAGCGAACCCTCGGCTCAGGAGGGAGGGGTTGAGCTTCTCGGAGTGGGAGGCTTTGGGTGATGGGGTCCGACCCGGGGTATTTAAGGTCGGGTCACGCCCGGCCACGGGGCTGGAGTTGGAAGCAGCACAGTGACAGGAATGAACGCTATTTCGTTCACGTGACTCGTTTTCGCATGGCTGGCGTCCTCGAGTCCCCGCGACAATTTGCCCTTTGGCAGCAGAGAAGAGAATCTGACCAAAGCGGACTGAAGTGTGTGTGTCACGCACGTGTCAGTTTCAAACCTTCTTTACAACACACACTCTTGGACTCACACACACACACACACACACACACACTCACACACACACACACACACACACACACACTCGGACACACACACACACACACACACACACACACACACACACACACACACACACACGCACACACACACACACACACGCACACTCAAGACACACACACACACACACACACACACACACACACGCACTCACACACGGCACACACACACACACACACACACACACACACACACACACACACACACACTCGGACACACACACACACACACACACACACACACACACACTCGGACACACACACACACACACACACACACTCGGACACACACACACACACACACACACACACACACACACACACACACACACACACACACACACTCGGACACACACACACACACACTCGGACACACACACACTCGGACACACACACACTCGGACACACACACACACACACACACACACTCGACACACACACTCACACACACTCGGGGGACACACACACTCACACACACACACACACTCGGACACACACACACACACACTACTTGGCCACACACACACACACTCGGACACACACACACACACACACATCTAGTTAAAGTTCACACCTCACCTTAAGACCTTCCACCTGCTGGTTTGTTTTTTCCATGGGGGGGGGGGAGGGGGGGGTTGGAAAGGTTCTGACTGCCTGCCAGTGGTTCTTAACCTGGGGTTGTGACCCGCTATGGGGGTCGTTTGGGTCTTTGCCGGTGGTCATGAAGGGGACGCAAATAACACATCAATTTGTTGAGCACATGTTTAGGAACTTAACAAAGGCACATACCATGTATGGTGTGTTGTTCGCATATGCGCGCACTGGTGCCTAAAAGGTTAATAACCACTGGCCCTATCCTGTCTCTGCCTCTCATAATTTGACACACCTCTATCGGGACTCCTGCAACCTCTGCCATTCCAGAGACTAGACAATAGGTGCAGGAGGAGGCCATTCGGCCCTTCGAGCCAGCACCGCCATTCAATGTGATCACGGCTGATCACCCCCAATCAGTGCCCCGTTCCTGCCTTCTCCCCATATCCCCTGACTCCGCTATCTTTAAGAGCACTATCCAGCTCTCTCTTGAAAGTATCCAGAGAACCGGCCTCCACCGCCCTCTGAGGCAGAGAATTCCACAGACTCACAACTTTCTGTGAAAAAGTTTTTCCTCGTCTCCGTTCTAAATGGCTTACCCCTTATTCTTCAAACTGTGCCCCCCTGGTTCTGGACTCCCCAAACATCGGGAACATGTTTCCTGCCTCTAGCGTGTCAAAACCCTTCAAGAGCCCTATCCAGCTCTCTCTTGAAAGTATCCAGAGGACTGCCCTCCGAGGCAGAGAATTCCACAGACTCACAACTCTCTGTGTGGAGAAGTGTTTCCTCGTCTCCGTTTTCGTATGCTTAAAAATTCCGGGATTTGGGATATTCAGGAGCGGAGGGCGAGCTGGGGACCTCAACGTCGATGCTGACGTTTGTAACGTTTTTGTTTCCTCCCGCCCCTGCCAGTTTGCTCAGGATTACACGCCCGACTCTGGCCCGAACCGCCTCAACCTTCTTCTGGACCAGATCCAAAGGGTCAATTTTTGCCTCTGCAACTTCATGTCCTGTGCAGAGCAGGTTGGTGCATCCTGCGTTCCTTTGCGCTTTACCACACTGGCCGGTCGCGGTGGAGCAGCGGTATAGAGCTGCCGGCCCGCAGCGAGTGCAGCGCCGGGGACCCGGCTTCCTCCCCGACCGCGGGAGCCGTCTGCGCGGAGTTCGCACGCTCTCCCCGCGACCTCCGTGGGTTTTCTCCGAGATCTTCGGTTTCCTCCCGCGCTCCCGCAAAGAATGCGCAGGGTTGTGGGTTAATTGGCTTGGTAAAAAATGTAACAAAAATGGGTGTAGGATGGTGTTAACGTGCGGGGATCGCTGGTCGGCGCGGACCCGGTGGGCCGTAGGGCCTGTGTCTCTAAACTAAACAAAAAGCCGGTGGAGTTTGGATTCCTTCTCTCCGGAGATGCTGCCTGTCCCACTTTGTGTCTATCTTCGAAGGGCCTGTTTCCGCGCGTGCCGTCGGGAATTTGTCCCGTATATTTTGACCCTTTTGTCCCTTTGTTTGGCCGCCCCAGTCTGCAAATCAGGGCACAGTTTTATGGCAGGGCAGAAGGGTCTCGACCCGAAACGTCACCTATCTCCTTCGCTCCTTAGATGCTGCTGCACCCGCTGAGTTTCTCCAGCTTTTTGTGTACCCTCGATTCTCCAGCATCTGCAGTTCCTTCTTTAAAACAGTTTTATGGCGCACTGGTTGCGCCTCGTAGCCTCCGTTCCGATTGACGAAGGCCGCTGTCGCTCTGAAGCAGGGTCCCGACACGGACCGTCACCCATTCACCTTCTCCGGGGATGCTGCCTGAACTCTTTGCAGATGCTGGAATCTTCAGCCATGCACCATGTCCTGTGTCTCTCTTTATTTTGGAGATGCAGTGTGGAAACAGGCCCTTCGGCCCATCGAGTACCGTGCCGACCAGCGGTCATCCCGTATCCTACACCGACTAGGGACATTTTTTACTTTTTTATGCTCTTTGTAAGGGCTCAGAGTGGAGGCCTCGTCAGTGGATATTTTTAAGGCAGGGATAGACAAATTCTTGTTTCGAACGGGTGCCAAAGGTTACATAGAAACATAGACAACAGGTGCAGGAGGAGGCCATTCGGCCCTTCGAGCCAGCACCTCCATGCATGGTGATCATGGCTGATCGTCCCCAATCAGTAACCCGTGCCTGCCTTCTCCCCACATCCCTTGACTCCACCAGCCCCTAGAGCTCTATCTAACTCTCTCTTAAATCCATCCAGTGATTTGGCCTCCACTGCCCTCTGAGGTGAGAAAGTTTTTTCTCACCTCAGTCTTAAATGGCCACCCCTTTATGCTAAGACTGTGTGGCCCCTGGTTCTGGACTCGCCCAACATTAGGAACATTTTTCCTGCATCTAGCTTGTCCAGTCCTTTTATATTATATGTTTCTATAAGATCCCCCCTCATCCTTCTAAACTCCAGTGAATACAAGCCTAGTCTTTTCAATCTTTCCTCATATGACAGTCCCGCCATCCCGGTATTAACCTGGTGAACCTACGCTGCACTCCCTCAATAGCAAGAACGTCTGTCCTCAAATTAGGGGACCACAACTGCACACAATACTCCAGGTGTGGTCTCGCTAGGGCCCTGTACAACTGCTGCCTGTCCCGCTGAGTTGGAAAGCAGTTCCTTCCTGGATGATGTGGTTCGGTTTTGCCGTTTCGCGGTGTGACCGGTGACTTTGTGTGGCAGGGGTGGAGGAGGGAGGAAGAGTCGGACCAACAGCGAGCGGTGGCCTCACTGAAACGCCAAAACTACCTGCTGACCAAGGTAGGTGCTGCCTCCGCAACGGAACAACACCATTACAGTCACAGAGGGATAGAAACATAGAACATCGGTGCAGGAGGAGGCCATTTGGCCCTTCGAGCCAGCTCCGCCATTCATTGTGATCCTGGCTGATCGTCCCCAATCAATAACCCGTGCCTGCCTTCTCCCCATATCTTTTGACTCCACTAGCCCCAAGAGCTCTATCCAACTCTCTCTTAAATCCATCCAGTGATTTGGCCTCCACTGCCCTCTGTGGCAGGGAATTCCACAAATTCACAACTCTCTGGGTGAAAACATTTTTTCTCACCTCAGTCTTAAATGGCCTCCCTTTTATTCTAAGACTATGTGGCCCCTGGTTCTGGACTCGCCCAACATTGGGAACATTTTTCCTGCATCTAGCTTGTCCAGTCCTTTTATAATTTTATATGTTTCTCTAAGATCCCCCTCATCCTTCTAAACTCCAGTGAATACAAGTCTTTTCAATCTTTCCTCATATGACAGTCCCACCGTCCCTCTCTCTTGAAAGCATCCAGAGAACCCGCCTCCACCGCCCTCTGAGGCAGAGAATTCCACAGACTCACCACTCTCTGTGAGAAAAAGTGTTCCCTCAGTCTCTGTTCCAAATGGCTTACCCCTTATTCTTAAACTGTGTATGGCCCCTGGTTCTGGACTCCCCCAACATCGGGAACATGTTTCCTGCCTCTAGCGTGTCCAAACCCTTAACAAGAACAAGTTAGGTCTTTATTCTTTGGAGCGCAGAAGGTTAAGGGGGGACTTGATTGAGGTCTTTAAAATGATGAAAGGGATAGACAGAGTTGACGTGGATACGTTTTTCCCATTGAGGGTAGGGAAGATTCAAACAAGAGGGCATGACATGAGAATTGAGGGACAGAGGTTTCGGCGTAACGTGAGGGGGAACTTCTTTACTCAGAGGGTGGTGGCTGTGTGGAATCAGCTTCCAGCAGAAGTGGTGGAGGCAGGATCGATTTTAACATTTAAGAGTAAAGTGGATAGGTATATGGACGTGAAGGGAATGGAGGGGTATGGTCTGAGTGCAGGTAGATGGGACTAGGGGAAAACAAATGGTCGGCACGGACTGGAAGGGCCGAGAGGGCCTGTTTCCGTGCTGTAATCGTTATATGGTTATATGTTTTAATGAGATCCCCTCTCATCCTTCTAAACTCCAGAGTGTACAAGCCCAGCCGCTCCATTCTCTCAGCATATGACAGTCCCGCCATCCCGGGAATTAACCTTGTAAACCTACGCTGCACTCCCTCAATAGCAAGAATGTCCTTCCTCAAATTAGGGGACCAAAACTGCACACAATACTCCAGGTGTGGTCTCACTGGGGCCCTGTACAACTGCAGAAGGACCACTCAATTGGACTGTTATGTTAAATTCTTCTTTAATATGCTCTCTTACTGTCATTCGTCTGCTGCAAATGGCAACTCAGATTCCACTTTACCAGAAATGGTGTATGTGACAATATTTGTCCTTTGCCCTTGAGGTCGCTGGTGATGGGGACTCCTGCGGAACGTGAAGCTACCGAAGGCTTGTATTCACTGGAGTTTAGTGCCCTTTGTGTTCGAAGGAAGTTTCTTCTGCAGCTGTATAGGGCCCTGGTGAGGCCACATCTGGAGTATTGTGTACAGTTTTGGTCTCCTAATCTGAGGAAGGACATCCTTGCGATTGAGGCAGTGCAGCGTAGGTTCACGAGATTGATCCCTGGGATGGCGGGACTGTCATATGAGGAAAGATTGAAAAGACTAGGCTTGTATTCACTGGAGTTTAGAAGGATGAGGGGGGATCTTATAGACAATAGACTATAGACAATAGGTGCAGGAGTAGACCATTTGGCCCTTCGAGCCAGCACCGCCATTCAATGTGATCATGGCTGATCATCCCCAATCAGTACCCCGTTCCTGCCTTCTCCCCATATCCCCCGACTCCGCTATAGAAACATATAAAATGATAAAAGAACTGGATGAGCGCGATGCAGGAAAAATGTTCCCAATGTGGGGCGAGTCCAGAACCAGGGGCCACACACAGTCTTAGAATAAAGGGGAGGCCATTTAAGACTGAGGTGAGAAAAAACTTTTTCACCCAGAGAGTTGTGAATTTGTGGAATTCCCCGCCACAGAGGGCAGTGGAGGCCAAATCACTGGATGGATTTAGGAGAGAGTTAGATAGAGCTCTAGGGGCTAGTGGAGTCAAGGGATATGGGGAGAAGGCAGGCACGGGTTATTGATTGGGGACGATCAGCCATGATCACATTGAATGGCGGTGCTGGCTGGAAGGGCCGTATGGCCTCCTCCTGCACCTATTTCCCATGTTTCCATGTTTCTCTGACTTGCGTATCTGTTTTCCAGGAGGTGTCAAGGAAAAGTCAGCGGATTTCACAGCTGGAGGCGGAGAGAGGATCACTGGTACAACGGTTGCTGGATATTCGCCTCCAGCGCTAGGCACGTGTTCTCAATAGACAATAGGTGCAGGAGGAGGCCATTCGGCCCTTCGAGCCAGCACCGCCATTCAATGTGATCATGGCTGATCATCCCCAATCAGTACCCCGTTCCTGCCTTCTCCCCCTATCCCCTGACTCCGCTATCTTTAAGAGCCCTATCTAACTCTCTCTTGAAAGTATCCACCACCCTCTGAGGCAGAGAATTCCACAGACTCACAACTCTCTGTGAGAAAAAGTGTTTCCTCGTCTCCGTTCTAAATGGCTTACCCCTTATTCTTAAACTGTGTGGCCCCTGGTTCTGGACTCCCCCAACATCGGGAACATGTTTCCTGCCTCTGGCGTGTGTGTCTAAACCCTTAATAATCTTATATGTTTCAATAAGATGCCCTCTCATCCTTCTAACCTCCAAAGTGTATAAGCCCAGCCGTTACATTCTCTCAGCGTATGACAGTCCCGCCATCCCGGGAATTAACCTGGTGAACCTACGCTGCACTCCCTCAATAGCAAGAATGTCCTTCCTCAAATTAGGGGACCAGAATACTTTGCTTTCGATAAATGCTGCCATTCCTCCAAAGAGAACCATAGAATTATTTGTAATTTTAGTTATTCTATGAAGGAAATCCCACCATTGTATTCACCACTATTTTGAACAAAGTCATTCAAACTGTTTTCAATGGCAAAGATTAGAATTGTCGACATCATCAGGACAAACCTATTTTGGCAATGAATTAGTAAACCTGCCACTTGAAAGGCAGCTTACATCCGTGTCGGGGAGCGAGATTGCAACTTTCACGTGGCCCACCCTGTTTCGACGAATGCAATCAGCCTGGCGTGCACTAACAGGAAGGCAGATTACTATCTAAATGGCGTCAAGTTGGGAATAGGGGAAGTACAACGGGATCTGGGGGGTCCTTGTACATCAGTCTATGAAAGTAAGCATGCAGGTACAGCAGGCAGTGAAGAAAGCGAATGGCATGTTGGCCTTCATAACAAGAGGAGTCGAGTATAGGAGCAAAGAGGTCCGTCTGCTTTTTTGTACAGAGCCCAAGTGAGACCACACCTGGAGTATTGTGTGCAGTTTTGGTCCCCTAATTTGAGGAAGGACATCTTGCCATTGAGGGAGTGCAGCGTAGGTTTACGAGGTTAATTCCTGGGATGGCGGGACTGTCATATGTTGAGAGAATGAAGCGGCTGGGCTTGTACACTCTGGAGTTTAGAAGGATGAGAGGGGATCTCATAGAAACATAGAAATTAGGTGCAGGAGTAGGCCATTCGAGCCTGCACCGCCATTCAATATGATCACGGCTGATCATCCAACTCAGTATCCTGTACCTGCCTTCTCTCCATACCCTCTGATCCCCTTAGCCACAAGGGCCACATCTAACTCCCTCTTAAATATAGCCAATGAACTGGCCTCTCATTGAAACATATAAAATTGTTAAGGGTTTGGACACGCTAGAGGCAGGAAACATGTTCCCGATGTTGGGGGAGTCAAGATCCAGGGGCCACAGTTTAAAAATAAGGGGTAAACCATTTAGAACAGAGACGAGGAAACACTTTTTCTCACAGATAGTTGTGAGTGTTGAATTCTCTGCCTCAGAGGGCAGTGGATACTTTCAAGAGAGAGCTAGATAAGGCTCTTAAAGATAGCGGAGTCAGGGGATATGGGGAGAAGGCAGGAATGGGGTACTGATTGGGGATGATCAGCCATGATCACATTGAATGGCGGTGCTGGCTCGAAGGGCTGAATGGCCTACTCCTGCACCTATTTGCTATCTCCTGTTTGCTGTACCCTCCAATGAAGTCAGCTGATGATGAAGATGCTCTCCAAAAGGATCTCGATACTATGGTCGAGTGGTCACAGCAATGGGGCATGCAGTTCACCCCTTCCAAATGTGAAACCATGCGTGTCACCAGAAAGAGGAATCCAGGCGTCACATCTTCCAACATACTTGGTGTCACCCTTGAAGAATCCAAACAAACCAAGTATCTTGGCATCAAATTGCAGAATGATCTACGTTGGAACGGTCAGACTCATCATGCAACAGCGAAAGCAACAGGTGTCCTAAACTTCCTGAGGCGCAACTTCCATCATTGTTCAGCTTCTGTCAAGGAGAAGCTGTATTTCACCCTCGTTAGACCTCATCTGGACTACGCAGTTGCAGCTTGGGACCCATACGCAGACAAAAACATTTCATCCATCGAGCGTGTCCAAAGACAGGCCGCTCGATTTGTTACTAACACCTACGAGAGAGAAGCGAGTGTCACCAAGCTTCTGAATTCTCTGGGGTGGAGCCCTCTCCAAGACAGACGTGAAGCTCACCGCTTGACCTGTTTTTACAAAATGTTAAATGGTCAGCTAGACATAGATCACAAGACCTACACCAACCCCAAACCAATTAGGAGCAGACGAGGGCGTTCCATCCAATTTGTGGTCCCAGCCACAAAGACAGATGTGTACAGCAATTCGTTCTTCCCACGCACTATTAAAGCACGGAATAATCTCCACCAAACCACGGTTGCCCAGCCAGATGCAACTAAATTTAAAGTGGCACTTTCTTCCCAATAACCCTCTCTGGCTAAACCCCTCCCTTCACCACCTCCAGTTTAAATTCCAGTTGGAATATTTTGGAGGACCAAGTAACCAAGAACCTACTGTCTATCAAGCAGACCAAGTTGCCTTACAACTTTAGGCTGTACACGTCCTACGCAAGAAGACGAATCACAGGGTCCATTCAAAGCGAGTCAGTTCGACGATTAGTTAAGAGATTTTAAATGCTGAAGGCAGACACACAATGCTGGAGTAACTCAGCGGGACAGGCAGCATCTCTGGAGAGAAGGAATGGGCGACATTTCGGGTCGAGATCCTTCTTCAGACTTATTTTTGTTTGCTAATTCTTTAGAGTTATGGCGGGGGGGGGGGGGGGGGAGGGGGCAAAGAGCTCTAGAGATACAGAGCCATGGAGCGACACAGTGTGGAAACCAGGCCCTTCGGGCCAACTTGCCCATGCCGACCAACGTGTCCCAGCTACACTAGTCCCACCTGCCTGCGTTTGGCCCATATCCCACCAAACCTGTCTCTGCCTGCACTTTTAAAATACGGTGGAAGGAACTGCAAATGCTGGTTTAAACCAAAGATAGACACAAAGTGCTGGAGTAGCTCAGCGGGTCAGGCAGCATCTCGGGAGAACATGGAGAGGTTTCTGAAGAAGGATCCAGTGATTTTTTGTTAATGTATGTGTTGGTATCATAATTAATGCGGCATAGACACAGGCCATACTTCACAGGTGCAGTCTCTTGCCCAGAGTGGGTGAATCGAGGGCCTAACATCCTTGCTATTGAGGGAGTGGAACGTAGGTTTACAAGGTTAATTCCCGGGATGGCGGGACTGTCATATGCTGAGAGAATGGAGCGGCTGGGCTTGTACACTCTGGAGTTTAGAAGGATGAGAGGGCATCTCATTGAAACATATAAGTTTGTTAAGGGCTTGGACACGCTAGAGGCAGGAAACATGTTCCCGATGTTGGGGGAGTCCAGAACCAGGGGCCACACAGTTTAGGAATAAGGGGGGAAGCCATTTAGAACGGAGACGAGGAAACACTTTTTCTCACAGAAAGTGGTGAGTCTGTGGAATTCTCTGCCTCAGAGGGCGGTGGAGGCCGGTTCTCTGGATGCTTTCAAGAGACAGCTAGATAGGGCTCTTAAAGATATTGGAGTCAGGGGATATGGGGAGAAGGCAGGAACGGGGTACTGATTGGGGATGATCAGCCACGATCACATTGAATGGCGGTGCTGGCTCGAAGGGCCGAATGGCCTACTCCTGCGTCTATTGTCTAAAATAAGATCAGTCTGCACTGAAGAAGGGTCTCGACCCGAAACGTCACCCATTCCTTCTCTCCAGAGATGCTGCCGGACCCCGCTGAGCTCCTCCAGCATTTTGTGTCTATCTTCGGTGTAACCCAGCATCTGCAGTTCCTCCCTGCACAGTTTAAATCGCTCAACAAGGCAATGGTGTCTGAACAAACAATAAATCTTTATTTAAACAAGTGTCTGTTGATGGCGCCAAGTCGGGAGAAGGGGGCGGTTGCGGTGGCGCAGCGGTAGATCGCCGGAGACCCGGGTTCGATCCCGACCACGGGCGCTGTCTCTGCGGAGTTTGCACGTTCTCCCCCCCCCCCCCCCCCCCCCCCCCCCCCCCCCCCCCCCCGTGACCCGCGTGGGTTTTTCTCCGAGATCTTCGCTTTCCTCCCACACTCCAAAGACGTGCGGGTTTGTCGGTTAATCGGCCTGGGTATAAGTGTAAATTGTCCCTGTGGTGTGTGTGGGATAGTGTTAAGGAGCTGTCCCACTATACGAGTTTACCCAAGAGCTCCCCCCAGTTA
The DNA here is from genome assembly GCA_035221665.1 of Okamejei kenojei. Taxonomy (NCBI): domain Eukaryota; kingdom Metazoa; phylum Chordata; class Chondrichthyes; order Rajiformes; family Rajidae; genus Okamejei; species Okamejei kenojei. Next base: position 13,536,866 of record CM069160.1, read on the forward strand.
TAAAAAAAAAATTAAACTCGTGGTAAGTACGTAGAATGTACGTAGCGGGTACGTCAGAGCTCGGGGACGTCTCTTAGCGGCTCGTAACGCTAACGGCAGGTACTCGGGGAAACGCTGGTAAGCTCGGGAAGACTCGTGAAGATTTTTCAACGTTGGAAAATGTCCACGAGAGCCCCGAGTATCTACGAGTGGCCATTGCCGTAATTCTCCGAGTTCGAATCAGGGGAAACTTGGGAGAACTCTTGAATTAGCCCTTCAGTGTGCGGGGATCGCTGGTCGGCGCGGACTTGAAGGGCCGAAGGGCCTGTTTCCCCGCTGTATCTCTACACTAAACTAAAGGGGGGGGGGGGGGGGGAAGGGAGGATACAATGTGTGGGAAGGAACTGCAGATGCTGGTTTAAACCAAAGATAGGCTCAAAAAGCTGGAGTAACTCAGCGGGACAGGCAGCATCACCGGAGAGAGGGAACGGGCGACGTTTCGGGTCGAGACCCTTCTTCATACTTAAAGGGGGATAGTGATCCCTGGGATGGCGGGACTGTCATATGAGGAACGATTGAAAAGACTAGGCTGCAGTTTAGAAGGATGAGGGGGGGGGTCTTATAGAAACATATAAAATTATAAAAAGACTGGAAAAGCTAGATGCAGGAAAAATGTTCCCAATGTTGGGCGAGTCCAGAACCAGGGGCCACACAGTCTTAGAATAAAGGGGAGGCCATTTTAAGACTGAGGTGAGAAAAAATGTTTTCACCCAGAGAGTTGTGAATTTGTGGAATTCCCTGCCACAAAGGGCAGTGGAGGCCAAGTCACTGGATGGATTTAAGAGAGAGTTAGATAGAGCTCTAGGGGCGAGTGGAATCAAGGGATATGGGGAGAAGGCAGGCACGGGTTATTGATTGGGGACAATCAGCCATGATCACAATGAACGGCGGTGCTGGCTGGAAGGGCCGAATGGCCTCCTCCTGCACCTATTGTCTATGTTTCTATGTTTTGTGTGTCTGCCCCCCTGTGGGAAGGTAGGTGGCGGGAGGGGGCTGGAGAACAGGGTGGGAAGAAATGGTGGGAATTCCCAAATCCATTGAAGACCCGGACTGAGATGTCCAAAGTGAGTTGGAGCTGTGAGTGACTGAGATACAGGGCGGTCTGTTAGTTTAGTTCAGAGATACGTCGCAGAAACAGGCCCTTCGGCCCACCGAGCCTCTGCCGACCAACGGTCCATCGCCCATTCACACTAGTTCTACGCTACCCACAAGGGGGTCAATTTTCAGAGGGGCCGATCAAGCTGGAATCTCGCAAATCTTTGGGGTGTGGGGGGGAAGCCGGGGCACCCGGAGGAAACTCACGGCGAGAACGCGCAAACTCCGCGCTCAAAGACATCACCGGAGGCCGGGATCGAACCGGGGTCCCTGACGTCACAACGGCCGCGCGGTTAATATGCACGCTGCCGGCACTCCATTCACATCATCTTCTCAAAGTTCCTCATGGCCTCTTCCACCTTCTGCCGTTCCGTCTCGCTCTGCCTCAACTGTGGGGGCGGGGAGAGCACAGGAATAAACAATTAAAAGCTCACGCCGTTTAGTTCACAAACATGGACCATAAACATAGCAGGAGGCCATTCGGGCCCTTCGAGCCAGCAGCGCCATTCAATGTGATCATGGCTGATCATCCCCAATCAGTACCCCATTCCTGCCTTCTCCCCGTATCCCCTGACTCCGCTATCTTTAAGAGCTCTATCTGACTCTCTCTTGAAAGTATCCCCCGCCCACTGAGGCAGAGAATTCCACAGACTCACAATTCTCTGCCTGAGAAAATGTTTGCTCGTCTCCGCTCTAAATGGCCGACCCCTTATTCTTAAACTGTGTGGCCCCTGGTTCTCGACTCCCCCAACATCGGGAACATGTTTCCTGCCTCTGGCGTGTCCAAACCCTTAATAATCTTACATGTTTCAATAAGAATCCCTCTCATCCTTCTAAATTCCAGAGTAAACAAGCCCAGCCGCTCCATTCTCTCATCAGATGACAGTCCCGCCATCCCGGGAATAAACCTGGCGAACCTACACTGCACTCCCTCAATAGCAAGAATGTCCTTCCTCAAATCGGCCTCCACTACCCTCCGTGGCAGGGAATTCCACGGGTTCACAACTCTGGGTGAAAGGGTTTTTCCTCAACTCACTCCTAATTCTAAAATGGCTCACCCCTAATTCTTAAATGTGTGGCCCCTGCATTCTGGACTCTCCCAACATCAGGAACATTTTTCCAGCATCTAGCCTGTCCATTAAGAATTTTATATGTTTCTATAAGATCCAATAGACAATAGGTGCAGAAATAGGCCATTCGACCCATCAAGCCAGCACCGCCATTCATGTGATCATGGCTGATCATCCCCAATCAGTACCCCGTTCCTGCCTTCTCCCCATATCCCCTGACCCCGCTATCTTTAAGAGCCCTATCTAGCTCTCTCTCTTGAAAGTATCCAGAGAACCTTCCTCCACCGCCCTCTGAGGCAGAGAATTCCACATACTCACAACTCTCCGTGAGAAAAAGTGTTTCCTCGTCTCCGTTCTAAATGCCTTACCCCTTATATTTAAACTGTGTGGCCCCTGGTTCTGGACTCCCCCAACATCAGGAACATGTTTCCTGCCTCTAGCGTGTCCAATCCATTAAGAATTTTATATGTGTTTCTATAACGATCCCCTCTCATCCTTCCAAATTCCAGTGAATATATAAGCCCTGTGGACCCATTCTTTCATCAAATGACAGTCCCGCCATCCCTGGAATTAACCTGGTGAACCTACGCTGCACTTTAGTTTAGTATAGAGTTAGAACAGGCCCTTCAGCCCACCGTGTCTGTGCCGACTGGCGATCCCCGCACATTAACACCACTGGGACTGGTGTAGCTGGGACACGTTGGCCGGTGTGGGCAGGTTGGGCTGTTTCCCTGAGGAAAGACATTCTTGCCATAGAGGGAGCACAGAGAAGGTTCGCCAGACTGATTCCTGGGATGGCACGACTTCCATATGAAGAAAGACTGGATAGACTCGGCTTGTACTCGCTGGAATTTAGAAGATTGAGGGGTGATCTCATCGAGACTTACAAAATTCTTAAGGGGTTGGACAGGCTAGATGCAGGAAGATTCTTCCCGATGTTGGGGAAGTCCAGGACAAGGGGTCACAGTTTAAGGATAAGGGGGAGGTCTTTTAGGACCGAAATGAGAAAATCGTTTTTCACACAGAGAGTGGTGAATCTGTGGAATTCTCTGCCACAGAAGGTAGTTGAGGCCAGTTCGTTGGCCATCTTTAAGAGGGAGTTGGATGTGGCCCTTGTGGCTGAAGGGATCAGGGGGTATGGAGAGAAGGCAGGTACAGGATACTGAGTTGGATGATCAGCCATGATCATATTGAATGGCGGTGCAGGCTCGAAGGGCCGAATGGCCTGCTCCTGCACCTAATTTCTATGTTTCTATGTTTTCCACGCTGTATCACTCTATGACTCTAAGTTGGCGCGATTAAGTTAGTCCAGCCCTTGCTGTTTGCGTTCCACAGAAACATAGGTGCAGAAGGAAGGCCATTCAGCCCTTCGAGCCAGCACCGCCATTAAAAGTAACATTAGCAAATTTGCAGATGACACAAAGCTGGGTGACAGTGTGAACTGTGAGGAGGATGCTATGAGAATGCAGGGTGACTTGGACAGGTTGGGGGAGCGGGCAGATGCAAGGCAGATGCAGTTTAATCTGGATAAATGTGAGGTTATCCACTTTGGTAGCAAAAATAGGAAGTTAGATTACTATGTAAATGGTGTCAAGTTGGGAAAAGGGGAAGTACGACGGGATCTGGGGGGTCCTTGTTCATCAGTCAATGAAAGTAAGCATTGCAGGTACAGCAGGCAGTGAAGAAAGCGAATGGTATGTTGGCCTTCGTAGCAAGAGGAGTTGAGTATAGGAGCAAAGAGGTCCTTCTGCAGTTGTACAGAGCCGTAGTGAGACCACACCTGGAGTATTGTGTGCGGTTTTGCTCTCCCAATTTGAGGAAGGACATTCTTGCTATTGAGGGAGTGCAGCGTAGGTTTACATGGTTAATTCCTGGGATGGCGGGACTGTCATATGCTGAGAGAATTGAGCGGCTGGGCATGTATACTCTGGAGTTTAGAAGGATGAGAGGGGATCTTATTGAAACATATAAGATGATTAAGGGTTTGGACACGCTAGAGGCAGGAAATATGTTCCCGATGTTGGGGGAGTCCAGAACCAGGGACCACACAGTTTAAGAATAAGGGGTAAGCCATTTAGAACGGAGACGAGGAAAAACCTTTTCTCACAGAGAGTGGTGAGTCTGTGGAATTCTCTGCCAGGCTGGCTCTCTGGATACTTTCAAGAGAGAGCTAGACAGGGCCCTTAAAGATAGCGGAGTCAGGGGATATGGGGAGAAGGCAGGAACGGGGCACTGATTGCGGATGATCAGCCGTGATCACATTGAATGGCGGTGCTGGCTGGAAGGGGCCGAATGGCCTCCTCCTGCACCTATTGTCTGTTGTCAATATGATCGCGGCTGATCATCTAAGATCTGTAGCCCGTTTCTGCATTTTTTCCCCATATCCCTTGATTCCTTTAAAGAAAAAGGTTGATCATCGAAAATCAGTGTCCTGTTCCTGCTTCCCCCCCCCCCCCCCCCCCCCCCCCCCCCCCCCCCCCCCCCCCCCCCCCCCCCCCCTCTCCTCACCTTCTCCGCTTCCATCTCCTGGATTTTCTGAGGCACTTTGGTGCTGTAGTCAGCAGTGGACATTTTCTCCCTGAGTTTTGCGAGCTGCTTCTCAATCTCTTCCCGCTTGTTCCTGAGTTTAGTCACTTCCTTCTCTGCGTCAATCAGTCCCTTGCGGCGAGAAAGCCAAAAGAATATTGATCGATCGGGAGCAGTTCCGTTAGTTTAGCGGAAACAGGCCCCTCCGGCCCATCCGGTCTGCGCCCACGGCGGCGTCGCTGCCTCACAGCGCCGGGGACTCGCGTTCCGTCCCGACCACGGGCGCTTGTCTGGACGGAGCCTTCACCTTCTCCCCCCGTGAGCTGCGTGGGTTTCCCTCCGCGATCTTCGGTTTCCTCCCACACTCTCTTACCCAGAGTAGGGGAATCGAGGACCAGAGGACACGGGCTCAAGGTGAAGGGGAAAAGATTTAGGCAATAGGCAATAGACAATAGACAACAGGCGCAGGAGTAGGCCATTCGGCCCTTCGAGCCAGCACCGCCATTCAATGTGATCATGGCTGATCGTCCCCAATCAGTACCCCGTTCCTGCCTTCTCCCCATATCCCCTGACTCCGCTCTCTTTAAGAGCCCTATCTGGCTCTCTCTTGAAAGCATCCAGAGAACCGGCCTCCACCGCCCCCTGAGGCAGAGGATGCCACAGATTTAATAGGAATCCGAGGGGTAACTTGATCACACAGAGGGTGCCGACTGTACGGAGTTTGCACGCTCTCCCCGTGACCTGCGTGGGTTTTCTCCGGAGACTTTTGGCTTTCCTCCCACACTCCAAGGGCGTGCGGGTTTGTAGGTCAGTTGGTTTGCTTATCGATGTAAAATTGTCCCAAGTGTGTGTAGGGCTAGCATTAATGTGCGGGGATCGGTGGGCCGAAGGGCCTGTTTCCGCGCTGCCCCTCCAAACATGTCCATGAACATGTGTAGGAAGGAACTGCAGGTGCTGGTTTACACCGCAGGCAAGACACTAAATGCTGGAGTAACTCAGCGGGACAGGCAGCATCTCTGGGGAGAAGGAATGGGCGACGTTTCGGGTCGAGAGCCTTCTTCAGGCTGGAAGTCGGGGGAGAGGACGCACATTAGAGATGTGGAAGGATAAGGTGTGAAAACGAGTGATGAAAGGGGACGCAGATCAAGGAAGATGTCGAAGCGAGAAGATCATCTCGGGGAAGTTGACAATGAAGGACCCAGGCAGTCTCTCCAGGGGAGGCAGAGGTTCACCTGCACCTCCTCCAACCTCATCTACTGCATCCGCTGCTCTAGGTGTCAGCTGCTCTACATCGGTGAGACCAAGCGCAGGCTTGGCGATCGCTTCGCCCAACACCTCCGCACAGTTCGCACCAACCAACCTGATCTCCCGGTGGCCCAGCACTTCAACTCCCCCTCCCATTCCCAATCCGACCTTTCTGTCCTGGGCCTCCTCCATGGCCAGAGTGAGTCCCACCGCAAATGGGAGGAGCAGCACCTCACATTCCACTTGGGCAGTTTACGCCCCAGCGGCATGAACATTGACTTCTCCAATTTCAGGTAGTCCCTGCTTTCTCCCTCCTTCCCCTCCCCTTCCCAGCTCCCCTACCGCCCACTGTCTCCGCCTCTTCCCGCCCCCTCCACCCCCACATCAGTCTGAAGACGGGTCTCGACCCGAAACGTCACCTATTCCTTTTCTCCACAGATGCTGCCTCACCCGCTGAGTTTCTCCAGCATTTTTGTCTACCTTCGAAACATACAGCGATAACTGTAGTCGCAGATAGTCAGACTGGTGGGAGAACTGGGAAGGGGGAGGGGATGGAGAGAGAGGGAAAGCAAAGTCTTTCTGAAACATAGAAAACAGGTGCAGGAGTAGGCCAGTCGGCCCTTCGAGCCAGCACCGCCATTCGTTGTGATCATGGCTGATCGTCCCCAATCAATAACCCGTGCCTGCCTTGTCCCCATATCCCTCGATTCCACTAGCCCCTAGAGCTCTATCTAACTCTCTCTTAAATCCATCCAGTGATTTGGCCTCCACTGCCCTCTGTGGCAGGGAATTTCATAAATTCACAAAACTCTGGGTGAAAACATTTTTTCTCACCTCAGTCTTAAATGACCTCCCCTTTATTCTAAGACGGTGGCCCCTGGTTCTGGACTCGCCCAACATTGGGAACATTTTTCCTGCATCTAGCTTGTCCAGTCCTTTTATAATTTTATATGTTTCCATAAGATCCGCCCCCTCATCCTTCGAAACTCCAGTGAATAAAAGCCTAGTCTTTTCAATCTTTCCTCATATGACAGTCCCGCCATCCCAGGGATCAATCTCGTGAACCTACGCTGCACTGCCTGAAGTTAGAGAAGTCAATGTTCACACCGCTGGGGTGTGTAAGCTGCCCAAGCGAAACATGAGGTGCCGCTCCTCCAATTTGCGCTGGGCCTCACTCTGGCAATGGAGGAGGCCCAGTGCAGAAAGATGCCTCATTTTCACACTTGAGCCTTCCGTATCTCTCGTTTCCCCTCCCCCACCCCCCCCCCCCCCCCCGACTCCCACTCTGAAGTGGGGGTCTCGACCCGAAACGTCACCTGTTCCTTCGCTCCATAGATGCTGCCCCACCCGCTGAGTTTCCCCAGCATTTCTGTCTACCTTGGATTGTTCCAGCAACTGCAGTTCCTTCTTAAATAGATTTTTTTTGAAAACACTGGACTCTCCTTCCCCCCACCCTAAGGCAAACAGGTTTTGCAGGTTTTTACTTGAAGAGATCTTCCCTTAAATTTGACAACCACAATTAAACCTCTGTTCAGCCTTCTTCAGTGGGAGAAAATAACCCCGCCCCTCCTCCCAGCCCTCGTAAAAATCTCCCGCGATGTGTCACCCTCCCTCCAGTCAGGTCAAGTCAACTTCATTCGTCACATTCACATAGAAACATAGAAAATAGGTGCAGGAGGAGGCCATTCGGCCCTTCGAGCCAGCACCGCCATTCATTGCGATCATGGCTGATCGTCCCCAATCAATAACCCGTGCCTGCCTTCTCCCCATATCCCTCGATTCCACCAGCCCCTAGAGCTCTATCTAACTCTCTCTTAAATCCATCCAGTGATTTGGCCTCCACTGCCCTCTGTGGCAGGGAATTCCACAAATGCACAACTCTCTGGGTGAAAAAGTATTTTCTCACCTCAGTCTTAAATGGCCACCCATGCATTCTTAGACTGTGGCCCCTGGTTCTGGACTCGCCCAACATTGGGAACATTTTTCCTGCATCTAGCTTGTCCAGTCCATTAATGATTTTACATGTTTCTATAAGATCCCGCCTCCTCCTTCTAAACTCCAGTGAATACAAGCCTAGTCTTTTCAATCTTTCCTCATATGACAGTCCCACCATCCCAGGGATCAATCTCGCGAACCTGCGCTGCACTGCCTCCATCACCAGTATGTCCTTCCTCAAATTAGGAGACCAAAACTGTGCACAATACTCGAGCAGGCACCGCCATTCATTGTGATCATGGCTGATTGGCCGCTATCAATAACCCATGCCTGCCTTCTCCCCATATCCCTTGACTCCACTAGCCCCGTGAGCTCTATCCAACTAGCTTGTCCAGTCCTTTTATAAAGCCTAGTCTTTTCAATCTTTCCTCATATGACTGTCCCGCCATCCCAGGGATCAATCTCGTGAACCTACGCTGCACTGCCTCAATCACAAGGGTGTCCTTCCTCAAATTAGGAGACCAAAACTGTACACAATATTCAAGATGTGGTCTCACCAGAGCCCTATACAACTGCAGAAGAACCTCTTTACTCCTATACTGAAATCCTCTTGTTATGAAGGCCAACATTCTATTAGCTTTCTTCACTGCCTGCTGTACCTGCACGCCAACTTTCAGTGACCGGACACCCAGGTCTCGCTGCACCTCCCCGTTACCTAACCTAACCCCATTGAGATAATAATCTGCCCCCTTGTTTTTGCCACCAAAGTGGATAACCTCACATTTATCTATATTATACTGCATCTGCCACGCATCTGCCCACTCACTCAACCTGTCCAGGTCCCCTGCAACCTCCTAACATCCTCTTCACAGTTCACACTGCCGCAGAAGGAACTGCAGATGCTGGAAAAATCGAAGGTAGACAAAAATGCTGGAGAAACTCAGCCGGTGAGGCTGCATCTATGGAGCGAAGGAAATAGGTGACGTTTCGGGTCGAAACCCTGATATGGGGGTGGGGCAGGAAGAAGAAAGTAAAGGGTGGAGCCAGTGGGCTGTGGGAGAGCTGAGAAGGGGAAGGGGTAGGAGGGAGAAAGCAAGGACTGTCTGAAATTGGAGCAGTCAATGTTCATACCCCTGGGGTGTAAACTGCCCAAGCGAAATATGAGGCGCTGCTCCTCCAATTTGCAGTGGGACTCACTCTGGCCATGGAGGGCAGAAAGATCGGATTGGGAATGGGAGGGGGAGTTGAAGTGCGGGGCCACGGGGAGATCGGGTTGGTCATTGCGAACCGAGCGGAGGTGTCGGGCGAAGCGAGCGCCGAGCCTGCGCTTGGTCTCACCGGTGTAGAGCAGCCGACACCTGGAGCAGCGGATGCAGTAGATGAGGTTGGAGGAGGTGCAGGCCTCACCTGGAAAGACTGCTTGGGTCCTTGGATGGAGTCGAGGGGGGGAGGTAAAGGGACAAGTGTAGCATTTCCCGCGGTTGCAAGGGAAAGTGCCACGGGGAGGGTGTGGTTCGGGTGGGGAAGGGTCGAATTGACCAGGGAGTTACGGGGGGAGCGGTCTCTGTGGAAAGCAGACAGGGGAGGAGATGGGAAGATGTGGCCAGTGGTGGGATTGGGGAAAAGAACCAGTGTTTACATTTTAGGGAAAAAAAGTACAAAAAAAGACACAACAGCAAATGAGTCCCTGGTGAGATCAGAGTTTACAGTCCTGACGACCTGTGGGAAGAAACTCCGTCTCATCCTCTCTGTGTTCGCTGCGTGACAGCGGGGGCGTTTGCCTGACCGTAGCAGCTGGAACAGTCCGTTGCTGGGGGGGTAGGGGTCCCCCGTAATGTTGCTGCCTCTGGATCTGCACCTCCTGGTGTATAGGTCCTGCAGGGGGGGTAGTTCCCATACTCTCTGCAGTTCCCATACTCAGTGTAGTTCCCATACTCTCTGCAGAGCCTTCCTGTCCCGGGCAGAGCTGCTCCCAAACCAGATCGTGATGTTGCCGGACAAGATGCTTCCCACAGCCCCAGAGTAGAAGCACTGAAGGATCCTCAGAGAGACTCTGAATTTCCTCAGCTGCCTGAGGTGGTAAAGGCGCTGCCTTGCCTCATTCACCAGAGCGGCAGCATGTGTGATCCATGTCAGATCCTCTGTGATGTGGACTCCCAGGTATTTAAAGCAGCTCATCCTATCCACAGTTGCCCCATTTACCTCCAGTGGCGTGTACCCCCTCGGATGTTGTGCCCTTCTAAAGACCACAATCAGCTCCTTAGTTTTAGTGGCATTCGAGAGGAGGCTGTTGTCCTGTCACCAGAGTGCCAGGTCAGCCACCTCCTCCCGGCAGGCCTTCTCATCGTTATCGGAGATCAGGCCCACCACCACAGTGTCATCAGCAAACTTGATTATAGAGTTGGAGCTGAACCTGGCCACACAGCCGTGTGTGTACAGGGAGTACAGTAAGGGGGCAGGGGACACAACCCTGTGTTCTAACACGGAAACAGAACTCGTGCAAGGAATCAAAGGGTGGACACAAAATGCTAAATTAACGGGGTGGGCAGCATCTCTGGAGAGAAGGAGTGGAATGTTGGCCTTCATAACAAGAGGATTTCTGTGTAGGAGTAAAGAGGTTCTTCTGCAGTTGTGTAGGGCTCTGGTGAGGCCACATCTGGAGTAATTGTGTGCAGTTTTGGTCTCCTAATTTGAGGAAGGACATCCTTGTGATTGAGGCAGTGCAGCGTAGGTTCGCGAGATTGATCCCTGGGATGGCGGGACTGTCATATGAGGAAAGATTGAAAAGACTAGGCTTGTATTCACTGGAGTTTAGAAGGATGAGGAGGGGTATCTTATAGAAACATATAAATTTATAAAAGGACTGGACAAGCTAGATGCGGGAAAAATGTTCCCAATGTTGGGCGAGTCCAGAACCGGGGGCCACACACAGTCTTAGAATAAAGGGGAGGCCATTTAAGACTGAAGTGAGAAAAAACTTTTTCACCCAGAGAGTTGTGAATTTGTGGAATTCCCTGCCACAGAGGGCAGTGGAGGCCAAGTCACTAGATGGATTTAAGAGAGAGTTAGATAGAGCTCTAGGGGCTAGTGGAGTCAAGGGATGTGGGGAGAAGGCAGGCACGGGTTATTGATTGGGGACGATCAGCCATGATCACAATGAATGGCGGTGCTGGCTCGAAGGGCCGAATGGCCTCCTCCTGCACTTATTTTTTATGTTTCTATGTTTCTATGAGGCATAATCTCTGGAGAGAAGGATAAGACGACGTTTCAGGTCGAGACCCTTCTTCAGACTGATGTCGGGTGGGGGGGGGGGAGAGGGATGAGAGGAGGAGAACTTCTTCAAAGTAGACATATCTTGAGAGAGATGTCGCAGTGGAGTAGACTAAATGTTTAAGAAAGAACTGCAGATGCTGGCAAAACTCAAGGTAACATTGAGAGGAATAGATCGGGTAGATGCACAGAGTCTCTTGCCCAGAGTAAGGCAATCGAGGACCAGAGGACATAGGTTCGAGGTGAAGGGGAAAAATTTAATAGGAATCCCAGGGGTAACTTTTTCACACAGAGGAAACATGTTCCTGATGTTGGGGGAGTCCAGAACCAGGGACCACACAGTTTAAGAATAAGGGGTAAGCCATTTAGAACGGAGACGAGGGAACAACCTTTTCACACAGAGAATTGTGAGTCTGTGGAATTCCCTGCCTCAGAGGGCGGTTCTCTGGATACTTTCAAGAGAGAGCTAGATAGGGCTCTTAAAGAGAGCGATGTCAGGGGATATGGGGGAGAAGGCAGGAACGGGGTACTGATTGGGGACGATCAGCCATGATCACATTGAATGGCGGTGCTGGCTGGAAGGGCTGAATGGCCTCCTCCTGAACCTACTGTCTATTGTGTCCGTGCCCGACCAGCGATCATCCCGTATGCTAACCTTTGCCGATTGTTTGGGCTCAGAAGGCAGTGGAGGCCAAGTCAGTGGTTATTTGGGACTGGGGGACATTGGCGACCCTTCGCTGGGTGGTCTCGCCCCTGCAGCCGCCGGCTTACCTTGAGAAGGAGGTGGACCGAGCAGCGGTCAGAGGCGATCCCGATCGCACACCCCGCTGGGCAGCTCTCCTCCACCAACACGCTGACCGACATGCAGGACGACAGGGTCTGGATGTAGGGAGAGAAGGGGCCGATCAGGTCCGCTGTGGCCTGGTCCTGGCACTTCAGGTAACCTGTTAGGAAGGGTACACAATGGTGAGGCCCTAACAACCTCGATACGATACCAAACCATAGTGCAGTTTAGAAAATTAGACAGTAGACAATAGGCGCAGGAGGAGGCCATTCGGCCCTTCGAGCCAGCACCGCCATTCAATGTGATCATGGCTGATCATCCCCAATCAGTTCATGCCAACTATACTGTGTGTGCTGAAGCAAAGCAAGTATTTCATTGTCCTATCTGGGACACATGACAATAAACTCTCTTAAATCTTGAATCCCCTGACTCCGCTATCTTTAAGAGCCCTATCTAGCTCTCTCTTGAAAGTGTCCAGTTTAAGAATTGGTGCAGTGATCAATGCGATCATGGCTGATCATCCCCAATCAGTACCCCGTTCCTGCCTTCTCCCCATATCCCCTGACCCCGCTGTCTTTAAGAGCCCTATCTAGTTCTCTCTTGAAAGTATCCAAAGAAACGGCCTCCACCGCCCTCTGAGGCAGAAAATTCCACAGACTCACAACTCTCTGCGAGAAAAAGTGTTTCCTCATCTCTGTTCTAAATAGCTTACCCCTTATTCTTAAACTGTGTGGCCCCTGGTTCTGGACTCCCCCAACATCGGGAACATGTTTCCTGCCTCTAGCGTGTCCAAACCCTTAATAATCGTATATGTTTCAATAAGATCCCCTCTCATCCTTCTAAACTCCAGAGTGTACAAGCCCAGCCGCTCCGTTCTCTCAGCATATGACAGTCCCGCCATCCCGGGAATTGACCTTGTGAACCTACGCTGCACTCCCTCAATAGTAAGAATGTCCTTCCTCAAATTCGGAGAGCCAAAACTGCACACAACAGCTCAGTGCAGCTCGGCTCGGCTCACACTCACAGTGGGCCCTGGTCTTGGTCAGGTTGTAGTCGGCCCGCAGGGAGCGGGTAGTGCGGATGATGGACAGGGCGAAGTCGACGTTCCGATCCAGCTCCTCGTCCCTCCAGTCGCACTGCGGGAAGAGACGGGAATAACTCAGGCACCGTCCCGCTAGCCCTCCTCCCTCTTCCAAGCCTCCTCCTTCCCCGCTAACCTTTCCCTCCCCCCGGCCCACTGAACCTCCCCCCACTTACCCTTCCCCCCCCCCCAACTAACCCTCCCCGCCGGCCCCACTAACTTTCTCCTCCCCCCCAGCTCCACTAACCCACCCCTACCCTGACCCCCCTCACCCCCACTCCCTTCATCCCCACAGACACCTCCCCCTGACCCCACGAAACATCCCACTTCTCAGAGAGAGACAGAGAGCGAGAGAGAGAGAGTGAGAGAGAGAGAGAGAGATAGAGAGACAGGTGAGAAAGAGAGTCAGAGATAGAGAGACAAGAGAGAGACAAAGAGACAAGAGAGAGACAGAGAGAGACACACACAGAGACACAGAGAGAGATGGTCACACACACACCTCTTCACTCTGTGGGTAGGGGGTGACGGAGATACTGGGGGGGTGGTGGGGCTGTCTCCGTGGCAACCGCTGGTACAGTTCCTCGCTGATGAAGGGCATGATGGGGCTGATGAGCCTGAGGGCGATGTCCAGCGCCGTGTAGAGAGTGTCCCGTGCCGTCCACATCACCGGGCCCTCTTCACCAGCAAACACTGGCTTCACGCACTCCTGCACGGGGGGGGGGGGGAGAGAGAGAGAGAGAGCACACAGTCAACAGGCCCAGAGACGGAGAGGCCCAGAGGCCCAGAGACAGAAACCGCACAAAGGCCCAGAGAGACCCAGAGACAGAAACCGCACACAGGCCCAGAGAGACCCAGAGACAGAAACCACACACAGGCCCAGGGGCCCAGACACACACACTCCGGGGGCCCAGAGACAGAAACCGCACACAGGCCCAGGGGCCCAGAGACACACACACACACACACAGGCCCAGGGGCCCAGAGACAGAAACCGCACACAGGCTCAGGGGCCCAAAGAGAAACACACACAGTCCCAGAGACAGAGAGAGAGAAACACAGGCCCAGGGGCCTAGAGACAGAAACCGCACACAGGCCCAGGGGCCCAGACAGAAACCGCACACAGGCCCAGGGGCCCAGAGACACACACAGGCCCAGAGACGCAGAGAGAGAGAAACACACACAGGCCCAGACACAGAGAGAGAGAGAAACACACACAGGCCCAGAGGCCCAGAGACACAGAGAGAGACACACACACACAGGCCCAGAGACACAGAGAGAGAGAGACACACACACAGGCCCAGAGACACAGAGAGAGAAACACACACACAGGCCCAGAGACAGAGAGAGAGAAACACACACACAGGCCCAGAGGCACAGAGAGAGAAACACACACACAGGCCCAGAGACACAGAGAGAGACACACACAGGCCCAGAGGCCCAGAGACACAGAGAGAGAGACACACACACATGCCCAGAGACACAGAGAGAGAAACACACACACAGGCCCAGAGACACAGAGAGAGAAACACACACACAGGCCCAGAGACAGAAACAGCACACAGGCCCAGAGAGAAACACACACAGGCCCAGAGACACAGAGAGAGAAACACACACATACAGACCCAGAGGCCCAGAGAGAGGCACACACACAGGCCCAGAGACACAGAGAGACACACACAGACCCAGAGACACACACAGACCCAGTGGCCCAGATACAGAAACAGCACACAGGCCCAGACACAGAGAGAGACACACACAGACCCAGAGACACACATAGGCCCAGAGAGAGACACACACAGGCCCAGAGACAGAGACACACAGACCCAGAGACAGAAACAACACACAGGCCCAGAGATAGACACACGTAGGCCCAGAGGCCCACAGAGACACACACACACACAGGCCCAGAGACACAGAGAGAGACACACACAGGCCCAGAGACACACATAGGCCCAGAGAGAGACACACACAGGCCCAGAGGCACACATAGGCCCAGAGAGAGACACACACAGGCCCAGAGACAGAGACACACACAGGCCCGGAGGCCCAGAGGCCCAGAGACAGAGAGAGAAACACACACAGACCCAGAGGCCCAGAGATAGACACACATAGGCCCAGAGACAGAGAGGAAGAGAGAGGGGGAGAGAGAGGGTGGGAGAGAGAGGGGAGAGGGGGAGAGAGAGAAGGGAGAGAGAGCGAGAAGGGGGAGAGAGAGAAGGGGAGGGAGAGAAGGGGGAGAGAGAGAAAGAGGGAGGGTTGAGATGGGACTATGAAGAATCACCAAACAGTTGTTTAACATTTAGCATTTACAGATATTTGTTGTATTAGTATTATGGGAGAGTGGGTTTGTTAGTGAGACCACACGTGGAGTATTGTGTACAGTTTTGGTCCCCTAATTTGAGGAAGGACATTCTTGCTATTGAGGGAGTGCAGCGTAGGTTTACAAGGTTAATTCCCAGGATGGCGGGACTGTCATATGCTGAGAGAATGGAGCGGCTGGGCTTGTACACTCTGGAGTTTAGAAGGATGAGAGGGGATCTTATTGGAACATATAAGATTGTTAAGGATTTGGACACGCTAAGAGGCAGGAAACATGTTCCCGATGTTGGGGGAGTCCAGAACCAGGGGCCACACACTGTTTTTAGAATAAGGGGACGAGGAAACACTTTTTCACACTGAGAGTTGTGAGTCTGTGGAATTCTCTGCCTCAGATAGGGCTCTTGAAGATAGCGGAGTCAGGGGAGAGTTGTGAGTACTGTGGAATTCTCTGCCTCAGATAGGGCTCTTGAAGATAGCGGTAGTCAGGGAGAGTTGTGAGTCTGTGGAATTCTCTGCCTCAGATAGGGCTCTTGAAGATAGCGGAGTCAGGGGAGAGTTGTGAGTCTGTGGAATTCTCTGCCTCAGTGGTGGCCGGATCTCTGGGTATTTTCAAGAGAGAGTTAGATAGGGACAGTTTACAATGTTTACCAAAGCCAGGGCCTGTCTTCATGCTGCGACTCTAATCTAAATTAGGGCTGATGAAAGATAGGGCTCTTAAAGATAGCGGAGTCAGGGGATATGGGGAGAAGGCAGGAACGGGGTACTGATTGGGGATGATCAGCCATGATCACATTAAATGGCTGTGCTGGCTCGAAGGGCCGAAGGGCCTCCTCCTGCACCTGTTGTCTATTGTCTATGGTTTGGTGGGATATGGGCCAAACGCAGGCAGGTGGGGCTAGTGTGAGGGATAAAGTGATTAAACCCTATTAAAGAAAGGAGTTTTAAAGAGAATTCAAACAGAGAGGGGCTGGAGAGAGGATTCTGACACAGCAGTGTCTGAAGGTTGCCAGACCCATCCTTGAGTCCTTGAGTAAGAAGAGATAGCATTGTATAGCTAGAGAAGGGAGTGATGTAGAGAGATCCCTATCAGTGGAAAGGAGTGATAGATGGGACCCTTGTCACTATAGCTTAGCTTTAGTACTGATATAGGAAAACTGAGAGGGTTCACTAGGAGGTGAGTAAAACTGGGCCAGGTCATGAGCAACTGAGCATGCTTAATAGAATAAATGAATATTACAACACACCCTGGTCATAGAAACTGCTCATTACCATGAACATGTTTGAACATGCAATGTATGATATGGGAGGTGCGAGGGGATGTACGGTGGGAGGTACCTACAGATTGTGCACCTCCGACCCTGATTGGAGAAGGGTCCGGAGGGGAGATTGAATGTAAGATTTTGTGTATAAAGGGGGATGATCTCTCTGGCTTCGGTGTGTCTCGAGTTGGAGAGGCACCCGGTCTGCAGACTCGTAAAATAAAGAAATCTCTTGCTTCCAGGGTTTAGTCTTTGAGTATTAATTGTGAGCATAAAGGGTATCTCACACTCGTGTAACTGGGAAAAGTTGGTCCGCATGGTCAAGTGTGCAGCATCTACTGTATACAGTATTGTAAAGAATCAATTTAATTAATTTTTGGTGCTTGAACAATAAATACCAGCCGTCAGACTGACCAGGTAGACGTCACAGAGCTCGTAGAGCCAGAAGTTGTAGATGGCAGTCGTCACACTGGGAAAGTCGTAGAGCTTCAAGCCGCGGTTACACGTCTCCACCGCGTGACTCAGGCGACTGAGAATCCAGCGATCCATCAGGCTCTCCTGCGCCGGCCGCTGCGAGAACAGGTCCTGCTTCGTTAGTTTAAGGAGGAACTGCAGATGCTGGAAAGCCCGAAGGTAGACAGAAATGCTGGAGAAACTCAGCGGGTGAGGCAGCACCTTCGCTCCAGCGATGCGGCTGCACCGCTGAGTTTCTCCAGCATTTTCCTTTCTTTCTTTTAAAATCTTTTCATTATTCTTTTTTTTTTTAAAAACAAAAAGCAAAACAGCACAAAAAAATAATGATAAACATAATAGCATGATAGCATTCATAGCAAAAGGATTTGAGTACAAAAGCAGGGAGGTTCTACTGCAGTTGTACAGGGCATTGGTGAGGCCACACCTGGAGTATTGGGTACAGGTTTGGTTCTCCTAATCCTGATATATGAGGAAAGACATTCTTGCCATAGAGGGAGTACAGAGAAGGTTCACTAGACTGATTCCTGGGATGGCAGGACTTTCATATGAAGAAAGACTGGATAGACTTGAGCTTGTACTCGCTTAAGAATTTTAGAAGATTCGAGGGGGGATCTTATAGAGACATTACAAAATTCTCTAAGGGGTTTGGACAGGTAGATGCAGTTTGATTGTTCCCGTATGTCTGGGGGAAGTCCAGAACAAGGGGTCACAACAGTTTAAGGATAAGGGGGAAGTCTTTTTAAGGACCGAGACGAGAAAAATCATTTTTCACACAGAGAGTGGTGAATCTGTGGAATTATTCTCTGTGAAAAAAATAATCTGCCCAACAGAAAGTAGTTTAGAGGCTAGTTCATTGGCTTATACTTTAAGAGGGTGTTAGATGTGGCCCTTTTGGCTAAAGGGATCAGGGGGTATGGAGAGAAGGCAGGAGGTACATGGATACTGAGTTGGGTATGATCAGCCATGAGATGACGGTGCAGGCTCGAAGGGCTGCATTCGAAATGGCCTCCTCCTGCACCTAATTTTCTATGTTTCTATTAACAATGATTTTTGATACATAGGGGATCAGGATGACATTAATAATCAGGTATAAACTAATATGAGGTCTACAGTGTCAAAAAGAATACACTTTTGGAGTATCGACTCTATAATAAATATAGTTAAGTGTTTAAAAGAAAGCGCGATATATATATAAAAAAAACAAAAGATAAAAAGAAAAAAAGAAAAAGAGAGAAATAACAAATAACCAAAACCCCTTAAACTAGAAAAAAGAAAGAAAAACAGAGTCAGGGCCTGCAATTTCAACAATCGCTGGCGGGGGTGGACAGGTGGGTTCTTTTTGGTGGGTCGGGGAAGTTGTAGATTAGTGTTGCTCATACTGTGCCTCTGCCCACACATGGGCTTATAGTGAGATTGCTCTCTCTCTCTCTACTCTTCTCTCTCCCTCTGTTACACTAGTAGTATGCATGCTGAGATGAAAGCTCTTTGAGTTACCTCCGCAGAGTTGCTAATTAAAGACTATGGATTCTAATCACTTATGCCAGCCTCCCTTTGATCCTTAATCCAACATCTAGGCAGGTGTTTTTTATCGGGTTAGAAGTGTCACGATTGCGGCTCTTGTTCGCATGGTGGGCGGTGGACTTAGTGGGTAAGGGGATCGCTACTGAGTCAGTGTGGACTCAGTGGGTATAGAATAAAAAAAACTAGGATCGCTGCATCGTCAGTATGGACTCAAAGTTGGGTAAGGGGATCGGTTCGGGTGGTCAGTATGGACTCAGTGGGGAAGGGGATCGCTGGTCAGTATGGACTCGGTGGGTAGATCGCTGGTCGGTGTGGACTCGGTGAGCTGGATCGTTGGTGTAGACTCGGTGGGCGAGGGGAGTCGCTGACAGTGAGTCGTGGACTCGGTGGGTGTTAAGATTCTATACTGTCACTCATTTACTGTGCCTCTGCCCACAGGCTTATAAGAGAGCTCTCTCTCTCTCTCTGTTAGCCTAGTAGTATGCATGCTGAGATGAAAGCTCTTTGAGTTACCTCCGCAGAGTTGCCAATGAAAGACTATGGATTCTAATCACTTTGTGAAAGCCTGATTTTTATGGAACATAGGTGTCAGAAGTGGGATCTTGATCGAGTCTGGTGGGTGTGGACTCAGTAGGGAGAAAGGGGGGGGGGGGCGGGGCGATCGCTGGTAGGGGAAGTGTGCGATCTCAGCGCGGGCAAAGTGGGTTTGTGGAATCTCAGCGGGGAAGGGGGGGGGGGATCGTGGTGGAGTGTGTGGACTCAGCGGGGGGGAAGGGGGGGGGGGGCGATCGCTGGCCAGGCGTACACTGGACGTGGGGAAGGGCTTGCCTGCCTACCTGTGCTGCGTCTTGGGGCTGGTACCCTTCTTGCCAGGTACCGCGGATGGGAAGCAAACCAAACCTGGTGGCGTTCCACAGCTTGTGGTGCAGAGAGTGCCGGTAGCCAGCCACCCGGTTCACGTCCAGGTTGATGTCCCGAGGCCTGCGGGGAAAGTCAACCAAGGGGGCAGTACTGGGGGGTCAGATCGAAGCTCCAGCGTGGGGCGAGGGGTGGGGGGCGTGGATGGCGAGCGAGCTCTTCAGCCCTATTGTGGTTATAAACCCCCCCCCCCCCCCCCCTTCCTTACTTTTTACCTGCTCTCCGCAGCTCGATCCCCCCCCCCCCAGCCCACTTCCAGCCCCATCACACACACACACACACAGGAGCACGACCTTACCTGGCCCCCATCAGGAACCGTTGAATACCTCCACACGCTTTTCCATCACTCCCCGCCATTTGACCTTCTGACCACCCTCTCCCCCTTCGCTCTTCCCCATCTCCCCCTCTCTTCCTCCTGCACCCCCCCTTGCACCCACACTTACCACCCTCCTGCCCTCCCCTCACGCTACTTCCCTCCCCCCCTGGTACCTCCTGCCCCCCCCCCCGCCCCACACTTACCACCCTCCTGCCCCCCACACACAACTTCCCCCCTTTCTTCGAAAAACTGTAGAATAAAGAGGAGGCCATTTTATGTTTATCATATGAGGATCTAAGATTGAAAGACGAGGCTTGTATTCATGGAGCTTTAGAAGATGAGGGGGATGACTCGTGGTATAGAAACACATACAATTATAAACAGGATTCTGGACAAGCTAGATGTAGGAAGAAATGTTCCCAATGTTGGGCGAGTCCAAAACAGGGGCCACACACATTCTTAGAATAAAGGGTTTATTCTTGAGGCCGTTTTAAGACTGAGGTGAGAAAAAACTTTTTCACACCAGAGAGTTGTGAATTTGTGGAATTCCCTGCCGCAGAGGGCAGTGGAGGCCAAATCACTGGATGGATTCAAGATGAGAGTTAGATAGAGCTCTAGGGGCTAGTGGAGTCAAGGGATATGGGGAGAAGGCAGGCACGGGTTATTGATTGGGGACGATCAGCCATGATCACAATGAATGGCGGTGCTGGATTGAAGTGCCCGAATGACCTCCTCCTGCACCTATTTTCTATGTTTCTTCTCCCCCCCCCCCATCCCCCCCACCGCTTACTTCCCTCCCCCCTCTTACTTCCTGCCTGCCCCTGCCCCCGCTACTTCCCCTCCCCCCCACACTTCCCCCCACTCCCCCC
Organism: Okamejei kenojei; assembly: GCA_035221665.1. Classification (NCBI taxonomy): domain Eukaryota; kingdom Metazoa; phylum Chordata; class Chondrichthyes; order Rajiformes; family Rajidae; genus Okamejei; species Okamejei kenojei. Next base: position 13,557,585 of record CM069160.1, read on the forward strand.
CTCTCTCCCTCATTACCTTGGGAAGTGTAGGCACACAGAGCAAACCGCAGAGCGTCCGTCCCACACTCTGGAATACCGTTTGGATAATCCGACTTCTGCCATATAGGGGGGGGGGACTTAAGGGCGAGAAAAAAATTTAACAGGATTGAAGTGACTCAAAATACCGGGATAGGGAGAAAGAGAGGTGGGGGGGGACTGAGGAGGATGCAGAGATGAGGAGGGAGGGAAATGGAGAGAGAAGGAGGGAGAGAGTGAAGGAGAGGAGACGAGAGCGGGGGAGAGGAGAGGTAGGGAGAGATAGGCTGGAAAGGTGAAGGGAGAGGAGGCGAGAGAGAAGGCGGGACTGAAAGAGGGGGGATGGCGAGGAGAGGGGGGGAGGGAGATATTGAGAGAGAGGAGTGGAGAAGGTAGAGGGAGGTGTGGGTGGAAGGGAGAGTGGGAGAGAGAAGAGGGGAGGAGAAGAAGAGAGAGTAGGATGGGGGAGACAAGAAGGGAATCTGGAAGGAGGATCGCGGAGAAAGGGCGGAAGGATTTGAGTGCACGAGGATAACGGACGGAGGGAGTTAAAAGGAGGGAAAAGAGAGAGGGTGGGGGAGAGAGGGAGAGATTGAGAGGGGGAGAGAGGCGAAGGGGGGGAGAAGAGAGAGGGAATGAAAGAGGGGAACTGGGGAGAAAGAGTGAGGATGAGGATGAGGAGGAGAGGAGGAAGGGAAGAAGAGGAGGGTATGATGGGAGAGAGGGGGGAGGGGGAGGAGGGAGGATGGGGGGGAGAGCGGAGGGGAGGGGAGGATGGACGCGAGAGAGAGTGAAAGGGTGGGAGGGAGAGGAGAGAGAGAGGGCAAGAGGAGGGAGAGAGGTGAGGGGGGGGGGGGAGAGGGAGATGGAGAGGGGAGAGTTGAGAACTGGAGGGGACGGACAGCAAGAGAAATGCTGGAGGGGCTGGGTGGGAACCTCAGAGCCTTCTAGGGAGTGGACCCGATTATGACCCCTGTAAAGCGTGCTTAGAGGAGGGAGAGAGGGGGGAGAGACTCTGCCCCTCGAGGGGGGGGAGGTGCCTAGACTGGGGGGGAGGGAATGGGAGGGAGCGTGTACAGCAGCTCTGCCACCGTGCCACCCTGTGGTGTTAGTGGAGGAGGCCACTCTGCCCCTCGAAGTGTGCTAGCAGCTTGCCTGGTCTGGGCTCGGCCTACCTGGCCTGCTTGTGCTCTCTCGATCTCGGCGGGCTCCAGGTTGCTGTCCAACAGCTGAGAGTGCAGACCCTGCGGGGAAGAGCAAGCGGCCATCAAACCACTCCTCCGCACACCCCTCCCCACCCAGACTATCCCCCCCCCTCTCCCCTTCCCCTCCTCCCCAAAACACCGCAGCCGCCGCTTCCTCCCGAGCTAAAACCCGGGGAATAGATTCAACGAGAGGCGCACTGTAGAGGTCGCTGCCTCACAGAGCCGGAGTCCCGGGTTCGATCCCGACTACGGGCGCTGTCTGTGCGGAGTTTGCACGTTCTCCCCGTGACCTGCGTGGGTTTTAGCGTGGAAACAGGCCCTTCGGCCCATCCTGCCCACACCGGCCAACAATGTCCCAGCTACGCTAGTCCCACCTGCCTGCGCTTGGCCCATATCCCTCCAAACCTGTCCTGTCCATGTACCTGTCCCACTGTTTCTTAAACGTCGGGAGAGTCCCAGCCTCAACCACCTCCTCTGGCAGCTTGTTCCAAACACCCACCGCCCTTTGTGTGAAAAAGTTACCCCTCAGATTCCTATTAAATCTTTTCCCCCCTTCACCTAGAACCCAGGTCCTCTGGTCCTCGCTTCCCCGACTCTGGGTAAAAGACTCTACCCGATCTATTCCTCTCATGATTTTGTATTCTCCGAGATCTTCGGTTTCCTCCCACGCCAAAGGCGTACAGGTTCGTACAGACGCACAAAGATTAATATAGATACATAATAATCTTTATGTCAATAGACAATAGGTGCAGGAGTAGGCCATTCGGCCCTTCGAGCCAGCACCGCCATTCAATGTGAACATGGCTGATCATCCCCAATCAGTACCCCGTTCCTGCCTTCTCCCCATATCCCCTGACTCCGCTATCTTTAAGAGCCCTATCTAGCTCTCTCTTGAAAGTATCCAGAGAACCAGCCTCCACCGCCCTCTGAGGCAGAGAATTCCACAGACTCACAACTCTCTGTGTGAAAAAGTGTTTCCTCGTCTCCGTTCTAAATGGCTTACCCCTTATTCTTAAACTGTGTGGCCCCTGGTTCTGGACTCCCCCAACACCGGGAACATGTTTCCTGCCTCTAGCGCGTCCAAACCCCTAATAATCTTATATGTTTCAATAAGATCCCCTCACATCCTTCTAAACTCCAGAGTATACAAGCCCAGCCGCTCCATTCTCTCAGCATATGACAGTCCCGCCATCCCGGGAATTAACCTGGTGAACCTATGCTGTACTCCCACAATAGCAAGAATGTCCTTCCTCAAATTAGGGGACCAAAACTGCACACAATACTCCAGGTGTGGTCTCACTAGGGCTCTGAACAAATGCAGAAGGACCGCTTAGCTCCTATATCCGATCCCTCTTGTTATAAAGGCCAACATGCCATTCGCTTTCTTCACTGCCTGCTGTCCCTGCATGCTTACTTTCATGGACTGATGTACAAGGACACCCAGATCCCGTTGTACTTCCCGTTTACCCAACTTGACGCCATTTAGATAGTAATCTGCTTCCTGTTTTTGCTACCAACGTGGATAACCTCATATTTATCCGCATTAAACTGCATCTGCCATGCATCTGCCCACTCCCCCAACCTGTCCAAGTCACCCTGCATTCTCATAGCATCCTCCTCGTAGTTCACACTGCCACCCAGCTTTGTGTCATCTGCAAATTTGCTAATGTTACTTTGAATCCCTTCATCCGAATCATTGATGTATATTGTAAATAGCTGCGGTCCCTTATGGTACCCTACTAATCACTGCCGGCCATTCTGAAAAGGACCCGTTAATCCCCACTCATTGATTCCTGTCTGCCAACCACTTCTCTATCCATGTCAGCACTCTACGCCCAATACCATGTGCCCTAATTTTGCCCACTAATCTCCTATGTGGGACCTTACATGTCACTTACAACAAATAATCCTCCGTCATTTTCGCCCCCTCCAACGGGATCCCACCACTGGCCACATCTTCCCATCTCCTCCCCTGTCTGCTTTCCGCAGAGACCGCTCCCTCCGTAACTCCCTGGTCAATTCGTCCCTTCCCACCCGTACCAGCCCCTCTCCTGGCACTTTCCCTTGCAACCGCGGGAAATGCTACACTTGTCGCTTTACCTCCCTCCTCGACTCCATGCAAGGACCCAAGCAGTCTTTCCAGGTGAGGCAGAGGTTCACCTGCACCTCCTCCAACCTCATCTATCGCATCCGCTGCTCTAGGTGTCGGCTGCTCTACATCGGTGAGACCAAGCGCAGGCTTGGCGATCGCTTCGCCCAACACCTCCGCTCGGTTCGCAATAACCAACCTGATCTCCCGGTGGCTCCGCACTTCAACTCCCCCTCCCATTCCCAATCCGACCTTTCTGTCCTGGGCCTCCTCCATGCCCTAGAGTGAGTCCCACCGCAAATTGGATGGAGCAGCACCTCATATTTCACTTGGGTAGTTTACACCCCAGCGGTATGAACATTGACTTCTCCAATTTCAGGTAGACCCTGCTTTCTCCTCCCCTTCCCAGCTCTCCCTCAGCCCACTGGCTCCACCTCTTCCTTTCTTCTCCCCCCCCTCACAACAGTCTGAAGAAGGGTCTCGACCCGAAACTCTCTTAAAAATACCCGCTCTTAAAGATAGCGGAGTCAGGGGATATGGGGAGAAGGCAGGAACGGGGTACTGATTGGGGATGATCAGCCATGATCACATTGAATGGCAGTGCTGGCTCAAAGGGCCACATGGCCTACTCCTGCACCTATTGTCGCCTATTTCCTTCGCTCCGTAGATGCTGCCTCACCCGCTGAGTTTCCCCAGCGTTTTTGTCTACCACTGACAACCTACGTCAACCTGGCGACAACCTACGCTAACCTGGCCACAAGATTAGCGTAGGTTGTCTACAACAGCAGAGATGCCAACCCTAAATTTAGTTCACAGTAACATTCAACCCATTTGTCCGTAACAAATGGGGGTAAATGCATTTCTCTCCGTAACATACTACTCACTTGGGGTTGTTGCCGGCGGCTATGCGCCTGCGCACTGGTGCAGATCAGCGGGCTGCCGGCGGGCGGGTGCGGCACATGCGCACTTGGCAAGGTTGCCGGCGGGTCTGCGCCTGCGCACTGGGTGGGGGTGGGGGTGGGGGGGGGGAGGCCCCGGTGATGGGGCTGCCGCGAGCGGCCGGCTGGCGGCAAGAAACTTCGCCGTGTCGCTGATCGCGCGGGCCGGCGCCGCCCGGGCTCTGGGCCGGGCGTGGCTGCGAGCTGCCGGGCTGGCAAACCGGGGGCACATGGCGCCGGCGTTCACCACGGGAGGAACACCGGCGCGGCGGTGTTCCATAACAGCATGTTTGGCTGCCGGAACACCGTAAAAAGGTTATTTCGCCGGGACAAAATACGGCGAATCCGGGACACTTGGCACCTCTGCAACAGCACCTGCGTCTGGAAAAGTCAAGCTACGCTCACTGGCGTCAAACCCACTGCCGCCGACTGCCTCCAAAATCATTTTCCGAACAAGTTGAAAATACAGCGGCGACCAGAAAGACCCCACGACTCATGAGAGGACTGAGGAGGAAGACGACTCACGACCATACAGGCGACACCCAAATAAATCGGCTAAAATAAGGGACAGGCCCTTTAATTCTTGCCCCCCACCCCCACCTCCCCCTATGTCTTTTCCTCCTTTGTTTGGTAAAAAGGTAGCATCAAAATGTAATGTACCTATTTCTAATTTTTTTTTTTTTTAAATAAATAAATACATTTAAAAAAGTGTAGACGGGAACATGTTTCCTGCCTCTAGCGTGTCCAATCCCTTAATAATCCCATGTAGGGGTGTCAGGGGTTATGGGGAGAAGGCAGGAGAATGGGGTTAGGAGGGAGAGATAGATCAGCCACGATTAAATAGCGGAGTAGACTTGGTGGACCGAATGGCCTGATTCTGCTCTTGACCGTTAGATGGCTGGTTTTGAATGCGGCAGCGACAATAGGCGCAGGCGTAGGCCATTCGGTCCTTCGGGCCAGCACCGCCACTCAATGTGATCACGGCTGATCATCCCCAATCAGTACCCCCGTTCCTGCCTTCTCCCCATATCCCCTGACTCCGCTATCTTTAAGAGCCCTATCTAGCTCTCTCTTGAAAGCATGCGGAGAACCGGCCTCCCCCGCCCTCTGAGGCAGGGAATTCCACAGACTCGCCACTCTTACAATGACCTCTCTCTCACCTCCAGCGAAATGCCCATGATCACGTCGAGCGGGTCGATGACGTTGCCCAGGGACTTGCTCATCTTGCGTCCGTGGGTGTCGCGGACAATGGCGTGAAGGTAGACCTGAGCGCGCGGCGGGAAAAGCGTCCGTTAGTTCAGTTTAGTTTATTGTCACGCGGACCGAGGTTCGGCGGAAAGCTTTCGCCGCGTGTTGTCCAGTCAGCGGAAAGACTGTACGCGATTACAATCGAGCCGTAAAGATACAGGATAAAGGGAACAACGTGAATAATAGGAATAGGAACACATTATTGAAACATAGAAACATAGACAATAGGTGCAGGAGGAGGCCATTAGGCCCTTCGAGCCAGCACTGCCATTCATTGTGATCATGGCTGATCGTCCCCAATCAAAAACCCCGTGCCTGCCCCAGACTGATTCCTGGGATGTCAGGACTGTCTTATGAAGAAAGACTGGATAGACTCGGTTTATACTCTCTGGAATTTAGGAGATTGAGAGGGGATCTTATAGAAACTTACAAAATTCTTAAGGGATTGGACAGGCTAGATGCAGGAAGATTGTTCCCAATGTTGGGGAAGTCCAGGACAAGGGGTCACAGCTTAAGGATAAGGGGGAAATCCTTTAGGACCGAGATGAGAAAGACTTTTTTCACACACAGAGTGGTGAGTCTCTGGAATTCTCTGCCACAGAGGGTAGTTGAGGCCAGTTCATTGGCTATATTTAAGAGGGAGTTAGATGTGGCCCTTGTGGCTAAGGGGATCAGGGGGTATGGAGAGAAGGCAGGTACGGGATACTGAGTTGGATGATCAGCCATGATCATATTGAATGGCGGTGCAGGCTCGAAGGGCTGAATGGCCTACTCCTGCACCTAATTTCTATGTTTCTATGTTTCTATCTCAATAGACAATTGGTGCAGGAGGAGGCCATTCGACCCTTCGAGCCAGCACCGCCATTCATTGTGATCATGGCTGATCATCCCCAATCAATATCCCGTTCCTGCCTTCTCCCCATATCCCCTGACTCCGCTATTTTTAATATCCCTTGATTCCACCAGCCCCTAGAGCTCTAACTAACTCTCTCTTAAATCCATCCAGTGATTTGGCCTCCATTGCCATCTGTGGCAGGGAATTCCACAAATTCACAACTCTCTGGGCAAATTTTTTAAAAAAACACATTTTTTTTTTCACACCTCAGTCTTAAATGGCTTCCCCTTTATTCTACGACTGTGGCCCCTGGTTCTGGACTCGCCCAACATTGGGAACATTTTTCCTGCATGTAGCTTGTGCAGTCCTTTTATAATTTTACATGTTTCTATAAGATCCCCCCCTCATCTTTCTAAACTCCAGTGAAAACAAGCCTAGACGTTTCAATCTTTCCTCATATGACAGTCCCGCCAACCCAGGGATCAATCTCGTGAGCCTACGCTGCACTGCCTCAATCACAAGGATGTCCGTCCTCAAATTAGGCTGGGCACAGCGATATTCTTTGCCTGCACACCCAAAGTATGCAAATAGTGGCCACCTAACGGTCAAGAGCAGAATCAGACCATTCGGCCCATCACGTCTACTCTGCTATTTAATCGTGGCTGATCTATCTCTCCCTACTAACCCCATTCTCCTGCCTTCTCCCCATAACCCCTGACACCCGTACATGAGATTATTAAGGGATTGGACCCGCTAGAGGCAGGAAACATGTTCCCGACTACACTTTTTAAAATGTATTTATTTATTTGAGTCTGCCTTAATATTCATTGCTTCTTCCAGTGGGTCTATCATTATGTTCTGTAGGCTTGGTATATATATTTTAATGAAGTCACATATCTGTAAATATTTAAAGTATTGATTATTATTCAGATTAAATTGTGATTTTAATTGTTCAAATGATAATAAATTTCCCATTTCATACATGTCACCCAACTTTTTAATTCCCAATCTTTCCCATTGTCTATATGTTTTATCCATAAAAGATGGTTTAAATACCGGATTATTCGCTATTGGTGATGATAAGTTTCTTAATTTTAAAGTTAATTTTATTTGTTTCCAAACTCGAATTATATTGTGTATGATTGGATTTTGCTTATATAATATATTATTCAATTCTATCGGGGAGAAGAGGATCGCTCATAAATCGTAAGGAAAACAATCCTCTTTCTCCATTCTTATCCATTCCATCTGTTGAGAAGGACAGTCCAACCAATAAATGATATTCTTAATATGCACTGCCCAATAATAATATTATAAATTAGGCAGTGCAAGTCCCCCTACATCTTTAAGTTTACACAAATGATTTCTTTTAATTCAATGTGCTTTGTAGTCCCATATAAAATTAGTAATATTAGAGTCTAGTTTAAAATATATATATTTTGGTATATATATTGGTATGGATTGAAATACATATATTATTTTTATAGCATTTATTCTGCCAATTAATGATAGTGGGACCAAAATTTAATCAGAGCGTTCAATTTATTTAAAAAAGGACTAAAATTAGCATTAAATAATGATTTATATCTTCTAGTAACTTGAATACCTAAATACTTACATTTTTCCGTTGCAATTTTAAATGGGAATTTTAATAGATGATTCGCTTTCTGGGGCTGTAATGACATTATTTCACTGTTATCCCAATTTATTCTATATCCAGAAAAGGAGCCAAATTCCTCTATTACGTTTAGTAAATTCGGGATACTCGTTTCTGAATTTCTAATATATAAAAGTATATCATCCGCATATAATGAAATGTTGTTATTAGAGTCCTTAGTATTATATCCCTGAATATTCGGATGTATTCTTATCCTTTCAGCCAGAGGCTCTATCATAAGGGCAAATAGCAGGGGTGATAAAACACATCCCTGCCTATTGCCCCGTGATAATTGGAATTTTGGAGACAACATATTATTAGTTAATATTCTTGCCATTGGTTTATCATATAATAATTTTACCCATCTAATAAAATTATCTCCCATATTAAATTTTTGGAGTACTTTGTACAAATACTGCCACACTACCTGATCAAATGCTTTCTCTGCATCCAAAGATATAACTGATAAGTCTTCCTTTTCCCCTTTATGTGAATACATTATATTAAAAAGTCATCTCAAATTGTTAAATGATTGTCTTTTAGGTATAAACCCTGTTTGGTCCTGGTTTATCAACTTATTAATATATTTACTCAATCTTCTTGCTAAAATCTTTGCAAAATTTTTTTGATCTGTGTCTAAAAGTGATATAGCTCTATACTAGCCCGGATCTTCAAAATCTTTATTTTTTTTTGGTATAAGCGTAATTGTAGATTCTGCTATAGTTTCTGGTAATTTATTTTCGGTAAAAGCATAACTGTATAATTTAAGTAATCGTGGGACCATTAACTCCTGAAATCTTTTATAGAATTCATTATTAAAACCATCAGGCCCTGGTGTCTTCCCAATTTTCAGTTCTTTTATTGTTTCTTTTATTTCTTCACTTGTAATCTGAACTCCTAATTCCTCTTGTTCTAAGATATCCAATTTTTGCAAATTTCAATTATCTAAAAAATTTATAATTTTGTTGTCTTCAATGTTAGTTTTAGATGTATATAAATTTTGATAAAATTAAGCGAATCTTTTGTTAATGTCCTTAGGTAAAGTTAATAGTTCCCCGACTACACTTAACTTAAATTCACCAGGTTAATTCCTGGGATGGCGGGACTGTCATATGCTGAGAGAATGGAGCGGCTGGGCTTGTATACTCTGGAATTTAGAAGAATGAGAGGGAATCTCATTGAAACATATAAGATTATTAAGGGTTTGGACACGCTGGAGGCAGAAAACATGTTCCGGATGTTGGGGGAGTCCAGAACCCGGGGCCACACAGTTTAAGAATAAGGGGTCGGCCATTTAGAACGGAGACGAGGAAACACTTTTTCACCCAGAGAGTTGTGAGTCTGTGGAATTCTCTGCCTCAGAGGGCGGTGGAGGCCGGTTCTCTGGATACTTTCAAGAGAGAGTTAGATAAAGATAGCGGAGTCAGGGGATATGCGGAGAAGGCAGGAACGGGGTACTGATTAGGGATGATCAGCAATGATCACATTGAATGGTGGTGCTGGCTCGAAGGGCCGAATGGCCTCCTCCTGCACCCATTGTCCCCGTGACCTGTGTGGGCTTTCTCCAAGATCTTCGGTTTCCTCCCACACTCCAAAGACGTACGGGTTTGTAGGTTAATTGGCTTGGTAAATGAAAACAATGTCCCCAGTGCGTGTAGGATAGTGTTAGTGTGCGGTGATCGCTGGTCTACGCGGACCCGGTTTCGGCGCTGTATCTCTGAACTAAACTGCACTGGTACCTCTTTGAAAGGGAGCTTGCCGGTTAGCTTCAGGCCCAGCATCACCATGCGTGCGACCCAGAAGAAGAGGATGTCATGGCCGGTCTCCAGCAAGGTGCCTGGGTAGAAGATCTTGAAGTCTTCCGTCTGTCAAGGAGGAATTCACAGTCATTGACGTCACAGCTCAGTGCCGAATCTCACGCGAGAGAGTTTTGAGGAAGGACACTCTTGCTATTGAGGGAGTGCAGCGTAGGTTCACCAGGTTAATTCGCGGGATGGCGGGACTGTCACATGCTGAGAGAATGGAGCAGCTGGGCTTGTATACTGTGGAATTTAGAAGGATGAGAGGGATCTTATTGAAAGTCCCAATTTGAGGAAGGATATTCTTGCTGTTGAGGGAGTGCAGCGTAGGTTCACCAGGTTAATTCCCGGGATGGCGGGACTGTCATATGCTGAGAAAATGGAGCGGCTGGGCTTGTACACTCTGGAGTTTAGAAGGATGAGAGGGGATCGCATTGAAACATATAAGATTATTAAGGGTTTGGACACGCTAGAGGCAGGAAACATTTACCGATGTTGGGGGATTGTCCAGACCAGGGGCCACACAATGTTTAAGATAAGGGTAAGCCATTAGAACAGAGACGAGGAAACACTTTTTTCTCACAGATAGTTGTGAGTCTGTGGAATTCTCTGCCTCAGAGGGCGGTGGAGGCCGGTTCTCTGGATGTTTTCTCAAGAGAGAGCTAGATAGGGGAGGGCTCTGTAAAGATAGCGGTCAGGGGATATGGGTTTTTTCAAGAGAAAGGCAGAACGGGCCTACTGATTGGGGTTATGATCAGCCATGATCACATTGAATGGCGGTGCTGGCTCGGACGGGCTGAACGGCTACCTCCTGTCTATTGTCGATACAGCAATGACGATGGAGTTCCCGCTCCCGTGGTGTAGTGGTAAAGAGCTGCTGCCTTACAGCCCCCGGAGAGCAGGGGCTCGATCCCGACTACCGTGCTTGTCCTTAACGGAGTGTGGCATGTTCTCTCACCTGTCAGGCCAGCCGAAGATGGAGAAGGGAAGAGGACAGACGAGAACCAAGTATTCCAACACTCCTCATCTGTGAGAGAGGGAGAGCAGAGACAGAGGCCCTCGAGACAGAGAGACACAGAGAGTTGTGCCCTGTTGCTCACACAGAAGAGATCCAGATACAAGAGTAGAGACAGCAAGAGACCAGACACAGAGAGACAGAGACAGAAGAGACAGAGACAGACCCAGAGAGAAGAGACAGAGGACAGAGAGACACATACAGAGAGAGAGACAGAGAGAGAGAGAGAGACAGAGATACAGAGACCAGACAGAGAGAGAGAGACAGAGACCGAGAGACAGAGAGAGCAGAGAGAGAGAAGAGAGACAGAGACAGAGAGGAGACAGAGAGACACAGAGAGAGAGACAAGCAGACAGAGAGAGACCACAGAGAGAGACAAGACAGAGAGAGAGAGAGAGACAGAGAGAGAGAACCAAATACAGAGAGATAGCACAAGAGAGAGAAAGAGAGAGAGAGAGAGACAGAGAGAGACAGACAGAGAGACAGAGACAGAGAGACAGAGAGAGACAGACAGAGAGAGAGACAGAGACAGAGAGAGACAGAGAGAGGACAGACAGAGAGAGAGACAGAGAGAGAGAGAACAGAGAGAGACAGTACTGGCGGAGAGAGAGAGACAGAGAGAGATGAACAGAGAGAGAGAACCAGAGAGAGAGAGAGAGAGAGAGATGAGAGAGACCAGAGGCAGAGGAGAGAGAGAGACAGAGGACAGAGAGAGCAGAGAGGGGGAGAAAAGAGAGATACAGGCGGGAGAGACAAGAGAGAGAGAGATTGCAGACAGAGAGAGACGAGGGAGAGACAGAGGGGAGAGACATGACAGAGGGAGAGAGACAGAGGAGAGGGGACAGAGAAGGAGAGAGAGACAGAGGGAGAGAGAGACAGAGGGAGAGAGAGAGGGGAAGAGAGAGAGAACAGAGACAGGAGAGGAGGGAGAGACAGAGGAGAGGAGACAGAGCAGAGAGACAGAGGGAGAGAACCAGAGGGAGAGAGACCCGAGAAACATGCAGAGAGTAGAGAGACAGAGGGAGAGAGACAGAGATACAACCAGAGAGACTTACGGACAGAGGCGCGCCCGCCGTGCTCTCTGCCCGCCAGATGCAGAGACGAGAGATGCCCGGCTGTGCGATCAGGAGAAACCTCCCCTCGTCTCAAAATCACCCATTTATTGAGAAAAAATGACCACACGTTTTTAGTGAAGCGCTACCGACCCACTACGATCCCCAGCACACTAACACTATCCTACACCACACTAGGGCCCCAGACAATTTGTAACATTTACCAAGCCAATTAACCTACAAACCTGTACGTCTTTGGAGCGTGGGAGGAAACCGAAGATCTCAGAGAAAACCCACGCAGGTCACGGGGAGAGCGTGCAAACTCCGTACAGACAGCGCCCGTAGTTGGGATCAAACCCGGGTCCCCGGCGCTGCATTCGCTGTAAAGGGCAGCAACTCTCCCGCTGAGCCACCGTGGGTTTTTCTCCGAGATCTTCGATTCCCTTCCCACACTCCAAAGACGTGTAGGTTCGTCAGTTAAACCCGAAACGTCACCCATTCCTTCTCTCCAGAGATGCTGCCTGTCCCGCTGAGTTACTCCAGCACTTTGTGTCTATCTTCGGTTGAAAGCAGCACCTGCAGTTCCTTCCGACACACCGTGGTCCAAATGCGTTCTCACCAACGACCCGTGGAACTGTGACGTGGCGGGACAGGTTTTGGACTCGGAGCCCTTCTCTGGGACCCTTGTCCAACTTAAAGTTGATTAAAGGTGAAAATAACTCCCCCGTCTCTTCCCACCTCCTCTCTCCCCCCCCCCTCTCTCTCCCCTCCCACTCTCCCCCTAGCTCTCCTCTCTCTCCTCTCTCTCTACCCCCGTTATCTCTCCCCCCTCTCCTAGACCACCCCCTTTCTCTCTCTCCCCCCCCCCTCTCTCTCTCTCCTCCCTCCTCCCTCCCCCCCCCTCTTCCTCTTCCCTCTCGCCTCAATGTCCCCTCTCCCCTCCCCCCTCTCTCTCTCCCCTCCCCTCTCACTCTCTCTCCATCCCCCCTCCCCCCTCACCTCTACCCCCATCCTCATCCTCTCGCCTCTCATCTCTCTCCTCTCCCGCTCACCCTTTCTCTCTCCCCTCTCTCCTCGCTCACCTCTCCTCGCTCTCTTCACCCCTCTCACCCCCCTCTCTCTCCCCCCCTCAGCTCCTTACCACAGTTGTGTGTGCGCCGGGACTCGGGGGTAGTGCCCCTCGCTCCGGGTGTAAGGTGATGGCGAGACCTACCTTGACGCAGGGAGATCAGGTCCGGAGAGACGTTGAATCTCGGGGCCGCCTTGCGCCGGGCAAAAACGTCTAACGACCGGCCACTCACCCAGTAACGCCCGTCCTAAACCGCATCCTGAACCGGGGTGGGCGGGGGGGGGGGGAGAGAGGGATTAGTTTCCGCGTGCAACTCCATCCCGTACGGTGAGGGAGGGAAGAGAGGGACAGCGGGAGGGGGAGAGAGAGGTGGCGAGAGTGCGGTAAAGAGAGAGGGGGTCGAGATGGGGGGAGAGAGAGATTTAGTTTCCACGTGAAGGGGTGAGGGAGAGAGGGAGGGAGGGAGGGAGGGAGAGAGTTGGGGGAGATCTATAATCTTGAGGGGGGGAGAAAATGGGGGAGTGGGGGAGACGGGGGCAGGGAGAGAGGGAGGATGAAGGGGGGGAGAGAAGAGAGAGAGAGAGCAGGAGGGGGGGGAGGCTGGGAGGAGGGAGGTGAGGGAGAGAGGAGGGAGAGGGAAGGAGGGGGGGAGGGAGGAGGAGGGAGAGAGGAGGAGGGAGGGAGGGAGGAGAGGGAGGGGAGGAGGGAGAGGAGGGAAAGGAGGGAGGGAGGGAGGAGAGAATGGGCCGGGAGAGGGATGGGTTGGGGGTCGAATGAATGGGTAGTGAGGGGAGAGGGGCATGGAGAGGTTCCGGCTGCACATCCAACAGGGGAGGTGGGAGCTTGGAGAGCGAGTGGGGGAGGAGGGGGGAGAGAGAGCGTAGGGATGGCTGCGTCTCGCCGATCGTTCCTGTTTTCGCTCTCTCTAACTCTGGGCGGGGAGGGATTCTCCTTCTTAAATGTCTCTTCCCCCCACAAGCCCCCCCCCCCCACGACCTTGTTAGACCCCCACCAGACACACACCACCGCATGCACAACCCCGCACACACACACAGACGCACACACAGACGCACACACACAGACGCAAAGACACAGACGGTGTGAGTGAGTGAGGAGGCTCACCTCTCCGGCAGGGACGGTGGGATCGTTGACGGTGATGAAGTACGCTGGTGTCTGGTGTCCCCACCACAGCTGCCGGGAGATGCACCAATCCCTGTCGAGGAAGCACAGCCCGGCAATCAGCGCGGCATTCCCGGTAACAACCCGACGCCGAGCTGGACCCCACGCTGGCTGGACCCGACCGACCCAAACTGGGTGTGGCCCAGACCCCAAACTGGGCCCGATCCCAAACTGGGCCCTATCCCAAACTGGGCCCGATCCCAAACTGGGCCCGATCCCAAACTGGGCCCGACCCCAAACTGGGCCCGACCCAAACTGGGCCCGATCCCAAACTGGGCCTGACCGCAAACTGGGCCCGATCCCAAACTGGGCCTGACCCCAAACTGGGCCCGACCCCAAACTGGGCCCGACCCCAAACTGGGCCCGACCCCAAACTGGGCCCGACCGCAAACTGGGCCTGACCGCAAACTGGGCCTGACCCCAAACTGGGCCCCCGACCCCAAACTGGGCCTGACCGCAAACTGGGCCCGACCCCAAACTGGGCCTGACCGCAAACTGGCCCCGACCCCAAACTCTGGGCCTGACCCCAACTGGGCCCGATCCCCAAACTGGGCCCGATGCCCAAACTGGGGCCCGACCCCAAACTGGGCCCGACCCCAAACACTGAGCCCGATCCCAAACTGGGCGCTGACCGCGCAAACTGGGCCCGATCCCCAACCGGGCGCCCGATCCCAAACTGGGCCCGATCCCAAACTGGGCCCGATGCCAAACTAAACAGTAAACTAAACATCAAACTCAACACTAAACAAAAAAATTAATTAAACACTAAAGTAAACAGTGAATGAAAAACAATTCCAAACCATCCCCTCCCCGGGTACTTTCCCTTGCAACCGCAGGAAATGCCACACTTGTCGCTTTACCACCCCCCTCGACTCCATCCAAGGACCCAAGCAGTCTCTCCAGGTGCGGCAGAGGTTCACCTGCACCCCCTCCAACCTCATCTATTGCATCCGCTGCTCTAGGTGTCGGCTGCTCTACATCGGTGAGACCAAGCGCAGGCTTGGCGATCGCTTCGCCCAACACCTCCGCTCAGTTCGCATTAACCAACCTGATCTCCCGGTGGATCGGCACTTCAACTCCCTCCCCCTCCCAATT
Organism: Okamejei kenojei; assembly: GCA_035221665.1. Lineage (NCBI taxonomy): Eukaryota > Metazoa > Chordata > Chondrichthyes > Rajiformes > Rajidae > Okamejei > Okamejei kenojei. The sequence continues at coordinate 13,572,781 of CM069160.1, forward strand.
CCCAAATCCGACCTTTCTGTCCTATGGGCTCTCCTCATGGCCAGAGTGAGTCCCACCGCAAATTGGAGGAGCAGCACCTCATATTTTGCTTGGGTAGTTTAACACCCAAAAAAAAAGCGGCATGAACATTGACCTCCAATTTCAGGTAGTCCTTGCTTTCTCCCTCCTTCCCCCTCCCCCTTCCCCAGCTCTCCCCACAGCCCACTGTCTCCGCCTCTTCCTTTCTTCTCCCCCCCCCCCCCCCCCCACACTCCACATCAGTCTGAAGAAGGGTCTCGACCCGAAACGTCACCTATTCCTTCGCTCTATAGATGCTGCCTCACCCGCTGAGTTTATCCAGCATTTTTGTCTGACTCCAAATTGTAAACTGATGACTGAACAGTAAACAAAACGAAAAACTACACTAAACTAAACATTAAACTAGAAATTAAACTCAGTTAAAATCAAAAATAAATTAAACTGAACACAAATCTAAAATCCCAACTAAAAACTGAACCAGACGCTGAACTAAACACATGAACAAAACAACACATTAAAACTAAATGCTAAAACTAAAGTAGAGCACATGGTATTGGGGGTACGGTGTTGAAATGGATGGAAAATTGGTTGGCAGACCGGAGGCAAAGAGTAGGAGTGAACGGGTCCTTTTCAGAATGGCAGGCAGTGGCGAGTGGAGTGCCGCAAGGCTCGGTGTTGGGGCCGCAACTGTTTACCATATATATTAATGATTTGGAAGAGGGAATTAGGAGCAACACTAGCAAGTTTGTGGATGACACAAAGCTGGGTGGCAGTGTGAACTGTGACGAGGATGTTAGGAGGTTGCAGGGTGACATGGACAGGTTGCGTGAGTGGGCAGATGCTTGGCAGATGCAGTATAATATAGATAAATGTGAGGGTTATCCACTTTGGCGGCAAAAACAAGGGGGAAGATTATTATCTCAATGGGGTTAGGTTAGGTAAGGAGGAGGTGCAGCGAGACCTGGGTGTTCTTGTACACCAGTCACTGAAAGTTGGCGTGCAGGTACAGCAGGCAGTGAAGAAAGCTAATGGAATGTTGGCCTTCATAACAAGAGGAGTCGAGTATTGGAGCAAAGAGGTCCTTCTGCAGATGTACAGAGCCCTAGTGAGACCACACCTGGAGTATTGTGTGCAGTTTTGGTCCCCTAATTTGAGGAAAGACGTTCTTGTTATTGAGGGAGTGCAGCGTAGGTTTACAAGGTTAATTCCCGGGATGGCGGGACTGTCATATGCTGAGAGAATGGAGCGGCTCGGATTGCGCACTCTGGAGTTTAGAAGGATGAGAGGGAATCTTAATTCCCGGGATGGCAGGACTGTCATATGCTGAGAGGATGGAGCAGCTGAGCTTGTATACTCTGGAGTTTAGAAGGATGAGAGGGAATTTTATTGAAACATATAAGATTATTAAGGGTTTGGACACACCAGAGGCCGAAACCCTTCTTCAGACAGTTTAAGAATAAGGGGCAAGTCATTTAGAATGGAGACAAGGAATCACTTTTTCTGAGAGGGGATCTGATTGAAACATATATGATTGTTAACAGCTTGGACACGCTAGAGGCAGGAAACATGTTCCCGATGTTGGGGGAGTCCAGAGCCAGAGGCCACAAAGTTTACCAATAAGGGGTAAGCCATTTAGAACGGAGACGAGGAAACACTTTTTCTCACAGAGAGTTGTGTCTGTGGAATTCTCTGCCTCAGAGGGCAGTGGAGGCCGGTTCTCTGGATACATTCAAGAGAGAGCTAGATGGGGCTCTTAAAGATAGCGGAGTCAGGGGATATGGGGAGAAGGCAGGATCGGGGAACTGATTGGGGATGATCAGCCATGATCACATTGAATGGCGGTGCTGGCTCGAAGGGCCGAATGGCCTACTCCTGCACCTATTGTCTATTGTCTATTGAAATCAAGGGATATGGGGAGAAGGCAGGATCGATTTTAACATTTAAGAGTAAAGTGGATAGGTATATGGACGTGAAGGGAATGGAGGGGTATGGTCTGAGTGCAGGTAGATGGGACTAGGGGAAAACAAATGGTCGGCACGGACTGGAAGGGCCGAGAGGGCCTGTTTCCGTGCTGTAATTGTTATATGGTTATAAGGCAGGAACGGGATACTGATTGGGATGATCAGCCATGATCACAATGAATGACGGTGCTGGCTCGAAGGGCCGAATTGTATATTGTCTATCTTCGGTTTCCTCCCACACTCCAAATACGTGCAGGTTTGTAGGTTAATTGGCTTGGTAAATGTAAAAAAATTGTCCCTAGTAGGTGTAGGATGGTGTCAGTGTGCGGGGATCGCTGGTCACCGCGGACCCGGTGGGCCGAACGGCCTGTGTCCACGCTGCATCTCTGACCTGGACTAGTGCGAGGCGCTGATGCAGCGTTGCGAGCGGGTTGTTACCTGATGTTGTCCATCCAGCTGAACCATGTCTTGACGTGAGTGTCAGGGATGATCCTCAATTCCCCGCTGCGCACCGCGTCGGACGCCATCTTGGCCATCTCGCCGCACCTCACGTACCACTGGGGCTTGAGCAGAGGCTCCACGATGTCCTTGGAGCGGCTGGGAAGAGAAGGCATCGTCAGCTCGGTCGAGCAACCTCCAGAGATGCCGCCCGACCCGCTGAGTTCAGCTGGAGTCGGGCAGCATCTCTGGCGAGAAGGAATAGGTGACGTTTCGAGCCGATAGACAATAGGTGCAGGAGTCGGCCATTCGGCCCTTCGAGCCAGCACCGCCATTCAATGTGATCATGGCTGATCATCGACAATCAGTGCCCCGTTCCTGCCTTCTCCCCATATCTCCTGACTCCGCTATCTTTAAGAGCCCTATCTAGCTCTCTCTTAACATAGAAACATAGAAAATAGGTGCAGGAGCAGGCCATTCGGCCCTTCGAGCCTGCACCGCCATTCAATATGATCACGGCTGATCATCCAACTCAGTATCCCGTACCTGCCTTCTCTCCATACCCTCTGATCCCCTTAGCCACAAGGGCCACATCTAACACCCTCTTAAGTATAGCCAATAAACTGGCCTCAACTACCCTCTGTGGCAGAGAGTTCCAGAGACTCACCACTCTGTGTGTGAAAAAAGTCCTTCTCATCTCGGCTTTAAAGGATTTCCCCCTTATCCTTAAACTGTGACCCCTTGTCCTGGACTTCCCCAACATCGGGAACAATCTTCCTGCATCTAGCCTGTCCAACCCCCTTAAGAATTTTGTAAGTTTCTATAAGATCCCCTCTCGATCTCCTAATTTCTAGAGAGTATAAACCGAGTCTATCCACTCTTGAAAGCATCCAGTGAATTGGCCTCGACTGCCAATTCACTGCTGTCCACAGTGTACAGTTATAGGATAAAGTGAATAATGCCGTTCAGTGCAAGATAAAGCCAGGAAAGTCCGATCAAAGATAGTCCGAGGGTCACTGAAAGTAAGGATGCAGATACAGCAGGCAGTGAAGAAAGCAAATGGCATGTTGGCCTTCACAACAAGAGGAGTTGCGTATCGGAGCAGAGGTCCTTCTGCAGTTGTACAGAGACCACACCTGGAGTATTGTGTGCAGTTTTGGTCTCCAAATTTGAGGAAGGACATTCTTGCTATTGAGGGGAAAGCAGCGTAGGTTTACAAGGTTAATTCCCGGGATGGCAGGACTGTCATATTCTGACAGAATGGAGGGGCTGGGCTTGTACACTCTGGAGTTTAGAAGGATGAGAGGGAGTCTTATTGGAACATTTAAGATTGTTAAAGGTTTGGACACGCTAGAGGCAGGAAACATGTTCCCGATGTTGGGGGAGTCCAGAAACAGGGGCCACAGTTTAAGATAGACAAAAATGCTGGAGAAACTCAGCGGGTGAGGCAGCATCTACGGAGCGAAGGAAATAGGGAACGTTTCGGGCCGAAACCCTTCTTCAGACAGTTTAAGAATAAGGGGAAAGCCATTTAGAACGGAGACGAGGAAACACTTTTTCTCACAGAGAGTGGTGAGTCTGTGGAATTCTCTGCCTCAGAGGGCGGTGGAGGCCGGTTCTCTGGATACTTTCAAGAGAGAGCTAGATAGGGCTCTTAAAGATAGCGGAGTCAGGGGATATGGGGAGAAGGCAGGAACGGGGGTACTGATTGGGGATGATCAGCCACGATCACATTGAATGGCGGCGCTGGCTCGAAGGGCTGAATGGCCTCCTCCTGCACCGATTGTTTCTGGTGTTTCTATTTCGCTTGCGTCCTGAGGTCTTGTTCCCCGAGCTGGCAGTGCCCACCGAGCCAGCTCCTCACCTGCACACAGGGACCACCATCGGGTTGTCCTTCACCTCCTTGAAGAGTCCCTTCTGCGTCAGGGCCTCCAGCACTGCCTTGCGCGCATCAAAACGCTTCATCCCCTGAACAGAAGACAGCAGAATAACCAGCAATGTCAAACAAGACAGGGGATACAAACAGCTGGAGTAACTCAGCGGGAGAGGCAGCATCTCTGGAGAGAAGCAACGGGTGATGTTTTCGGGTCGAGACCCTTCTTCAGACTGATGTCAGGGGAGTGGATGGGACAGAGATAGAATGCAGTCGGAGACAGTGACACTGGTGGGAGAACTGGGAAAGGGGAGGGGATGGAGAGAGAGGGAAAGCAAGGGCGACCTGAAGTTAGGGAAGTCAATGTTCGTACCGCTGGGGTGTAAGCTGCCCCAAGCGAAATATGAGGCGCTGCTCCTCCAATTTGCGCCGGGCCTCACTCTGACAATGGAGGAGGCCCAGGACAGAAAGGTCAGATCGGGAATGGGAGGGGGAGTTGAAGAGCCGAGCCACCGGGAGATCAGGTTGGTTTAGGAGGACTGAGCGGAGGCGTTGGGCAAAACGATCACCGAGCCTGCGCATAGTCTCGCCGATGTAGAGAAGTTGACACCTGGAACAGAGAGTACAGTAGATGAGGTTGGAGGAGGTGCAGGTGAACCTCTGCCCCACCTGGAGAGACTGTCCTTGGATGGAGTCGAGGGGGGAGGAAAAGGGACAGGTGTTCTCTGAGATCGGTTAGGCAACAGACAATAGGTGCAGGAGTAGGCCATTCGGCCCTTCATGCCAGCACCGCCATTCAATGTGATCATGGCTGATCATCCCCAATCAGTACCCCGTTCCTGCCTTCTCCCCATATCCCCTGACCCCGCTATTTTTAAGAGCCCTATCTAGCTCCCTCTTGAAAGCAACCAGAGAACCAGCCTCCACCGCCCTCTGAGGCAGAGAATTCCACAAACTCACAACTCTCTGTGAGAAAAAGTGTTTCCTCATCTCCGTTCTTAATGGCTTTTAGAAGATGAAGGGTTTCAGCCCGAAACGTTGCCTATCTCCTTCATTCCAGAGATGCTGCTGCAGCAAGCCTGCACCCGCTGTGTTTCCTCCAACATTTTTTGTGCACCTTTCCTTGTCTCCGTTGTAAATGGTTTACCCCTTATTCTTAAACTGTGTGGCCCCTGGTTCTGGACCCCCCCCAACATCGGGAACATGTTTTACCTGCCTCTAGCATGGCCAAACCCATTAACAATCTTATATGTTTTCAATAAGATCCCCTCTCTCATCCTTTAAAGAAAGCGAATGGCCAAACCGTTAATAATCTTAATACTGTTTTCAATAAGAGTGTACAAGCCCCACCGCTCATCTCATTCTCTCAGCATATGTACAGTCCTGCCATCCCGGGAATTAAACCTTGAAAACCTGCACTGCACTCCCTCAATAGCAAGAATGTCCTTCCTCAAATATGGAGACCAAAACTGCACACAATACTCCAGGTGTGGTCTCGCTGGGGCCCTGTACAACTGCAGAAGGACCTCTTTGCTCCTATACTCAACTCCTCTTGTTATAAAGGCCAATTACAAGGTTAATTCCTGGGATGGCGGGACTGTCATATGCTGAGAGAATGGAACAGCTGGGCTTGTACACTCTTATTGAAACATATAAGATTATACTTGAACATTGAATTTTCTCAATTCTGTTAACCCTTGCTGTCTCCTCCCCTTCCCACCTCGCCCTCAGCCCTCGGGCCCTGGCATCCCCTCCTCTCTCTATCTCCCTCCCCCACCCTAGTCGCACTAGCTTCTCATTTTCACACCACAAACAGCTTACAATGGCTTGTTCCCTTTATCATCGATACTTTTTTGCATATCTTTCATTCATTGTTCTTTATCTCTCCACATCACCATCTATATCTCGCGTTTCCCTGATCCCTGACCAGTCTGAAGAAGGGTCTCGACCCGAAACGTCGCCTATCTCCTTCGCTCCTTAGATGCTGCTGCACCCGCTGAGTTTCTCCAGCCTTTTTGTGTACCCTAAGATTATTAAGGGTTTGGCCATTCGCTTTCTTCACTGCCCGCTGTACCTGGACGCTCCAAAGGCCTGTAGGATCGTAGGTTAATTGGCTTGGTATGAATGCAAAATTGTCCCTATTGCGTGTAGGGCAGTGTTAAAGTGCGGGGATCGCTGGTCGGCGCGGGTGCGGTGGGCCGAAGGTCCTGTTTCCGCGCTGAACTGAACAAGGACGGGTGACGTTTCGGGTCGGGACCCTTCCTCACACCTCTACAGTCCGAGGTAAGGTCCCGACCCGAAACGCAGCCTTTGCACGACCTCCAGAGACGCTGCCTGACCCTCTGAGTGACTCCAGCGCTCTGTGACACCTCAGCAGCCGAGCCGCTTACCAAGAAAGGCTCGGGGACGTTGATAAGATAGCCGTTGTCATCCATGATGTTGATAAACTGGAGGCCGTGTCTCATTCCAACTTCATAGTCGTTCTGGTCGTGGGCAGGGGTGATTTTTACAGCCCCTGGAAAAAAAAAATCCAAAGAAAATCTCTTAATTTTACTTTTAATTTAACTTTATATCAAATGTTCTCATCCCAAATGTCACTTATCCAGAGGTTGTAGGCAAGGATCGAAACATAGAAAATAGGCGCAGGAGGAGGCCATTTGGCCCTTCGAGCCAGAACCGCCATTCAATGTGATCGTGGCTGATCGTCCGCTATCAATAACCCGTGCCTGCCTTCTCCCCATATCCCTTGACTCCACTCGCCCCCTAGAGCTATATCCAACTCTCTCTTAAATCCATCCAGTGACTTGGCCTCCACTGCCCTCTGTGGCAGGGAATTCCACAAATTCACAACTCTCTGGGTGAAAAAGTATTTTCTCACCTCAGTCTCAAATGGCCTAATGTCCACTAGCCCTGCTTTTATTTGCTCTGGTTATAGAACCACTCGCCGAGAGGATCAGATCTCACCCAGACATCCACGGGTACAATACTAAGCATACAATTAATAACATTCCTTTATATGCAGATGATGTATTATTATATATCACAAACCCCCAAATTAGCATTCCGAGTTTATTAAATCTCACAACTCAATTTGGCGCATTCTCCGGATGTAGAATTAATTGGAATAAAAGCGAAAATTATCCCAATAACGGAACAAAATCCGTTTATACTTCAACAATTTCCTTTTAAAATCGCCTGCAAAAAGTTTAAATACCTGAAAAGCCAAAGTCAAAAGAGTTTATTGTCATGTGTCCCTGACAGGACAATGAAATTCTTTCTTTGCATAGCACATCAGAACATAGTAGGCATTGACTACAGTTATATACGTAAATACACACGTTAATTAATAAATTGATAAAGTGTAAATAACAGATGGAGGGGTATTAATGTTCAGAGTTTTGTCCGAGCCAAGTTCAATAGCCTGATGGCTGTGGGGAAGTAGCTATTCCTGAACCGGGTCGTTGCAGTTCTCAGGCTCCTGTACCTTCTACCCGAAGGTAGCGAGGAGATGAGTGTGTGGCCAGGGTGGTGTGGGTCCTTGATGATGCTGCCAGCCTTTTTGAGGCAGCGACTGCGATAGATCCCCTCGATGGAAGGAAGGTCAGAGCCGATGATGGACTGGGCAGTGTTTACTACGTTTTGTAGTCTTTTCCCCTCCAGGGCGCTCAAGTTGCCGAACCAAGCCACGATGCAACCGGTCAGCAAGCTCCCTACTGTGCACCTGTAGAAGTTCGAGAGAGTCCTCCTCGACAGACCGACTCTCCGTAATCTTCTCAGGAAGTCGAGGCGCTGATGAGCTTTCTTAATAATATGCATCTGTGTCCTTGGAATCTATGTGACCAAGAAATATACTTCTCTATTCAAATCAAAACATTTCCTGGTTTAGTTACTAAATTACACAGAAATATCCAATTTTGGAAAAAAAACTTCCCACCTCACTAGGTGGTAGGATTAATGCTATAAAGATGATCTTTCTCCCACAACTATTATAACCATATAACCATATAACAGTTACAGCACGGAAACAGGCCCTCTCGGCCCTTCCAGTCCGTGCCGACCATTTGTTTTCCCCTAGTCCCATCTACCTGCACTCAGACCATACCTCTCCATTCCCTTCACGTCCATATACCTATCCACTTTACTTTTAAATGTTAAAATCGATCCTGCCTCCACCACTTCTGCTGGAAGCTCATTCCACACAGCCACCACCCTCTGAGTAAAGAAGTTCCCCCTCACGTTACCCCTAAACTTCTGTCCCTTAATTCGCATGTCATGCCCTCTTGTTTGAATCTTCCCTACCCTCAATGGGAAAAGCTTATCCACGTCAACTCTGTCTATCCCTTTCATCATTTAAAGACCTCAATCAAGTCCCCCCTTAACCTTCTGCGCTCCAAAGAATAAAGACCTAACTTGTTCAACCTTTCTCTGTAACATAGTTTGCTGGAACCCTGGCAACATTCTAGTAAATCTCCTCTGTACTCTCTCTATTTTGTTGGCATCCTTCCTATAATTAGGCGACCAAAATTGTACACCATACTCCAGAATTGGTCTTACCAATGCCTTGTACAATTTTAACATTACTTCCCTACTCCTATATTCAATGCTCTGATTTATAAAGGCCAGCACACCAAAGGCTTTCTTTACCACCCTATCTACATGCGATTCCACCTTCAGGGAACTATGCACAGTTATTCCTAGATCCCTCTGTTCCACAGCATTCCTCAATTCCCTACCATTTACCATGTACGTCCTATTTTGATTTGTCCTGCCAAGGACAAAGGATTATACTTAATCCAATCAATTCCGATATATCTTCCAAATTCCTTTTTTCAATGTATTTATTTATTTATTTATTTTAATTTACGTTTTAAATTTTAAAATCTCCCGTCTCGGTGCCGTTCCATCATTCTCCTGGACGGAGGGGATTGGTTTAGTTTGGAGATGCAGCACGGAAACAGGCCCTTCGGCCCACCCAGCGATCGCCCGTTCACGCTAGTTCCACCCTATCCCACTCTCTCATTCGCTCCCTACACACCTGGGGGCGTTTTACAGAAGGCCAATTCACAAGATCAGAATGTGATGTGAGCAGAATTAGGCCATTCGGCCCATCAAGTCTATTCCGCCATTCAGTCATGTCTGTTCTATCTCTCCCTCCTAACCCCCATTCTCCTGCCTTCTCCCCCTAACCTCTGACAACCGTACTAATCAGGAATCTATCTGTCTTAAAAAAATATCCACTGACTTAGACAACAGACAATAGACAATAGGTGCAGGAGGAGGCCATTCGGCCCTTCGAGCCAGCACCGCCATTCATAGTGATCACGGCTGATCGTCCACAATCAGTACCCCGTTCCTGCCTTCTCCCCACATTCCCTGACTCCGTTATCTTTAAGAGCCCAGTCTAGCTCTCTCTTGAAAGAACCGGCCTCCGGTGTGTGGAGTCCTCCGAGGCAGAGAATTCCACAGACTCACAGAAATGTGTTTCCTCGTCTCCGTTCCAAATGGCTGAACGGAGAAAATTCACGCAGGTCGCGGGGAGAACGGACAAACTCCCGACAGACAAACGCCCGGGCGTCGGACCCGGGTCTCCCACTGCGATAACTGGAGATTGAGAGCGGAAGCCTCTCGTCCGGATGGCGTTCTTAACTTTAGGGCGGCAGAGTAGCTGGCTCGCACGCACAAAATACGTGCAGGTTTGTCGGCCAATTGGCTCCGGTAATAAAAATCGTACATTGTCCCTGGTGCGCGTACAATATGCGGGGATCGCTGGTCGGCGCGTTTCTGTGCTATATCTCGAAACTAAACTCAGTTTCCCCCTGTGCTGGAGTTAGTTCAGTTCGGGGATACATCGCCGAGCAGCGATCACCCCCATGTATCGAACGTTGGGGAGTAATCGGCCGGGCGAGAGCGGCGGGGGGCGGGCGCCGCTTGCCCCCGGAGGTTAGCGCTGATACGATGAAGGTGCAGCAGGTTGACTCACCGGTCCCAAACTCCATGTCCACAAACTCGTCGAACACGATCGGCAGCTTCCGGTCGCAGAAAGGGTGGATGGCAAACCTTCCAGCCAAGCCCTGGAGAGGGAAGAGCGAAAATAGAAAAATAGGCGCAGGAGTCGGCCTTGCGGCCGTTCCAGCCAGCACCGCCATTCAATGTGATCATCTAACATCAGTTCCTGCTCTCCCCCCCCCTTGATTCACACCATTCTTCACGTTTAAATTATTACGTTTGATTTTTAATTGTCCACTGTTGTTACTCGCGAGCAGAGCACCAAAGCAAATTTCTTGTATGTGTGTGTGGGGGAGGGGTGGAGGTGGGTGGGGGTTGGGGATGGGTGGGGGAGGGGGGGGTGGTGGGGGAGGGGGTGGGGGGCTGGCGGAGAGGATGAGGGTCGGGGAGTGGGTGGGGAAGGGGGTGGGGGTGGGGGAGAGTGGGGGAGGGGTGGGTGGGGGAGGGGAAGGGGGTGGGAGAGTGGGGAGAGGGGTGGGGTGGTGGGGGAGGGGAAGGGGGTGGGGGAGATGGGTGGGAGAGTGTGGGGGAGGGGTGGTATGGGGGGGAGGGAAGGGGGGGTGGGGTGGGGGAGTGGGTTACCTGGTAACGGGGGTCCTCCGGGGGAGGGGCTGGGTGAGAGGGGGGGGGTGGGTGGGGTAGAGGGTGGGGAAGGGAGGGTGGGGAGTGAGGAGGGTGGGTGTGGGTGGGGGAGGGGAATGGGGTGGGGGAGTGGGGTTACCTGGTATCGGGTCTCGGGGGAGGGGGTGGGTGAGAGGGGGGAGGGGTGGGGGAGGGTGTGACTGGGGGGACCCGGGAGGGGGGTGGGGAGGGGGAGAGGGGTGATGGGGAGGGGGTTACCTGGTATCTGGGGTCACGGGGGAGGGGGGGTGAAAGGGGGAGGGTGTGGGGGAAAGGAGGGGTGGGTGAGGGTGCGTGGTTGGCGGCCGGGAGGGGGTGGGGGGTTAGGGGGAAGGGGGTGATGGGGAGGGGGTTACCTGGTATCGGGGGTCTCGGGGGTGAACTGCCACGGCCGTGTCCCCCAGCATGGTCTCGATACGAGTGGTTGCCACGACAACCTCCTCGCCTACAAACAATCAAAGACGAGATGACTCAAGAGGGTCGGTCTCCCTGTGACCGCGCCGGTTTTCTCCGGGCGCTCTGATTTCCTCCCACATCCCGAAGACCCCTGGACACTGGATTTCCTCACTAACAGACCCCAGTCTGTTAGGATCAACAACCTCACCTCCTCCACTATAACACTGAACACTGGCGTGCCACAGGGCTGTGTGCTCAGTCCTCTCCTCTACTCTCTCTTCACCCATGACTGCATCCCTAAGTTTAGCTCCAACGCCATCATAAAATTTGCCGACGACACCACGGTGGTAGGACTGATCAGCGATAACGACGAGTCAGCCTACAGGGAGGAGGTCCAGCACCTGACAACCTGGTGGGAGGGGGTGCCAATAACAACCTCGTCCTCAACTCCCAGAAGACGAAGGAGAATCATTGACGACTTCAGGAGAACAGAGGGGCAGACACACCCCCATCCGTATAAAAAAACGTGACTGAGGTGAGCGGGTCTCCAACTACAAATTCCTCGGGGTACACATCTCGGGAGGATCTGTTCCCTGGTCCCTCAACACCTCCAAGCTGGTCAAAAAGGCGCAGCAGCGCCTTTACTTCCTGAGGAGGCTCAAAAAAGCCCACCTGTCCCCCCAGATCCTGACCAACTTCTACTACCGATGCACCATCGAAAGCATCCTGAACCACCTGCTTTACGGTCTGGTACAGCAGCTTGCACCGTAGCAGACAGGAAGGCACTACAACGGGTGGTGAAAACCGCCCAGCACATCATCGGTGCCCGCTCCCTGCCTTGGATGCCCTCCACCGAAAACGGTGTCTGAGACGGCCGGGAAGATCATCAAGGACCCCTCCCACCCTAACCATGGACTGTTTGCCCTCCTACCATCGGGGAGGTGGTACAGGAGCCTCAGGTCCCGCACCAGCAGGATGAGGAGTAGCTTCTACAATAACACCATCGCACTGCTGAACTCGGAGTCCCGCCGATAGATTCCCACATCTGTATTTATTTATCTGTATTTATCTAAACATTGCTATCACTACGTATTGACACTAAACTGCATTTCGTTGTACCCATACTTGTATCTGTGCAATGACATTACATTTGAATTTGATTTGAATTTTTGATTTTGATCGATTTGATTTGACGTGTAGGTTAGTTCCGAGACACAGCGCGGAAACAGGCCCTTCGGCCCACCGGGTCCGCGCTGACCAGCGACCCCCGCACGCTAACACTCTCCTACCCCCACTAGGGACAATTTTTTACCAAGCCAATAAACCTGCAAAGCTGCGCGTCTTTGGAGCGTGGGAGGAAACCGAAGATCTCGGAGAAAACCCACGGGGAGAACGTGCAAACTCCGCACAGACGACACCCGTAGTCGGGATCGAACCCCGACCTTCGGCGCTAGGCAGCGAGCCTACCGCTGCGCCACTAGCGTGCGGGGATCAATGGTCGGCCGAAGGCCTGTTTCCGTGCAGTGGGTGCAGGAGAGCGTTAGTGCGCGGGGATCGCTGGTCGTCACGGACACGGTGGGCCGAAGGACCTGTTTCCACGCTGTGTCTCTAAACTCAGTTTGCCCAGCGCTGGTGTGTTCAGTTTGGAGATACAGCGCGGAAACAGGCCCCTTCCCGCGCTGGATCGAGGCGGCGGGAAGCAATCGGTCGCGGGCTACGCGAAGGGCGGAGCGACGACGGGCGGGCGAGAGCGACGCGGGCGGGCCCGGAGGTTAGCGCCAGGACTCACCCGACCCTTCCAGCTTGTAGGCAAAGGAGACGAGGACCCCAAACTCCACCTTGTCGGGGTAGTTGGGGACCGGCAGCAGCGTGCGTCCCCCCAGCTCCTTCTTGTCCACCTGGCGGAAGACACAGCGGGAACGTGACCATGTTAGTATGCGACCCGCTCGCTACAGAGACCGACCGGCAGCCCCCAGCCGCCATCCCTACCGGCGTAGACAGATACAATACGCGCCCCCGCCCCCCCCCCCCCGCCCGCCCCCGCCCGCTTACAATGCACGATGACAGATCTACAAAGGTACGACATGAAACTGATTCACAAACATGGAGAGGGCATGTATTTATCAGATACCCTGTTCCCGGCCACCAATGTTTTGAATGCGATCCATTACAAAGTCAGGGGGGTGTAGAGTGGACCGTCGGTCTCCTAATTTGAGGAAGGACATCCTTGTGATTGAGGCAGTGCAGCGTGGGTGCAGTGCAGTGCAAATCACGGCGGATCTGATCCTGCCGGGATGGCGGGGATCGTGAAATTTGAGAAGATTGAAAAGCTTGTCCCTGGGATGGTGGGACTGTCATTTGAAGGAAAGGATGAAAAGAACTAGGCTTGTAGTAGAAAGGATGGGGGGGGAGGGGGGGGGGGGTCTGATAGAAACATATAAAATTAATAAAAGGACTGGACAAGCTAAGATGTAAGGAAAAATGTTCCCAATGTTGGGGCGAGTCCAGAACCAGGCCACACAGTCTTAGAATAAAGGGAGAGGTTCATTGTAAGACTCGAGGTGATAAAAAATGTTTTCACAACCCAGAGAGTTGTGAATTAGTTGTGGGAATTCCCTGCCACAGAGGGCAGTGGAGGCCAAGTCACTTGGATGGATATAAAGAGAGAGTTAGATAGAGCTCTAGGGGCTGTAGTGGAATCGGATATGGGGAGAAGGCAGGCACGGGTTATTGATTGGGGACGATCAACCATGATCACAATGAATGGCAGTGCTGGTTCGAAGGGCCGAACGGCCTCCTCCTGCACCTATGTTTCTACGTTTCTATGAAGATATGGACAACCACACACAGCCATGCATTTCAAAATCAACTATTTAAGAAGGAGCTGCAGATGCTGGGAGATCGAAGGTAGACAAAAATGCTGGAGAAACTCAGTGGGTGAGGCAGCATCTATGGAGCGAAGGAAATGGGCGACGTTTCGGGTCGAGACTGAAGTCGCCTATTTCATTCGCTGCACAGATGCTGCCTCACCCGCTGAGTTCCTCCAGCATTTTTGTCTACCTTGAAAATCAACTGATCAATGTTCTGATCAACATTGTGTGCAGTTTTAATCCCCTAATTTAGAAGGACGTTCTGACTAGCAAATATGAGGGAGAGCTGCAGCGTAGGTTCACAGGTTAAGTCCCGGATGGCGGGACTGTCATATGCTGCTGAGAGAAAGGAGCGGCTGGGCTTTGTACACTCTGGGTGTTTAGAAGCGGATTAGAGAGAAACCTTATTAAAGATACATACCTGCACAGATAAATATTAAGTGTTTGGACACGCCAGAGGCAGGAAACATGTTATCTGGCGATGTTGTGGGGAGTCCAGAACCAGGGGCCACACAAATACCACAGGGGCCTACACAGTTTTAGAGATAAGGGGTAAGCCATTTAGAACGGATGACGAGGAAACACTTTTTGTTCACGACACGAGAGTTGTGAGTCTGTGGGTGGAATTCCCTCTGCCTCAGAGGGCGGTGGAGGCAGTTCTCGGAGGATGTGGCGGTCTTTTCATGAAGAGCTAGATAGAATGGGCTCTTAAAAAAAAGACGGAGTCAGGGGATATGGTGAGAAGGCAGGAAACGGGTACTGATTGGGGATGGTCAAGCCATGATCACATTGAATGGCGGTGCTGGCTCGAAGGGTCCGAATGGCCAGCCTCCTGCTCACCTGTCTATATTGAAGGAGTGCTGACAACCAGGGAGATCGGTTGCAGGTGGGGACGGACTGAGCGGAGGTTTGTTCACTGAGCGGAGGTGTCCCTCTCCCGCCTCGTGTCCCCCCGCCCCCCCCCCCCCCCCCATTACCATACCTCGATGTCCAGAGATGGCGGAGTTGAGCGTGCAGGACCATTGACCAGCCGGATGCTGCCGGTTAGATGAGACCCCGTCCTCAGTGGAGTCGAACGAAGGCTTCCTCCACGGCCGCCGACAGGTTTCTCGGGGACGAGGGAAGAGATGCCGTTAGAGGAGACGGGAGACCAAAAACGCCTCCGAACAAGCCCCCCCGCGTCACCCCCCCCCCGCCCCCCCCCCCCCGACCGCAAATGACGGCAGAGCGGGAGTCCCGCAGCCTACATGTGTTTCAGAGACGACTCTTTGGGGTTTCAGACTACACTGCAGTGACATGGAAACGGGTTGAGTTTAGTGTTTCCAGAAACGGCACGTGAAACAGCCTAGCGCGCAGACTCCCTCCCCCCAGTCAAACTCCCCCGCCACCCTCTCCCTCTTTTCTTTTTTCTTTTTTTTTTTTTTTCCCTTTTTATTTGTCCTTTTGTTTTTATTTTTTTTTTTTTTTTTTTTTTGTATTTTTTTTTTTCTCTTTTTTTTTTTTTCCCCCCCTACCCCTCTTCCTCCATCCCCCCTTCTAAAACCCCCTCCCCCCCCTTCCGCCCCTCTCCCCCCTCCCTCCCTCTTCCCAACCCCCGCCCTCCCTCTGCCAACCCCCTCCCTCCCACCCTTCTCGCCCCCCCACCCTCACCCCCTTCCCCCCCTCACCCCTTTTAGGATATATGCACAGAAACAACGGTCCCCTTCCTTCCCCCGCCTCCTCCTCCCCCCCCCACCCAACCCGCCGTCCCCGTCCTCCCCCGTCGGCTCCTTACTGGTACCATGTTTGAAAGCAGCCCGGGTCCCAGTCCATGGACGAGCCCAGTCTACGCAAGCTGGTGGTAAATGCGGTACGCACCGCTTGTCGCTACAGAGGGGTCCTGGGAGAGAGGCAAACGAGAGATTGGAGGGGGCGCAGTCACAGGGTGAGGGACCCACTCCAGACACCACTGGCGCATCACTCAGAAACGCACTGACAGACAAATCCGCTCGCACAACTCAATACGCACTGACAGGACAGCGCCTGCACAACTGCAGAACGCACGTGACAAGACATCGCGCCGGCACCACCACAAGACACTGGCGCAACACGCTCACAAGACATGCGCTCGAGCACACTTCTACAGACCATGGCGGCATACACAACACCACAGACAGTGCGCTCACAAGCACACAGACACGTGCGGCACACTCTCACAGACATGCGGCTCCGCACGGACACGCGCTGTTAACACACACACCGACACGCGCGGCACAACACTCACAAGACAGGCGTATCACACACTCACCTACAAGCGGTCGACAACATGCCTTACGACACACTCCACAGATCAGGCGTTCACACACTCACATACTTGCGGTCACAGACGTGGCGTCGCACACCACTCACAGGACAGGCCGTGATCACGACACATACACAGACATGCGGTGCCACAGACGGTGCACGCACACACCCGCAGACAGTGTTGCTCAGCAGGTAAAACACGCGCGCACGATCACTCATACTACGCGCGCAGACGAGTGCCGTGGGGGGGGGGGGGGGATCGGGACTTGAACCGTACTCACGGGGTCGTGCTTCCACCGGCCACACCTGCTCGATGTGAGAATGCCGCTGCACGGCCCAAGGTCGTGCCGCGGTGTTGCCGCTCTCCCTCCACCGGCGCTTCACCACCACCACCCCTGCGTGCAATGCGCGGCGTGGTCACAGCCCGGGTTCCACAGCGTTGTCTGCCCCGCACATACGGTGCCTAGCACCACAGCAACCCACAGTCACAGCGTCACAGGGAGAGATAGGGGGTTTAGGGGGGAAGGGAGAGTAAAGGCGGGGGGAGAGGTGGAGGTGGGGGGTGAGGAGATGGGGGAGAGAGTAGGGGGGGTAGGAAGAGGGGAGGGTGAGAGGGGGGAAGTGAGATTGAGGGGGAAGGGTAGGAAGGGGGGAGAGGGGGAGAGAGGGGGAATGGGGGAGGAGAGGGGGGAAGGTGGAGGAGAGGGGGGAAGGTGAGGGAGAGGGGGGAAGGGAGAGAGGGGGGAAGGGGAGTAGAGTGGGGGAAGGGGAGTAGAGGGGGAAGGGGAGGAGAGGGGGGAAGGGTGAGGAGAAGGTGGAAGTGGAGGAGAGGGGGAAGTGAATGTGAGATGTGAAGGGAGAAAGGAGGGGGAGGAGAGGAGTGGGGAGGAGAGGGGGAGGGGTGAGGAGAGGGGGGGAAGTGAGAGTGAGATGGTGAAGGGGAGGGAAAGTGGGGTGGAGAGGTGAGGGGAAGGGGAGGAAGGGGAGGAGGTGGGAAGGGGACGAGAGGGGGAAGGGGAAGGAGGGGGAAGGGTAGGAGAGTGGGGGAAGGGGAGGAGAGGGGGAAGGGGAGAGAGGGGGAAGGGAAGGGAGAGGGGGGAAGGGGAGGAGGAGGGGGAAGGGGGATGATGGGGGGGGGGGGAAGTGGCGGATGGAGGGGGGTAAGTGGAGGAGGAGAGTGGTGAGAGGGGAGGGCGTGGAATGTGGTAGAGGGTGAGGAGAGGATAGGGGGGTGGAGGAGAGATGGGTGATTAGAAGGAGAGGTGGGTTGATGAGAGGGGATGGATAGTAGAGGGTGGAGAAATGGGGAGGGGAGGGTAAGGGGGAAAAGAGGGGGAGGTGTAGGTTCATGTGTTGAGTCGCTCGGTTGGGAGGCCTCTCTTTGCTGCTTGTATGTTATGTTTTAGTGTTTAGCATGTTATTATTGGTGTTCTTGTCTTCTCTTTGGTTTGTACTCTTCGCTTTTGCCCTGGTATCTTTCTATTCTCCTTTGTTCTTTCGTCTTCTTGATGTACGTCTTGTTAATGGCCCTTGCTACAACCGCCGTCGTGTTAGCGAGAGCCTTACAAGCGTTATGTTCCTTCGTGCCCCAGGTGTACCTGACCCGTCACCAACGTCGAGGTCATCATAAACATTACCACTCCATGTAATGGTAATTTGGCTGGGAGAGGACCCACTGCGGGTAATTAGAAACACCAAGTTGTACCTCGCTCGACCCTGCCCATCACTCAGGAAGCTGGAGTAACTCAGGCGGGTGGGACAGGGGGATCACCGCGAGAAAGAACAGGGTGGACGTTTCGGTGTCGAGAACCCTTCCTCAACCTCACCCACCCATCGCCTTTTCTCTCCAGAGAAGCCACTTACCGCTGTAGTATTAACATAAGTAAACATTGAAAATATCGCAGGAGGAGGAGGCCCAGTCTGCCCTTCGAGCCAGCCACCGCCATTCAAAGAGATCATGGCTGAACGTCCCCAATCAATAACCCGGCCTGCCATTCTCCCATAACCCTTGATTTCACCAGCCCCTATATGCTCTACTAACTCTCTCTTAAATCCACCCAGAGATTTGGCCTCCACTGCCCTCTGTGGCAGGGAATTCCACAAATTCACAACAGTTCACGGTGTTTTTTCTCACCTCAGTCCTTAATGGCCTCCCATTAACTAAGACTGTTTGGGGCCCCCGTGTTCCTGACTCTCCCAACATTGGAACATAGTTTCCTACATCTAGCTTGTTCCAGTCCTTTATAATATTCTATTTTTTGCAATAAGAATCAACCCCCCTACATCCTTCGTAAACACCAGTGAATACAAACCTAGTCCTTTTCAACTTCCTCATATGACATAAATTGCCTCCTCTTTATTCTATAAGTTGTTCGAAGAAAGGGGGGAAGTTTGAGTTGTGGGGGGCATGTGGGGAGGGTGGGTAATGTGGGTGGTTGAGAGGGGAGGGGAAGGGGAATAAGCGTGAGATCCCCCCTCATCCTTCTAAACTCCAGCGCTGACACAAGCCTAGGCTTTTTTCTAATCTCTCCACATCGTGACAGGGTCCCGCCGCT
>CM069160.1:13592301-13796970 GCA_035221665.1 Okamejei kenojei
GATATCATGGCTGATCGTCACAATCTTTATCAGCGTGACGGCAAATTCCGCCCCATATACCTTGATCCTCCCAGACCCGTTGCGCTTATATTAACTCTCACTCTTAATTCCACCCTTGAGTTGGCATCCATCTTGCCCACTGTGGCAGGGAATCTCCACAAATTCACAACCTTCAACGTTTTTTTCCTCACTCTCATCTTAAATATGCCTCCCTTTATCCTAAGACTGTTGGTGGGGCCCCTGTTCTGACTCGCACCTACAGTGGGAACATTTTCCTACAATCTACGCTTCCAGTCCTTTTAGAATTTTCTATGTTTCGATAAGAATCACCCCCCTCATCCGTCTAAAACTCCAGTGAATACAAGGGCCCTAGTCTTTAAAGTCTTTCCTCATATGACATAAATGGCCTCCCTCTTTATTCTAAGTTTTTTCGAAGAAAGGGGGAATTTGAGTGTGGGGCAGAGGGTGAAGTGTGGGGGAGAGGGGGGGAAGGGAAGTACGTGGAGATCCCCCCTCATCCTTCCTAAACTCCAGTGACTACAAGCCAGTCTTTTCAATCTCTCTCCTCATATGACATCCTCGCCAACCCATGGATCAGTCCGTGAACCTACGCTCACTGCCTCATTCAAAGGATGTCCTTTCCCTCAAATTAGGAGAGAACCAAAACTGTACCAATACTCCAGAAGTGTAGGTACAACAATACTCAGCAATTTTTGTCCATCGTAGTTGAAACCACTCTGCAGTTCCGTCCCTACGCAAACATCGGCTCCCGCGGTTTTTGGCAGAGAGCGCTACAGCAGCAAACTGGCCCGTCGAGTCCTGTTTGACACGGCGCCGGGGGACCCGGGTTCCATCCCGACTACGGTGCTGCCCTCAGCGAGTTTGCAGCGTTCTCACCCGCGACCCTGCGTGCGTTTTCCTCCAATCTCCGGTTTTATTCCCACACCCAAAAGACGTGCAGATTTGCAGGTCCGGTTTTGGCTTCAGGAGGGTACATTGCTTTAGAATGAATCTACCCCAACCTGACTCTGTGGGAACTAACGCCCGATCGCAGCGTGCTGGGAAAGCTTTCCCTCCTGGTGTCCCCGGCCCGTCGTCGTTGGAAACCAGGCACCACAAACTTGCAAAAGCACAAGCAGGCGGAGAAGAAAGCGAAGGCATGTGGCCTTAATAACAAGAGGAAGTCGAGTATTGGAGTCAAAGAGGTCCTTCTCAGTTTGTACAGGTCCCCAGTTTTGACCACAACCTGGATATTGTGTGCATTGTTGGCCTGTTAGCCTTATAACAAGAGGATTCGAATATCTAGAGCAAAGAGGTTCCTTCTGCAGTTGTACATGTCCCCAGTGAGACCGAACACCGATATTGTGTGCAGTTTATTGGCCTTTAATAACCAAAGGAGCCGAGTATAAGGAGCAAAAGGTCCTTCTGCAGTTGTACAGGGCCCTAGTGAGAACCACACCCCTGGAGTATTGTGTGCATTATGGCCTTTATACCAAGATGAAGTCGTGTATAGGAGCAAAGAGGTCCTTCTAACAGTGTGTACAGAGCCCCTAGTGAGACCTACACCTGGAGTATTGTGTCATGATTTGGTCCCCTGAATTTGAGGAAGGACAATCTTGCATTGAGGGAGTGCAGGCGTAGGTATTACCAAGGTTAATTCCCGGATGCGGGACTGTCTTATGCTGAAAAAATGAGCGGGGCCAGGGCTTGTATACACTGGAGTATTAGAAGATGAAGGGGATTCTGAGTTGAAACATATATGATTGTTAACAGCTTGGACACGCTAGAGTCAGGAAACATGTTACCCGATGTTGGTGAGAGTCCAGAACCAGGGCCACACACACAGTTTTACGAATAACGGGTCAGCCATTTAGGAACGGAGACGAGGAAATACATTTTTCCTCACAGAGAGTTGTGAGCCAGTGGAATTCCCTACTCACCCCCCTCAAGGGCTGGTGAGGCTGGTTCTCTGGATACTTTCAAGAGAGATCTGATATGGCTCTTAAAGATAGCGAGTCAGGGGATATGGGGAGAAGGCGGGAACGGGGTACTGATTGGGGAAGATCAGCCATTATCACATGAATGGCAGTGCTGGCTCAGAAGGGCCCAAATGTCCTACTCCTGCACCGGATTGTCTATTGTCTGTAACAGTTCCGCCGCACGGAACTGTTTAGAGCTTGCTGCAGGCCACGAAAAAATCTCGTGGTGGGCTTGATGTGCCCGCGGCCACCGTATGCAAGACTCCTTGCCTCTACACTAAACTAGTGTGACGTGAGATCAGCCGGCCAGCATAGACTCATGGGCCCAAAAGGGCCGGCATCCCGCGCTGTACCTCTCCGACGTCCAAAGGGCAACAGCGGATCTTCCAGCTCAACCCGTATTCGGGTTTGAAGAATCCTTGCTCTCCCACCAGAGAATAACCAGGAAGCCTCAACGTACTGCGGGCTGTAGGAATCCGACAAATTGGAACAACATCACATCTACAGGAAGAGAGGCGGGGGGGGGGGGGGGGGGGGGGGGGGGGGAGGGGGCGAGGGGGAAGGAGAGGAAGGGAGAGGCGGACCAGAGAGAGAGGGAGGGAGCGAGAGAGGGAGACGAACAGAGAGACTGGAATAGAGAGATGGAGATAGAGAGGGGGAGATAGGGAGATGGATAGGGGAGAGAGAGGGTGACAGAGGGACGCAGACAGGGAGAAGGGAGAGAGGGAGGAGATAGAGATAGAAAGATGGAGATAGAAAGGAGAAGCGAGGGATAGAGAGGGAGACAGAGAGGAGAGTTTGAGAGAGAGAGAGGGAGATAGAAGAGAGGGTGACAGACAGAGAGAGAGGGAGAGAGGGAGAGACAGAAGATAGAGAGATAGAGAGAGGGAGATAGAGAAGGAGACAGAAGATAGAGAGAGGGAGACTAGAGATATATAGAGGGAGACAGAGGAATAGAGAGAGGGAGACCGAGATAGAGAGAGGGAGACCGTGAGACGGACAGAGAGATTTGAGAGGAAAGAGGGAGCACAGAGAGAGAGAGAGAGAGACAGAGAAGAAGAGAGCAACAGAGAGAAGGGAACAGGAAAAGGGTGGAGGGAGAGGGAAGGAAAGAAGACCATATTGGACACAGTACACTCTCGACACAACACCACATGCAATCCGGCGATTAGACATAACCTGTTCAAATTACTCAGTGGGTCCGGCAGCAACTGAGGTTGTAGACCCTGATATGACTGTTTTCACACATGGGCGCTGGTGTATGGAACAGCTGCCGGAGGAGGTAGTTGAGGACTGGGACTATCCCGACGTTTAAGAAACATTAGACATGTACATGGATAGGACAGGGTTGTGTGGAATAGGACCAGGCTCGGCAGGGTGCGTGTATATATCATGTATGTGCCTTACACCATGGACATAATGTAACATACATGTTGCGCATGTGTGTATATACTGTATATATATATATGTAGATGAGATAAAGCTTGTGAATTAATTGAATGAGAAAGGCAAAGAATAAATAAGTGTATACTTCCCCTATCCCCCGCTCCTTTTTCGAACATGCAAGATTTAATTTCTGATGTTTTATGAATGGATTAGTAATAAGTTTAAATGGCCAAGTATTCACATACAAGGAATTTGCCTTGGTGTCCTCCCCGCCCCACGCAAGTGACAAAACAAGACACACAGTGACAGTTAGGAATGACACACAAAACATTAATAATAAATAATATTTATTGATTTAAGACATGTGACTCAGTGAGAATTATTCAGCCGAATTATTTATTTCATTTTATTGTTTATTTTACTTTCTTTTTTATGTTTTTTAAAGTTTTACGTTCAAAATAATCCAAGATGGCGCTGCCTGCCCGCGTCGACTTTTTGCGGAACTCCGGAACGTAAAAGGCTCAACTACACTCTAGCAAACTTAGCCGGATCAGGAAACGGCAGTAAACGGGGCTTGTGAAACTCCCCGACCCGACGAGGGAACCCCGAGGTACGGCACGCTGAGACCCCCGGATACCCCACCCAGTAGCCGACAGGGGGGGCTGGATCTCCCGGGAAAAATGAAGCCGGAGCCCCTCACGACTCTGAGGGAAACCCCCCCACCCCCAGTGTCGCACGGAGCTGGAGCCGCCGTCTGTGAGAGGAATCCCCGTTACCAGCGCAGGTCCGCAGAAACAAGCAGGTACGGGAAACGCACGCCTGGAAACAAAGGGGAAGCCTCCATTGTGTCCGGAAACGTGGCCGGGGCGGGCAGGACGTCAGGTTCAGACTGAAGCCGCAGGGGACTTCGAACCACCCCTCTCCCTAACTATCCACTGGCAATGTACATTCACTTTATAACAAATTGAGGACTTAAGGGCAAGGCTTGCTCTATCAAAGGAGCTGAGGAATGCTGTGTGTTCTTTTCACAGAGACAATGGCTCACGCAACCCACTCCCCATACCAGCGTCCAAGCCTAAGGGTTCTCCATCCACCGGCATGGATCGTAGGCAGGCATCTGGGAAAGGGAGAGGAGGGGGCGTCTGCCTCAATGGTCATCTCTGCGTGGTGCTTACAGACGTGGCAGTTGTGTCCAACTCCTGCTCTCCACACCTCGAAGATCTGGCGGGAAGTGCCGTCCCTTCTACCTTCCGAGGGAATTCACCTCCATCTCCTGACTGCGGTCTAACATCCCACCCTCAGGCAGACGTTCCGTCTGGCACTGGAGGAGCTGCACGCCGTGGGTCAACAAACGCCAAACGTCTCACCTCACCCCGAGGCTTTAACCACCATTGCTGGGGACTCAATAAGCAAATCTAAATAAATCGCTCCCACAACTTCCACAACATGTCTCATGCTAGCACCAGGTACCAAACACCCTCGACCACTGGCTACACCACCATCAAGAATGCCTACCCTCTCCATCCCTCGACCCTCACTTCGTGTAAATCCGACCACACTGGCGGTGCTGCTTCTTCCTGCCTACAGCAGCATTGAAGAGCGCAGCCCCCAGAGGTGAGGACGTACAGAGCTGGTCGGGAGGGGGGGGGGGGGGGCAGAGGAAACAACTACAGGACTGTTTGGAGTCAGTAGACTGGGCAATGTTCAAGGACTCGGCAACTGACTTGAATGAATACGTCACAGTCATATACAGACTTAATTAAGAAAATGTGGAGGACTGCATCCCTACAAACACCTTCCCGAGTGTTTTTCCATCAGAACCTTGGATGAACTGTGAGAATCCGCACTCTTCCTGAAGACCAAGACACCGGCATCGGTGTCTGATGATACAGTGGTCCTCACAAGTCCAGATACGACCTTGGTAAGGCCACAAAAAGGCCAAAATAGGGGTTTCTTCTGCTCAAACAGAGGACAGACGGATGCTCGGCAGCTGTGGCGGGACTGAATGCAATCACCTCCTACGAGGCGAAACCAGGAGGCAGCTCGGATGTCGGCGATACATCACCCCTGACGAGCTCGATTCTTTTTAACGCACGCTTTGATAGGGAGAACACCGATGTGCCCATTCCCGAGCCCCCGTTCGCTGTTATGGTAGTCAGTCCCTCAGTCTTCCAGAAGGGTGAACCCTCGAAAGGCGCCTGGATCTGAGGCATACCTGTCCGTGGTTTTAAAACCTGTGTGGACCAACTGGCTGGATTTTATTACGGACATTTTCAAACCTGTCACTTCTGAGGTCTGAGGTTCCCACCTGCCTCGAAAGGGCATCAATAATACCAGTCGCCCAAGAAGGGCAAGGTGACGTGCCTCAATGAATTAACGCCCTGTGGCAGCTAACGCCTGTGGTGATAGTGCTCCGAGAGGCTGATCGTGGCGCAAAACAACTTCCTACCTCGAACAAAAACACTGGACCCACTGCAGTTCGCTTACCCGCCACAACAGATCAAACGTGGACGTAATCTACTGCCCTGCCGCCCCCCACCCCGCCGCAGTCTGGTTTAGTTTTTTTCATCTTTTTGTTTATTTTTGTGCTGTTGTGTTGTTAAAAGTTTGATTTAATGTTTCTATGGTTATGTTTTGGTGTGGATGGGAGAGGGAGAAGGGATCGGTGAACTTTTTTTTCCAAGTTCCTACCTTCCCAGAATGTGATCAATTTCCCCTGGATCGCATCCTCCGGGCTGCTCGCGCCACCGATCGATGGACCGGGGGTCACCCTCCTCGGACTGTCGTGAGGCCCCAGCGCGGGGCGCGGACCTAATACCGGAGCGGATCCCTCGCCTGGGATCGCTCCCGCCGCTGGGCGCGGACTTACCATCAAGGGCTCGCAGTCGGGAGAGGCTGAGTCCGGGAAGCTCCAACGCCCCCGCGGAAGGCGAGTTCTATCGCCCGTCGCGGGGAGCTGACCTCCCCCTCCCCCCCGGTACAGGAGCTCATCGCCTCGACGCGGAGGACCCGTACACCGCCGGCTACGGGGAGTCAAGGATCGTCCCGTCAAACGGGGGGGCTCGAGGGCCCCAACCCGACCGCGAAGAACAAAGGGAAGGGACTGAACTTTATTTCGCCTTCCATCACAGTGAGGAATGTGAAGAGTCACTGTGTGGATTGTCATGCTAAAATGAGTTTGAATGAAATGTGTTGTTTTAATTGTATGCCTGGCTTGGCAATTAAATTCCTCGTATGTGACAAAACAAACTTTGGCGGATAAAGTGTGATTCCATAAAACCATTACAGCACGGAAACAGGCCACTCTCGGCCCTTCCAGTCCGTGCCCGACCATATTTGTTTTCCCTATTCCCACTACCTGCACTCAGACCATACCCCTCCATTCACTTCACGTCCACATGCCTATCGACCACTTTCCTCTTAAATGGGTAAAAATCGATCCTGCCTCCACCACTTCTGCTGGAAAGCTCATTCCACACAGCCACCACCCTCTGAGTAAAGAAATTCCCCCTCACGTTACCCCTATACTTCTGTCCTTAAATTCTCATGTCATGCCCTCCATTGTTTGAATCTTCCCTACACTCAATGGGTAAAACGTACCACGTCTCAACTCTGTCTATCCCTATTCATCATTTTAAAGACCTCAATCAAGTCCCGCGCCTTAACCTTCTGCCTCCAAAAGAATAAAGACCTAACTTGTTCAACCTTTCTCTGTAACATAGTTGCTGAACCCTGGCAACATTCTAGTAAATCTCCTCTGTACTCTCTCTATTTTGTTGACATCCTTCCCATAACTAGGCGACCAAAATTGTACACCATACTCCAGAATTGGTCTTACCAATGCCTTGTACAATTTTAACATTACTTCCCTACTCCTATATTCAATGCTCTGATTTATAAAGGGGCCCAGCACACCAAAGGCTTTCTTTACCACCCTATCTACATGCGATTCCACCTTCAGGGAACTATGCACAGTTATTCCTAGATCCGATTCTGAAATAAAATAAATACGACTACCACTGAACTGAACTGAACACAACTCACCTTTCTTCTCTCCGGGAGGGGTCGAGATGTCGTACGTGATCACTCCCAGTTCTTTTCTTTCTTTTCTTTCTTCTCAACCTTGGGTTTTTTCTGGGCAATCATAAAACGATTAAAATCAGCAGATGGGCGCGAGGGAATGTGAAGAAACCACGGTGGCGCAGCGGGTAGAGTCGCTGCCTCACAGCGCCGGAGACCCCGGGTTCGATCCCGGGCCACGGGCGCTTGTGTGCTCGCTCTCCCACTGCGTGCAGTTGCAGACAATTGGACTCAACCAGACAACTCTGGAGCAAGAATAACGAGAGGAGTCGAGTATAGGAGCAAAGAGGCCCTTCAGCAGTTGTACAGGGCCCTAGTGAGACCACACCTGGAGTATTGTGTGCAGTTTTGGCCTGTTGGCCCTTCATAATCAGCAGAGGAGTCGAGTATAGGAGCAAAGAGGGTCCTCCTGAGCAGTCGTACTAGGGTCACTGGTGAAATGGGCTGTGCTGGCTCAAAGGGCCGAATGGCCTACTACTGCACCTATTGGTAGGAGATCCCAGTTGCAAACCTCGCCATGGGGTCCTGAAAGGGTCTGAGGAATTTAGAAGGACAGAGGGTATCTTGTTGAAACGACAAGATGAAAATCCACACCGGAGAGTATTGTGTGCAGTTTTGGTCCCCTGATTTGAGGAAGGACATTCTTGCTATTGAGGGATGCAGCGTAGTTTACAAGGTTCAATACCCCGGGAATGGCGGGACAGTCATACGCTGAGAGAACTGGCTCGCTGGGCTTTGTAGACTCTGGAGTTTAGAAGGATGAGAGGATCACTTATTGAAACATATAGGATTTGTAAGGGTTGGACAAATGCTAGAGGCAGGAAACAATGCTCCCGATGTTGGGGAGATCCAGAACCAGGGGATACACAGTTTAGGAATAAGGGTAAGCCATTTAAACGGAGACATAACCCCCACAAAACAAAAGGGAAAAAACACAAACACTTTTTCACACAGAATGTATGAGATCTGTGGAAAAAAATTCTCTGCCTCAAAAGGCAGTGATGCCATATGAGATTAAGAAGGGTTTGGACACGCCAGAGGCAGGAAACATGTTCCCGATTGTTGGGGTAGTCCCGAACCAGGGGCACACAAGTTTGAGTTTAAGGGGTAAGCCATGTAGAACGAGACGAGGAAAACACTTTTTCTCACAGACGAGTTGTGATGTGTGGAATTCTCTGGAAGGCCGGTTCTCTGGATGCTTTGAAGAGAGAGCTAGATAGGGCTCTTAAAGATAGCGGAGTCCGGGAAATGGGGAGAAGCAGGAACGGGTACTGATTGGGGATGATCAGCCATGATCACCGTGCCAGCTCGAAGGGTCGAATGGCCTCCTCCTGCACGTATTGTCTATTATCTTCGGTTTCCTCCCGCACCCCAAAGGGGTACAGGTGCGTGGGTTAATCGGCTTGGCGCAAATGTGAAACGCTCTTAATGCGTGCGAGATAGTTCTGACCCAGGGAGGACACAGAGTGCTGGAGTAACTCAGCGGGTCAGGCAGCATCTGTGGAGAACATGGACAGGTGACGTTTCGGGTCGAGACCCTCATTCAGGCTGGGGGTTGGTGTTGGGCAGGAAGGATCTTGGAGGGGAGGGAGAGAGTCCTTATAGAGACCACCACACCCCCTCCCCACTCTGCCCCTCCCCCCACACTTTCCCTCCCGTCCCCTTCTGTCCTGGCCCCCCCCCCCCCTCTTGCCCCCAACCTTCCCGAGGACTCCCATCCCCCCCACTGAACTGTGAGGAACTTTCCCCACCACCGCCCCCCCCCCCCCCCACATCCAGCTCTGCCTGCTACACCGCCCCTATTGGGGAACATCCCATCCCTCTTTCCCCCTCCCCTCCCTCCCCATCTTCCTCGCATCCCCTCTCCCTCCACCCACCTCTCCCTCCCCTCCATCTCCCCTTTCCTCCACTCCTCCCCCTCCCATCCCTCTCTCCTCTCTGCCCTCTTGTTTGTTCTCTCTTCCTCCCTCTCCTTTCTCTCTCTCTCTCTCCTCCTCCCATTTCCTCCCCTCACCGCCGTCTTCTTCTCCACACCTCTCCTCCCCTTCCCCCCTCTCTCTCCTTTCCTCCTCACATCCCTTTCTCTCCTCCTCTCACTCCCCCCTCTCTCCTCTCCTCCTTTCTCTACTCGCCCTCTCTCCTCTCCTTCCTCCCTCCTCTCTCTCTGCTCCCTCCCCCCCTCACCCTCCGCCCCTCCCCCCTCGCCCCCTCCCCTCTCTAGTCTCCACTCCTCTCCTCTCCACTCTTCTCCACTACCCCCTTCCTATTCACTCCTCTGAACCCCTCATCCCCACCCCCTCCCCACTTCTCTCTCTCCTCTCCTCTCTCACCTCTCTTCTCCACTCTCACCCCTCCCCTCTCCTTCCACTCCCCTCTTCACCATCCATCCCTCTCATCCTCTCCCTCTCCCTGCACTCTCCCTCCGCCCTCCCCTCCTGTCTACCTCCCCCTCTCCTATCCTCCCTTCTCCTTCCCATTCTCTCCTCTCCCTCCTCCTCTGATCACCCCTCTCCATCCTCCTCCACCACTCCTCTCTTTCTCCACTCTCCTCCCCTCTCTCTCACACCACTCTCCCCCCCCCCACTCACTCTCTCCTCCTCTCCCCCGTCCCTCTCTTCTCCACAACTCCCCCCATCTCCTCTCCTCGCCCTCTCTCTCCCTCCTTCCCCACCCCTCTCCTCCTCCCCCATTCCATTCTCCTCTCTCCTCTCTCTCTCCCCCTCTCTCTCCTCCTCCCCTAACCCTTTTCTTTCATCTCTCTCTCTCCCCTTTGATCTCACCCTCTCTCCTCCTCCCCCTCTCCTCTCCTCACAAACCACCTCTCCCCCCACCTCCTCTCTCCTCCCCTCTCTCTCGCTCCATCCACTCTCCCCCCAATCCTCTCTTCCTCCCCTCCTCGTCTCGCCCCCACTCCCTCTCCTCACCCTCCGCTCCACCTCGGGCATCTCTGTTGCTGCTCCTTCATCTTCTCCCTGTTTTCTGCAGGAACTTGTCCACTTCTCCCTCTTCGCCGCCTCCTTCTTCAGCTGGGCGGGGCGACTTCCCCATCACCGGGTGGGGGTGGGGGCGGGGCCGGCTTGGGTGCCCCCCTCACCTCGTGCCCCGGCCCGCCTGTCGCAAGGGGGACCCCGCTCCACCACCCCTCCCAACCTTGGGCAAAGTGACCATTGCACAGGGTCACGGTCAGCGCAGGTAGAGAGACACCCCATACATACATGGGACATGGGCCGAAGGTGAGTTGAAGATGACACAAAGCCGGAGAACTCAGCGGGACAGGCAGCCTCTCGGAAGAAGGGACGGAACGTTTTTTAACAGAGGCTTTGAAATATAGGACAAAGGAGGTCCTCCTGCAGTTGTACAGGGCCCTAGTGAAACCACACCAGGAGTATTGTTGCAGTTTTGGCCTGTTGGCCTTCATAACAAGAGGGAGTTAGTAATTAGAAGCAAAGAAGGACCTTCTCTGCAGTTTGTACAGGCCCCTCGTGAGACACACTGGAGTATTGGAGTACATTTTGGCCTGTTGACCTTCATAACAAGAAGGAGTTGAGTATAGGAGCAAAGAGGTCCTTCTGCCAGTTTGTAACAGGGCCCTCGTGAGACCTACACCTGGAGTATCGTGTGGCAGTTTTGGTCCCCTAATTTGGAGAAGACATCCATGCTATTGAGGGAGCGCAGCGTAGGTTTACAAGGTTTAATTCTTGTAGGCCTGAGAGATGGAGCGGCTTGGGCTTGTACACAGTTTATAAGGATAGAGGAATCTCCATTGAAACATATAAGATTGGTTAAGGGCTTGGACACGCTAAGGCAGGAAAACTTGTTCCCGATGTTGGGGGAGTCCCCGAACCAGGTGGGGCCCACACACAGTTTAAGAATAAAGGAGTAAGCCATTTTAGAACGGAGACGAGGAAACACTTTTTTTCGCACAAAAGTTGTGAGTCTGTGGAATTCTTCTGCTCTGAGGGCGGTGGAAGGCCGGTTCTCTGATGCTTTCACTAGAGAGCTAGGTAGGGCTCTAAAGATAGCGGAGTCCAGGGATTAGGGGTGAAGCAGAACGGGGCCACCTGATTGGGGATGACTGCCGTGATCACATTGAATGGCGGTGCAACTTTTATATGTGGGGGGAGGTCGGGTCCTCATAATCTGATGGGTTTTTAAAGGTGGGCAGACAAAAATTCTGGAGAAACTCAGCGGGTGAGGCAGTCATGCTATGGAGCAAAGAATAGGTGACGTTTCGGGTCGAGACCCTTCTTCAGCCTCAAAGTGTCCATGTTTTCAGTTTAGTTTATGGTCACGTGTTCTGAGGTACAGTGAAAAGCTTTTGTTGCGTGTTATCCAGTCCAGCGAAGACAAGAAACATGAAATACAATCCACCCGTTTACAGTGTACAATACATAGAGCCTCGAGCCTGCACCGCCATGCAATAAGATCATGGCTGATCAACCAACTCATATCCAGTACCTGCCTTCTCTCCAAACCCCCTGATCCTTACCACAAGGGCCACATCTAACTAACTCCCTCTTATTATAACTCCCTTTTATTCTAAGACAGTGTGCCCCTGGTTCTGGACATCGCCCAACATTGGGAACTATTTCCTACATCTAGCTGTCCAATCCTTTTATAATTTTATAATGTTTTTCTATAAATCCCCCCTCATCCTTCTAAACTCCAGTGACTTACAAGCCTAGTCTTTTTCAATCTGCCTCCTACGACAGTCCCCCCCCCCCACCATCCCAATCAATCACGCTGCACTGCCCTCAATCACAAGGATGTCCTTCCTCCAATTAGAGACCAAAAACAGTAGAGCTCCCTCTCGCTCTTTGACGGGTTGCGCACGCTGAGATGAAGTTACCTCGGCAGAGACCTCCTGCGCTTTTCTCTCCGCTCTCGGGCGGGAGCCCGTCGCAGAATCTGACCTCCCCCAGCGCTCTCCTGAACTCGGGCTGGTTCACGCACAGAATCAGCCGCACCGTCTCGAACCAGCGGTTGGGGCGTTTTCAAACTGGCTTTCCTGAACTCAGGATTGAAGACCTGCAAAAGGGGTGGGGGGAGAGGGGGGGGGTGGGGCAAAGAGGCGTCAACTCCAAAGATGGCTGAACGCGATGAGCGTGCGATTCAATACCATTTACAAGTTCGCCACCTTCGACAATAGGCAATTAAATCAACGAATGAAAGGCCAAGTACTCCCCAAACAAGGAATTTTGCCTCTGGCGCTCACTTTCGCGCCCGCAAGTGACAACAGACATACAGTGACAGATAGTAGGAATGATTAGTTGGATTAGGTGCGGAGTAGGCCATTCGGCCCTTCGAGCCACACCTTAGAGAGCGAAGAGATCACACAATTTATCACATGAGTAATCAAAATTCTACTATCTCTAATCACATCAACTTTGCCGTATGGCGTGCACAGCCTACAGGTGGCAGACAACTTGTTTCTAATTGATCGTATTTGATTGTGCACGCCAGGTTGATTGCAATCGTCGAAACAGGGCGGACCACGTGAAGGTTGCAATCCTCCCGCCCCATTCAATGTGAATGAGCTGATCATCCCCCAATCATGCCCCCCGCCCCCCCCTGCCTTCACCCCATATCCCCTGACTCCGCTTTCGATAAGAGCCCTATCCAGCTTTCCCCTCGTCCAAGTATCCTAAGAGAACCGGCCTCCACCGCCCTCTGAGGCAGAGAAGTCCCACACACACAACTCTCAGTGAGGGAAAGTGTTCCTCGTCTCTGTTCTAAATGGCTTACCTCCTTATTCTTAAACTGTGTGGCCCCTGTTTTCTGGACAACCCCCAAAATCAGGAACATGTTTCTAAGCGTGTCCAAATTCCCTTATAATCTTAGCATGTTTCATAAATCCCCTCTCACCTTCTAAACTCCAGAGTGTACATAGCCCAGCTGCTCCATTCTCTCAGCATATGACAGTCCCACCATCCTGGGAATTAACCTGGTGAACCTACGCTGCACTCCCCCAATAGCAAGAATGTCCTTCCTCAAATTAGGGGACCAAAACTGCACAGCAATACTCCAGGTGTGGTCTCACTGGGGCCCTGTACAACTGCAGAAGGACCTCTTTACTCCTATACTCAACTCCTCTTGTTATTACGCCAACATGCCATTCGCTTTCCTCGCTGCACTGGTTCCCAACATCGGGAACATGTTTCCTGCCTCTAGCGTGTCCAATCCCTTAATAATCTTACGTGTTTCAAAAAGATCTCCTCATAGAAACATAGAAAATAGGTGCAGGAGTAGGCCATTCGGCCCTTTCGAAGCCTGCACCGCCATTCAATAAGAACATTGGCTGATTCCCCCCAATCCAACCAGTATCCTGTACTGCCTTCTCTTCATACCCCCCCTGATCCCTTAAGCCACAATGGCCCCATCAACTCCCGCCTTAAATATAGCCAATGAACTGGCCTCAACTACCTTCTGTGCCAGAGAATTCCACAGACTTCAACACACTCTCTGTTGTGAATATTTTTTTTTTCTCATCTGGTCCCTAAAAAAGACTTCCCCCCCTTATCCTAAACTGGACCCCTTGTTTCTGGACTTTTTCCTCTCACACATCGGGAACACATCTAGCCTGTCCAACCCCTTAAGATTTTGTAAGTTTCTATAAAGATTCCCCCTCAATCTTCTAAATTCTAGCGAGTACAAGCCATTCTATCCAGTCTTTCTTCATTGAAAGTGCTGACATCCCCAGGAATCATATCTGGTCAACCTTCTCAGTAACTCCCTCTGTGGCAAGAAAATTACCCCTCTGTGGCAAGATTCTCAGTCCTTCTAAACACCAGATGTACAAGCCACAGCTGCTCACATACTCTCAAGCTTATGACATCTCGTAGTGTGCTCGGGATGCGGGGGGGGGGGGGGGGGGGGGGGGGGGGCGGGGGGTGGGGGGTGAATCCCGCGTAGAGGGACCCCCAACAAAGGGTGGGGGGGGGGGGCTCCCCGCCTCGAGACCAGGAAGCAAACACCGACTGCCACCACTACACCACTGCCGACTTACGGTTTGGTAAGGGGAGCAGCAGGGCGCAGCTCCACGGCAACGTCCGCCAAGGTGAATCTTCTCCCCCAACAGTATCGTCCTCAGCCTGAGTGGTCATCGAGATCCTCAGCGTCTTCCGCAGCTCCACCAGTGCCCGGCTCCACAGCCTGGGGGGGGGGGGGGGGGAAGACATGACAACCATTCATCCGATTTAAGACAATAGAGGTAGTAATGGTACAAACACAACAATGGATTTAAATCTAATTACGGGTTGGGTGAGGTGGGTGGGGAGGGATGCGAGGCAGGTATATCACCACTTTTCTCCTTTCTCTTTTTGTCCTTTTATTTTTCGTATTTTTTCTATCCCACTGTGAGATACGCGGTGTGCTCACAAGCACTACTCAAAGACTAAATCGTGGAAGCAAGAGATTCTTTATTTTCGAGTCTGCAGAGTCGGGTGCCTCTCCACGTTGAGACACACCGAAGTCAGAAGGGTAAACCTCCTTTATACACACAATTCTACATCCAACCCCTCCTTTGACCCGCTCCAATCAGACACTGTGGACAACCTGTAGGTACGTCCCCCCAGTACCTCCCACATCATACATCGCATGTCATGTTCATGGTAATGAGCAGTTTCTTGACCAGGGGTGTGTTGTAATATTCATTTATTTTATTAAGCATGCTCAGTTGTTCATGACCTATCCTAGTTTTACACTCACCTCCAAGTGAACTCTCTCAGTTCTCCCATATCAGGCACTAAGCTAAGCTATAGGACAAGGGTCCCATCTATCACTCCCTTCTACTGATAGGGATCTATCTACATCACTCCCTTCTACCGCTATACAATGCTATCACTTCTTACGCCAGGATGGGTCTGGTAACTTTTTTTA
Organism: Okamejei kenojei; assembly: GCA_035221665.1. Classification (NCBI taxonomy): domain Eukaryota; kingdom Metazoa; phylum Chordata; class Chondrichthyes; order Rajiformes; family Rajidae; genus Okamejei; species Okamejei kenojei. The sequence continues at coordinate 13,607,625 of CM069160.1, forward strand.
TACACAGCCTGTGTCAGAACCCTCTCCCTGGCCCCTATCGGTTTGAATCCTCTTTAAAGCCCCTTACAATAGTGGGGTTTAATCACTTTATCCCTCACACCTCTTTTCTTTCTTTCTTTTATTCACTCTTTGGCTGCACCACTTTGGTAGTCTAGGGGTCCTATCTTTGCACATCTCACTTTTTCTCTTCCTTGCTTCTTCTCCTTTCTTTGCTTCCGACTATAGCTAAAAGTTGAAACTGAACCCGAACCATAACTGTATTATTTTATATGCCGTTGGTTTTTATTTTTGTATACTTGCTTCTAATAAATACAAATATATTTTTGTAAGTCGAGAGAGTTTATTGTCACGCGTCCCAGACAGATGTCCCTGGAGTATTGCGTACAGTTTTGGTCTCCTAATCTGAGGAAAGACATTCTTGCCATAGAGGGGGTACAGAGAAGGTTCACCAGACTGATTCCTGGGATGGCAGGACTTCCATATGAAGAAAGACTGGATAGACTCGGCTTGTACTCGCTAGAATTTAGAAGATTGAGGGGGGATCTTATAGAAACTTACAAAATTCTTAAGGGGTTGGTAGCTAGATGCAGGAAAGTATTGTTCCCGATGTTGGGGAGGTCCAGAACAAGGGGTCACAGTCTAAGGATAAGGGGGAATTCCCTTTAGGATCGAGATAAGGTAAAAACATTTTTCACACAGAGAGTGGTTGAGTCTGTGGAATTCTCCGCCACAGAAGGTAGTTGAGGCCAGTTCATTGGCTATATTTAAGAGGGGGTTAGATGTGCCCTTGGCGGCTAAAGGGGATCAGGGGGTATGGAGAGAAGCAGGTACAGGATACTGAGTTGGATGATCAGCCATGATCATATTGAATGGCGGTGCAGGCTCGATGGGCCGAATGGCCTACTGCGCCTATTGTCTATGTTTTTTCTATAGACAATGACATTCTTGCTTGCTGCAGCACAACAGAATATGTAAACATAATACAGAACAGGAGATAAAAGTTCAGTGTGTATAACATATATATATATATATATATATATATATAACATCCAGGTTTCAGGACCTGGTGAGGGGTGTGTAAAGATATGAAGTAGGTACATTCCTTTTATCCTATCTTATTTTTTAATATTTTCTTTTTGCTATTTTTCTCTTTCCCTTTCTTCATTTTTTTTTAATTCTTTCTCGCGTTCCAGGCCTTTGCGGGCTCTTCCTTTCCACTTTTTCAAACACTTACTATCTCATCTAACCTTCTCTATTTTACTTCTCCTCCTCTCTGTAACTTTCCTATTATCAAAGTTGAAAATAATAAGCAGTACATGAAATGTATCATGTTATTCTTGGCTTACTGTACTGCACATTACTTCTAATAGAAAGAAAAAAAAAAAAAAAAAAAAAAAAATATATATATATACAATAAATAGATAAAGTTCCAGGGGCCACACACAGTCTTACAAATAAAGGGGAGGCCATTTAAGACTGAGGTGAGAAAAAAAACGTTTTCACCCAGAGAGTTGTGAATTTATGGAATTCCCTGCCACAGAGGGCAGCGGAGGCCAAGTCACTGGATGGATTTAAGAGAGAGTCGGATAGAGCTCTCGGGGCTGGTGGAGTCAAGGGATATGGGGAGAAGGCAGGCACGGGTTGTTGATTGGGGACGATCAGCCATGATCGCAATGAATGGCGGTGCTGGCTCGAAGGGCCGAATGGCCTCCTCCTGCACCTATTGTCTATGTTTCTATGTTTTCTCCAGGATGCTCCACAGTTTAAAGCCGTAGAGTGATACAAGCCGTTCGGCCCAACTTGCCCACACTGGTCCCACCTGCCTGCGTTTGGACCATATCCCTCCAAACCTGTCCCATCCATGTGCAGGTCTTTAAATGTTTCTTCAAACGATGGGATAGTCCCAGCCTCAACTACCCCCTCTGGCAGCTTGTTCCATACACCCTCCACCCTTTGTGTGAAAAAGCTACCCCTCGGATTCCTATTAAATCTTTTCCCCTTCACCTTGAACCTGTGTCCTCTGGTGCTCGATTCCCCTACTCTGGGCAAGAGATTCTGTGCATCTACCCGATCTATTCCTCTCATGATTTTGTACACCGCTATAAGATCACCCCTCATCCTCCTGCGCTCCATGGATTAGAGACCCAGCCTGCTCAACCTCTCCAGATAGAGGGGATCGCCGGTCAATAGACAATAGACAGTACGTGCAGGAGGAGGCCATTCAGGCCCTTCGAGTCAGCACCGCCATTCAATGTGATCATGGCTAATCATCCCCAATCAGTACCCCGTTCCTGCCTTCTCCCCATATCCCCCGACTCTGCTATATTTAAGAGCCCTCTCTAGCTCTCTCTTGAAAGCATCCAGAGAACCTGCCTCCACCACCCTCTGAGGCAGAGAATGCAACTGACTACACAACTCCCGTGAGAAAAAGTATTTTTCCCCCCGTTCTCAGTTTCCAATGGCTTAATCCCTTATTCGTAAACTGTGTTGGCCCCTGGTTCTGGACTCCCCCAACACCGGGAACATGTTTCCTGCCTCTAGCGTGTCCAAACGCTTAATAATCTTATATGTTTCAATGAGATTCCCTCTCATCCTTCTAAACTCCAGAGTGTGCAAGCCCAGCCGCTCCATTCTCTCAGCATATGACAGTCCCGCCATCCCGGGAATGAACCTGGTGAACCTACGCTGCATTCCCTCAATAGCAAGAATGTCCTTCCTCAAATTAGGGGACCAAAGCGGCACACAATACTCCAGGTGTGGTCTCACTAGGGCTCTGTACAACTGCAGAAGGACCTCCGTACGGCGTTTGTCCGTTCTCCCTGTGATCTGCGTGGATTTTCTCCGAGTCGGTGTGGACCCGGTAGGGCGAACGGCCTGTTTCCATGCTGTAGCTCGGTGCCAAACTCAAGCAACATTTGTGCAGGAAGGAACTGCAGGTGCCGGTTTAAACTGAAGATGGACACAAAGTGCTGGAGTAACTCCGCGGGACAGGCAGCATCTCCGGAGAGAAGGGATGGGTGACCCTTCGGGTCCGACGGATGGTCTGGAATCAAAACTAATTTCCTGGATCCGGTTCTGGAAGTCGTACGCTGAAATACTCCAGGAGGAGCATCACTCAGCACTGGACAATTTTATACTGGACAATTTTTACATTTATACCAAGCCAATTAACCTACAAACCTGTACGTCTTTGGAGTGTGGGAGGAAACCAAAGATCTCGGAGAAAACCCACGCAGGTCACGGGGAGAGTGTACAAACCCCGTACGGAGGTCCGTCTGCAATTGTACAGGGCCCTAGTGAGACCACACCTGGAGTATTGTGTGCCGTTTTGGTCCCCTATTTGAGGAAGAACATTCTTGCTATTGAGGGAGTGCAGCGTAGGTTCACCAGGTTAATTCCCGGGATGGCGGGACTGTCATATGCTGAGAGAATGGAGCGGCTGGGCTTGTACACTCTGGAGTTTAGAAGGATGAGAGGGAATCTTATTGAAACTTGTAAGATTATCAAGGGTTTGGACACTGTTAGAGGCAGGAAACATGTTTCTGATGTTGGGGGGGGGGGGGTCCAGAACTAGGGGCCACCCATTTTAAGAATAAGGGGCAAGCCATTTAGAACCGAGATGAGGAAACACTTTTTTCCTTCGAGCCAGCACCGCCATTCAATGTGATCACGGCTGATCATCCCCAATCAGTACCCCGCTCCTGCCTTCTCCCCATATCCCCTGACTCCGCTATCTTTAAGAGCCCGATCTAGCTCGCTCTTGAAAGCATCCAGAGAACCGGCCTCCACCGCCCTCTGAGGCAGAGAATTCCACAGACTCACCACTCTCTGTGAGAAAAAGTGTTTCCTCGTCTCCGTTCTAAATGGCCGACCCCTTATTCTCAAACTGCGTGGCCCCTGGTTCTGGACGTCCCCCAAACACCGGGAACATGTTTCCTGCCTCCAGCGTGTCCAAGCCCTGAACAATCTTATGAGCCGCAATCATTTTATCCACGAACTCCTACGGACATTCCGCGAGCTTGAATCGCGGGGGAATTCGTGAATTACCCGGTGAAAGTGGGACAGCCAAGTCGGACAAGGTTCTCCTACCTGCTTGTTGGGCTTCAAGAGGCCGAGAGCGGGGAAGGTGGCGGCGCAGGCGATGGGCAGCAGCTCGATGTCGGCGTAGCTCGTCCACTGCCGCACCAGGGCGGCGCCCTCGCTGCCGCAGCCCCCCATCGCCGCCGGCGCCAGGAGGTGAGCCACCGCCGCGCCGCCCCACACGTGCCCGCCCGGCCCCGCCTCCACCGCCGGCAGCCCGGCCACGGTGGGGCCGGCTGCACCGTCGCCCGCCCGCGCCCCCACCCTCGCCCTCCGCCCGCCGTACTCCAGCGCCACCAGCACACGGGCGTTGTGGGCGCTGTGCGGGAGAGGGGAGAGGTAGAGTGCGGGCAACGCCATCGTCCGTGAGAAGGGTCCGGCCTCCGGCTGCAACGGTGGGGAGAGAGCGGGGTGGGAGAGAGAGGGGGGGGGGGAGGGGAAGGGGAGAGATGGGGGGAGTGGAGAGAGATGTGGAGAGGGGGAGAGGAGAGAGAGGGGAGAGTGGAGAGAGGGGGGAGAGAGATGAGGGGGGGAGAGAGAGAGGGGGGGGCGAGGGGAGAGAGAGAGAAAAGGGGGAGAGTGGTTGGGGGGACAGAGGGGAGAGAGGGGTGGGATAGAGAGAGAGGGGAAGGAGGGGAGAGAGAGAGAGGGGGGAGAGTGGAGAGTGGGGGTGGGGAGAGTGCGGGGGGGGACGGGAGGAGAGTGGAGAGATGGGGGAGGGGAGAGATGGGGGGAGGGGAGTAGAGAGAGAGAGGTGGAGAGGGGGAGGGGGGAGTGGGGGAGGAGGGAGGAGACAGGGAGGGGGAGGGGTGGTGAGAGAGAGAGAGGGGGGAGGGAAAGAAGAGAGAGGTGGAGAGGGGGAGGGGGAGAGAGGGGTGAGATTGGAGGAGGAGACAGGGAGGGGAGAGGGGGAGAGAGGGGTGAAGAGAGAGAGGGGGGGAGGGGAGAGAGTGGTGGAGAGGGGGCGAAGGGGAGGAGAGGGGGAGAGGGGAGGAGACATGGGAGGGGAGAGGGGTGCGAGAGAAGGAGGGGGGGTGAGGGAAAGGAGGGGATGAGTGGAGAGATGGGGGGGAGGGGAGATGAGAGGTGTAGAGGGGGAGGGGAGTGAGAGGTGGAGAGGGGGGAGGGGAGGTGGGAGGAGGGGAGAGTGTGAGAGAGGGTGGGAAGAGGAGAGAGAGGGGGGGAAGGGGAGAGGGGAGAGAGATGGGGGGAGGGTGAGAGGTGGGAGATGGTGGAGGGGGGAAGAGAGGGGGGAGAGTGGGAAGAGAGGGGGGGAGAGTGGAGAGACAGGGAGGGAGAGTAGGGGGGAGAGGGGTGCGAGAGAGAGGGGGGGGGAAAGGTGAGGAGTGGAGAGATGGGGGGGAGGGGCGAGAGAGGTGAAGAGGGGAGGGGGAGCAAGTGGGTGAGTGGAGGAGACAGGGAGGGGGAGAGGGGTGAGAGAGAGCGAGGGGAAGGGACGAGTGGAGAATTAGGGAGGGTGGAAAAGAGAGGTAGAGGGGGAGGGGAGAGAGAGGTGGAGAGAGGGGAGGAGGAGGGAGGGGGAGAGGGGAGAGGAGGTGGGGACCAGTGGAGGAGAGAGAGAGGGGGGGAGAGAGGGGTGGAGGAGTGAGAGGGGAGAGAGTGGGGAGAGAGGGAGGGGAGCGGGGGAGGGGAGACGAGGGAGAGGGGAGCGGGGGAGGGGAGAGAGGGGGGTGAGTGGAGGAGTGAGGGGGGGGGAGAGAGGGGGGAGAGAGGGGGGAGGAGGGAGGGGTGGATAGAGGGCCGTAGGCGTGCGGAGGATGGGTGGAAGGGAGGGGAGAGAGGGAGGGAAGGGGTGGGAAAGAATAGAGAATGAATAATGTAATACTTTTTGTAAATATGTATTTTGTGTTTTTATATGTAAGTATTTTATGTAATGTTACCCCTTGTCTGGACCACGAGTTCCGAAATAAAGTTTATTATTTTTTATTATTTTTATTATTTACTGTCATATATCACGGAGGGTGGGGGGTTGAGAGAAATGGGAGGGGAGAGAAGGGTGAGTGAGAGGGGGAGGGCGAGTGGGGGGGCGTGAGGGAAGAGTGGAGAGGTGGGGGGGGAGAGAGGGGGGATGAGAGGGGGCGGGACGGAGGAGGGGGGGAAGAGGGAGAGAGGAAGAGAGGGAGGGGAGGGGGGGTGGAGAGTGGAGGAGAGAGGAGGGAAGAGGTGGAGGGAGGGAGGGGGAGGGGGAAAGAAAGAGAATGAATTAATGGAATACTTTATGTACATATGTATTTTCTGATGTTTTTTATAAAGCATCGTATTTTATGTAATTCTCACGGGGGGAGGGGTATTAGGAGAGGAATGGGGGTGGGGAGGAGGGGGGGGAGGATAACGGACAGAGAGGGGGCTGAGCAGGAGAGGGAGAGGGGGGAAGAAAGGGAGGGTAAAGTGGAGGAGAGAGGGAGGTGAGAGAGAGTGGTGGGAAGGGGAGGAGAGAGGGAGGGTAAAGTGGAGGAGCGAAGGAGGGGAGAGATAGGTGGAGAGAGGGAAGGGGAAAGAGGGGGAGAGGAGGGGTGGAGGAGGGAGGGGTGGGTAGAGGGACGGGGGGCGGGAGGGGGGGAGAAGAGAGGGAAGGCGGTGGGAAAGAAAGATAATTAATTTAATGAATACCTTTATGTATTATGAATTTTATGCTTTGTTTATGTAACGTATTTTATGTTAATGTTGCCCCTTGTCTTGACCTGAGTCAAAATAAGGTTTATTTTTTTTATTTATTTTTATTTACTGTCACATATCCGGGGGGTGGGTTGTGGCGGTGGGAGGGAGAGAGGGGGGAGAGAGGGGGGGGAGAGGGAGGAGAAAGGGAGGTTAAAGTGGAGGAGAGAGGGAGGGAGTGAGAGTGGAGGGGGTGTGAGTGGGAGGGGTAAAGTGGTGGGGTAGAGAGGTGTAGGGTAAAGTGGAGGGTGGTGTGAGGGAGAGGTTAAAGTGGAGGAGAAGAGAGGGGGAGAGAGGGAGGGGAGAAGAGAGAGAGAGGGGAGAGCATGAGTGGGGAACCGGGGGAGTGTGGGGAGGGGGGGTGGGGTGGGGAGGGAGAGAGGGAGGGAGAGGGACGAGAGAGAGGAGGGAGGAGAGAGGGAGGGGAGGGGTGGAGGGAGGGGAGGAGGGAGGGAGGAAGGGGTGGAAAAGAAAGAAATAATTAATACTTTATGCAATATGTATTTTTTGTTTTTTATATGTAAATAGTTATGCTATTGTTGCCCCTTGTTGGAAAAATGATTATTATTAACTGTCACTTATCACGGTGGGTGGGGAGGGGAGAGGAATGCGGGAGGGGAGGGGAGAGGAAGGATGGAGAGGGGAGGGGGAGGGGGAGAGGAATGATGGGAGGGGGAGGGGGAGAGGTATGATGGGGAGAGGGGAGGGGGAAGAGAGGAATGATGGGAGGGGGAGGGGAGTGGAAGATGTAGGGGGAGTGGGAGAGGAATGATGGGAGGGGGAGGGGGAGAGGATTGATGGGGGTGGAGAGGAATGAATGGGAGGGGGGAGAGGAATGATGGGTGGGTGGAGGAAAAGAGGAATGATGGGAGGGTGGAGAGGGAGGAATGGGACAGCCATGGGGGGAGGGGGGGGGGGTGAGTGGGGGGGGGGCGGTGGTGGGGTGTCGGGGGGGGGGGGGGGAGGGTGGGGGGTGTGCGGGGGGGTCGGGGGGGGGGGTGGGGGAGGGGGGGTGCGCCGGGGGGGGGGGGGGTGTGAGGTGGGGGCGGGGTGCGGGTGCGGGGGGTGCTGCGAGGTAATTTTAGGCGGGCGGGGCGGGACGTGAGGGGAATGTCGTGGAGAGGGATATTCTAACATCACTGCACAACCCCATTCAAGCAAATCAAACTTTCCGGGGGGGAAAAAACTAAATTTCCAAACAAAACTTGGGAAGATAAGTAAAAGCAAACGCAGCCTCCTCAATAAGGGTCCCAATTTCGATCCCCAGATTAGTAAAGGGTGAGAAGGGGGTGAGAGAGTGAGAGAGAGAGAGGGGGGGGGGGGGAAGGAGGGAGAGGGAGGAGTAAACTGCATAGCACGCTGGGTTTGTCGAGGTGACACCGGCGGTTTAACCTGTGGCTGGCTACATGCAGCCTGACAGCCGATTGCATCAGCTGCTCATGTCGTCCCGGCCCGCGGAAATGCTGCAGGTTTGATCGCTGGAGTGGTGGTTTTGTGGCGAGGCGGCGGGGGACGGGGCTGGGGCGCCGCGCCACCGTCCCGGGGTTCGGAAATGGAACGCCGATACATTGTCTCGGTGCTAGGAACGAACGCGGATACATTGTCTCGGAGTTCGGGAGTGGAACGCGGATACATTGTCCCACCGGGGTTCCAATGGAACGCGGTGGATACAATGTCCCGGGGTTCCAATGGAACGCGGCGACACGGCCTCGGCGTTCGGAATGGAACGCGGCCTGACCGAACGTTCCGTGGAACACCCCTCCTGCTCTAACCCTTGGTCGCCAGCTCTCTCTCCCACTCCTTCACTTCTCGCCGGCTGCGCCGTCCACACTGGCTGTCGACCGCGTGGAACAAGCCCGACTAGGACCCTCCAACCTCAACCCGGCCACCGCCACCTCCCCCCGAATTACCCGCCAACAGCAAGCAACTCCAAACGCCTTTACGCCATTGTCTTATTTCTATTTATTCTCAAGTTAAGGGGGGGGGGGGGGGGGGGGGCAAGATGTGCAAACCTTCTCCAAGTTACTGCTGCGAAAGACCGTCGCTTCTGTCAAGGTTCCCTCCGGCACTGATTAAGACACATAACATTTAAGGGCAGCGAGATTTTTTCGGTGCAATCAATGACACTTGTGGCTGATACTTGGTTCGTTCGCACCAGTAAACTAGATGTCAGGGCCAAAGATACTGGTCAGGACTCCCCCAATTACAGTAAATGGAAAATGAGAGAGTCAAGTGTTTTATTGTAATTGTCCCCGGACGGGGACAATACATTTTTACTTGCTGCTCAGCAAACAGATAATCTGAATATGTAAACCATGTGTACATAACCGGGGGGGGGCGGGGGGAGTCCATTAAAAAAACAAAATTTAGTGCAAATAATAAATAATAACTTAGTCTTTTGCAGTTCAGAGCTCAGAGGTTATCTGTTGTTGTGGTTTAACAGTATGATGGTGTAGGGGTAGTTGCCGTACTGAGACTGAAACGTTACGGGTTTTCAGGTCCTGTACTTCCCCCCTACCCCCCCCCCCCCGCCCCCCCCCCCCCCCGATGGCAAAGGTGAGATGAGTGACGTGGCCAGGATGGTGTGGGTCCTTGATGATTTTGGCAGCCTTTTTCAGGCAGTGACGATGATGGATCCCCTCGATGGCGGGGAGGTCAGTGCTGATGATGGACTGGGCAGTGGTCACAACTTTTTGTAATCTTTATCGCTCCTGGACATTCAAGTTGCTGAACCAGGCCAGGGCCACGATGCAACCGGTCTGAATGCTCTCTACCGCGCACCTGTGGAGGTTGAGGAGAATCCTCTTCGACATGAGGCGCGTTTACATCGTGTGTTTACATCAAATTCGTTGAGGTAAGCACACGATGGACTAACCCTTACTTTGCAATCCCGTCTCCTTGAAGTCAGAGTGTCATACAACATGGAAGCAGTCACGCGTTGAAACAAATAACTGCAGATGCTGGGTTACAACAAAAAAAGACACAAAGTGCTGGAGTAATTAGTGCCGAGAGGCAGCAAATCTGGAGGACTGAAAGAAACGAGGAATTTTCGCCTGCTCAACGAAATCCACACTGGCCCCCTTCTTCCCATCTCTCCCCTTGTTGCTCTACGCAGAGACCGCTCCCTCCGTAACTCCACTGGGTCAATTCGTTCCCTTCCCACCCTTAAACAACCCCCTTCCCCAGGCACATTCCCTTGGCAACCGCAGGAAATGCTACACTTGCGCTTTACCTCCCCCTTTGACTCAATTCAAGGACCCAAGCAGTCTCTCCAGGCGGGGCAGAGGTTCTCCTGCACCCCCTCCCACCTCATCTATCGCTTCCGATGCTATACGTTTCGCTGCTCTACATGGGTGAGACCAAAGCGGCTGGCTTGGCGATCGCTTCGCCCTAACACTCGCTCGGTTCGCAATAACCAGGCCGATCTCCCCGGTGGCCAGGCACTTCAACGCCCCTCCCCATTCTGAATCTGGACCTTGCTGCCCTAGGCCTCCACATGTCAAGAGTGAGTCCTAACGCCAAAGTGGAGGGCAGCAACCTTATATTTTGCTTGGGTAGTTTACACCCAGCGGTATGATGAAACATTGACTTCCCATTTTCAGGTAGTCCATGCATTCTCCCTCCTTACCCTCTCCCTTCCCAGCTCTCCCACAGCCCACTGTCTCGCCTCTTCCTTTCTTCTACCCCCCCCTCACAATCCCCTCATTAGGCTGAAGAAGGGTCTCGACCGAAACGTCACCCATTCCTTCGCTCCATAGATGCTGTCTCACCCACTGTGTTCTCAGCATTTTTTGTCTACTTAAAGGGAATTGAAGATGCGGGTTTACAAAAAATGACCACAAAGTGAGGGAGTAGTAGTAATTTCGGCAGGTCGAGGCAGCAAATCTGGGGACATATAGATAACAAAGGATCTGTAGATGCTGGATTACCAAAAAAAGACACAAAGTGCTGGAGTAATACTGTGGGTCTGGCAGATCTCCTGGTGCACGTGGGTAGGTGGCATTTTGGATCGGACCCTTCAGACGGAGGAAATGAAGCAAGTCCCGTACCCAAAACATCACCTATCCTTTTACTGGACTTTCTCGTGCTCTATACTCCGGTGCTAGTTCATAGGTGATAGGTGCAGAATAAGGCCATTCGGCCATTATAGTTACTTCGCCATTAATCATGTCTTCCTCCTAACCCCTTTCTCCTGCCTTCTCCCCATAACTCTGACCCCCGCACTATATCAAAGAATCTATCTATCTCTGCCTTAAATTTATCCCACTGTACTTTGTGGCCTCCACAGCCTTCTGTGGCAAGAATTCCCACAGAATTCACCACCTCTGACTAAAGAAATTTCTCCTCTTTCGTTCCAAAAGAATGGTCCTTCATTATGAGGCTGTGCACTCTAGGTCTAGACCTCTCCCACTAGTGGATACATCTCTCCACATCCTCTCTTTCCGGGCCTTTCACGATTCGGTTCTGTGTGATACGCTTGGTTGATCACATTCACTGCTCAAAGATAAATCGTGGAAGCTGAGTTTCTTTATTATTCACGAACATCTTCTGAAATGGGTTCTTACCAAGTCGAGTACCACCAAGTCAGAGAAGTCATCCCCCTTTTATACACAAAATTTTACATTAACATCCCCTCCGGGTAATTTCTCCAATCAGGGTCGGGTGGTGCACAAATCTTGTAAGGTACATCCATCTCGTACTTCCCCTCGCAACTCCCATAATCTTACATCGCATGTTCAAACTTGTTCATGGTATATGAGCAGTTTCTTGACCAGGGGTGCAAGGGTGTTTTGAATATTCATTTATTCTATTAAGAATGCTCAGTGGGCTTCATGAACTAACCTAGTTTTAACTCACTCCTAGTGAATTCTCTCAGTTCCCCTATATCTGTACTCTAAAAGCTAAGCTTTTAGTGACAAGGGTCCCATTATCACTCCATTACACTGATTAGGGGATCTCTCTACATCACTCCCCTTCTTACCGCTATACAATGTATTACTTCTTAACTCAAGGACTCAAGGATGGGTCTGGCAACCTTCAGACACAGCTGTGTCAAAACCCTCTCTCCAGCCCCTATCAGTTCGAATTCTCTTTAAAACTCCTTACTATAATGGGGTTTAATCCACTTCTATCCAGGCCTTTCACTATTCGGTACGTTTCAATGAGGTGCCCCCTCACCCTTCTAAACTCCAGCGGGTACAGGCCCAGTGCCGACAAACGAGTGGTGCTTTGGCACTGAGGCGTGGTACGGGGCACGCTCCTACACAGAGTGGTGGGTGCCTGGAACGCGCTGCCAGGGGTGGTGGTGGAGGCAGATACGATAGGCCCAGGAGCGGAAAAGACTACAAAAAACACTTGTAAACACTGCCCAGTCCATCATCGGCTCTGACCTCCCTTCCATCGAGGGGATCTATCGCAGTCGCTGCCTCAAAAAGGCTGGCAGCATCATCAAGGACCCACACCCTCCTGGCCACGCACTCACCTCCCCGCTGCCTTCAGGTAGAAGGTACAGGAGCGTGAAATCTGCAACATCCAGGTTCAGGAATAGCTACTTCCCCACAGCCATCAGGCTATTAGACTCAGCTCAAACAAAACTCTGACCATTAATAGCCCATTGCACTTTATCTGAGTATTTATGTGTGTCTTTGGAGCGCAGAAGGTTAAGGGGGGACTTGATTGAGGTCTTTAAAATGATGAAAGGGATAGACAGAGTTGACGTGGATACGTTTTTCCCATTGAGGGTAGGGAAGATTCAAACAAGAGGGCATGACGTGAGAATTAAGGGACAAGAGGTTTCGGGGTAACGTGAGGGGGAACTTCTTTACTCAGAGGGTGGTGGCTGTGTGGAATGAGCTTCCAGCAGAAGTGGTGGAGGCAGGATCGATTTTAACATTTAAGAGTAAAGTGGATAGGTTATATGGACGTGAAGGGAATGGAGGGGTATGGTCTGAGTGCAGGTAGATGGGACTAGGGGAAAACAAATGGTCGGCACGGACTGGAAGGGCCGAGAGGGCCTGTTTCCGTGCTGTAATTGTTATATGGTTGTTATATGGTTATCCAGGTTCAGGAATAGCTACTTCCCCACAGCAATCAGCTATATTTTTTTTTTTAAGACTCAGCTCAAACAAAACTCTGACCATTAATAGCCCATTGCACTTTATCTGAGTATTTATGTGTGTATATATGTATATTCATTGGTATATGGACAAACTGATCTGTTCTGCATTATTTATGCCTACTATATTGTGTTGTGCTGGAGCAAAGTAAGAATTTAATTGTCCTATCTGGGACACGTGACAATAAACTCTCTTGAATCTTGAATCTTGAATCTTAATAGCGGTATTCAAGAGACTTTTGACTAAGCTTGGATATGCAGGGAATGGAGGGATATGGAGGCAGATAAGAGTTGGTCATGGCATCCTATTTAGCAGAGACAATATGGGCTGCAGGATATTGAGCTGCGTAGGAAGGAACTGCAGATGCTGGTTTAAGGAAATGGTAGACACAAAAAGCTGGAGTAACTCAGCGGGACAGGCAGCATCTCTGGAGAGAAGTAACGGGTGACGTTTGATTGATTGATTAAGGTTTATTTAAATAGGGACAGATACAAAAAACATAGACACACTTGAAACAGTCATCTGATGGATGCATCATAGTGTTTTTTAGCCAAAGCTAATTCGCAGCACTTGTCCCCAGTAGGGCTTTTGGTTAAAAATGATAATACAGATTAACATTATTAAAAATAGGAAAATGAAAATGGAAAAGAGAAAAAGACATGCAGAGAGAGCACAGTGTAAAAGTTAAATATGAGAACAAGATTCTTGTTGAATTAGCCACAATTTAGTGTTTCTTTTGAATGTGACACATGTAGGGATACATTTCAAGTGGTCTGGCAGTGAGATCCATAATACAGTTTTGAGCAAAACAGATGGTGAAATACAAACGCTGCTCGGGTGGTGGTCCCACTTTGCAGTCTTGTTATTGTTTAACACATGCTGGGGAGCAGCGCCATTTGGCTGGCTGAAGCAAAGAGTGTAAAGCACAATGGCAGGCAGTAACTAGTGGGGTGCAGGGCTCAGTGCTGGGACCCCCCTGGATTGAAGGATATCTCCAAGTTTGCGGATGGACACTAAGCTGGGGGGCCCTGCTAGGAGACTTGACTTGGAAATTGTTTGGCAGATGCAGTATAATGTGGATTAATGTGAGTTTGGCAAAAAACAGGAAAGAGACTTTTATTTAAAGCAAAAGATCCTGGGTGTCATGGTACACCAGTCATTGAAAGTAGGCATCAGGTGCAGGAAGTGGCGAATGGTATGTTAGCTTTCAAGCAAAAGGATTTGAGGGAAGCAGGGACTACTTCAGTTGTACAGGGTCTGAGAACCACACCTGGGAGGTATTGCGACAGTTTGGCATTATTGCCATAGAGGGAGTGCGGTGGTCACCAGAATGATCTGGGATGTCAGGGTGAAGAAAGACTGGATGACCGGTTTATACTCTCTGGAATTTAGGAGATTGAGAGGGGCTTATAGAAACTTACAAAATTCTTTTAAGGGGTTGGACAGGTTATTGTGTTTTGCTTAAGGATAAGGGGGAAACAGACTTTTTTTCACACAGAGAGTGGTGAGGCTCTGGAAAGCCACTGAGGGTAGTTGGGAGCAGCGCCGGGATACTGAGTTGGAGGCACCTGCAGGGTCTGAATTTCTACTATGTTTCAGTTTAACTCAATGTAAGGAAATAAAGTTAGCAAAACTTAGGATCTTATATTTGCTTAGAATTTGACAGTGATGATACCTTATTCTTTTTTTTGTCCAGGACTTTCAAGGCTCGGTTATAGAGACACTCTATGGCCTTAATTGATGACTGGTGAGCCTGGGACCATGTGGTTAAGCCATAAGATATATGTGTACAGAGAAGGTTCACCAGACTGATTCCTGGGATGTCAGGACTTTCATATGAGGAAAGACTGGATAGACTCGGCTTGTACTCGCTAGAATTTAGAAGATTGAGGGGGGATCTTATAGAGACTTACAACATTCTTAAGGGGTTGGACAGGCTAGATTGTTCCCGATGTTGGGGAAGTCCAGGACAAGGGGTCACAGTTTAAGGATAAGGGGGAATTCTTTTAGGACCGAGATGAGAAAAACATTTTTCACACAGAGAGTGGTGAATCTCTGGAATTCTCTTCCACAGAAGGTAGTTGAGGCCAGTTCATTGGCTATATTTAAGAGGGAGTTAGATGTGGCCCTTGTGGCTAAAGGGATCAGGGGGTATGGAGAGAAGGCAGGTACGGGATACTGAGTTGGATGATCAGCCATGATGATATTGAATGGCGGTGCAGGCTCGAAGGGCCGAATGGCCTACTCCTACACCTATTTTCTATGTTTCTATGTGAGAGAATCATAGAATTCATGGAAAGTAAAGCACAGTTAAAAGTCAAACAGTTGCTTATAATCATAAAACAGCCCAAGTTTGCCTTAATGGTTTTACACATTTTCTTAATATGACTTTTAAAGTTCAACTGATTGTCTATAATTATTCCCAGATACTTTACTTCGGGTACTTGTTCAATGAGCTCACCATTGATTTTTTAATTGAGGAGGTTTGTTAGGGGTAGTTTTTTGATGGAGAAGCAGACAGAGTTTGTCTTTTTAGTGTTTAAAGTTAAAGAAGATGAGGCCAGGCAAGATGATATTTTGTCCAAGTTGGCATTTAGTTTCTCAGCCCCAAAAGTACAGGTTTTACCAGATGCATATACAATTGTGTCATCTGCATATATCTGTAGACCTACATCTGGGCAAACATCTGGCAAATCATTGATGTAGCTGCTGAAGAGTATAGGTCCCAAGACAGTGCCCTGAGGGATCCCTGTTTCAATTTTGAGAAAAGTGGATCTCACACTATTAATTGTAACACGTTGTTCACGGCCCTTTAAGTATGTCTCAAACCAGGACAATGACTGTTTTGAAAAACTGAACTTAGTTAGTTTTGAAATTAAGAGGTCACGATTTACTGTATCAAACGCCTTTTTTAGATCTAAAAATACTGCACCAACCACATCCACAAGTGAATGTTTGATATTTTTGGTTAAAAACAAGTGGCAGATTCTGTAGAATAGTTGCGTCTGAATCCGAATTGCAGGGGATGCAAATAAAGGTTTGTCTCGAGGTGGTGCATCAGTTCTTCTGGGACAATCTTCTCCAGGACTTTAGAGAAAACTGGAAGAAGACTAAATGGGTCTATAGTTAGAGGTCATTTCAGCATCTCCAGATTTAAAAAATTGGTATTACTTGAGCAGTTTTCCACCCGTCTACGTTTCCAGTCGAGACCCTCCTTCAGACTGGTTTGGGGTTAACGGAAACGAGAGATATAGACGGTGAAGTGGAGAGATAGAGAACAATGAATGAAAGATATTCATGAATGAAAAAATAGACAATAGGTGCAGGAGTAGGCCATTCGGCCCTTCGAGCCAGCACTGCCATTCAATGTGATCATGGCTGATCATCCACAATCTGTACCCTGTTTCTGCCTTCTCCCCATATCCCCTGACTCCGCTATTTTTAAGAGCCCTATCTAGCTCTCTTTTGAAAGCATCCAGAGAACCGGCCTCCACCGCCCTCTGAGAGAGTTAGATAGAGCTCTAGGGGCTAGTGGAATTAAGGGATATGGGGAGAAGGCAGGCACGGGTTATTGATTGGGGACGATTAGCCATGATCACAATGAATGGCGGTGAAAGTGGCCCTTGTGGCAGGGGTTAAAGGAAATGGCAGGTGATACTGAGTGGATGATCAGGGGGTATGAGAGAGAATCATAAAAGCACAGACAGTTGCTTATAATACAGCCCAAGGATGGTTTTACACATTTTTTTAATAGACTAAAGATTGGTCCCAGATACTTACTTCGGGTTACCATTTATTTTTTAAAATGAGGAGGTTTGTTAGGGGATTTTTTGATGAGTTTGTCTTTTTAGTGTTTAAAGTTAAAGAAGATGGGCCAGGCAAGATATTTTGTCCAGCCAGCCCCAAAAGTACAGGTTTTACAGATGACTGTGTCATCTGCATACATCTGTGACATGGCAAATTGAATGGCGGTGCAGGCTCGAAGGGCCGAATGGCCTCCTCCTGCACCTATTTTCTATGTTTCTTTATGCATAAAAGTGACGATGATAAAGGCAACAGATAAGGCAGAGGTTCACTTGCACCTCTTCCAACCTCAAGAGAGATCTTTATCTCTCCACATCATCGTCTGTATCTCTCGTTTCCCTCTTCACCTAACCAGTCTGAAGAAGGGTCTCGGCCCGAAACGTCACCCATTCCTTCTCTCCAGAGATGCTGCCTATCCCACTGAGTTACTCCAGCATTTTGTGTCTATCGTGTTTTTCCATGTGGAAAGACAGAATTGCTGGAGTAGCTCAGCGGGTCAGACAGCATCTCGTAGAAAGGGAATAGATGACGTTTCAGTTGAGACCCTTCTTCAAACTGAGAGTCAGGGGAGAGTGAAACGAGAGATATAGATGGTGATGTAGAGAGATATCTTCTTAGGCCTCCTTCGGTCGTGGCTGACCACGGGTGTCTCCAGGGTTGGAGGACGCCTGTGCGTGACTTTGTTTAACATAGAAACATAGAAAATAGGTGCAGGAGTAGGCCATTCGGCCCTTCGAGCCTGCACCGCCATTCAATATGATCATGGCTGATCATCCAACTCAGTATCCCGTACCTGCCTTCTCTCCATACCCCTTGATCCCTTTAGCCACAAGGGCCACATCTAACTCCTTCTTAAATATAGCCAATGAACTGGCCTCAACTACCTTCTGTGGCAGAGAATTCCAGAGACTCACCACTCTCTGTGTGATAAATGTTTTCCTCATCTCGGTCCTAAAGGAATTCCCCATCATCCTTAGACTGTGACCCCTTGTTCTGGACCTCCCCAACATCGGGAACAATCTTCCTGCATCTAGCCTATCCAACCCCTTAAGAATTTTGTAAGTTTCTATAAGATTCCCCCCTCAGTCTTCTAAATTCTAGCGATTACACGCCAAGTCTATCCAGTCTTTCCTCATATGAAAGTCCTGACATCCCAGGAATCAGTCTGGGATTAACGTGGGGAGACCGGTGCACAGACAGCCACCCCACTGTCCTTGACATCTCTGGGTCGGGATCCAGTGGCATGGAGTCCAAGACGACCGGAGACCCTTTTCCGTTGCAGCCTTTATCCGCCTCCCAGCCGTTGTGATGCTCCACTAAGGTCAGCCATCGCCCACCGCCTGTTCCACCGTTGAGGTCTTGGTTGGATCGCTCTCTGTCCGAGTCCTCCCCCCTCGACGTTACCGCCATGGGTGGCCCTACCAGGAGCGTAGCTCCAGACGGCATCGCTCTCAGGATCTCTGGACCACACCATCTTCTCCACCTCGACAAGGTGGCAATCAACAGAGAAGAGAGAGATATAGAACAAGTGAATGAAAGATATTGCAAAACAAGTAACGATGATACAGACTGTGGTCTAGGTGAAATTGAGTTACAGATAATGAGACTCAACAAGACGACTTTGATGCTGGTGCGACTTGGGTGGGGGGGGGGGGGGGATGGAGAGAGAGGGGATGCAAGGGTCGCTTGAAGTTAGGGAAATCAATGTTCACACCGCTGGGCTGTAAGCTGCCCAAGCGAAATATGAGATGCTGTTCCTCCAATTTTGCGTTGGGCCTCACTCTGACAGTGGAGGAGGCCCAGGACAGAAAGGACAACTGCAGATTTACAAAGAGAAGACACCACGTGCTGGAGGAACTCAGCAGTTCGGGCAGCGACTTTGGAGGATGGGACAGTTCTGGGCAGGGACCTTGCTGCCGACCGATTGTAGCAGGCGGAAGAGAGAGTTTGAAAAAAGGCGGGAGAGGGCGGGAAATAAGATGGGAGGGAGCTCTTAACCAGCAAAATTAAGCCTTTCTGCCCATCAAGTCTACACTGCCATTCAATCACTGCTGATTTATCTCTCCCTCCTAGCCCCATTCTCCTTCCTTCTCCCCATAACCCCTGACACCCATACTAATCAAGAATCTATCTATCTCTGCCTTAAAAATATCCATTCACGGACTCCAATTCATGTGGCCATGAATTCCACAGATTCACCACCCCCTGACTAAAGAAATTCCTCCTCATCTCCTTTCTAAAGGTTCGTCCTTTTATTCTGTGACCTCTGGTCCTGGACTCTCCCACTAGTGGAAACATCCTCTCCACATCCACTCTATCCAGGTCTTTCACTATTCGGTAAGTTTCAATTAGATCCCCTCCCCTCATCCTTCTAAACTCCAGCGAGTACAGGCCCAGTGCAGACAAAGGCTCATCATAGGACAACCTACTCATTCCCGGGATCATACTTGTAAACCTCCTCTGGACCCTCTCCAGAACCCGCACAACCTTCCTCAGATATGGGGCCAAAAACCGCTCACAATACTCCAAATGTGGTCTGACCAGTGCCTTATAGAGTCTAAGCAATGCATGAATGTTTTTGTATTGTAGCCCTCTTGAAACAAATGCTAGCTTTGCATTGCATTTGACTTCCTTACTACCGATTCTACTTGCAAAGTAATTTTTTGGGAGTGGGAGTAGATAGGTTCTTCTGCAGTTGAATAGGGCTCTGGCAAGACCACATCTGGAGTATTGCGTACAGTTCTGGTCTCCTAATTTGAGGAAGGACATCCTTGTCATTGAGGCAGTGCAGCGTAGGTTCACGAGATTGATCCCTGGGATGGCGGGACTGTCATATGAGGAAAGATTGAAAAAACTAGGCTTGCGTTGACTGGAGTTTAGAAGGATGAGGGGGATCTCATAGAAAGATATAAGGTCTATATATCTTTCCCTTGCAACAGCAGGAAATGCAACACTTGTCCCTTTACTTCCCCCCTCGAGTTTAGAAGATCTATGTTCTGTCGTTAACAAATACATTCACAAGGAAACCTGCAAATATCTACTCATAGACATTCCCATTGTATCGATTTAGAGAGAGGATTTTAGACACAAAATGCTGGAGTAACTCCGTGGGGTCAGGCAGCATCTCTGGAGAAAATAGGTGACCTTTCCGGTTGAGAATTGAGACCCTCCTTCAGAGACATGGCATGGAAACAGGCCCAACGGCCAGAGTCCATGACAATAGACAATAGGTGCAGGAGTAGGCCATTCAGCCCTTCGAGCCAGCACCGCCATTCAATGTGATCATGGCTGATCATCCCCAATCAGTACCCCCGTTCCTGCCTTCGCCCCATATCCCCTGACTCCGCTATTTTTAAGAGCCCTATCTAGCTCGCTCTTGAAAGCATCCAGAGAACCGACCTCCACCGCCCTCTGAGGCAGAGAATTCCACAGACTCACCACTCTCTGTGAGAAAAGGTGTTTTCTCGTCTCCGTTCTAAATGGCTTACCCCTTATTCTTAAACTGTGGCCCCTGGTTCTGGACTCCCCCAACATGTTTCCTGCCTCTAGCGTGTCCAAGCCCTTAACAATCTTATATGTTTCAATAAGATCCCCTCTCATCCTTCTAAACTCCCGAGTGTACAAGCCCAGCCGCTCCATTCTCTCAACACGGGCATCCTGTGACAACCCATCTCAGACGACCCATTCACACAATTTCATGGAAAATATTGCGTCTTGTTTGATATTTCGTGGCTCTTAGAAAAGCCGTTGTGCGTGTGATAAATGATCCAGCTGTTTCCGAGTCGGTTTGCTTTCCATTCTTGGCCGGTCAGCTGTCTCAGCTGTAGGTTGCTCTGCCTTCTCTGGCTGTGCTACACTTGTCGCTTGACTTCCCCCCTCGACTCCATCCAAGGACCCAAGCAGTCTTTCCAGGTGAGGCAGAGGTTCACCTGCACCTCCTCCATTGCATCCGCTGCTCTAGGTGTCAGCTGCTCTACATTGGCGAGACCATACGCAGGCTTGGCGATCGCTTCGCCCAACACCTCCGCTCGGTTCGCATTAACCAACCTGATCTCCCGGTGGCTCTGCACTTCAACCTCCCCTCCCATTCCGAATCTGACCTTTCTGTCCTGGGGCTCCTCCATGGCCAGAGTGAGTCCCACCGCAAATTGGAGGAGCAGCACCTCATATTTCGCTTGGGCAGTTTACACCCCAGCGGCATGAACATTGACTTCTCCAATTTCAGGTAGTCCCTGCTTTCTCCCTCCTTCCCCTCCCCTTCCCAGCTCTCCCTCAGCCCACCTTTGTCTCCCCCTCTACCTTTGTTCTTCCCCCCCCACATCAGTCTGAAGAAGGGTCTTGACCCAAAACATCACCTATTCCTTCGCTCCATAGATGCTGCCTCACCCGCTGAGTTTCTCCAGCATTTTTGTCTACCTTGTCTGGCTGTCTGGTCGTTTTCCCCCTCGGTTTTCTGAGGAGCGGCGGGGCTGCTCCTTGCTTGAGCTTGAAAGAGCCCGAGGCTCCCGTTCCTCAGACTCTCACCAGCGAGCCCCTTGTCCACCACCAGCGTCTCTTCTTCCTGAGGAGACTAAAGAAGGTCCATCTGTCTCCTCAGATTCTGGTGAACTTCTACCGCTGCACCATCGAGAGCATCCTTACCAACTGTTTCACAGTATGGTACGGCAACTGCCCTGTCTCCGACCGGAAAGCACTGCAGAGGGCGGTGAAAACTGCCTGACGCATCACCGGTTCCTCTCTCCCCTCCATTGAGTCCGGCCAGAGCAAGCGATGTCTGCGAAGGGCGCGCAGCACTGCTCTCACCCCAGCCACAGACTGTTTACCCGCCTCCCATCGGGAAACGCCACAGGTCCCTCCGTTGCCGGACCAGCAGGTTCCGGAACAGCTTCTTCCCTGTGGCTGTTACCCTACTTAACTCTGCACCTTGGTGATTGCCAGTCACCCCCCCCCCCACCCCCCCCCCACCCCCCACCCCCCCCCCCCGCGGACACTTCTTCCCCCAGTGACTGATCTCCCCCCCCGAAAATTGCACTCCTGCTACTGTATATACATATATACATTTTACTGTTCCATTATTCTGTGTTCGCACTTCTGGGTGAGATGCTGACTGCATTTCGCTGTCTCTGTACTTGTACACTGCACAGTGACAACAACGTTTGAATCTGAATCTGATCCGAGAGTTTGTTGTTCTTCGCCAGGCTGTAGATCCGCCGTCCCGGCAGCATCTTCTTGACTCCGACCAGCGAGACGCCGCGGCGCTCCTTGGAAGCCGACGCCGCTGGTACGATTAAAACAGACACTGTGTCCTTCTTGGCCGCCCGCTGAGCGTTGGCCTTCGCCCGGGTGCGTTTGGCACCGACAGCGTTTGCCAAGGCTGCAATAAGCGAGTTCGGTATTCCGACTGCGTGCGCCCAAGTCGTAGGTCACAGTATTGTCGGCAACATTAGGTAGACAGAAATGCTGGAGAAACTCAGCAGGTGAGGCAGCATCTATGGAGAGAAGGAATAGGTGACGTTTCGGGTCGAGACCCTTCATCAGACTGATGTTGGTGGGAGGGGGGGGCGGCGGGAAAAAGAAAGGAAGAGGCGGAGACATTGGGCTGTGGAAGAGCAGGGAAGGGGAGGGAAAGGAGGGAGAAAGTAGGGACTACCTGAAATTGGAGAAGTCAATGTTCATACCGCTGGTGTGTAGACCACCCAAGCGAAATATGAGGTGCTGCTCCTCCAATTTGCGGTGGGACTCACTCTGGCCATGGAGGAGGCCCAGGACAAGAAAGGTCGGATTTGGAATGGGAGGGGGAGTTGAAGTGCTGGGCCACCGGGAGATCAGGTTGGTTATTGCGAACCGAGCGGAGGTGTTGGGAGAAGCGATCGCCAAGCCTGCGCTTGGTCTCACTGGTGTAGAGCAGCCGACACCTAAAGCAGCGGATGCGATAGATGAGGTTGGAGGAGGTGCAGGTGAACCTCTGCCTCCCCTGGAAAGACTGCTTGGGTCCTTGGATGGAGTCGAGGGGGGGAGGTAAAGCGACGTTTGTCGGCAACGTTGGCGCTGCATTGTGTGCAGGCTTGCGTTTCGTCCGTGGTCGCTGCAGGGTGCTGTTGAGTTGCTGTTGGGTCGTTCCCTGTCCTTTCCCTGGAGTCCTGTCCATCTCCGGGGTGGCCCTGGGTAGGCAGGGCGGTCCCGGCCCCCGGACTCGCAGCCACTGGCTCCAGCTCTGCCTATAGCCGGCATCACTCCACCTACACCCCCCCTCCCGTCAGTCCGACACCGAGGTCCAGCTGAAGTAAGTTTATTGGCCAAGTGTTCACATACAAGGAATTTGCCTTGGTGCTCCGCCCACAAGTAACAGCATGACATACAGTGACAGTTACGAATGACTCAGAAAACACTAAACATTAATAATAATAAAACATTAATGATAAAACACCATTTATCAAGCATGCGAACCAACAAAATACCAGATCAAAGGGAGGTTAGAGATTTTTTGGCTGTTGAGTAGAGCAACTACTCGTGGATAAAAACTGTTTTTATGTCCGGCTGTGGCAGCTTTGACAGTCCGGAGTCGCCTTCGAGAGGGAAGTGATTCAAAGAGTTTGTGGCCAGGGTGAGAGGGGTCGGAGATGACCTTGTCCGCTCGCTTCCTGGCCCTCGCAG
Organism: Okamejei kenojei; assembly: GCA_035221665.1. Lineage (NCBI taxonomy): Eukaryota > Metazoa > Chordata > Chondrichthyes > Rajiformes > Rajidae > Okamejei > Okamejei kenojei. Next base: position 13,630,955 of record CM069160.1, read on the forward strand.
TGTACAGTTCATCAATGGAGGGAAGGTTGCAGCCAATAACCTTCTCTGCTGATCGGACGATTCGCTGCAGCCTCCGGGTGTCGTGCCTGGTGAAGATGGGCAGCCGCCGGGTTGTGGGTGATGGTGGCGATGGTGGTGCTGGCCGGCAGCAGCAGCAGCCTTGCTCCCCCTCCCTTGCCCAGCCCCCAGCCCAGAGTCCGGGCCAGCTCTAACTCCAGGTCGGGGCTGAAGGCAGCCCGCAGCGTGGCCCCGTCAATCGCAATCGCAATCAGTTTTATTCATAAAGTGCAAGTGAAATGAATTTGCCAGCAGCGGTACACAATGAACAAAGAACACACAAGAACACAAAATAAATTTACACAAACATCCACCACAGCATTCATCCCTGTGGTGGAAGGCACAACATTTGGCCAGTTCTCCTCCATTTTCCCTTGTGGTCGGGACCTCAACCCTCCCCACCGGAGACCACGGCTTCAGATGGTGTAGGCTGCAGGCCGGCGGTCGAAGATTTAAAGTCGTGCGCCGGGCCGGAGGAGGCTGAGCCGGGGCCCCCCCCCCCTCGCTCCTCCTCGGGGTTGTGGATGAAGTGGCGGCGGGCACCGTAGGGGCGGGAGGCGGTGCTTCGCAAGGTACGGCTTGTACTTGGGGCAGCGGCTGGGGCCGCGGGCGGAACTGGCACTCGTCGCCATGGTGGCCCGTCGGGGAGCGGGTTCCTCCGGAGTTGGAGCCGGGTTGGGCTGGAGTTGGCGCTGGCTGTGGGTCTGTGGCCGCTGGTCTCCAGAATGTTAAAAACTGGCGCCAAATAGTCAATCAACAGACAATAGACAATAGGTGCAGGAGTAGGTCATTCGGCCGTTCGAGCCCTTCAATGTGATCATGGCTGATCATTCCCAATCAGTACCCCGTCCCTACCATCTCCCCATATCCCCTGACTCCGCTATCTTTAAGAGCCCTATCTAGTGCTTTCTTGAAAACACCCGGAGAACTGGCCTCCACCGCACTCTGAGGCATTGAATTCCACAGACTCACAACTCTCTGTGAGAAAAAGTGTTTCCTCGTCTCCGTTCTAAATGGCTTACCCCTTATTCTTAAACTGTGGCCCCTGGTTCTGGACTCCCCTAAACATCGGGAACATGTTTCCTGCCTCTAGCGTGTCCAAACCCTTAACAATCTTATATGTTTCAATAAGATCCCCTCTCATCCTTCTAAACTCCAGAGTGTAGAAGTCCAGCCGCTCCATTCTCTCAGCATATGACAGTCCCGCCATCTTGTAAACCTACGCTGCACTCCCTCAATAGCAAGAATGTCCTTCCTCAAATTAGGGGACCAAAACTGTTGATAATTTAATTAATTATTGATAATTTAATAGTGCTTCATTAAAAATCAACGGATACCTGAATAAGAGTTAATTTTGTAGGCAATTTTCTTCGTTACAAAGTTGTATCAGACCTTTGTTCTAATCAGCAACGCAAACAAATTGTTGATAATTTAATATTGCTTCATTAAAAATCAAGGGATACCTGAATAAGGCAATTTTGCAGGCAATTTTCTGTCACAAAGTTGTATCGTACCTTTGTTCTAATCAGTAATGAAAACAAATTTAAAACTAATAAATTTAAAACTAATATTAAACTCATTTAATAAGTCAACGGATACCTGCATAAGAATTAATTTTACAGGCAATTCTCTTTGTCACAAAGTTGTATCTAATCAGACCTTTGTTCTAATCAGTAATGTAAACAAATTTAAAACTCAATTATTTGTTGATAATTTAATAGGGCTTCATTAAAAATCAACGGATACTGAATAAGAATTAATTTTGCAAGCAAATTTCTTCTTTACAAAGTCATATCAGACCTTTTTTCTAATCAGTATTGCAAACAAATTGTTGATAATTTAAAGGGTACACAAAAGGCTGGAGAAACTCAGCGGGTGCAGCAGCATCTAAGGAGCGAAGGAGATAGGCGACGTTTCGGGTCGAGACCCTTCTTCAGACTGGTCAGGGATCAGGGAAACGAGAGATATAGACGGTGATGTGGAGAGATAAAGAACAATGAATGAAAGATATGCAAAAAAGTATCGATGATAAAGGGAACAAGCCATTGTAAGCTGTTTGTGGTGTGAAAATGAGAAGCTAGTGCGACTAGGGGGACTCTGCCCTGTTTGCGAGTGGGGGAATGGGGAGAGAGGGCAGTGTTGCGGGGTATGGAGGAGACCCTGGTGCGAGCCTCATCAATAGTGGGGGAGGGGAATCCCTGTTCTCTGAAGAATGAGGCCATTTGTGATGACCTGGTGTGGAACACCTCATCCTGGGAGCAGATGCGGCGTAGACGGAGGAATTGGGAATAGGGGATGGAGAGTCCTTACAGGAAGCAGGGTGGGAGGAAGAGTAGTCCAGGTAGCTGTGGGAGTCAGTTGGTTTGTAGTGGATGTCGGTCAGGAGCGTATCACCTGCAACAGAGATGGTGAGGTCAAGGAATGGTAGGGAAATGTCGGAAATGGTCCAAGTGTATTTGAGTGCCGGATGGAAGTTGGTGGTGAAATGGATGAAGTCAGTCAGTTGTGTGTGGGTGCAGGAGGTGACACCAAAGCAGTCGTCGATGTAACGGAGGTAGAGGTCGGGGATGGGGCCCTGGTACGCCGAGAACAAGGATTGTTTGACGTACCCGACAAAGAGGCAAGCGTAGCTGGGGGCCATGCGCCTTGTGTTTGGAGGAAATGGGAGGAATCAAAAGAGAAGTTATTGAGGGTAAGGACCAACTCCGCTAGGCCCACCCCCCCCAGTTGATAATATAGAAGTGCTTCATTAAAAATCAACGGATAACTGAATAAGAATGAATTTTGCGGGCAATTTTCTTCGTTACTTAGTCGTATCAAACCTTTGTTCTAATCAGTAATGCAAACAAATTTAAAACTCAATTATATTTTATTGCAGATCCAAATATTCTTAATTAATTCAGTCTGGTTCGTGTCTTGACACGGGTACAGTTGAGTTTTTTATCTTTCCTAGATCCTGTCATCGATTAACTAAGAGATATAAAACACAAGGGGCTGCCAGTCTTTGGTTATTGTGATTGGCTCTGAAAAGAGCCTTTGGGTCGGAGTGGTGTGGAGAGAGAGTGAGGGGGTGAGGGGAAAAAGCGCGGGAGTGTCGTGTTGCTATTTGCAGCTGGTGTATTTGCTGACGGCTTTGGTCCCCTCGGAGACGGCGTGCTTGGCCAGCTCCCCGGGCAGCAGGAGGCGCACGGCCGTCTGGATCTCCCGGGAGGACATGGTCTTCCTCTTGCTGGTGCGGATCAGGTTGGCCGCCTCGGAGGCGATGCGCTCGAAGACGTCGTGCACGAAGGAGTTGATGACACTCATGGCCGACGAGGCGATGCGCACGTTGGGGTGGACCTGCTTCAGCACCTTGTAGATGTAGATGCCGTAGTTGAGCTGGCCGCACTTGCGCCGCCGCCGCTGCTGCTGCAGCGTCTTCTTCTTCGGCTTCTCGCCCGGCTTGACCCGCTTCTTGACGGGCGCTTTCTTCGGCCTCCCGACCCCCCTGCGGCGCGGCGCTCTGCCCTTGGCTGCCCGCTGCGGCTGCGGCATCGTCCGCGGCGGCCGCCGACTGTGCCCCGGGCGCGCCCGGCGACCCCCTTTCATAGGCGGCCGCATGCAAATGAGGGATCGCAGAGCGCCGCCATTCCCATTGGCTCTCGCCCCGGCCATTCCGCCGCAGACGATTGGCGGCTCGTTGGCTTCATGCAAATGAGAACCCACTTCCACGTGGCCGTTGGTCCGAAGACCACTTTATGGACCCAATGGACAATAGACAATAGACAATAGACTGTAGACTATAGACAATAGACTGTAGACACTGTAGACTATAGACTAACTGTACACATAGACAATAGACTGTAGACAGTAGACAATAGACTATAGACTATAGACTATAGACTATAGACAATAGACTATAGACTATTGACTATAGACAACAGACTATAGACAATTGACTGTAGACTATTGACTATAGACAATAGACTGTAGACAATAGACTATAGACTTTAGACTATAGACAATAGACTGTAGACTGTAGACTATAGACTATTGATTATAGACTATAGACTATAGACAATAGACTGTAGACAGTAGACTGTAGACTGTAATAGACTTCTATCACAAGGCAATAGGGTGCAGGAGTGAACTGGCTCGCCCATTCGGCCCTTCGAGCCAGCACCACCATTCAATGATCAGGATGATCAGCAACATGGGATCATGTGAATGAGATACAGGAAAGCTGCTGATTGCAAACCCCAACTCATTGTCAACGGGGCTTTAAAGAGGATTCAAACCGATAGAGGCCAGGGAGAGTGGTTCTGACACAGCTGTGTATAAAAGTTACCAGACGCCATACACCTCTGCACATCATGAGGAAGAAGTGATAGCATTGTGTAACGGTAGAAGGGCAGTGATGTAGATAGACTCCCCTGTGATCACGTAGAAGGGAGTGACTACACCCTCTAGATACGGGACCCTTGTCACTATAGTTTAGCTTATAGGGCTGATATCGAGAGAACTGAGGGAGTTCACCTCCTGGTTGGAGGTGAGTACCAAACTAGGGCAGGTCATAGACAACAGGAAGGATGTATTTGAGCATGCTTATCATAAAAGACCCCCCAACCCATGAATATTGCAACACACCACTGGTCAAGAAACTGCTCATTACCATGCACATGTCTGGACAGGCGAATGTATGATGTGGGTGGTACTGGGGGGACGTACCTACAGATTGTGCATCTCAGGGGAGGGTCAAAGAAGGGGAGGTTGAATGTAGAAATGTGTGTATAAAGGGGTTTACCTTTCTGACTTCGGTGTGTCTCAACGTGGAGAGGCACCCGACTCTGCAGACTCGCAAATAAAGATATACAATCAATACAATCTCTTGCTTGACCATGACTGTTTAGACTATTCTCTGTGAAACAGTAGTGACGGTGCCCTTCAGCCCTTCGAGCAGCATCGCATATCTCACATGAGGGATGAAAAATGATCACATTGAATGGCGGTGCTGGCTCGAAGGGCCGAATGGCCCACTCCTCCTGTACCTAATGTCTATTGTCTATTGTCTAATGTGATCATGGCTGATCATCCACAATCAGTACCCAGTTCCTGCCTTCTCCCCATTATCCCCCGACTCCGCTATCTTTAATAGCCCTGTCCCACGGTACGAGTTCATTCCAAGGGTTCTCCCGAGTTTAAAAAAAATCCAACTCGTGGTAAGCATGGAGAATGAACGCAGTGGGTGCATCGGAGCTCGGGGACGTCTCTTAGCGCTAACGGCAGGTATTCGGGAAGACTCGCTAACGGCAGGTAAGCACGGGAAGACTTGTGAAAAATTTTCAACATGTTGAAAAATGTCCATGAAAAATGTGAAAACTTGTGAAAAATTTTCAACATGTTGAAAAATGTCCATGAGAGCCCCGCGTACTGACGAGTGGCCATTACCATAAATCTCCGAGTTCGAATCAGGGCAAACTCGGGAGAGCTCTTGGAATGAACTCATACCGTGGGACAGGGGTTTAAGAGCCCTATCTCGCTCTCTCTTGAAAGTATCCAGTTAACCGGCCTCCACCGCCCTCTGAGGCAAAGGATTGCACAGACTCACAACTCTCTGTGTGAAAAAGTGTTTCCTCATCTCCGTTCTAAATGGCATACCCCTTATTCGTAAACTGTGTGGCCCCTGGTTCTGGACTCCCCCAACATCGGGAACATGTTTCCTACCTCTGGCGGGTCCAAACTCTTAATAATCTTATATGTTTCAATAAGATCCCCTCTCATCCTTCTGAACTCCAGAGTATACAAGCCCAGCTGCTCCATTCTCTCAGCATATGACAGTCCCGCCATCCCGGGAATTAACCTTGTAAACCTACGCTGCACTCCCTCAATAGCAAGAATGTCCTTCCTCAAATTAGGGGACCAAAACTGCACACAATACTCCAGGTGTGGTCTTACTAGGGCTCTGTACAAATGCAGAATGATAGCCAATAGACAATAGACAATAGACAATAGACAATAAACTATAGACAATAGACAATATGTGCAGGAGTAGGCCATTCCCTCTGGAAAGCGACTCCGGACTGTCAAAGCTGCCACTGCCAGACATAAAAATAGCTTTTATTCAGGAGTAGTTGCTCTACTCAATGGCCAAAAATCGGTAGCCTCCCTTTGATCTGGTGTTTTGTTGGTTCACATGCTTGATCAACTACCTCCTCTGGCAGCTCGTTCCGTATACCCACCACCCTTTGTGTGAAAGAGTTACCCATCATTGATAAAAATACATCTATTGATGCTCCTAAACACATCATCAGTGATGTAACCTGGGGTCATTGGGTGTTTCGGGTCTTTCAACATCAGACACCCTCGCCCAGGTGACCCAGCCATGGTTGATCAGACCACGACTTGTGTTCAGGTGGCATTCCCTGCCCCCCATGGACGTTCTCTCCTGATCCAGAGCCATCTCGAGGCCTTCTCCTCTGCCTCTGTGGTGTTCTTCATGGCTCTACTCCTCGCCACTCCGTTGATGCCCAGTGCTCTCATGGCTTTGTACAGCGATTGTTCCCCTTCACCTTAAACCCAAGTCCTCTGTTCCTCAAGTCCCCTTGGTTTGAGAAGATTTATATGTCAAAACCAACTGCAATCTATTTCAGGTGATGAGACAGAACTAATGATCTTGCTACTATTCCCGCCTTTTCGGAAGAAGTAGCCAATTAGTTAATTTAACACGAGTTTCACATAACCAGCTGCCTATACATTTTTAGTGTCGCACAATCTGGCATTTTTTTCTCCAAGCTAATTTCTTTCATCTTGTAAAATGTACAGCTCTTCCAAATGAATGAATGAATTAATTAATAAGTTTATTGGCCAAGTATTCACATACAAGGAATTTGGCTTGGAAGTGACAACATGAAATTTATGACCTTTCTCAGCAGTAGTATTATTTACAAGCCATTTCGAAGAAACCACTCTAGGGAAACATATCATTCTACTCTCCAATTTCCTCACGCACTCAACCCCATCTTCTCAAATACTTAAAATATATTGGATTTCAAACTTTTCCTCGTTTTAAATGAAAAAACATTGACCTAAAATGCCTGGATCTGGATGTAGTACGCTGAAAAGCTCTAGGTAGAGCATCACTCAGCACTATTATCTTGGCGGACATGTTAGTCAAGATGGAGATGCTTTTGGAGTGCATCTTTGTATGGGTTGATGTTTTGGAGATCTCTGATGCTGGCTGGTAGGGTATTCCAAGCCCTTGCTGTGCATATTTCTGAAGATCTCTCCTGGTCCGAGAACACTGACGCAAGAAAGCACATCAGCGTCTCTACTTCATGAGAAGATTACGGAGAGTCGGTCTGTCAAGGAGGACTCTCTCTAACTTCTACAGGTGCACAGTAGAGAGCATGCTGACCGGTTGCATCGTGGCTTGGTTCGGAAACTTGAGCGTCCAGGAGCGGAAAACGACTACAAAAAGTAGTAAACACTGCCCAGTCCATCATCGGCTGTGACCTCCCTACCGTCGAGGGGATCTATCACAGTCGCTGCCTCAAAAAGGCTGGCAGCATCATCAAGGACCCACACCATCCTGACCACACACTCATCTCCCCGCTACCTTCAGGTAGAAGGTACAGGAGCCTGAAGACTGCAACGTCCAGGTTCAGAAATATCTACTTCCCCACAGCCATCAGGCTATTAAACTCAACTGAAACAAATCTCTGAACATTAATAGACCATTATCTGTTTATTTGCACTTTGTCTGCTTATTTATTGATGTGTGTATATATTTATATAATGGTATATGGACACACTGATCTGTTCTGTATTCATGCCTGCTATATTCTGTTGTGCTGAAGCAAAGCAAGGATTTCATTGTCCTATCTGGGGCACATGACAATAAATTCTCTTGACTCTTGACTTGACATGACTGTCTTGAAGAAAAATGAGTTAGAAAGTGCTAATGAAGTGCCGTGCAGAATGAAATGGTTTCCAGGTTGGTAGCTTCTGTTTGACATGCCCATGGGTGCTAGGGTTAACTGGATGTGGTCCTCCATCTTTAAGTCAATACTGGTATTCTTGATCTCGTGGAATGTGGAATGATGAACTTGCGACGACTAGTAGGTGGATTAAGTTTAAGGCCCCTTATCATACAGGAAACTCGGACTCTGCCACTTGGAGTTGTTAGGTATGAACCTTGCTGCTCTGTTTTGCCCTGCCTGGATCTTTTTGATGTTCCCTCGAGTGAAAGGATCTCACACAGAGCAGCAATATTCAACATGTGGACGCACAAGGCTTTTATAGGTTTACAAGCGTAGGTTTAAACGGTTTACAAGGTTAATTCCCGGGATGGCGGGACCGTCATATGCTGAGAGAATGGAGCGGCTGGGCTTGTACACTCTGGAGTTTAAAAGGATTAGAGGATATCTTATTGAAACATCTAAGATTGTTCAGGGTTTGGACACGCTAGAGGCAGAAAACATGTTCCCGATGTTGGGGGAGTCCAGAACCAGGGGACACACAGTTTAAGAATAAGGGGTAAGTAAGGAGATAAGGAAACACTTTTTCTCACAGAGAGTTGTGAGTCTGTGGAATTCTCTGCCTCAGAGGGCGATGGAGGCAGGTTCTCTGGATATTTTCAAGAGAGAGCTAGATAGGGCTCTTAAAGATAGCGGAGTCAGGGGATATGGGGAGAAGGCAGGAACGGGGTACTGATTGGGGATGATCAGCCATAATCGCATTGAATGGCGGTGCTGGCTCGAAGGGCTGAATGGCCTACTCCTGCACCTATTGTCTATTGTCTTTTTGTTGTATGACTGCAGAAACCAAATTTCGTTTAGAAACATAGAAACATAGAAATTAGGTGCAGGAGTAGGCCATTCAGCCCCTTCGAGCATGCACCGCCATTCATATGATCATGGCTGATCATCCAACCAGTATCCCGTACCTGCCTTCTCTCATACCCTCTGATCCCTTAAGCCACAAGGCCACATCCAACTCACTCTAAATATGGCCAATGAACTGGCCTCAACTACCCTCTGTGGCAGAGAGTTCCAGAGACTCACCACTCTCTGTGTGAAAAAAGTCTTTCTCATCTCGGTCTTAAAGGATTTCCCCCTTATCCTTAAGCTGTGACCCCTTGTCCTGGACTTCCCAACATCGGAAACAATCTTCCTGCATCTAGCCTGTCCAACCCCTTAAGAATTTTGTAAGTTTCTATGATCCCCTCTCAATCTCCTAAATTCCAGAGAGTTTCAACCGAGTCTATCCAGTCTTTCTTCTAAACAGTCCTGACATCCCAGGAATCAGTCTGGTGAACCTTCTCTGCACTCCCTCTATGGCAATAATGTCTTCCTCAGATTTGGAGACCAAAAACTTCATCTGAGGTTCAAATGACAATAAACTAAATTGTAATTGTAATTTTTAGTTCATTTTAATGTAATTCAAATCTTGGGGTGGTTTTCATAGCTTCGTCGTCCATCCACCATCCCCATCCCCATCCTCATCCTCATCCCCATCCTCCCCATCCCCATCCTCATCCCACGTGGGCCGGTGTTTGAAAGTTTAAAGCGGCCAATGTCCAACGGTGAACCATTTATAACGGAAACCGGGCATCTCATTTGCATAAAGGGATTAGAGATGGACCCCAAATATCAGGGGCAACGGCCAATCAAAACGCAGGATACCGTGCCCGCTTTTAACCAATGAGCGGAGATGATCTCTATGACGTCTTCAAGCCTCCCCCTCCCCCAGCGACACCTCACGTGACCAGGGTTCAACATGTCAGAGTCAAAGAATGACACAAGTGTGGAGAGAACAAGGCCCTTCAACCCAAAGATACTAGAGGAGTTCCTCTTGGTATCTTCGCTTCAACCCAACTTGCCCACTCCGGCCAACATGTCCCAGCCCCACTAGCCCCACACCTGCCTGCGCTTGGCCCATATCCCTCCAAACCCAGCCTATCCGTCCTGAGTCAAGAGAGCTGTATTGCCATGTGTCCCAGATGGAACGGTGAAATTCTTACTTGCTGCAGCACAACGGAATATTTAAACATTGTACGCTGTAAACAATGTGATAAACAATGTGAAAAAAAGTTCAGCGTGTATATATACACACACATACTCACAAGTACACACATACATGTATATATACATACACATACGCACAAACTCACAAATCAAACAATAGTCAAGAGTCTTATTGTCATGTATCCCAGATGATGTCGCAGACAATAAAATTCTTGCTTGCTGCAGCACAACAAAATAAACATAATACAGGAGATATAAGAACAGGAGATAAAAGTTCAGTGTGTCTATATACCATAGACCACATATGTACACAGGTAAAGTGCACTAGGCTGCTATTGTTCAGAGCTTGTTTGATGCCGTATTTAGTAGCCTGGTGGCTGTGGGGAAGAAGCTGTTCTTGAACAGTAGTGCAATACTAATAATAATAGTCTATTGTAGTATGTACCTGTTTAACTGTTTCGCAAATGTCGGGATAGTCCCAGCCTCAACTACCTCCTCTGGCAGCGCGTTCCATACACTCACTGCCCTTTATGTGGAAAATGTTATGACCTAGTTTCCTATGAAATCTTTTTCCCATTCACCTTAAATCTGAAGAAGGGTCTCGACCTGAAACTTCATACCCATTCCTTCTCTCCAGAGATGCTGCCTGTCCCGCTGAGTTACTTAAGGTGAAGGTAGCATTTTGTGCCTACCTTCACCTTAAACCCTATGTCCTCTGGTCCTCGATTCCCCTACTCTGGGCAAGAGACTCTGTGCATCCACCCGATCTATGATTTTGTACACTTCCATAAGATCACCCCTCATCCTCCTGCGCTCCAAGGAATAAGAGTCCCAGCCTGCTCAACCTCTTCCCATAGCTTAGATCCTCTAATCCTGGCAACATCCTCGTAAATCTTCCCTATACCCCTTAAGACAAAGGAGCAGAATTAAGCCATTCAGCCCATCAAATCTGTTACATCATTCAGTCATGACTGATCTGTCTTTCCCTCTTCAGCCCCATTCTCCTGCCTTTCCCCATTAACCTTTGATGGCATTACTAATCAAGAGGCATTTTGACTGTATTAAGACAGGAAGATGGCTTCAGGTTAACAACACAAAGAAATAACGGAAGCAAGAATTAATTCATGTCACGTTTTTTTTTAGATACGGTGTTGAAACAGACCCTTCAGCCCATCGAGACCATGTCGATCATCCATCACCCATTCGCACTAAAGATAGACTCAACATGCTGGAGGAACTCAACGGGACAGGCAGCATCTCTGGAGACACTCTGTCCGCTCAGGAGTCTGAAGAAAGGTCTCAACCCAAAACGTCGCCCATTCTTTCGCTCGAGTGATGCCGCCTGACCTGCTGAGGAACTGCAGCATTTTGCGTCTTTGGTGTAGACCAGCATCTGAAGTTTCTTCTTACCCATTCACACTAGTTCTATGCTGTGCAGTATCAAGTTCTCATCCGCTCTCTTAATGTGAGGGCAGATTAACCCAGGTGAAAATCTTGCCAGAAAAATTCCAAGTGCGAAACTTCCTTCAGGAATTCCTCCCCCCCCCCCCCCCCCCCCCCCCCCCCCCCCCCCCCCCCCCCCCCCCCCCCCCCCCCCCCCCCCCCCCCCCCCCCCCCCCCCGCAAAGAATATTTGCAGCAAGCAGAGATTACAGGGTATTTCTGGACATCCTGTTAAGAGACAAGAGTCAAGAGTGTTTTAATGTCATATGTCCCGGACAGAACAATGAAATTCTTACTTGCTGCAGCACAACAGAATATGTACATAATGGGGAAAAAATGAAAAAGTTCAATAAATAACAAATATAGTGCAAATAACAAATAATAATATAGTCTTTTGCAGTTCAGAGCTCAGAGCTTATTCGTTGTGTTTAATAGCTTGATGGCTGTGGGGAAGAAGCTGTTCCTGAACCTGGACGTTACAGTTTTCAGGCTCCTGTACCTTCTTCCTGATGGCAGTGGTGAGATAAGTGTGTAGCCTGGATGGTGTGGGTCCTTGATGATTTTGGCTGCCTTTTTGAGGCAGCGACTACGATAGATCCCTTTGACGATGGGGAGGTCAAAGCTGGTAATGGAGTGGACAGTGGTCACAACCTTTTGCAGTCTTTTTCGCTCCTGGACGCTCAAGTTGCCGATCCAGGCCACGATGCAACCAGTCCGAATGCTCTATACCGTGCACCTGTCGATGTTTAGGAGAATCCTCTTCCTCCTGCTGAATCTCCGTAATCTTCCCAGGAAGTAGAGTCGCTGATGTGCCTTCTTTACAATTGCATCGGTGTGCTGGGTCCAGGAAAGATCTTCTGATATATGCACGCCCAGGAATTTGAAGTTCTTGACCCTCTCCACTATCGTCCTGTTGATATAAACAGGATTGTGGGTCCTCATCCTTCCCCTACTAAAGTCCACAATCAGTTCCTTGGGTCTTACTGCTGTTGAGAGCCATGTTGTTGTGCTGGCACCATTTGGTCAGTCGGTCGATCTCACTTCTATACTCTGACTCGTCCCCATCTGTTGATTCATGCAACCACAGATGGAGTTCGCACTATGATCGGCTACGCAGTCATGGGTATAGAGTGAGTAAAGCAGGGGTTGAGCAGGCAGCCTTGAGGTGCTCACGTTCTAATTGTTACTGAGGATGAAGTGGTTCCTCCAATTCGAACAGACTGTGGTCTGTGGATGAGGAAGTCGAGGATCCAATTGCAGAGGGACTCTGCAATTGGATATTCCTGGTGTCTGCTCATTCTGTCGAATAAATGCTGAGAAATCTTTCTAATTGAACCTTTGAACAACTGAGTCCATGCCAATCATAGATCACCCGTTCACACTAGTTCTGTGTTATCCCACTTTCTCATCCACTCTTTAGACTTTAGAGATACAGCATGGAAACAGGCCCTTCGGCCGACCAAGTCCGCATTGACCAAAGATCACCCCATACAAATAGCACTTTCCTACAGTCGGGGCAATTTACATGTTACAGAAGCCAATTAACCTCTAAACCTGTTCGTCTTTGTGGAGCGTGGGAGGAAACTGGAGCAACCGGAGAAAACCCACGCAGTCACAGGGAGAACGTACAAGCTGCATACAGACAGCACCCGTAGTCAGGGTCGAACCCGGGGATCTAGCGCTGTGATCTTGGGCTTGTACACTCTGGAGTTTAGAAGGATGAGAGGGCATCTTATTGAAACATTTAAGATTATTGAGGGTTTGGACATGCTAGAGGCAGGAAACATGTTCCCGATGTTGGGGGTGTCCAGAACCAGGGGCCACAGTTTAAGAATAAGGAGTAAGCCATTTAGAACGGAGACGAGGAAACACTTTTTCACGCACAAGAGTTGTGAGTGTGGAATTCTCTGCATCAGAGGGCGGTGGAGGCGGGTTCTCTGGATACTTTCAAGAGAGAGATAGATAGAGCTCTTAAAAATAGCAGAGTCAGGGGATATGGGGAGAAGGCAGGAACGGGGTACTGATTGGGGATGATCAGCCATGATCTCATTGAATGGTGGTGCTGGCTCGAAGGGCCGACCGGCCTCCTCCTGCACCTATTGTCTATTGTCCATTGTCTATTGTGAGGCAACAACTCTACCTCTGTGCCATTGTGCCGCCCAAATTTCAAACTGTCATTGCAATTGTGATGCTAGTAAAGCAATACCAAAGATACCAAGACATCATTCCACACACCTGGGTGTATTTGTATTGGGTAGGGGTCATTTTAAGTGTTACAAGAGCAATACCAAGACAGAATTCCAAATCTCTGGGTATATTTTATTGGATAGGGTTCATTTTAATAGCGTTACTAAAGCAATACTAAGACAAAATTCCAAATCTCTAGGTATATTTTATTGGATAGGGTTCATTTTAATAGCGTTACTAAAGCAATACTTGACAAAATTCCAAATCTCTAGATATACTTTTATTGGGTAGGGTTCATTTTAATAGCGTTACTAAAGCAATACTAAGACAAAATTCCAAATCTCTGGGTATATTTTAATTGGGTCGGGTTTATTTTAATAGTCCAATTATTATTATTCAGTCCATTTGAATTTGGCTCGATCCTGTCGCCTCCATTTGGCAATATTAAATATTTTGGTTTTCATTTGTATCATGTATCCAGTGTATCACATGTATCCAATTCGATTGACGCGTACAAATAAATCTACATCGCGCTATTATAGCCCAGTCTAAAAGGTTTGAGTGGCTCTTAAAAGAGCCGTTTGACGGTCTCGTCGCAGCTTTTGATGGAGGGGGGAAGAACGTATCTACTTGGAGGAGTTGGTGTATTTGGTGACCGCTTTCGTCCCCTCCGAGACGGCGTGTTTGGCCAGTTCTCCGGGCAGCAGCAGGCGGACGGCGCTCTGGATCTCCCGGGAGGAGATGGTCTGGCGGCGGGTGTAGTGCACCAGGCGGGAGGCCTCGGAGGCGATGCGCTCGAAGATGTCGTTGACGAAGGAGTTGCTGACGCTCATGGCCTTGGAGGAGATGCCCGTGTCCGGGTGCACCTGCTTCAGCACCTTGTAGATGTAGGCGCTGTAGCTCTCCTTCCTGGCCTTCCTGTGCTTCTTGTCGCCCTTACGGCTCACCTTCATGGCCGTCTTCTTCGAGCCCTTCTTGGAGATGGCGCCTTTGGCGCTCGCCGCCGTGCCACCGGTGGCGGCGGCGGCGGCGGCAACGACGGTCGGCATCGCGAAAGCCTCCAAACGCGGTACCAACAACCGAGGAAGCAGCCACCCGACGAGTGCCCCTCCCGCCCCCTGCGCCCTCTCTCATATAGGCAACGGTATGCAAATGAAGGATCAGAGATCGCCGATTCCCATTGACAGACTCCTTAGCAGATGCACCAATCGCAGCAGGCGATGGCATCCGCCCCACCCGCCCCTCCACCCCCCAAGCTCACAGAGGCGGCAAGTTTGAATTTAGAAACATAGAAAATAGGTTCAGGAGGTGGCCATTCGACCCTTCAAGCCAGCACCGCCATTCATTGTGATCATGGCTGGTCGTCCGCTATCAATAACCCATGCCTGCCTTCTCCCCATATCCCTTGACTCCACTAGCCCCTAGAGCTCTATCCAACTCTCTCTTAAATCCATCCAGTGATTTGGCCTCCACTGCCCTCTGTGGCAGGGAATTCCACAAATTCACATCTCTCTGGGTAAAAAAGTATTTTCTCACCTCAATCTTAAATGACCTCCCCTTTATTCTAAGACTGTGGCCCCTGGTTCTGGACTCACCCAACATTGGGAACATTTTTCCTGCATCTAGCTTGTCCAGTCCTTTTATAATTTTATATGTTTTTATAAGATCCCCCCCATCCTTCTAAACTCCAGTGAATACAAGCCTAGTCTTTTCAATCTTTCCTCATATGACAGTCCCGCCATCCCAGGGATCAATCTGGTGAACCTACGCTGCACTGCCTCAATCACAAGGATGTCCTTCCTCAAATTTAATTTATTGCCACGTGTATTGAGGTACAGTGAAAAGCAAAGATCCTGTAGCGGAGCAAGATGGACCGCTCCTGCTAAATGCAATAGGCTGACGTTGTAGCAGAGCTAATAGGACTTGATGTTTCAATCCCTATAGTAAGTCGGCACTCTTGCTATTTGCCGTGGGATTGGAGTGGTGAAAGGAAGGGTAGGTACGTCATTGGGGTCCTCAGGTGGGCACCTTCCTTCTTTGATGTTTCATTGATAAGCCCACAACATCTCCAGGTGACACCTGGCGTCCCAGTTACACCCCCCTCAATTCTACATCCTCCTGTCTTCATCTTGCAGCCCAATTGTTGTCTCTCCTTTTGATCCAAATCTAATTGCTGCTTTTTTTCTGCAGAATTTGATAATGATTTGATTGCTTGTTGGAGGGAGGGACCCCTCACTCCCATTTTCTTTAATAGCCTGGTCATAGATGTAGCAACAAATCCCCTGCATCCCACTTCGACAGGGAAAATCTTGGTCTTCCAGCCATTCTGGGAAGCTTCAGTTGCCAGTTCTGGCTGTTGTTGTCCCTTCAGCTCTCGCTTCTATCTACCGTCATTTCTCCTCACGTTTGGATTTCTGAAGGAGGATAAATGTCTCTCACGCTTATCCTGATTTCCATAATTATTTACAGCGCAAAAATTGACAATTTTGGCGGGTTTTAACGGGCTCGCTACGCAGGAAACAATGGTAAGTGCTTACCTGCAGTTCATCGCATGTAATCCACTTGGCGTAGTGTGGAAACAGTACCGGTCATGGGTCGTGACCCGACTGCCGTGAAACCTCCCTATATGTGTGTGTGTGTGTGCGTGTGCGTGTGCGTGTGTGTGTGTGTGTGTGAGAGAAAACCCACAACCCGCAAGACGACTGTGCTGCATTGACCCGTGGTCAATGGTTCTTTATTGACACTGGTGCAAACGCACAGTGATATTCTTTTTTTTGGAATACAGTCCAGTAAAGTATTGCCTAAGCACATGCCCCGACTTTTAAAATGTACAGAAATAGCTCACTGAGACCGTATGCCAGGTTTTGGCGTCATTTTCAACATTTACGGTTACGGAAAAGATCAACTATGTCGGCATGTTGAGGAGGACTCTCTAACTTCTACAGGTGCACAGTAGAGAGCATGCTGACCGGTTGCATCGTGGCTTGGTTCGGCAACTTGAGCGTCCTGGAGCGGAAAAGACTGCAAAAAGTAGTAAACACTGCCCAGTCCATCATCGGCTCTGACCTCCCCACCATTGAGGGGATCTACCACAGTCGCTGCCTCAAAAAGGCCGGCAGCATCATCAAGGACCCACACCACCCTGGCCACACACTCATCTCCCCGCTGCCTTCAGGTAGAAGGTACAGGAGGCTGAAATCTGCAACATCCACGTTCAGGAATATATTCTTCCCCACAGCCATCAGGCTATTAAACTCAACTCAAACAAAAATCTGAATAGCCTATTGCACTTTATCTGCTTATTTATGTATGTACACACACATACATATATACGTACACATATGTATATTTATTTATATATATACACACACACATATATATATATATATACACACACACACATATATGTATGTGTATATATATATATATATATATATATATATATATATATACACACACAAACATACATATACACACAAACATACATATACATACATATACATATATATATATTCAATGGTATATGTACACACTGATCTGTGCTGTATTTATTTATGCCTACAATATTCTGTTGTGTAGAAGCAAAGTAAGAATTTCATTGTCCTATCTGGGACACATGACAATAAACTCTCTTGAACTTGAAGTAGAGACAGCATCGACAAGCCTGCCAAATGGCTCTTTTAAGAGCCACTCAAACATCAAAAATGAGACTACAATTGGTCAATAGAATGGTAGATATGGATACAAAAACATAACCTGTGTGCGAGCAGAAGGTATTACTTCTAGCTCTCTTAATGTATACAAGGATGTGCCACAGGGATTGGTTCTAGGACCTTTATTGTTTACTATTTATATAAATAGCCTAGATCATAAAGCAGCGAACACAAATGTTCACTTTTATGCAGACGACAGTGATATATTGCTCTGCGTCTACCCCAAATCAGGCTCTCTGTCAGCTCCAAACTGCTTTTAACACTGTGCAACGTAACCTATGTGATTTAAAACTAGTTTTAAATGCTGACAAGACAAAGCTCATGCTGTTCACTAAAGCTAAATCAAAGCCCGCGGACCTCCCTTCTATCACCACTTTGCAGGGCTCTGTGGTTGAATCTGTGACTCAATATAAATATCTGGGAATTATAATTGATAATTGATGATTCTCTCTCTTTTAAATCTCATATCCAGCAACGTGAAAAAAAACTAAAGATAAAATTAAGTTTTTACTTTAGAAACAAACCTTGTTTTTCTTTTGAAGCAAAAAAAGACTTGTTGCTGCAACGTTGATGTCTGTGTTGGACTATGGTGATGTTTTATATATGAATGCATCTTCAAAATGCCTACAGTCTTTGGACACGGTCTACCACGGAGCACTAAGATTTGTTACTAATTTTAAAACCCTCACGCACCACTGCTCTTTGTATGCTCAAGATGGATGGTTTGCCCTGTCCACCCGCAGACTCCATCATTGGCATAATCTTATTTATAAGACTATCCTCGGTATTCTTCCTTCATACCTGCAGAAGTAAGTAATTCGAAAAAGCACAGGAACTCATCAGCTCCGCTCAGAGGACTTGTTCTTACTAACTGTACCTAATGTCCGTACTGAACTGGGGGAAGGGCATTTAGTTATGCTGCTCCCTTCGCATGGAACCAGATGCAAAATGAACTGAAACTTAAGGAGCTGGTTTCTATAAACAGATTTAAATCTCTTCTTAATGATGTTGAAGCGGGCTCTTCTGTCAGGATGAGGTGTTCCACACCAGGTCATCACAAATGGCCTAATTCTTCAGAGAACGGGGATTCCCCACCCCCACTATTGATGAGGCTCGCACCAGGGTCTCCTCCATACCCCGCAACACTGCCCTCGCTCCCCATTCCCCCACTCGCAAACAGGGCAGAGTCCCCCGGTCCTCACCTTTCACCCCACCAGCCGGCAAATACAACATATAGTCCTCCGCCAGTTTCGCCACCTCCAACGTGACCACTCCACCCGCCACATCTTCCCATCTCCCCCCCTGTCTGCCTTCCGCAAAGACCGCTCCCTCCGCAACTCCCCTGTCAATTCTTCCCTCCCCTCCCACTCTACCCCTTCCCCAGGCACTTTCCCTTGCAACCGCAAGAAATGCAACACTTGTCCCTTCACCTCCCCCCTCCACTCCTTTCAGGGACCCAAGCAGTCCTTCCAGTTCCGACAGAGGTTCACCTGCACCTCCTCCAACCTCATCTACTGCATCCGCTGCTCCAGATGCCAGATGATCTATATCGGTGAGACCAAGCGGAGGCTTGGCGATCGCTTCGCCGAACACCTCCGCTCGGTCCGCAATAACCAACCCGACCTCCCGGTGGCTCAGCACTTAACTCCCCCTCCCATTCCACATCTGACCTCTCGGTCCTGGGCCTCCTCGACGGCCAGAGTGAGCAACACCGCAAGCTGGAGGAACAGCACCTCATATTTCGCTTGGGGAGTCTGCATCCTTTGGGCTTGAATATTGAATTTTCTCAATTCTGTTAACCCTTGCTGTCTCCTCCCCTTCCCACCTCTCCCTCAGCCCTCGGGCCCTGGCATTCCCTCTATCTCTATCTCCCTCCCCCACCCCAGTCGCACCAGCTTCTCATTTTCACACCACAAACAGCTTACAATGGCTTGTTCCCTTTATCACCGATACTTTTTTGCATATCTTTCAGTCATTGTTCCTTATCTCTCCACATCACCGTCTCTATCTCTCGTTTCCCTGATCCCTGACCAGTCTGAAGAAGGGTCTCGACCCGAAACGTCGCCTATCTCCTTCGCTCCTTAGATGCTGCTGCACCCGCTGAGTTTCTCCAGCTTTTTGTGTACCCTCTTCTGTCTGTACATGCTTTGTTTGATAATGTTATGACTGTGACACTATTTATATGTTCTCTGTTGTTTTTAAATTATTGTCCGTAACTGGGAAACTGCTGCTGCCTGTCTTGGCCAGGACTCTCTTGTAAAAGAGATTTTTAATCTCAATGAGACTTCTCCTGGTTAAATAAAGGTTAAATTAAAAAATAAAAAACAAGGAACTGCAGATGCTGGTTTAAAAATAGACAAAGTGCGGGTCTAATCAAAGATCCTCGAGGAGCATACTCCTCTAGTACCTTTGGGTCTAATTCAGAGAGTCAGGCAGCATCTCAGGAGAACATGGATAGGTGACATTTCAGATCGGGTCTGTCCTTCACACTGCAATATAATGCTGGGCACCGAATTGGTGTATAGATATACAGTGATGAAAATTAAAACATTGAAAATCACGGAGTGCTGGAAAGTCAGGCCAGGCAGCGCCCAGGAAGAAACGTTTCAGATCGAAGGCTCGTCCTCAGCTTGTCAATTTACTTTATCACCTTAAATTCTACAGAAAACGAACCTTGTCTCTTGTAACTACAAATTGTAATTGCACTCTGAAAACCTTGAGATACTAGCCACGCCTTGAGGCATTCAGTTGCGACGTTCCGTTTCCATTCTATGCTTAGAGCCGTTTAAATTCTATTCAACTTCGACAGAACATAGCAAGGTATTCCCCACGCCTCATAGTTTATTTCTAATAGGCTTACAAAGGATGATGTCTATTATGAAAATAAATTGAAATTTAAAGGAGGCAATGTATGGGATCACAAAATATGATCTCCAAAATAGTTTCTCAATTCATAATGCCCGTGCCCCCAAATGTTATATCATAGAATCACAGATCATAGAAAATAGGTGCAGGAGTAGGCCATTCGGCCCTTCGAGCCTGCACGCCATTCAATATAATCATGGCTGATCATCCAACTCAGTATCCTGTACCTGCCTTCTCTCCATACCCCCTGATCCCTTTAGCCACAAGGGCCACATCGAACTCCCTCTTAAATATAGCCAATGAACTGGCCTCAACTACCTTCTGTGGCAGAGAATTCCACAGACTCACCACTCTCTGTGTGAAAAAAGATCTTCTCATCCCAGTCCTAAAAGACTTCCCCCTTATCCTTAAACTGTGAGCCCTTGTTCTGGAGTTCCCCAACATCGGGAACAATCTTCCTGCATCTAGCCTGTCCAACCCCTTAAGAATTTTGTAAACCTCTATAAGATCCCCCCTCAATCTCCTAAATTCCAGCGAGTACAACAAGCCAGTCTATCCAGTCTTTTTCATATGGAAGTGCTGTCATCCCAGGAATCAGTCTGGTGAACCTTCTCTGTACTCCCTCTATGGGAAGAATGTCTTTCCTCAGATTAGGAGACCAAAACTGTACGCAATACTCCAGGTGTGGCCTCAGCAAGACCCTGTACAACTGCAGTAGAACCTCCCTGTACTCAAATCATTTTGCTATGAATGCCAACATACCATTTGCTTTCTTCAAAGCCTGCTGCACCTGCATGCCTACTTTCAATGACTGGTGTACCATGACACCCAGATCTCGTTGCATCTCCCCTTTTCCTAACCGGCCACCATTCAGATAATAATCTACCCTCCTGTGTTTGCCGCTAGTGGATGACCTCACATTTATCCACATTATACTGCATCTGCCATGCATTTGCTCACTCACCCAACCTATCCAAGTCACCTTGCATCCTCCTCACAGCTAACTGCCCCCCCCCGCTTCGTGTCATCCGCAAACTTGGAGATATAATCAATGAATAGATAGGGTATGACTTGCAAAGCATAGGTAACATTTCAAGGGAATTTCACCTCCAGCCCGCCGTCACCAGTTGCTAATGTGCAAATTCCGAGGATATTCAATTAGATCAATATCCATTTGCTGCAGATATTTATGTTTGGGTTGACAAAACGTTTAATAACTAAAGACAAGGTAACGCAGCAGGCACTTTGCATGAACACATGGAGTTGTTCCAGCATTTTGTGTCCATCTTCTTTTTAAACCAAAGATATCTGCAGTTCCTTCCTTCGACCTTGCATTGTCAGGCAGCTTGACAGACACCCGCTGTTCATCTGATCAAATGTCTCGGAGCCGATGCACCCATCTTCCGTGCTTCATCCTCCATTTCAGAAGTCTTTGACCATATCTCCCGCTTGCAGCCCGCGTTCTGCCCAATGTATGCCAAAACCCAGAGATTGCATCCCTGTTCCCTCAAATACCAAATTAATCTACTGATAATGTTACTGTATCCTCCCACTGAAAAACGGAAAGGATTATCTTGTCAATAACAACGAAACGCTTCCAAAAGTATGTTACGTCCTTTACCAAAGATCGCCAGGGATCAAAGGGTCCCAGCCCAAAAATGGCGCAAATGTCATAGTTTCACGCGTTGCCTGGAGAGTAGCCCAGTGAAAGGCAGGGAAAATGCTGCTTATTTCAGTGTAATTTCCAGAGGGCAATGAAAAATGGAAACTTCCCCAATGAGGTAATGTTTATTTAAAAACTCACACTGCGTCAGGTTTTGTTGAATGTTGTTATGAAGGGATATGGACAAAAGCATGTACAGTAGTGTATTTGGACTCTGTGCACGTCGCAATCTCATTAGCTGTGGAAAGTCGGGCCTTGACATACAGCAAAGAAAATTGCAGCTCATGAACAGGTCCCTCTGCTCATAAATATGTGCCGAACATAATTAAACTAATCTCATCTGCCTACAAATGATCCATATTCATGTGCCTAATAAAAGCAGATTGGAATCTACTATCGTCCGAACACACATCGTATATGTACATTCAAGAAGGAAATGCAGCTGCTGGAAAATCGAAGGTAGACAAAATTGCTGGCGAAACTCAGCGGGAGCGGCAACATCTATGGAGAGAAGGAATCGTCTATTTCATTCGCTCCATTGCTGCTGCCGCACCCGCCGAGTTTCTCCAGCAATTTTGTCTGCCTTCGTAAATGTTCGTCGCAAATTGTTGCCGCAACTCAGTGATTCAATTGACAATAGGTGCAGGAATAGGCAATTCAGCCCTTCGAGCCAGCACCGCAAATCTTGGTTTCCTGGTCCTCCAAGATATTCCAAATGGAATTTAAACAGGAGGTGGTGGAGGAGGGAGGACTTAAGCCAGAGGGTTCTTGGGAATCAACGATGATTCAATGTGATCATCCCAAATCAGTACCCCCATATCCCCCGAGTGCCGCTATCTATAAGAGCGCTATCTGGCACTCTTGAAAGCATACTAAAGGAGGCAGTACCGGCCTCTGAGGCAGAGAATTGCAGACTCACAACTCTGTGAGAAAAAGCGTTTCATCTCCGTTCTAAACGGCTTACCTCTTATTCTTAAATAAGGGATCAGACAGTATCGCTGGACAAAGATAATAGATATCCACCAGTGGCCGAAATGCGAGGAGCTATGAGCTCTGCCACCTATAACATGTAGGGTCAGAAGATGAAGAGCAAATCCGTATTCCTCCCTTCCCACGCCCAATCGCTGCAGCCAATTCTGCTTGTCTCCGTTTTATTACGGCTGCCTATTCCCAATAATCCTGCCCGCCGCGCCTTCCCAAACCCGTCCCGTCAGGATGAGCCGCCATTTATTGCACTGGCCGTCGAAGCCCGTGAGAAACCCGCTCGGCCTCGTTGCGTTTTCGCTCCAAAACGTGGGCAGTTTTCGGAAAGGGAAGGATTCCCTCCAACGTGGTGGAGCCGTCGATGTTTAAAATAAAAGAGAAATAAAAGAATTATTGACTGTATTTCGTTTAAATTGTGGCGAATCTGACCGCGATGGCGCAGGGCCATGCAGCAGCATAGAAACGTCCTTTAACAGCACTTGGCCCCCACCGGATTGCAACATTTCGCCTCTTTTTTCCTGCGGTTGGGCTCTTTTTTTGGCGGCGCTCGCTTCTCGGGCGGAGCCCGGCGCTGCTCCTGTTCTTGCTCCTGCAGCTTCTTCTCCGCCTTCTGCTCGCGGTCGAGGCGGAGGCAGGCGGTGGTGGCCGCCGCCACCTTCCTGCGGCCGCGGGGGGGAGGCGGGGGCTGCTCCTCCTCCTCCTGCGAGCTGTCGGGCGTCAGCCCGGACACCGCCTTGCGCATGTTCCTGCGGTTCTCCGCCTCGTCGTAGCCGTTGGAGCGCACGAACTCCCGCAGCGCCAGCAGCGAGCGGCGGCTGAGTCGCCGGTGCGCCGATACCGCCTGCCTCATCAGCTGCACGATCAGCTGCTGCGTCCGCCGGCTCCGCCGGTAAGGCCGCCCTCGGCGTCGTGGGGCGGGCGCGGCGCCGGGCACGGTTTTGGGTCTGGGTCTGGCAACCATCTGAAGCTGCGCGTAGCTCGGGCACACGTCGCCGCCGCCGCCGCCTCCGACCCTCAGCGTCGTCGCTCCACTCGCAACTGCCGCGCCGCGCCGCTCTCGCCCCTCTTTATAGCCGCGCCGCGCCGCGCCCCGCCCCGCAACAATCCCACCAATCACAGAACCACCCTCCACAACACGTCACAGGGGGGCTGGCGGTGACGTAGACCAGGATCAGGGACCGACCCCCCCTCGGATTTATCTAATACTTACAATCATACTTATAATCAAAGACCATAGAGCGGAGCTATGATCTCTGATTATAATGACCGCTCTATCATCTTTGATTATAATCATAATAACGGGAAGGGAATGGAGGGGTATGGTCTGAGTGCAGGTAGATGGGACTAGGGGAAAACAAATGGTCGGCACGGACTGGAAGGGCCGAGAGGGCCTGTTTCCGTGCTGTAATTGTTATATGGTTATAATGATGATAATAACAATAATAATTACAATAACAACAACAATAATTGTTCTGGTGAGACCACATCTGGAGTATTGTGTACAGTTTTGCTCTCCTAATCTGAGGAAGGACATCCTTGTGATTGAGGCAGTGCAGCGTAGGTTCACGAGATTGATCCCTGGGATGGCGGGACTGTCATATGAGGAAAGATTGAAAAGACTAGGCTTGTATAGGAGGTTGCGCGTAAGGTCACTGGGTCATAGGGCTTGACGCACGGAGCCGCTCAATCCATCTGGAGGACATTGCAGCTTCCAGCATATGTTGTTAATGCAAGAAACGCGTACTTTCCTACCTGTTAAAAACCGCCGAAAGGTTTTTGCGCTGTAAATAATTGTGGAAGCCGGGGTAAGCGTGAGAGACGTGTACCCAACTTCAGAATTCCAAAAGTGAAGCGAAATGAAGGTAAAGAGAAGCGAGAGATGAAGGGACAACAACAGTTAAAGTGCTTGGCGAACATTGGCCGTGCAGATATCGGAATTGAAAATATTGGGAATTATCGCGTTTGCTCACTGCATTTCATCAACAGTAAGGCATTATTTGTGGTTTTTCTTGATTCCTTTGGTATCTAAAAAGTCTCAGAAGTGATAAATCTGGCTGTAAATTTTGCTTCAGAGGCGTTTTCTTTTTGTATGTAAAAAGTAAACACTTGAGAACAATGGCGATTTTAAAATTTTACAGCCAGATTTATCACTTCTGAAACTTTTTAAATGCCAAAGGAATCAAGAAAAAACACAAATAATGCCTTAGTTGATGAAATGCAGTGAGCAAACGGCCAATGTTCACCAAGCACTCTGGCTGTTGTTGTCCCTTCAGCTCTCGCTTCTATCTACCATAATTTCACCTCACTTTTGGAATTCTGAAGTAGGCTAAATGTCTCTGACGCTTATCCCGATTTCCATAATTCCCGATTACAGCGCACAAATTGACAATTTCGGCGGGTTTTAACGGGCCCGCTATGCTGGAAACAATTGTCAGTGCTTACCTGTAGTTCATTGCGTGTAATCCACTTGGCGTAGTGTAGCAACAGTACGGGTCATGGGTCATGACCCGACTGCCGTGAAATCTCCCTATTCACTGGAGTTTAGAAGGATGAAGGTCCAGAACCAGGGGCCACAGTCTTGGAATAAAGGGGAGGCTATTTAAGACTGAGGTGAGAAAAAACTTTTTTACCCAGAGAGTTGTAAATATATGGAATTCCCTGCCACAGAGGGCAGTGGAGGCCAAATCATTGGATGGATTTAAGAGTGAGTTAGATAGAGCTCTAGGGGCTAGTGGAGTCAAGGGATATGGGGAGAAGGCAGGCACGGGTTATTGATAGGGGACAATCAGCCATGATCACAATGAATGGCGGTGCTGGCTTGAAGGGCCAAATGGCCTCCTCCGGCACCTATTTTCTATGTTTCTATTTTTCTATAATAATAATAATAATAATATAATAATAATGCAGTGAGCAAACGGCTAATGTTCGCCAAGCACTCTGGCTGTTGTTGTCCCTTCAGCTCTCGCGTCTATCTACCGTCATTTCTCCTCACTTTTGGAATTCTGAAGTAGGCTAAATGTCTCTCACGCTTATCTCGATTTCCATAATTAATTACAGCGCACAAATTGACAATTTCGGCGGGTTTTAACAACAATAATAATAATAATAATAATAATAATAACAACAACAACAATAATAATAATAATATGATAACAATGATAATAATAACAATAATATATAATAAAAACAACAACAATAATAATATAATAATAAGAACAATAATACAAATAATATAATAATAATAACAATAATAATAATAATATTATAATAATAACAACAATCATAATAATATTATAACAATAACAACAACAATAATGATAATACAATAATAATAATAACAACAACAATAATATAACCATATAACCATATAACAATTACAGCACGGAAACAGGCCCTCTCGGCCCTTCCAGTCCGTGCCGACCATTTGTTTTCCCCTAGTCCCATCTACCTGCACTCAGACCATACCCCTCCATTCCCTTCACGTCCATATACCTATCCACTTTACTCTTAAATGTTAAAATCGATCCTGCCTCCACCACTTCTGCTGGAAGCTGATTCCACACATCCACCACCCTCTGAGTAAAGAAGTTCCCCCTCACGTTACCCCGAAACCTCTGTCCCTTAATTCTCATGTCATGCCCTCTTGTTTGAATCTTCCCTACCCTCAATGGGAAAAACGTATCCACGTCAACTCTGTCTATCCCTTTCATCATTTTAAAGACCTCAATCAAGTCCCCCCTTAACCTTCTGCGCTCCAAAGAATAAAGACCTAACTTGTTCAACCTTTCTCTGTAACATAGTTGCTGGAACCCTGGCAACATTCTAGTAAATCTCCTCTGTACTCTCTCTATTTTGTTGACATCCTTCCTATAACTAGGCGACCAAAATTGTACACCATACTCCAGAATTGGTCTTACCAATGCCTTGTACAATTTTAACATTACTTCCCTACTCCTATATTCAATGCTCTGATTTATAAAGGCCAGCACACCAAAGGCTTTCTTTACCACCCTATCTACATGCGATTCCACCTTCAGGGAACTATGCACAGTTATTCCTAGATCCCTCTGTTCCACAGCATTCCTCAATTCCCTACCATTTACCATGTACGTCCTATTTTGATTTGTCCTGCCAAGATGTAGCACTTCACACTTATCAGCATTAAACTCCATCTGCCATCTTTCAGCCCACTTTTCCAAATGGCCCAAATCTCTCTGTAGACTTTGAAAATCTACTTCATTATCCACAACACCACCTATCTTAGTATCATCTGCATACTTACTTATCCAATTTTCCACCCCATCTTCCAGATCATTGATGTACATGACAAACAACAGTGGACCCAACACAGATCCCTGAGGCACCCCACTGGTCACCGGCTTCCAACCTGACAAACAGCCATCCACCATTACTCTCTGACATCTCCCATTCAGCCACTGTTGAATCCATCTTGCTACTCCGCCATTAACACCCAAAGATTGAACCTTCTTAACCAACCTTCCATGGGGAACCTTGTCAAAGGCCTTACTGAAATCCATATAGACAACATCCACTGCTTTACCCTCATCAATTTCCCTAGTTACCGCTTCAAAAAATTCAAGGTTTGTCAAACATGACCTTCCAGGCACAAATCCATGTTGACTGTTCCTGATCAGACCCTGTTTATCCAGATGCTTATATATATTATCTCTAAGTATCCTTTCCATTAATTTGCCCACCACTGACGTCAAACTAATAGGTCTATAATTGCTAGGTTTATTCTTTGAACCCTTTTTAAACAATGGAACAACATGCGCAGTACGCCAATCCTCCGGCACTATTCCCGTTTCTAATGACATTTGAAATATTTCTGTCATAGCTCCTGCTATTTCTACACTAACTTCCCTCAATGTCCTAGGGAATATCCTGTCAGGACCTGGAGACTTATCCACTTTTATATTTTTCAAAAGTGTCAGTACTTCCTCCTCTTTGAATCTCATAGTTTCCATAGCTACTCTACTCTTTCCCTTAACTCACCGAGTTCAATATCCTTCTCCTTGGTGAATACCGAAGAAAATAAATTGTTCAATATCTCCCCCATCTCTTTTGGCTCTGCAGATAGCTGTCCATTCTGGTTCTCTAATGGTACAATTTTATCCCTCGTTATCCTTTTGCTATTAATATAGCTGTAGAAACCCTTTGGGTTTACTTTCACCTTTCTTGCCAAAGCAACCTCATATCTTCTTTTAGCCTTCCTAATTTCTTTCTTAAGATTCTTTTTACATTCTTTATACTCCTCTAGCACCTCATTTACTCCATGCCTCCTATAATTATTGTAGATATCTCTCTTTTTTCGAAACAAGTGTCCAATTTCCCTTGAAAACCATGGCTCTTTCCAATTTTTACTATTTCCTTTCAACCTAACAGGGACATAAAGATTCTGTACTCTTACAATTTCCCCTTTAAATGTCCTCCATTTC
Source organism: Okamejei kenojei (assembly GCA_035221665.1). Lineage (NCBI taxonomy): Eukaryota > Metazoa > Chordata > Chondrichthyes > Rajiformes > Rajidae > Okamejei > Okamejei kenojei. The sequence goes on from CM069160.1 coordinate 13,659,329, forward strand.
TCTTCTACATCCTTCCCATGAAACAAAGTGTCCCAATTCACTCCTTTAAAATCCTTACGCATTCCCTCAAAGTTAGCCTTTCTCCAATCAAAAATCTCTACCCTAGGTCCAGTTCTGACTCTCTCCATAATTATATTGAAACTAATGGAATTGTGATCACTGGTCTCGAAGTGCTCACCAACGCATACCTCCGTCACCTGACCTGCCTCATTTCCTAACAGGAGGTCCAGCACTGCCCCTTCTCTGGTCGATACCTCTATGTACTGCTGCAAAAAACTATCCTGCACACATTTTACAAACTCCAAACCATCTAGCCCATTTACAGAATGTGTTTCCCAGTCTATTTTTGGAAAATTGAAATCTCCCACAATCACTACCTTGTGCTTACTACTAATATCTGCTATCTCCTTACATATTTGCTCTTCCAATTCACGCTCCCCATTTGGCGGTCTATAATACACCCCTAAAAGTGTTGCTACACCGTTCCCACTTCTCAGTTCCACCCAAATAGCCTCCCTAGACGAGCCCTCTAATCTATCCTGCCAAATCACTGCTGTAATATCTTCTCTGACAAGCAATGCAACACCTCCCCCTCTGGTCCCTCCAATTCTATCACACCTGAAGCAACGAAATCCTGGAATATTTAGTTTCCAATCACAGCCCTCCTGCAACCATGTTTCACTGATTGCCACAACATCATATTTCCAGGTGTCAATCCAGTCTCTAAGTTCATCCACCTTACTTACAATGCTCCTAGCATTAAAATATACACATTTTAGAAACCCACCATCCCTTATTCTCTGTCTATTATCTTTTTCATCTTTCTCGCCTACATTTTGGATCTGAGTGCTTCCCTTCTCTGCCTCTTGCCCCACACCCTGACCCCTAGCCCCCTCTACCCGAGTCCCTCCCCCCAGCCTTTCTAGTTTAAAGTCTCCCCAGTACCTTTGCAAATCTCCCTGCCAGGATATTGGTCCCCCTCGGGCTCAAGTGCAACCCGTCCTTTGTGTACAGATCATGGCTTCCCCAAAAGAGGTCCCAGTGATCAAGAAACTTGAATCCCTGCCCACTGCACCAGTCCCTCAGCCACGCATTTATCCTCCACCTCATTTCATTCCTACTCCCACTGTCACGCAGCACAGGCAGTAATCCTGAAATCGTTACCCTTTTGGTCCTTCTCCTTAACTTTCCCCCCAACTCCCTAAATTCTCCCTCAGGACCTCATCACTTTTTCTGCCTATGTCATTGGTACCTATGTGTACCACAACATCAGGCTCCTCTCCCTCCCTTATCAGAATCTTTTGTACACGTTCTGACACATGCGAGACCCTGGCACCAGGGAGGCAAACTACCATCCGGGTCTCCCGACTGCGTCTACAGAATCGCCTATCCGACCCCCTAACTATAGAGTCCCCTATTACAATTGCCCTCCTCTTTTTGCTACCCTTCTGAGCATCAGGGCCGGTCTCTGTGCCGGAGGCCCGGCCGCTGTTGGTGCCCCCAGCTAGGCTGTCCCCTCCAATCGTACTCAAACCCGAGTACCTATTTTCCAGGTCACAGGGGTACTCTCTAGCCCCTGCCTCTGCCCCTTGCCCTTCCTAACCGTGACCCACTTGTCTGCCTCCTGTGGTCTGGGAGTGACTACCTCCCTGTAGCTCCTCTCTATTACCTCCTCACTCTCCCTGAGGAGACGGAGGTCATCGAGCTGCTGCTCCAGGTTCCTAACACAGTCCTTTAGGAGCCCCATCTCAACACACCTGGCGCAGATGTGGACGTCTGGAGGGCTATCAGATTCCCTGACCTCCCACATCTGACATCCAGAACAGTACACTGCCCTGGCCTTCATACTGTCCCCCCTACACAGGATACAACAGCAACACAATACAAAGTACACAACAAACTGCTGGGATCTGACTGCCAATCAGCTGCTTACCCTGGTCCACTTCCCACCAATCAGCGGCTTCCTCAAAACAAAACCCACTTCTCCAAATGGAATGTTATGGATTTGGGTAAAAACAAGCCCCGCGCTAGATTTTGAAGCTTACCGGTCGGGTGTCGCTCCTCCCCCTCCTCCTCTTCCAACGGCTCCTGTGGGCCTCTGAAAGAAAACAACCCCCTGCGCTAGATTTTGAAGCTTACCGGTCGGGTGTCGCTCCTCCCCCTCCTCCTCTTCCAACGGCTCCTGTGGGCCTCTGAAAGAAAACAAGCCCCGCGCTAGATTTTGAAGCTTACCGGTCGGGTGTCGCTCCTCCCCCTCCTCCTCTTCCAACGGCTCCTGTGGGCCTCTGAAAGAAAACCAGCCCCGCGCTAGATTTTGAAGCTTACCGGTCGGGTGTCGCTCCTCCCCCTCCTCCTCTTCCAACGGCTCCTGTGGGCCTCTGAAAGAAAAACAAGCCCCGCGCTAGATTTTGAAGCTTACCGGTCGGGTGTCGCTCCTCCCCCTCCTCCTCTTCCAACGGCTCCTGTGGGCCTCATAATAATAATAATTAGTGCCAGGATTTTGCCATGAATGCCATAAGTGCCTTTTTATGCCATTTTTTGATAATGTCCAGGATAGTGACTTTTTCACGATTGCCTAAATCAACCTTTTTCTGCCGATTTGCTAAAAGATCGTGCTATTTTCTCTAGTTGTACCTTGATTACAATAATCACCTTGATTATTTTAACAAGTTAATATTAATGTTATTATTAACGTGTTGACATAGTATAAATTGCAAGAAAACCTCCACCATCGGGGCAAAACCGGGGGCGCCACCGTCGGTCGTTCATTCGTTCAGTTTTCAGTTGGTTCAGTTTTCTCCAAGATCCATTTAAGAAAGGACTGCAGATGCTGGAAAAAGATCAAAGGTAGACAAAGAATGCTGGAGAAACAGTGGGTGAGGCAGCATCTACGGAGAGGAACAGGCAACGTTTCGGGTCGAGACGCTTCTTCAGTCTGATGTGGGGGGGAGGAAGAAAGGAAGAGGAGGAGACAGTTGGACTAGAAGGAGAGCTGGGAAGGGCAGGGGGAGGAGGGAGAAGACAAGGGTTAGCTAAAATTAGAGAAGTCAATGTTAATACCACTGGGGTGCAGACTACCCAAGCAAAATACCCAAGCTTGTGTACTCACTACATTTAATGCTGGCTCCAGTCACAAATCTGAGTTTGAGTGATCTGTGCAAGGCATTCATTGTTGCTGGAATTCCACTGTGGAAATTGGAAAACAAATCTCTCAGAGGTTTTTTAGAGAAATACTCAGAGGAACATATACCAAGCGAGTCATCATTATGGAAAAATTATGTTGATAGCAACTTCAACATTGTTGTGCAGAAAATTAGAGATGAAGTTGCACGCAACAAAATATGGATCCCAATAGGCGACACAGCCGATGCTGTGGGGAGACATATTGCCAATGTGGTCATCTGTACACTGGAGGCAGGTCAACCATCAAAGAAGTATCTGTTGACATCGGAAGTATTGGAGAAGTCAAACAGGTCAACTGATGTTCAGTTGTTTACATCTTCACTCTCTCTCTTTGAATTGCTGCTCTCTTTTTGAATTGTATATTGTTGATGTCCCTACTACATCTTTTTTGTTTCATTTTGTTTATATGTTTGTAATTTGCTTGTTTTAATCTGTAAGGTGTCCTTGAGAGTCCTGAAAGGCGCCCATAAATAAAATGTATTATTATTATTATTATTATTATTATTACTTGTACTTTGGCCAGAAGGTATAAAACATGAGAATGTACTTTTGTTTGTGACTTAAAGTTTTATTCACCAAAATGTTGCATTTGACATGCTTAGCTCAAGGACTTCATAGAATTGCCAAGCACAGGTGTAGCTTGTTTCCAAAATGTCGATTGCCTAGGCAATGTCAAGAAAATCTTCCTCAAAGTACCATCACGTGTGCTGTTGTTCAAGCAAATAGCACCCGAGATTCCTCTACCTCCTCAGCCTGTTTTGACTAGGTGGGGTACATGGCTCTCTGCTGCACTTTACTATGCTGCAAATTTTGAAAAGATAAAATAAATCATCAACTGTTTTGAAGAAGAATCTGCTGCAGTCAGGATCATCAGTGAAATCATGCAGAAAAAGTCCCTCCACCACGATCTTGTGTTTATTGCTTCCAATTTTCCAAACTTCCCACAAGCTATCACTTCCCTTGATAAACATGGTGAAACATTAGTGAATAACTTGCAGGTTTTCAACAAAGTAACTGACGATATTCATAAAGTTCTTGGAGATGTAGGTAAAGACATGCAAGGAAAATGTGAGGGAGTGATTTTAGCTAACAAAGATCTTGAAGAAATAGAAAACATAGCTAAAGTTCTCAAAGGTAGTTGTAATGCACAAGATATCAACATAAATAAAGTTTGTAGCTTGTTTCGGGTATTCACCAGTGACATCAGCTGGGGCAGAAATAAGTTTTTCACAACTGAAGCATATTCTGTCTGACAAACGGCATAGTTTACCACAAGATAATTTGAAAAAAAATGCTAGTAATTATGTGCAACCAGGCAACTGTGATCATTTAATGTAGTATACCTTTAAGGGCCTGTCCCACTTACACGACTTTTGCGGTGACTGCCAGGTTCCGTCATAGGTCGTTGCAGGTCAGCGAATATTTTCAGCATGTTGAAAATTCAGCAGCGACCAGAAAGACGCTATGACTCTTTGGTTGACTGAGGAGACTACTCACGACCATACAGGCGACACCCTGGCGACATGTTGCCGGGTGAAGCCTGTATGGTCGTGAGTAGTCGCCCAAAGAGTTGTACCTTGTTGAAAACATGTTGAAAAATTTCGGCGACCTGCAACAACCTATGACGGGTGCTGGCAGTCGCCTAAAAAAGTCACGTAAGTGGGACAGGCCCTTTATATTATTATTTTTAACCATATTTTTGTGGTGGAAATAAGTGCCTTTTTATGCCTTTTTTGTGCCTTTTTTGTAATTTTATTTTGCCGTTTTGCCTGCCTATTTCGGAGTTTTTTAGTGCCTAAACATCCTGACTCTAACATTAATATAACAACAGCAACAATAATACTAATAATAATAACAATAATCTATACTATTACAAAAACTCTCATCTTAACCACTTCTGGTCAGTGTTGTATTTAAATTTGTGCAAAAACGCTACCCTATATCACTAGGATTGCTCGCCACCTTACTCACCATTCTACTCTGCTCCAAGCCACCAAGTTTGTTCCGATCAGTGGAAGATTACAAAAGTTGTGAAGGTTTAAAAAATTGTGAGATCAGCAGATTGGTCTTTTTGCATGTCAATCACCATGAAGGTAACGCCCCTTCCAGCACCCGCTGTTAATCACCGGGCGGGGCAAGAAGAATAAAGTCCCGGAGGCGGGGCTGAGTCCGCAAGCCGTGCGGAGAAGAACGATCAGCAAGGTGACCAACGCCCGCTGTGAGTCCCCATCACCTCTGGTCCCCCTCACTGGCTCCTGCCCCCCTCCCCGGTAATACCGCACTCTCCCCAAGGCTTTTCCCCCGTCTTTTCACCGAGCTCTCTCCCCTCTGCCCACGCACGCCTCCCCTCCTCACACCCCAACCCCCCCCCCTTTTTTTAAATTTCAAAATATACTTTATTCGAATGATAAATATATACAATACATTAACCTTGCGGAAAATCCATCCGACATTTCGGAGGCTGTACAATAGATCAATACAGTTTAGACATTTCTTTCCCCAAATTTCCACGATCAGTCCCCCACTCGTGCCACAGTGGCGTGGGATACCTTCCCTTATATTGAGGGGCGTCTCCACCATACCGTACCCCCCATGTCCAGCAGCGGAAAGGCGTTAGACTGTGGCCCTTCCCCACCGAGCCTTGGCGTTGGCTGCACGAGCTTCAGTGCGTCCCTCAGCACCCCCCCCCCACCCCCCACACACACACACACACACACCGAGCTCGCTTCCCCCCGCGTCTTTACTTCAGCTGCAGGAGACTCCGGATGAGCCGGCCCGGTCCGACCCAGCCCAGCCAGCACCGAGTTGGAGATGTCGCCGATGTCGCCAAATGGTTCCCGGCGAAGGAGAACGACCAGCGAAGCGTCCAGAGCCCGCTGTGAGTCCCCATCCCCTTCCCCTCTGGTCCCCCTCGCTGGCTGCAGCCCCTCTCCCCCGTGATACCGCATCTCCCCCATGGCTCTTCCCTGTCTTTTCTCTGAGCTCTCTACCCCCCTGCCCCCACACCCCCCCCTGCCAAATCCCTCTTCCTCCCCCCCCCCCTCGCAAATCCCTCCAGCCCACATACACCCTTCCTCTCCCACCCCACCACCACACAACCCCTGCGGTGACTGGGACCCAACGCGTCCCACTTAGTCTAGTAATAATAATAATAATAATAATAATAATAACAACAATAATAATAACGACAATATGACAATAATGAGACTAATATAATAATAACAATAATAATAATATAATGATAACAACAATAATAAAATAATAACAATAATAATCATCATGATAATAACAATAATAATAATAATAATAATAATAATAATATATTAATAACAACAATAATAATAATAATAATATAATAATAACGACAATATGACAATAATGAGACTAATATAATAATAACAATAATAATATAATGATAACAACAATAATAATAATAACAATAATAATCATCATGATAATAATAACAATAATAATAATCACAATAATAACAACAACAATAATAATAACAATAATAGTAATAATAATAATCATGTAGCTTTTTCCCTCATGCTGGACATATGCAGCGGGCGCCTCATTCCACCGGCGGTCCTCGGCCCCGCAACCCGCGACGGCACCCTGCCCGCAGCTCAACGCAGTGGCTGAAGTAGAGGCCCCTTTGCCTTCCTCCTCGTGGAGTTCCCGGAGCTCCTCACCCCCCCGTTTCAACACGGCGGCCCCCAAGCACGAGGTGGTCGGTGCGCCATATTGCCCCCGCGGGACCGCCATTACACGCCCGGGCGCGCCGGCTTCCACCTGACAAGCTGCGCATCGCCAGGGAGGAATTCCAGCAGAGGGAGGACATGGGGATCGTGCGCCGCTCTGATAGCCCGTGGGCGTCCCCATTTCACATGGTCCCCAAGTCATCTGGGGGGTGGAGACCATGCGGGGATTACAGGCGCCTGAACGCCATTACAGCCGCTACCCGGTCCCACATATGCAGGACTTTTCGGCCCATCTGGAGGGCCCCACCTTTTTCACCGAGATGGACCTGGGCCGTGGTTATCACGAGATCCTTGTGCGCCCGGAAGACGTGCCCAAAACTGCCACCATCAAGCCGTTCGGGCTGTTTGAGTGGCTCCGCATGCCCTTCGGTTTGAAGAACGCCGTTCCAGCGCCTAATGGACATGGGTCGATCGGGGATTGAACTTGGTCTACATTTAGCTCGATGACATTCTGGTCGCGAGCCGCTCCCAACAAGAGCACCTCACACACACCTGCAGATGCAGCTAATAATAATAATAATAATAATAATAATTATAATAATAATAAACATTAATAATAATAAACATTAATAATAATAATAATAATAAAATAATAATAATTAAAAACATTAATAATAATAATATTAATTGTAGGAGCCAGCTACGCTTAAGTTAGGTACTGTTAGTATATTATAGTATTTTGTCTAAATATTTCTTGCTCTATTGTTTTGAAGATTGAGATTTACATAGATGGGCATGACTTACATTGAACTAAGCGATAGGACAGCGTGTGGTCAGATCAGACGAGAGCTGGCTCGCGAAGAGAAGACACAGTTTTTACCAGTTCGGATAGTAAGAACGACCAATTGAGATAGTAAGAACGGACAGTTCGGATAGTAAGAATGGAAAGCTACAATCTGCATTAGAGACTTCTTTGTATTTATATCAATAAAGAATCAATTAAACTGGAAATCACGACTGGATGATTATTTTTTGTTATCCTACTGCGTAAATTCGATACACTCCTCCCTGTCAGCGTAGAAATGACAATGAAAACGTTTGGAATTGCCATTACATTAAATATAATAATCACAATAATAATAGCAACAATAATAACAACAACAACAATAATAATAATAATAGCAATAATAATAACAATCCTAATCAGAATAATAGCAACAATAATAACAATAATAATAGCAACAATAATAATAATAATTATTATTATATAAACTAATAATGTAAATAACAATAATAAAAATAATAATAGAAACACTAATAATGATAACTACAATAATAATAGAAAACTAATAATAATAATGACGATAATAATAATGTTAGCAACAATAATTACAACAATAATAATAATCATCATAACAATAATTATAACAATAATAATAGTAATATTAATAACAACAATAATAATAATAATGCTAATAATAATAGCAACAATAATAATAACAATAATATAATCATAGCAACAACAACAATAATTACAGTAATAACAATGATAACAACAATAATATCATCAACAACAACAATAATCACAATAATAATAAAGGAGTCCAGAACCAGGGGTCACAGTTTAAGACTAATAGGTAGGCCATTTAGGACTGAGATGAGGAAAAACGTTTCACCCAGAGTCGTGGATCTCTCACATTTCACTACACCTTATCTGTGCTGTTACTTGGGGTAATGTTGGTGACGTCCTCTCCAGAGTAACCACAATGCTTCAGTGTGAATCCATTTTTTAAATTTTAGTTTAGTTTATTATTGTCACGTGCACTGAGATACAGTGAAAAGCTTTTGTTTGCATGCTATCCAATTAAAGGAAAGGCCATGCAGTCTTTTGACTCAACGGTCTCCAATGAATTAGATGGGAGGTCAGGACCGGACTCTGGATGATTTCAACCAAAAATCTTCTCACTGTACCTCGATACACGTGACAATAAATAAAATTAAAACTGAGACTCAAACTAGAGCTAAGACTAAAACTAAAAAAACTAGAATTCCAGCTGCAAACTGCAACTACAACTAATCTAAACTAAACTAAACTAAACTCAACTATTGTGCAGTGATAATAGACAGTAGGCAATAGACAATGGGTGCAGGAGTAGGCCATTCAGCCCTTCGAGCCAGCACCGCCATTCAATGGCTGATCATCCCCAATCAGTACCCCATTCCTGCCTTCTTCCCATATCCCCTGACTCCGCTATCTTTAAGAGCCCTATCCAGCTCTCTCTTGAAAGCAAAGATACCAGAGTATCTCCTCTAGTATCTTTGCTTGAAAGTATCCAGAGAACCGGCCTCCACCGCCCTCTGGGGCAGAGAATTCCACAGACTCACAACTCTCTGTGAAAAAATGTGTTTCCTGATGTTGCATGTTGAATTTTCAAGGTTTTGTGAGAGAAAGGAAAGCAGAAATGAATTAAGTGAAAACTTTAAAGCGAGCAATGGTATTATTCACAGTTGTACAAATATACTATTTTATATTTATCTCTGGAGGGTGGGCAGAAAAAATAAATCCTCAAGTCAAACAAATGTTGAGGTTGAGGTGTGCTTAGGATATTTTAAGGCCATTTAAGGTAATTCAAATGTCAAGAAAGCCTTTGACGGTTTAATTTGGCCGCGTGGGCTGTATTTGAAAGTTTAAAGCAGCCAATGGCCAACATTGAACCGTTTGTAACGTAACCGGGCATCTCATTTGCATAGAGGGATTAGAAATGTAACCCCCAAAACAGCCAATCAGAAAGCAGTATTCCGTGCCGGCTTTTAACCAATGGGCTTCGAGGATGTCGATGACGTCCGTTTTTGTTGCTTCAACCTGCAGATGATCAGAAGATGGACACAAAATGCTGGAGTAAACTCAGCGGGTCAGGCAGCATCTCTGGAGAAAAGGAATAGATAAGTGAGGTTTTGGGTCCAAGGGTTCAGACCCAAATGAATCCCCCATTCCTTCTCTCCATTGATGCTGCCTGTCCCGCTGAGTTACTCCAGCTTTTTGTGTCCATCTACAGATTATATTTGGACTGTATTGAAACATGATGGGTCAGAGATAAGACACAATAAGGAATAAGAGTAGGATTAGGCCATTTGGCCTATCACGGCTACTCCACCATTCAATCATGGCTCATCTACCTCTCCCTCCTAACCCCATTCTCCTTCCTTCTCCCATAACTGACACCTGCACTAACCAAGAATCTATTAATCTCTTCCTACAAAATATCCACTTGGTCTCCACAGCCTTCTGTGGCAAAGAATTCCACAGATTCACCACCCGCTGACTAAAGAAATTTCTCCTCATCTCCTTCCTAAAAGAACGTCTTTTCATTCTGAGGCTATGACCACAATAGTGAAGTGTCAAGAGTGTTTTATTGTCATATGTCCCAAAATGGAACAATCAGTCTGAGGAAGGTGTCCCGACCCGAAATGTTACCCATCCTTTTCCTCCAGAGATGTTGTCTGACCCGCTGAGTTACTCCAGCACTTTGTGTCTATCTTTGGTATAAACCAGCATCTTCAGTTCCTTGTTTCTACTTTTTTCTTCTAACGCAGCACAGCAGACAAGTAAACATAGTACTCTATAAACACCAACATAAGCAGCTCATATTTTGCTTGGGTAGTTTACACCCCAGTGGTGTGAACATTGCCTTCTCCAATTTCAGGTAGTCCTTGCTTTCTCCCTCCTTCCCCTCCCCTTCCCAGCTCTCCCACAGCCCAGGGTCTCCGCCGCATCTTCCTTTCTACTTCCCCCACCCCCACATCAGTCCGAAGAAGGGCCTCGACCGGAAACGTCACCTCTTCTGTCGCTCCATAGATACTGCCTCACCCGCTGAGTTTCTCCAGCATTTTTGTCTTCCTACCACAATAACCATAACTACACAAAATGATGGAGTGACTCAGCGAGTCACAAAATGCTGAGGTAACTCTACATAATAACAAAAATAAGTTATGTATATATCAAAAACACAAACAATTAAGAATGGCGCAAAGACAGATACAATGCCCCCCTGACTCATTGTAGTTCGGATGGGGTACTGATTGGGGATGATCAGCCATGATCACATTGAATGGCTGTGCTGGCTCGAAGGGCCGAATGGCCTACTTCTGCACCTATTGTCTATTGTCCATTCTCCCCGTGACTGTGTGGGCTTTCTCTGAGTGCTCCGGTTTCTCCAGTACAGATGTGTAGGTTAATTAGCCTCTGTAAATTATAAATTGTCCCTCGTGTGTAGGATAGTTCTCGTGTATGAGGTGATCTCTGGTCGGCGCGGACTCGGTGGGGTGAAGGCTGTTTCCATGCTCTATCGCTAAAACTAAAAGAAGGCTAAGTTTTTAAAAAAAAACACAAAGATTTCAGAAGCAAGCCTCAATTCTCGGTGTCGGACTTTACTTAATTACTGGATGCCTTAATTTTGCTTCTAATTCAACACCAAGGCATCATTCCACATTTCTAAGGTACACAAAAATGTTGGAGAAACTCAGCGGGTGAGGCAGCATCTGTGGAGCGAAGGAATATGTGACATTTCGGGTCGAGACCCTTCTTCAGACTGATGTCGGGGTGGGGGGGGGGGGGAAGAAGAAGAAAGGAAGAGGTGGCGACAGTGGGCTGTGGGAGAGCTGGGAGGGGAGGGGAAAGAGGGAGAAAGCAAGGACTACCTGAAATTGGAGAAGTCAATGTTCATACCGCTGGGGTGTAAACTACCCAAGCGAAATATGAGGTGCTGCTCTGCCAATTTGCGGTGGGACTCTCTTTGGCCATGGAGGAGGCCCAGAACAGAAATCTACCTTCAATGTTTCCAGCATCTGCAGTTCTTTCTTAAACATTCCACATTTCTAAGTACTTTTATTGGGTGGGGTTAATTTTACTGGAGAGGCAACCAGTGGCTCTCTTCCAGTGCCGCCAGTGTGGAATGCTCCCTGCACAGTTTTCCAAATGCAAGTTCAAGTTACATTTTTTGTCACATGCAGCAATCGGTACAGTGAGATTTGAGTTACCATACAGCCATACGAATATAAAGAACACAAAACATGATAGACTTTAACATGGACATCCCCACACAGTGGAATCAACGTTCCCACTGTGACGGAAGGCAATAAGGTTCAGTCATCTTCCTCATTGTTCACCCGAGATCGGGGCCTTTGAGCCCTCCCCAGTCGCCGCTACGGGGGCCCGATGTTCTATCCTGGGAATATCCGTCAAAGGAAAGATTGGAACCACAAGGAACTGCAGATGCTGGTTTTCAAGTAAAGACACAGAGTGCCGGAGTAACGCAGCTGTTCAGGCGGCATCTCTGGAGAAGAGTCCCGACCGGTCCATGTTCTGTGCTGACCCGCTGAGTTACGCGGCATTTTGTGTCTATCTTCAGTATAAAGCAGCATCTGCAGCTTCTTCCCACTCAGATCAAGTCAAGTCAAGTCAAGTTTATTTGTCACATACACATACGAGATGTGCAGTGAAATGAAAAGTGGCAATGATTGTGAATTTTGCAAATAAAAAAACTACACAAAAAACAGAATAGAACAGAATCAGTAATTACATATTTGTGAGAAGAAAAATCAGCAATTTTAAAAAGACACAACACTACAATAAATTGGTACAATAAGTTAGTCCCTGTTAAGATCAGAGTTTACAGTCCTGACGGCCTCTGGGAAGAAACTCCTTCTCATCCTCTCTGTTTTCACAGCGTGACAGTGGAGGCGTTTGCCTGACGGTAGCAGCTGGAACAGTCCGTTGCTGGGGTGGAAGGGGTCCCCCATAATGTTGCTGGCTCTGGGTCTGCACCTTCTGATGTATAGTTCCTGCAGGGGACCAATTGACTGCTGTGATTCTAAAGCGGTCCTATAGTTAAAAGACAATTGGCTTGGTTTACTGGAGAAAATAGATGAGGTGCACATGAACTTATAATACAAACTATAAAATTTAAATGAGGGAAATGAAGTTCGCAATTCTAAATTGAGAAATTATGTCCTCTCCATCTTAGCTGGTACTAAAACACTGTGGATACCAGAAGTTAAATTAGAATCGGCAAAAATCTTTGACTTTATTTCCACTCTTGGGTTGCTAGTCATATGCCACATAATACGAGTGCATTATCATCTATTCATTGGAGGCATCTTGTGACTTTACTGACATTCTCAACTTATTAATTCTTTTTAATACTGCTTTTAACCATCAAAATCAAACTTAACCACAGTCCCAAATCCTCCATTTAATTTCTCCTAACGTCTGACTCCAACGCCTCAGCTTTCATATTTTCACCTCAACTCTTAAATTGACCTTCTCTAATTTGAGCATAATGGAATTCCTAAATGGCATTATTTAAATAGCACTTTGAAGGACCAACAACATTCCCCACAGCCATCAGGCTATTAAACACAACGAATAAGCTATGAGCTTTGAACTGCAAAAGACTATATTATTATTTTTTATTTGCACTTTTTCTTTTTTTTTCCCGTTAATGTGCTATGTTTACATATTTACATATTCTGTTGCACTGCAGCAAGTAAGCATTTTAGTGCCCGCTTGGGACATATGACAATAAAACAATTTGACTGTTGACTCTTGACATCTTTATTTGGTGCGTTTAATCTCATAGCTATTAGTTTGGTTTAGTTGAGTTTAGTTTAGAGTACAGGACAGGAACAGTCCATTTGGCCCTCAATATCCATGACAAACAGGATGCCAAGTTAAAATAATCTCCTTTGCCTGCACATGATCAGGTCAGGTCGGGGGGAGTTCCCCCCGCCACGGGTACCATGTAATCCCGTGCTACCTTCACCTCTTTAACTGTTGACTGGATGTCTCACGGCAAAGTCATAACTAATGCAGAATTTTCTCTGTCAAAGTTCAACGCCAGTGTGATGATAACGTTATTGAAGTCAAGCCAGGGTTGGAGGGGTGAACCGTGTTCAAACAACAATGGAGCAAACATCATTTTTTAGTTAAAGAAAAAAAAAAGACTTGACGTAAACATAGAAACATAGAAACAAAGAAACAAAGAAAATAGGTGCAGGCCATTCGACCCTTCGAGCCTGCACCGCCATTCAACATGATCATGGCTGATCATCCAACTCAGTGTCCTGCACCTGCCTTCTCTCCGTACCCCCTGATCCCTTTAGCCACAAGGGCCACATCTAACTCCCTCTTAAATATAGCCAATGAACTGGCCTCAACTACCTTCTGCGGCAGAGAATTCCACAGATCCACCACTCTCTGTGTGAACATTTTTTTTCTCATCTCGGTCCTAAAAGACTTCCCCCTTATCCTTAAACTGTGGCCCCTTGTTCTGGACTTCCCCAACATCGGGAACAATCTTCCCGATGTTGGGTAAGTAGGCGCCCTCAAGAAAACTCTTATATAGTAAAGGTTTAAGAAAGGACTGCAAATGCTGGAATAATTGGAGGTAGACAAAAATGCTGGAGAAACTCAGCAGGCGAGGCAGCAACTATGGAGCAAAGGAATAGGTGACGTTTTGGGTCGAAACCCTTCTTCAGACTGATGTTGGGGTTGGGGGGGGGGGAGGCGGGATGAAGATCTTGTATAGTAAATGTATCTCAATATAGGACAGGTCGGGGGGGGAGTTCCCCCCGCCAAGGGTACCATATAATCAATCCCGTGCTACCTGCTCCATGGTCGGATAGTCGGTGACTAAATCGGCTCCCCCACCTGGTTTGCCAGGTGAGGAGGGGGCTGTGGACCCCCAGCAGGACCAAAAACAAGACCCATCAAAGGGCGGATGAGCTTCTAGCGAGCCAACGGCCATCATCAATTCAGTAAAAGTTGCGATCACTGTCGTACGCAGCATTGTAAGGAAAGATGATAAAGCACACACACACACACACACACGCACCAAAATCCTATACTTCCTGCAGCGGAAGTCTGCAGGAACTGGAGGACAGAGATGTGTGGTGCGTCCGTCACCATTCCCGTCGGAAACCAGCGCTACTGCGTTGCTAACGTTTTCAACGATGATGAATGCACATGATCCATATCCCTTCATACCCTACATATGCGCGTGCCTATCCAAATGCCACTGAAATGCTGCTATTTTATCTATCACCGCCCCTGGAAGCGCGTTCCAGGCATCCAACGCACTCTGTGTAAAAACCTTGGCCCACACATCTCCTTTAATCTTTGCCATTCTCACCTGAAAAGGAATGCCCTCTAATTTTTCACATTTTCATCCCGGGAAAAAGGTTCTGACTGTCTTCCCTATCTATGTCGCGTATAAATTTATATACTTCCCTCAGCATCTGAGAAAGCAACCACAGTTTTTGCAACCTTTCCTTATAGCTTATTATAGCATCTCATCCATGCGGCATTCTGGTAAACCCCTCCTCTCCAGGGCCACCAATAGTTGAAAGCAGTACTGAGTTACACCATCAAGACCCCAGATTATCTCTAGTCGGACTTTTTTTAACTTTAACTTGCACTAAACGTTATTCCCTTTATCCCGCGTCTGCACGCTGTGGACCAAAGATCCTACAGCGGAGCAAGATAGACCACTCCTGCTAAATGCAATCGGCTGATGTGTAGTACGCAACGGAGCGGAACGTGGGCCTTTTTTTCATCCATTTCAGTAACCGGACCGGACCCGACCCGACCCAACCCGACCCAACCCGACACGCCCCGACCCGACCCAACCCGACCCGCAGTGTAATCGACGTTGTGGGGGAACAGTTTGTGTTAATAAATTATAATTCTGAAAATGAGGATAAGATTTTTACCAAAGAACTTTGATTTTTACGAGGATGTTTCAGTAACCGGCTTCTGTCTCCGCACTAGTATCTTTGGTCCGCTATGGGATCTTTGGTGCGGAGACGGAAGCCGGTTACTGGAAATGGGGTCGAAAATTACTCATAAATCTGCCCATGACTGTACTATGTCTTTTTCGTCGCGTGATCTACCTTGCTTGCTGTAGGATCTTTGCTGTGGACTGCTTGATTGTAATCATGTATAGTCTGTCCGCTGACTGGATAGCACGGAACAAAAAAGCTTTTCACTGTACCTCGGTACTTATGATAATGAACTACACTAAACTAAACTAAAGGTAGACAAATATGCTGGAGAAACTCAGCGGGTGAGGCAGCATCTATGGAGCGAAAGAATAAGTGGCGTTTCGGGTCGAGACCCTACTTCTCGACCCAACATGTCACCTATTCCTTCGCTCCATAGGTGCTGCCTCCTGCTGAGTTTCTCCAGCATTTTTGTCTACCTTCAATTTTTCCAGCATCTGCAGTTCATTCTTAAACTAAAACTAAATGTGGGCAACCAGAACTCCAAGCAATACTCCATCCTTAGTCCTATAAAGCTGCAAACACAGCTTCCAGACTCTTGTGCTCAATGCCCTGATCGCTGAAGGCAAGCAAATTATTAACACTCCATCTACTTTCTCTGCCACTCTCGGGGACCTTCTTCTTTCGTGTCCATCTTCCATGTTTCGATTGTTGACGTCGCTGTCATCGTCCGTCCTGAAAAGGACGCGAGCTTTTCCGACGGCAATCAGTGGGAGCCATCACTTGTTGCAATAGATGAAGGAGGTAGCAGAACTAGCTCGGGTTGCTTCCAGTTTCCAGCCCCGCGACGTGGACACTTCTGCTATGGGGAACTATGGAGCTCTCTATCAAACCAAGCTTAGCGAATTTAACGATGGGATTGCATATCAAAGTAAAGAATCCTTGCTGCAGAGATAGAACTCATTGAAACATATATGATTGTTAAGGGTTTGGACACGCTAGAGGCAGGAAACATGTTCCCGATGTTGGGGGAGTCCAGAACCAGGGTCCACAGTTTAAGAATAAGGAGTAAGCCATTTAGAATGGAGATGAGGAAACACTTTTTCTCACAGACAGTGGTGAGTCTGTGGAATTCTCTGCCTCAGAGGGTGGTGGAGGCCGGTTCTCTGGATGCTATCAAGAGAGAGCTAGATAGGGCTCTTAAAAATAACGTAATCAGGGGATATGGGGAGAAGGCAGGAACGGGGTACTGATTGGGGATGATCATCCATGATCACATTGAATGGCGGTGCTGGCTCGAAGGGCTGAATGGCCTACTCCTGCACCTATTGTCTATTGTCTAACCCATTTAAGCCTCATTGAAGGTTTTAAACATTTAGGTAAACAATTTAATGTTTATAGGTAAATCCTGGATGTTTCCATGTCATATGCCACCAGTGGCTATTTTAGATATAATTTGAGCTTGGGGCAAGGCTGGAAGTGGCATACCTAGGAGTGTTGAAATGTGAAAAGATTACATTAAGATTTAGGAATTGCGACTGCAAAGAAAAGTCTCGGAAGCCCAGTAAGAATTATGGAGATCAGAAGATAGTGGAACTAATTTGAGGAAGGACATTCTTGCTTTTGAGGGAGTGCAGCGTAGGTTCACCAGGTTCATTCCCGGGATGACAGGGCTGTCATATGCTGAGAGAATGGTGTGCCCGGGCTTGTATACTCTAGAGTTTAGAAGGATGAGAGGGAATCTTATTGAAACATATAAGATAATTAAGAGTTTGGAATGCTAGAGGCAGGAAACATGTTCCTGATGTTGGGGAGTCCAGAACCAGGGGCCACACAGTTTAAGAATAAGGGGTAGGCCATTTAGAACGGAGACGAGGAAACACTTTTTCACACAGAGAGTTGTGAGTCTGTGAAATTCTCTGCCTCAGAGGGCGGTGGAGGCCGGTTCTCTGGATATTTTCAAGACAGAGCTAGATAGGGCTCTTAAAGATAGCGGAGTCAGGGGATATGTGGAGAAGGCAGGAATGGGGTACTGATTGTGAATGATCAGCCATGATCACATTGAATGGCGGTGCTGGCTCGAAGGGCCGAATGGTCTACTCTTGCACCTATTGTCTATTGTCTATTGAGCACTTTGGATGCAGAAAGATGTGTTGGTTTGATTTGGTGTTGAAGGGAGCATGAGATTAACTGTCGAAACACAAAATGCTGGAGGTACCCAGCGGGACAGGCAGCATCAGGGGAGGCGGAATGGACAAGCCCCGAAACGTTCTCTGTCCATTCCCTCCCTAGATGGTACCGAATACGTTTGGTTAAGTTCAGTTTATTATTGTCATGCCTACCGAGGAACAGTGAAAAACCTTTTCTTGGGTACTATCCTGTCAAAGAAAAGACTGTACATAAAGGCAATGTATAGGAAGGAACTGCAGATGCTGGTTTAAACCGAAGATAAACACAAAAAGGTGGGTCTGAAGAAGGGTCTTGACCCAAAGCGTCACCCATTCCTTCTCTCCAGAGATGCTGCCTGTCCCGCTGAGTTACTCCAGCTTTTTGTGTCGATACATAAACCCAAACACAGTGCATAAATAAAGGATAAACCTACATCATGTTGTGCAAGATATAACATTGAACTCTGATAAAGTTTGATTGGAAGTGGGGAGGTCAGCACCACGCTCTAGTTGATGAGATCACCGTTCAGTTGCCTGATAATAGCTGGGAAGAAACTGTCCCTGAATCTGGAGGAGGACAAAAATGCTGGAGAATCTCAGCAGATGAGGCAGCATCTATGGAATCTATGGAACGAAGTAATAGGTGACGTTTCGGGTCGAGACCCGACACTTCACCTATTCCTTCACTCCACAGATGCTGCCTCACCCGCTGAGTTTCTCCAGCATTTTTGTCTGCCTTCGATTTTTCCAGCATCACCAGTTCTTTCTCCAACACTGAATCGGGAGGTTTGCACTTTCAAACTTCTGTACCTCTTGCCTGATGGGAGAGGGGAGAAGAGGGAGTGATGGGGATGAGACTGGTCCTTGGTTATGCTGCTGAACTTACTGAGGCAGAGTGAGGTGTAGATGGAGTAAATGGAAGGGAGATTGGTTTCTGTGATGGTCTAGGCTCTGTCTACAACTGTCTGCATGAGATTATGTATGAACTCGTCAGCCCGTTGTGCTTCACTCAAGATCCCAGCATCCGCAGTTCCTTGGTGTCTCCAGGAGTTTAACTATGAGAGGAGCAAGTATGTACAGGGCCCACCACTGATTTTCCAGCAACTGGTGGTCCGGCCCTTCCTTTAATCCGGACATGAATTCCCTCCCAGAAGTTCTCCCGTAACTGAGGTGCCTAGGCCGGGTGAGGTGGCCAATCTTGATCGATCGAGACCAAGGACATGCTAATAAACATGTTCCCAACGTTGATAGATTGGGGGGGGGGGGGGGGGGGTCAGATTTGGCCCCTGAAGCCGAGGCTCTCGAACTCCGGAGCGGCAGATCCCTTCCCTTGGCCGACTTCCATGGCCGTGACCTCTGTTGCTCCGGAAAAATGGAAAACACACCAAGGCCCTGGAACCAAGCGTGCCAGAATATCGGTGATGGACCTGTAATATAACAATTCAAATGAAACTAGAAAAATCATAGACCTCGTCCACCCGTTGCATAATGAAAGTTATGATGGTACAAGTTGAAGATGTAGGAACAAGTATTTAAATATTCTATTTTTTTTATTTTTACCTTTAAATTCTTTACACTTCTGATAATATTTACTGAAGGCCTTCCCAGAGAGGAAGGTTATGTTCACATCTCAGATATGATTGGTTCTAATGGGGTTGAAGGGTTATTTAATAAAACTACCCAAGTTCTCAAAAGTGGCAACTCTACTTTTGTTTTAAAACTTATTTTCATGAAAAGCATTGAGAAGATGGAACCAGTTATGAAAATTAACCTTCCAGAACCTGGTTCGGAGGCCACGAAATTGCCATTAACATTGTTACGGATACCTATGTTCCCCTTCCAATTATAAATTTAGTGTTAAGTGCATTTATTCTCTTAAAAGTGTTCGTAAACGTAAATTACATTTGGGGGTGATTTTTTTAAATGAGGAAACTACCCCCAAATTGTAATACTAATTGTTGGAGAGAAGATAAATTTGGATGAAAATGAACCACAATGTTTTGTTTCTTCCTTGAAATTCTAAAGATCATTCCTAACCGACTGAGGCGCTGGTTTCATAAAATGTAAGTGTTTGTCGTTGATGACGAACCGGAATAAAGAATAAACCTGTCCGTTTAATTCTCGGGTTATTCTGGGAGTTCAATAAAATATAAGGGCAAAGCAGCTTGTTATGGTTTGTTGAACCGCAGATGTTCAAGTCGTCCATCTCAAAGTATCCATTGGCTCGACCTCTCTCGCATACTTCAACCAGGTCCGCAAGAGCGGTACTAAAAGAGGGATTTGGTTGGCGGTGTCTTTGGTTACCACGGAATTTGTTTGTTTTTTTGTCGTGATGTGTGTGTGTGGTAGCGGGAAGGGTGTCTTGTGTCTTGCAGTGGTAGTGCACATGCGAGTTTCAACCTCAGTGAATCTTGAATTCAACACTTTTAAGTTGGTTCGGTTAAAATCAGAATTGGCGTTTGCAGCCTGCGGTGCAGAACTATCCCGATTAAAATAAGCACCATAACACCAATTGAGAAAGGACCCAATTCTCAGGCCAGCTTGGGCGACCAATTATAATGTGTTGATCGTGCACGCAGTAGTTTCGCCGGGTCCCGCAATAAAATTGCCAAATGTCTTTGGTTGCAGTAAGTTCTTCCAATTTGCACCAGCCCTGGTATCAGCAAAGTTGGTGTGTTAATGAGACGGGGCTTAGAAAGGTCTTTCCCGGTTGCGTTCGACGTTAGAGCAAAGAGTCCCTCGGGTATATGAGCCCCAACTATTCCTCCGCAAGTCGGAAGCCTGACATTTGCCGAGGTGTCGAACCGATGCGATGTTCCAAGCGGGAAAGTGAGGAAATGTCTTTCCAGGCGGGCGAGGCAACGCGGTGGCGAGGCGTTGGGAGGAACGCAGGGGCGTTTCCGAAGCGGGGCATCGCTCGGGGTGTGAAATGCACGGGGCGGTGGGTCGGGGGGTCGGATGGCGCGGGGGTTCGGTTGCGGGCGCTCGGTTTCGGGGCGGCGAGGGTGATGTTTGTGCGGGGAGAAAGCACAAGTTGCGCCGGCGGGGGAGGGCGGTTGAGTCTACCGCGTCCGCGCCGCCGCTTTAACAGGCGGGCAGGCGGCGCGGCGCCGTCAATGCAGCCGCGGCTGCGGAGCGGAGCGGAGGGGAGGCGAGGCGAGGCGAGGCGACACTTGGCTATGACCGACATGGAATCGCCGGGCGTGGACTTTTCCACCGCGGCCACCTCGCTGCTGCTGCAGTCGCCGCCGCCGCCGCCGCCAGCGATGCCGCCGGCGCTGCTGCTGCCCGAGGAGGCGGACTCGCTGGACATCGCGGTGGCCGTGAAGAAGAAGCGGCGGCCGTACCGGCACAAGAAGTTCGGCTGCACCGTGGCCGAGCAGATCATGAGGGCGGTGGCGGCCACCAAGGAGCGGCGGGGGCTGTCGGTGGCCGCCGTCAAGAAGCTGCTGTCGGCCAGCGGCTACGACCTGGCCCGCCACAACATGCGGGTCAACCGCGCCGTGCGCACCCTGGTGAGCAAAGGCTCGCTGGTGCAGACGACGGGCAGCGGCGCCTCGGGCTCGGTCAGGCTCGGCAAGTGCCCGCAGGAGGCGGCGGCGGGGTCGGGGGCGGGGGCGGCGTTCAAGTTGCCGCTGGGGGCGGCCGCCCGCAGGACGGTGTTGGCCAGGAGGCCGGCGGCCAAGAAGTCCAAGAGGATGATGGCCAGAGACGGCGGCAAGAAGAAGAAGAGGCGGCGGCACAGTCAGTTGAAGAAGGCGGCGGGCAGGCACCACAAGAAGGCGGGAGGCGGCGGCGGCGCCTTGAAGAAGGTGACCGCCCGCTGGAAAACTGTCCGCGCCAGGAGGGCGCTGGCCAAGGGCCGCATCTTCAGGCGAAGGGCCAAGGTGGAAGCCAAGACGATGACGGCTCGGGACAGCGTCAAGCCGACGGACTTGGTGGATGAGAAAGCGACTCTTTCGCAAAACACTGAACCGAACAAGTGCTGAACGGTTTAGACTTAAGTTAACCTCAAAATGTGTAACAGACATATGTGTGCTAAATGATTTTTTTTTTTGTGGATCTAATAAAAAAGGAAAAATAAAATCGTGTATCTTGTGTTTGAAAAAAGATTTTCCCTTGCAAACGGGATTATTGTATCCCTTGCCTCTGCCCCACCCGCCTTACCCAAGGAGTAATTAACCTGACAGACCAAGGAGTAATAATCCTCGGAGTAAACCACCTCACTTGACACCAAGGAGTAACAATCCTCACTTGAGACCATGGAGTAACCACCTCACTTGAGACCAAAGATACTAGAGATAATAGACCTGGTCTCCCGGTGGCTCACCACTTCAACAATCCTCACTTGAGACCAAAGATACTAGAGAATAGACCTGATCTCCAGGTTGCTCACCACTTCAACTCCCCCCTCCCATACTGAATCCGGTTTTCCTGTCATGGGGCCTCCATGGCCAGAGTGAGGCCCACCGTAAATTGGAGGAGCAGCACCTCATATTTCGCTTGGGCAGTTTACACCCCAGTGTAATGAACATTGACTTCTCCAATTTCAGGTAGTCCTTGCTTTCTCCCTCCTTCCCCTTCCCAGCTCTACCACAGCCCACTGTCTCCGTCTCTTCCTTTCTTCTCCCCCCCCTACCACACACACATCAGTCTGAATAAGGGTCTCGACCCGAAACGTCACCTATTCCTTCGCTCCATACATGTTGCCTCACCGCTGAGTTTCTCCAACATTTTTGTCTACCGTCTATGACATGCTCAGATCGCCACTAAATGCTGGAGTAGCTCAGCGAGTCAGGCGACATCTCGGGGGAAAAATAGGACGTTTCAGGTCGGAACCGTTCTCATAGACTTCCCAAAAACCCTTTCTGGCTTAAGTCCTCCCTCCAACACCTCCAGTTTAAATTCCATTTGGAATATTTTGGAGGACCAAGGTGCAAGAGTATGCCGCCAGCACCACCATTCAATATGATCATGGCCGATCATCCAGAATCATTACCCTGTTCCTGCTTTCTCCCCATATCCCTTGGTTTCCGTTAGCCGTAGGAGCTACTCAGACTCTTGAATATGTCTGCCAGGTCAGCCTGAGGCAGCCCTGATCCCCTAACGCAATGAGCTGTAGCTAGAAGGTAGACAAAAATGCTGGACAAACTTTGAGTGTGCGGCAGCATCTTTGGAGAGAATGAATAGGCGACGTTTCAGGTCGAGACGCTTCCAGCTGTAGCTAGAAGCACTTTGCACATAGTGGTCATAGACCAGTCTCCCTGGCCTTCCCACGTCGTGCAAGAGAAGCACACGCACGCCATTGCCCTTAGCTGCCATCTGCACTGTACTAAGACCAAGGATAAATTGCGAAAGCAAAAAAAAGATTGTGCGTTATCTCACCGTCACCAAATTTGCGCGTCAGAGTCACACAGCGCAGAAACAGGACCTTGGACCCAGCTTGCCCACATCACCGACCTGGTCATTTTTTTCGAGCCAAAGCCTCAGCATTTATCCTCCGCAAAGCACTTGCCTCGCCCAACATGGTCGCTTCCAACAGGCCGCTTTGCTAGTGTCTGCCTTCCATTCCATACACCCGGTAGGACCAGTCACTCCGGGATGTTAAACTGCGTTCTGCTGGTTATCTGTGTGGCATTTTAAAACGTTCCGCTGACTGAAAATGAACTGGAATAAGAATAAGGGGTAAGCCATTTAGAACGTAGACGAGGAAACACTTTTTCTCTGTGGAATTCTCAGCCTCAGAGGGCGGTGGAGGCTGGTTCTCAGGATACTTTCAATAGAGAGCTAGATAGGGCTCTTGAAGATGGAGTCAGGGGATATGGGGAGAAGGCAGGGACGGGGTACTGATTGGGGATGATCAGCCACGATCATAGTGAATGGCGGTGCTGGCTCGAAGGGCCGAATGGCCTACTCCTGCACCTATTGTATATTGTTTCTGAGTTGCATAGGCCACAAGCAGTGAAAGGCTAAATGTATTTTTGTTAAAATATCTTTTACCTCTAATTAATCGCCAGAAAGATTTTTCTGTCTTTTTTCTAAACCATGATCACCTTTACATAATATTGGCTGATACACAATTGAAGTGGCTGTGCTAAGACTTTGATTGCAAATTAGTTAATAAACAATAGACAATAGACAATTGAGCCAGCACCGCTATTCAATGTGATCATGGCTGATCATCCCCAATCAGTTCCCCTTTCCTGCCTTCTCCCCATATCCCCTGACTCCGTTATCTTTAAGAGCCTATCTAGCTCACTCTTGAAAATATCCAGAGATCCGGCCTCCACCGGATCTCTGGATATGAGGCAGAGAATTCCACAGACTCACAACTCTCTGTGTGAAAAAGTGTTTCCTCATCTCCGTTCTAAATGGCTTACACTTTATTCTTAAACTGTGTGTGGCCCCTGGTTCTGGACTCCCCCAACATTGGGAACATGTTTCCTGCCTCTAGCGTGTCCAACCCCTTAACAATCTTATGTGTTTCAATAAGATTCCCTCTCATGCTTCTAAACTCCAGAGTGCACAAGCCCAGCCGCTACATTCTCTCAGCATATGATAGTCCCACCATCCCGGGAATTAACCTTGTAAACCTACGCTGCACTCCCTCAATAGCAAGAATGAGGGCCAAGTCATGTTGGGCTAATGTGATAAAAACAAACTAAAACTTAATGCCATAGTGTAATGCAGTACGAAAATAGGCCATTTAACCCAACTTTGTTCATGGTGACGAAGATTCCCCTCTCCCCACCGGCCTGCGACCTACAACATCCCGAAGCCGCGGTCTCCGGTAAGAAAGCGCCGATTCGGGACCTCCAAGCCGCGGAGTGTGTTCGGCAGTCCTGAGAGGGCCTGTACATCCGTCCGTCGGTAGCAGCGACCGAGGAGGGTTTATGGCCCCAACCACGGGTGAATAAGGAAGAGGACTGACTGACTTTTGTGCCTGCCACCACAGTGAAGAACGCTGTGGTAGATGTTTGTGTTAAATCTTATTGTGTATTGTGTGTTCTTTTTTAATAGTACCGCTGCTGGCAAATTAATTTCACTGCACTTTTATCTGTATGTGACGAATAAAATTGACTATTGTCCCATCTAGTCCCACCTGCCCGCATTTGGTCCATTACTCTCTAAACCTTTCCTATCCATGCACCCGTCCAATTGTCTTGAATGTTGGTATGGTATCTCCCTCAAATACCTCCTCTGGCAGCTCGTTCCACATATCCACCACCATCTGCGCGGAAATATTGCCATTAAATCTTTCCCCTCTCACCTTAAAACTATATTTTGCTGGTCCCTGATTCCCCGACTCAGGACGAGTAAATAAAGACTGTGTATCCACTCTAGTTATTCCCCACGTTATCTTATACACCTCTTCCTGTAGCTCAGGCCCTCAAGTACTGGCAACATCCTCGTACATCTTCCCTGCGCTCCATCCAGTTTAACAACGTCCTCTCTGTCCAAAGGTGAACACATCTCCAAATGCATCCTCGCCAAGGTCTTCCGCAACTGTAACATAAACTCCCAACTTCTATATTAAATTCCCTGACCGATCAAGGCCAATGTGCCATACACTTTCTTGACTACCCTATCTTCTTCCGTCTGAAGAAGGGTCTCGACCCGAAACGTCGCCTATTCCTTCGCTCCATAGATGCTGCCTCACCTGCTGAGTTTCTCCAGCATTTTTGTCTACCTTCGATTTTTCCAGCACCTGCAGTTCCTTCTTAAACCTATCTTCTTGTGATGCCACTTTCAGGGAACTATGTATCTGTCTAGTTAGATCCCTCTGCTTCACAGCATTCCCCAAACCTCCGCCGTTCACAGTGAATCCGAAAGAGCAAGATATAATTGTTAGCTGTAGATTTCGGAAAGCGTCGGTCTAAATATGACTTTTGATGGGCAAAATTCTTACTACCTCCTTCCCAAAACAAAATATGAGTAATATGAGACATTATATGTGATTTTAGCACTATAATGTTAGTCATAGAATGTGGAAACAGGCCCTTTGGCCCAACTTGCCCACACTGGCCAACATATCCCAGCTACACTAGTCCCTCCTGCCCGCGTTTGGTCCATATCCCTGCAAACCTGTCCTATCCATGCACATGCCCAACTCTTTCTTAAATTAGACAGAGATTCTCATGAACTATTATCAGTTACTCAGCTGTTGAATAACATCAGTAGATCTTCAGGGACGCTGAGGCACACACATATAGATTACAACATCAATATTCTTTAAACACTGGCCACATCTTCCCATGGCCTCACCTTTCTGCTTTCCGCAGAAACAGCTCCAACCGTAACTCCCTGGTCAATTCGTCCCTTCCCACCCAAACCACCCCATCCCCTGGTACTTTCCCTTGCAACTGCAGGAAATGCTACACTTGTCGCTTTACCTCCCCCTTTGACTCCATCCAAGGACCAAAGCAGTCTTTCCAGGTGAGGCAGAGGTTCACCTGCACCTCCTCCAACCTCATCTATCGCATCCGCTGCTCTAGGTGTCGGCTGCTCTACATCGGTTAGACCAAGCGCAGGCTTGGCGTTTGCTTCGCCCAACAGCTCCGCTCAGTTCGCAATAACCAACCCGATCTCCCGGTGGCCCAGCACTTCAACTCCCCCTTCCATTCCGTATCTGACCTTCCTGTCCTGGGCCTCCTCCATGGCCAGAGTTAGTCCCACCGCAAATTGGAGGAGCAGCACCTCATATTTCGCTTGGGGAGTTTACAGCCCAGCGGTATGAACATTGACTTCTCCAATTTCAGGTAGTCCCTGCTTTGTCCCTCCTTCCCCTCCTCTTCTCAGCTCTCCCACAGCCCACTGTCTCCGCCTCTTCCTTTCTTCTTCCCACCCACACATCAGTCTGAAGATGGGTCTCGACCCGAAACGTCACCTATTCCTTCTCTCCATATATGCTGCCTCACCCGCTGAGTTTCTCCAGCATTTTTGTCTACCTTCAATATTCTTTAAATAACTTCTGCTTTACACTCGCCTGCCACATTTATTTATTTGTTCTTCATCGCTATCTCCCACTCCCTTACTCTCGCTGATTGTAACCTTAATGGATATTCGAAGTTCAATTAAGAAAGTCACCAGTTTGGAGAACGAGTTCATTTTATTCATTGTTCTTCGTGAAAACAGCTATTTAAACAAAAGTCGTTTGCACCTCTTCGGAAATCGGGCAAACAGTCTCCAGGGCAACCATTCAGTTAAACAGAAGCCACTGCTACTGAGAAGGCATAACAATTCTATCAGTCTGAAGAAGGGTCTCGACCCGAAACGTCGCCTATTTCCTTCGCTCCATAGATGCTGCCTCACCCGCTGAGTTTCTCCAGCATTTAAGAGCAATGCTATCAGTTCCGTTGTACATTTAACTGCTGGATTTTTTTTTAAAATTTACCATGATTTTGAGAGTTTGAGAGTTTGAACTAATTTGTTGATATGAAATTTAAAAAAAGATTGACTTTGGTTTCTTGATTTTATGAGGTTAGGTGGGGGGTGCGATACCATTAAAACCAATCAAGGTCTAGATAGCGTGGAAGAGGATGTTCCCATTAATGGGAGAATCTAGGACCAGAGGGCACAGCCTCAGGATAAAATGGCCTACCTTTCGAGTGGAGATGAGAAGGAATTTCTTTCGTCAGAGGGTGGTGAATCTGTGGAATCCATTGCCACAGACGGCGGTGGAGGCCAAGTCATTGGGTATTTTTAAAGTGGAGATAGATAGATTCTTGATTAGGGAGAGTACCAAGGGTTACGGGGAGAAGACAGGAGAATGGGATTAGGAAGGAAAGATAGACCAGCCATGATCGAATAGCAGGAGGAGACTCGATGGGCTGAATGGCCTAATTCTACCCCTATGCCTTATGATCTAACCGTAAACCTTCACGGATGAAATTGGCTAATGAGAAGATAAACTTCCTCATCCTGGTCCCTTTCATTTTATGTCACAGTGTACTGTCTGAATAGACTCTTCACTGGAACGCAGCTACTTATAGGAATGCTACAGAAAATAAAGAATTAATCTACTGGGCTTGTATTTACTGGAATTTAGAAGGATGAGAGGGGATGTTATAGAAACGTAAACCTATAAAATTCTTAAAGGATTGGACAGACTAGATGCAGGGGTAAAATGTTCCTGATGTTAGGGGAGTCCAGAACCAGGGTGGTCACAGTTTAAGAATGAGGGGTAGGCCATTTAGGAATGTGATGAGGAAAAACATTTTAACCCAGAGAGTTGTGAAGTTTTGTAATTCTCTGCCACAGAAGGCAGTGGAGGCCAATTCACTGGATGTTTTCAAGAGAGAGTTAGATTTAGCTCTTAGGTCTAAATGTATCAAGAGATATGGGGACAAAGCAGGAACGGGGTACTGATTTTAGATGTTGGCTGGAAGGGCCGAATGGCCAAATCCTGCACCTATTTTTCTATTTTTCTGAATAGCACTGTTGCCCACAATTTCGCCCCCCCCCCCCCCCTCTGAAATTTATTAGGGGGCGTAGATGTCAATCCTGTATTGATATTTTGAAAGTTTCAGAGCTCTTTCATCTTGAAGTATTTCCCCACGCAGATTCTGCCTGGCCCGCTGAGCCCTTCCGACACTTTGTGTAGGAGAGAACTGCAGATGCTGGTTTAAATCCAAGACAGGCGCAAAATGCTGGAGTAACTCAGCGGGACAATAGACAACAGACAATAGGTGCAGGAGTAGGCCATTCGGCCCTTCGAGCCAGCACCGCCATTCAATGTGATCATGGCTGATCATCCCCAATCAGTACCCGGTTCCTGCCTTCTCCCCATATCGCCTGACTCCGTTATCTTTAAGATCCCTATCTAGCTCTCTCTTGAAAGTATCTAGAGAACCGGCCTCCACCGCTCTCTGAGGCAGAGAATCCCAGACTCACCACTCTATGTGAGAAAAAGTGTTTCCTCGTCTCTGTTCTAAATGGCTTACTCCTTATTCTTAAACGGTGGCCCCTAGTTCTGGACTCCCCCAACATCGGGAACATGTTTCCTGCCTCTAGCGTGTCCAAACCCTTAACAATCTTATATATCTCAATAAGATCCCCTCTCATCCTAAACTCCAGAGTGTACAAGCCCAACCGCTCCATTCTCTCAGCATATGACAGTCCCGCCATCCCGGGAATTAACCTTGCAAATCTACGCTGCACTCCCTCAATAGCAAGAATGTTCTTCCTCAAACAGGTGGCATCTCTGGGGGAAGGAATGAGTGGGTGATGTTTCGGGTCGAGACCCTTCTTCAGACTGGGAGTCTGAAGAAGGGTCTCGGCCTGAAACGTCACCTATTGCTTCGCTCCATATATGCTGCCTGTCCCGCTGAGTTTCTCCAGCAATTTTGTCTACCTTCTTCAGACTGATGATGGGTCTCAACCCGAAACGTCACCCATTCCTTCGCTCCAGAGAAACATAGAAACATGGAAAATAGGTACAGGAGGAGGCCATTCGGCCCCTCGAGCCAGCACCGCCATTCATTGTGATCATGGCTGATCGTCCCCCATCAATAACCCGTGCCTGCCTTCTCCCCATATCCCTTGACTCCACCAGCCCCTAGAGCTCTATCTAACTCTCTTAGATCCATCCAGTGATTTGGCCTCCACTGTCCTCTGTGGCAGGGAATTCCACAAATTCACAACTGTCTGGGTGAAAACGTTTTTTTCTCACCTCAGTCTTAAATGGCCTTCCCTTTATTGTAAGACTGTGGCCCCTGGTTCTGGACTCGCCCAACATTGGGAACATTTTTCCTGCACCTAGCTTGTCGATGGTTAGCGGGCCAATTATTTCCTGGAAGCCGATTCCTTGCCTTTGCCCTTGGTGCCGTGGGATGTCTTTAAAACCCGCCTCGCCGCCCTCCTCAGATGTTTCCTCATCCCGCCGAGGGCACCTTGCAGCCTGCTCTTCCATCCCGCTCTCCCCGAGTCTTCGGCCCCCGGTTGACTATTTGAACAGAGTGCGCTTTCCCCGCTCTCCGATGTCTCGTCTGGTCGGGGCCCGGAGCCCAGACCCTGCTCCTCCGGCGTGGAGCAATCGTCCCTCTGCTCCCCCAGTGCTGTGACCGCCGGCTCGCCGTTTACCCGGGTACCTGGATCATCTTCGCCGGGGGCGACTCTGAAATCCTCCGGGTACTCGATTTTTGCAAAGCCACCCGAAGAAATGTGCTCCCAGACAGCGCCAGGGAAAAGGTCGCTGGCGGTTTCACTCTTGTAGTTGCGTTCGGCTTTCCGGCTGGCGCTCTCCTTCAGGGTACTCAGGACGATTCTCTCGGTCTCTTCCAGGTACATTTGCTGGTATTCCCACCAGTAATAAGGCTTCCCCCAGCAGCGAGACACGTGGCAGCAACTGATGCAGACCGCGATTGTCACCAGGACTAGCAGCAGGGTCAGTCCAGTCATCTGCAGGGGGAGCGAGGAGATGCAGATAAAGTGAATATGAAAAAGGGTCTCGACCCGAAACACCACCCTCTCTTTCTCTCCAGAGATGCTGCCTGTCCCGCTGAGTTACTGCAGTTTTTTTGTGTCTATCTTTAGCCATGATTGAATGGCGGAGTGGACTCGATAGACAATAATAGACAATAGGTGCAGGAGGAGGCCATTCGGCCTTTCGAGCCAGCACCGCCATTCATTGTGATCATGGCTGATCGTCCCCTATCAATAACCTGTGCCTGCCTTCTCCCCATATCCCTTGACTCCACTAGCCCCTATAGCTCTATCGAACTCTCTCTTAAATCCATCCAGTGACTTGGCCTCCACTGCCCTCTGTGGCAGGGAATTCCACAAATTCACAACTCCCTGGGTGAAAACGTTTTTTCTCACCTCAGTCTTAAATGGCCTCCCCTTTATTCTAAGACTGTGGCCCCTGGTTCTGAACTCGCCCAACATTGGGAACATTTTTCCTGCATCTAGCTTATCCAGTCCTTTTATAATTTTATACGTTTCTATAAGATCCACCCTCATCCATCTAAAATCCACTGAATACAAGCGTAGTCTTTTCAATCTTTTGTGTTAAAGAAGGAACTGCAGATGCTGGAGAATCGAGGGTACACAAAAGGCTGGAGAAACTCAGCGGGTGCAGCAGCATCCAAGGAGGGAAGGAGATGGGCGACGTTTTGGGTCGAGACCCTTCTTCAGACTCAGACAGATCTTTCCTCATTTGCCAGTCCCGCCATCCCAGGGATCAATCTTGTGAACCTACGCTGCACTGCCTCAATCACATGTTGTGTCTCTCTTTCAGAGTGGATGTAAAAGGCACAGATAAACTGGACGTGGAAAGGCTGTTTCCACTGGTGGGAGAGTCTAGGACCGGAGGTAATAGCTTCAGAATTAAAAGGCGCTCGTTACAAAGGAGGTGAGGATGAATTTATTTAGTCAGAGGGTAGTTAATCTGTGGAACTCATTGCCACAGAGGGCTCTGGAGGCCAAGTCAATGGATATTTTTAAGGCAGGGATAGACAAATTCTTGATTAGAACGGGTGTCGAGGGTTATGGGGAGAAGGCCGGAAAATTAGATTAGGAGGCAGAGATCTGAAGAAGGGTCTTGACCCGAAACGTCAACCTTTCCTTCTCTCCAGTGATGCTGCCTGTGCCCCTGAGTTAGTGCAGCTTTTTGTGTCTATCTTCAGCCATGATTGAATGGCGGAGTGGACTCGATGGGCCGAATGGCCCATAGACAATAAACAATAGGTGCAGGAGTAGGCCATTCGGCCCTTCGGGCCAGCACCGCCATTCAATGTGATCATGGCTGATCATCCACAATCAGTATCCCGTTCCTGCCTTTTCCCCATACCCCCTGACTCCGCTATCTTTAACAGCCCCATCTAGCTCTCTCTTGAAAGTATCCAGAGAACCGGCCTCCACCGCCCTCTGAGGTAGATAATTCCACAGACTCACAACTCTGTGTGAAAAAGTGTTTCCTCGTCTCCGTTCTAAATGGCTTACTCCTTATTCTTAAACTGAGGCCCCTAATTATACTGTGGCCTAATTCCACTCCTGTAACTTGTGAACTTGGGAGAAGGGGGGAGCACCTGGGGAAATTAGTCATGGAAAGGCGATGAGCCAAACAACTAGAGGGCGTCCCTGTCATTCAAGAGAATGGAGCGGCTGGGCTTGCACACTCTGGAGTTTAGAAGGATGAGAGGGAATCTCATTGAAACATATAAGATTGTTAAGGGGTTGGACACGCTAGAGGCAGGAAACATGTTCCCGATGTTGGGGGAGTCCAGAACCAGGGGCCACAGTTTCAGAATAAAGGGTAAGCCGTTTAAAACGGAGACGAGGAAACACTTTTTCACACAGAGAGTGGCGAGTCTGTGGAATTCTCTGCCTCAGAGGCCGGTTCTCTGGATGCTTTCAAGAGTGAGTTAGATAGGGCTCTTAAAAATAGCGGTGTCAGGGGATATGGGGAGAAGGCAGGAACGGGGTACTGATTGGGGATTACACAAAAAGCTGGAGAAACTCAGCGGGTGCAGCAGCATCTAAGGAGCGAAGGAGATAGATTCTCCTTCGCTCCTTAGATGCTGCTGCACCCGCTGAGTTTCTCCAGCTTTTTGTGTAACCCTCGATTCTCCAGCATCTGCAGTTCCTTCTTTAATACTGATTGGGGATGATCAGTCGTGATCATATTGAATGGCGGTGCTGCGTTCATTCTCCGTGCATTGATTTTTTTTTAAAATTAACTCTTGGAATGTGCTCGTACCGTGGGACAGGGCTATTAAACAGTCGCGACTCAAGCAAGAATTTCATTGTCCTATCTGGGACACATGACAATAAACTCTCTTGAATCTTTGTATCTACTCACTCGCGATTCAAACTTCAAAGTGCGGATTATTTCGGAGTCCTCCTTCGGCGGTTCTTGGGGCTGGGCGGTGAGTGGGGTCTCCGGCGCCGCTTGGCCCGGAGCAAGCCTGGAGAAGTAATGGATACAGCAGTAGCAGTCGCCGTCCAGGAGAACCACCATGATCCACATCCATCCGTGGTAGAAGACTTTGAGGAGCGGGATGAGCTTCCAGGAGGCCGGGCGTTGGCGGCGGGGGTCCGGGACGGTCGCCAGGTGGTGGTCGGTGCATTTCGCCGCGGCCCGCCTTGGGCAACGGCAGTAGACCAGGCATTCCCTGTGGACGAAGACGCTGAGAAGGGTGAGGACGGCCGCGGGGACGAGGAGGAAGGAGATGCCGTACACCTGGTTGTAGGCGACCAGCCAGGGGCACTGGCATCCGACCTCGGCCATCTCTTGCAAGCCCCAGAAGACGGTGGCCACCACCAGAGACCCGATCACCTTGAAGGTGGGTGTCCCCACCAGGGAGAGCTTGTCGTGCTCGGACAGTTGCAGAAGGTTGAGAGGCATGGCGACTCAGTAGTCCCCCCCTCCCTCCCTCCTCCCCCTCCTCTGGCGGTCGAAACACTCCGGCGTTGGCCATTTCATCCAAGCTCCCGGGTGAGTGACGGCGTCCGTGTTTGCATTGCAACGCGTCCCTGCAAGTTTCCGGCCTCGTCCTCCACGCTCTCCCGGTGGTGAGGTCACCCCATGCCTCCAGAAGTTGGGCCGAATCAAATTACGTTAGAATAATCTTTGGTGAGAACATTTTTTTTTAGATTTACAGATGGCGCAGCGTGGAAACGGGCCCCTTCGGCCCAACTTGCCCAATGCCCGCCAACATGTCCCATCCACACTTGTCCCACTTGAATGAGTGATACCATACCGTGATACAATGATACAATTTACAACCTCATTGAAGTTCAAATGTAATTGACTCAAACGAATGAGTGAATGAATAGTTTATTTCGGTCAGACAAAAATAACAATGAAAAAACAATAACAAAAATAACAATAAAAATTAACATTAAAAATAACAACTCAACACTTGTACACTTAAACTGTGGCCCCTGGTTCTGGACTCTCCCCCAACATCGGGAACATGTTTCCTGCGTCCAGCGTGTCCAACCATAGAAACATAGAAAATAGGTGCAGGAGGAGGCCATTCGGCCCATCGAGCCAGCACCGCCATTCATTGTGATCATGGCTGATTGTCCCCAATCAATAACCCGTGCCTGCCTTCTCCCCATATCCCTTGACTCCACTCGCCCCTAGAGCTCTATCTAGCTCTCTCTTAAATCCATCCAGTGATTTGGCCTCTACCGGCCTCTGTGGCAGAGAATTCCACAAATTCACAACTCTCTGGGTGAAAACGTTTTTTCTCACCTCAGTCTTAAACGGCCTCCCCTTTATTCTAAGACTGTGGCCCCTGGTTCTGGACTCGCCCAACATTGGGAACATTTTTCCTGCATCCAGCTTGTCCAGTCCTTTTATAATTTTATATGTTTCTATAAGATCCCCTCATCCTTCTAAACTCGTGAATACAAGCCTAGTCTTTTCAATCTTTCCTCATATGACAGTCCAGCCATCCCAGGGATCTATCTCGTCAACCTACGCTGCACTGCCTCAATCACAAGGATGTCCTTCCTCAAATTAGATGCCCGATCTACACTTGTCCCATTTGTCCCGACCAAGATACCCCATCTGCACTTGTACACTTAAACTGTGTGGCCCCTGGTTCTGGACTCCCCGAACATCGGGAACATGTTTCCTGCCTCCAGCGTGTCCAACCCATTACTAATCTTATGTGCTTCAATAAAATCCCCTCTCATCCTTCTAAACTCCAGAGTGTACAAGCCCAGCCGCTCCATTCTCTCAGCGTATGACAGTTCCGCCATCCCGGGAGTTAACCTGGTGAACCTACCTGCACCTAGTGTGCGGGGATCGCTGGGCGGTGCAGACTCGGTGGGCCGAAGGGCCTGTATCTAAACTACACTAAAGCAGGGTGAACAATGCTCTAGATTCACAATTCAAGAGAGTTTATTGTCATGTGTCCCAGATAGGACAATGAAATCCTTGCTTTGCTTCAACACAACAGAACATTGTAGGTATAAATAAATGCAGAACAGATCAATGTGTCCATATACCATTGAATATATATATATATATATATATATATATATACACACACACACAGAAATAACCAGATAAAGTGCAATAGGCTATTAAAGTTCAGAGTTTAATAGCCTGATGGCTGTGGGGAAGTAGCTATTCCTGAACCTGGATGTTGCAGTTTTCAGGCTCCTGTACCTTCTACCCGAAGGTAGCGTGGAGATGAGTGTGTGGCCAGGGTGGTGCGGGTCCTTGATGAAGCTTTCAGCCTTTTTGAGGCAGCGACGGCGATAGATCCCCTCGATGGTGGGGAGGTCAGAGCCGATGACGGACTGGGCAGTGTTTACTACTTTTTGTAGTCTTTTCCTCTCCAGGGCGCTCAAGTTGCGAACAAGCCACGATGCAACCGGTCAGCAAGCTCTCTACTTGGCACCTGTAGAAGTTCGAGAGAGTCCTCCTTGACAGACCGACTCTCCGTAATCTTCTCACGCTGAAGAGATTACTCCAAGTGTGGCCTCGCCAAAGCCGGTACACCTACAGTATAAGTGTCCTTACTCATGAAGGTCAGTGTGCCAAAAAGCCAGCCTTCGTCAACCACATTCGGAGAAGTATTTACTTCTGTTCCAGCATTTGAGGGCAATAAACAATAGGTGCAGGAGTAGGCCATTCGGCTCTTCGAGCCAGCACCGCCATTCAATCTGATTATGGCTGATCAAGTCAAGTCAAGTCAAGTTTATTCGTCACATACACATAAGGGATGTGCAGTGAAATGAAAAGTGGCAATGCTCGCGGACTTTGTGCAAAAAACCAACAAACAAACAAACAACCAACAAGCTACAAACACAATCACATGTTCTTTTTCATATTAAATATTGTGGGCGGTATTGTGGTACAGTACGTTAGTAGAGTTAGTCCTGGTGAGATAGGAGTTTACAGTCCGAATGCCCTCTGGGAAGAAACTCCTTCTCATCCTCTCCGTTCTCACAGCATGGCAATGGAGGCGTTTGCCTGACGGTAGCAGCTGGAACAGTCCGTTGCAGGGGTGCAAGGGGTCTCCCATGATCTTATTGGCTCTGGAGTTGCACCTCTTGATGTATAGTTCCTACAGAGGGGCGAGAGAAGTTCCCATAGTCCGTTCGGCCGAACGCACTACTCTCTGCAGAGCCTTCCTGTCCTGGGCAGAGCAATTCCCAAACCAGATTGTAATATTTCCGGACAAGATGCTTTCCACAGCCGCAGAGTAGAAACACTGGAGGATCCTCGGAGACACTCTGAATTTCCTCAACTGCCTGAGGTGGTAAAGGCGCTGCCTTGCCTTACTCACGAGTGCTGCAGCGTGCGATGTCCATGTCATATCCTCAGAGATGTGGACTCCCAGGTATTTAAAACAGCTCACCCTATCCACAGTATCCCCATTTATCCTCAATTGTGTGTACGTCCTTGGATGATGCGCCCTCCTAAAGTCCACGATCAGCTCCTTCGTTTTTTTGATGTTGAAGAGGAGGCTGTTGTCCTGACACCAGAGTGCCAGATCAGCCACCTCCTCCCGGTAGGCCTTCTCATCGTTGTCTGAGATCAGGCCCACCACCATCATCCCCAATCAGTACCCCCCGTTCCTGCCTTCTCCCCATATCCCCCGACTCCGCTATTTTTAAGAGCCCTACCTAGCTCTCTCTTGAAAGCATCCAGAGAACCGGCCCCCACCGCCCTCTGAGGCAGAGAATTCCAGACGTCCAGAGAATTCCACAGGGCCTGTGCTACAGGGACAGGTTGGGCTGGCGAGGGTGTCGGGAATTATGGGGAGAAGGCATGAGAATGGGGTTGAGAGGGAAAGGTAGATCAGCCATGATTGGATGGTGTAGTAGTGCTGATGGGCCGAATGGCCCAATTCTGCTCCTAAAACTTATGACTATATTCCTTGGAGCGCAGCAGCCCGAGGTGATCTTATAGAGGTGCATAAAACCATGCTGGGAATAGATGTGGAAAATGCACAGAAGATCGTCACTAAAAGCTGGAGTAACTCAGCGGGTCGGGCAGCATCTCTGGTGTGATGGGATTGGCGGCGTTTCAGTCCCTGACCCGTCTTCGGAATCTTTTACCCAGAGCATTGTGTGCAGTTTCGGTCTCCAAACTTGAAACCCGCTGAGTTTATCCAGCATTTTGTGTACCCTTGAGGAAGGACATTCTTGCTATTGTGGGAGTGCAGCGTAGGTTCACAAGATTAATTCCCGGGATGGCAGGACTGTCATGTCACAGAATGGAGCGGCTGGGCTTGTATACACTGGAGTAATAGAAGGATGAGAGGGGATCTTATTGAAACATAATAGATTATTAAGGGTTTGGACACACTAGAGACAGGACACATGATCCCGATGTTGGGGGAGTCCAGAACCAGGGGCAACAGTTTAAAAATAAGGGGTAAGCCATTTGGAACGGAGACGAGGAAACACTTTCTCTCACAGAGACCTGTGAGTCTGTGGAATTCTCTGCCTCAGAGAGCGGTGGAGGCGGGTTCTCTGGATGCTTTCAAGAGAGAGCTAGATAGGGCCCTTAAAGATAGCGGAGTCAGGGGATATGGGGAGAAGGCAGGAACGGGGTACTGACAGGGGATGATCAGCCATGATCACATTGGATGGCGGTGCTGGCTCGAAGGGTCGACTGGCCTACCCCTGCACCTCTTGTCTATTGTCCAACACTATCCTACACACGCTGGGAACAATTTACAATTCCACCTAGCCAATTGACCTACAAACCTGCATATCTTGGGAGCGTGGGAGGAAACCGAAGATCCCGGAGAAAACCCACACAGGTCACGGGGAGAATGTGCAAGCTCCGCACAGACAGCACCCATAGTCAGGATCTAACGCAGGCCTCTGGCGCTGTAAGGCAGCCACTCTACCTTTCCCTCTCAACCACATGTTATGGGAAAGATCCCATGAAGATGGAAAGGGTGCAGGAAGACCTATTAGGGAGTGGCCAGGGACTGGTTGGTGGTAGGGAGAGGTTGGTGCTAGCTTAAGAGTTTTATTTCTATGAATGAATAAATGAATGAATAAGTTAATTGGCCAAGTATTCACATACAAGGAATTTGCCTTGGTGCTCCGCCCACAAGTGACAACATGACATACAGTGACAGTTAAGAATGACCTATAAAACATTAAACATTAATAATAAAATGTTATTGATTAAACATGAATATTAAATAAAATACCAGAGCAAAAGGAGGCTACAGATTTTTGGTTATTGAGTAGAGCTACTTCTCGTGTTTTCATGTCTGGCTGTGGCAGCTTTGACAGTCCGGAGTCGCCTTCCAGAGGGAAGTGATTCAAAGAGTTTGTGGCCAGGGTGAGAGGGGTCAGAGATGATCTTCCCCACTCGTTTCCTGGCCCTTGCAGTGTACAGTTCGTCAATGGAGGGAAGGTTCTTGCCCCAGTCTGAGAGGCAGGAGGGCGCATGATCTTATATATCACCATTGCAATCAGTCTCGGATAAAGGACCCAGAACATCACCTATCATATACCGCTTGGCCAGCTTACAACCCAGCGGTATATTGATGTCTCTCAATTCAAGTAGTCCTTCCATCCCCGCTCTCTCTCCATTCCTCCCGCTCCCTAGTCAATGTATGAGTTTCACTGTCATCCTACAAAATTCAAAATACAAATTGCCTTTATTGTCATTCAAACAGAGGTTTGAACGAAATTTCGTTCCCTGCAGTCATAACAAAATAAACAGGGAAACCAGCACCACTGCATCACTAATGTTTTCGATGATGAATGAATGAATACACTACAAACAATTTTAATATTAATTCCAAGGCAATTAACTGGTTCGTTAACCAATTAACAATAACCAACCTGATCTCCCGGTGGCTCAGCACTTCAACTCCCCCTCCCATTCCGAATCCGATCTTTCTGTCCTGGGTCTCCTCCATGGCCAGAGTGAGGCCCACCGTAAATTGGAGGAGCAGCACCTCATATTTAGCTTGGGCAGTTTACACCGAAGAGGTATGAACATTGACTTCTCCAATTTCAGGTAGTTCCTGCTTTCTCCTCCCCTTCCCAGCTCTCCCTCAGCCCACTGTCTCCGCCTCTTCCTTTCTTCTTCCCGTCCCCCCCATCAGTCTGAAGTAGGGTCTTGACCCGAAACGTCACCTATTCCTTCGCTCCATAGATGCTGCCTCACCCGCTGAGTTTCTCCAGCATTTTTGTCCACCTTAGCCAATTAACTTGTATGTGTTTGGAGTGTGGGAGTAAGCCAAAGTTCTCAGAGAAAACCCACGCAGGTCACGGGGAGAACGTACAAACTCCGTACTGGCAGCACCCTTAGTCAGGATTGAACCCGGGTCTCTGGCACTGTTAAAGAAGCTAGCTAGCTTTCAACTTCAGATGATAGCTAAAATAAAACAATTCCTCCAGTTTGATGACCTCGAAAAGATCATCCATACATTGATCTCCTCCCGCCTAGATTACTGCAACTCCCTTTACACTGGCATCAGCCAATCGTCCCTGTCCCGCCTGCAACTGGTCCAAAACACCGCGGCGAGACTCCCGACGGGCACCCGAAAAAGGGACCACATCACCCCGATCCTGGCCTCTCTCCACTGGCTCCCTGTGTGGTTCGGAAACCATTTCGAGATCCTCCTTCGTGTCTACAAAGCCCTTAACGGGCTTGCCCCCAACTACATTCAAAGTCTGCTCACCCACCACACCACCTCCAGGTCCCTCAGATCGGCCGACTTGGGGTTACTGACCATCCCGCGGTCCAGGCATAAGCTCAGGGGCGACCGCGCCTTTGCGGTTGCAGCTCCTAGACTGTGGAACAGCATCCCTCTTCCCATCAGAACTGCCCCCTCCATCGACTCCTTTAAGTCGAGACTTAAAACTCATCTCTACTCCAAGCCTTTCCTGACGTCCTCTGAGCGAGGGCTGTATGTATGTGGTGATGTTTGTATTTAATCTATGAACCACTGTTGTTTGTTATACTAT
Organism: Okamejei kenojei; assembly: GCA_035221665.1. Lineage (NCBI taxonomy): Eukaryota > Metazoa > Chordata > Chondrichthyes > Rajiformes > Rajidae > Okamejei > Okamejei kenojei. The sequence continues at coordinate 13,699,071 of CM069160.1, forward strand.
TCTTATACCAATGTAAAGCACTTTGGCCAACGAGAATTGTATTTTACATGTGCTATATAAATAAATGTGACTTGACTTGTTAGGTAGCGACTCTACCGCTGAAACACCATGTAGCCCACAGCCATCAATTGGCCGTTCGCCCGAACGGGGTACTGATTGGGGATGATCAGCCATGATCACATTGAATGGCGGTGCTGGCTCAAAGGGCCGAATGGCCTCCTCCTGCACCTATTGTCTATCATCGTTACGGTTTTGCATATCTTTCATTCACTTGTTCGTACACATCTCTCTATCACTGTCTATATCTCTCGGTTCCATTTCCCCTCATTCTCAGTCTGATGAAGGGTCACCACCCGAAACGTCACCCACTCCTTCTCTCCAGAGACGCTGCCTGTCCCGCAGTTACTCCAGCATTTTCTGCGTCTATCTTTGGTTTAAACCAGTCCCTTCCCACACATCACCCCTCCGTGTTCTTCAGAGTAGCCGTCTGATCCGCTGAGTCACTCCAGCACTTTATGTATTTTTTCTAGTGCAAGCGTGCACCTGCTGTTCCTCAACAAACTGTGCAAAATTTGTGTTGTGTTTCGACGAACATATTGCCCAATAAAGACTTGCAAACTTGATTTTAATCCCCGTGATGTTACATCACAACACACACACACTAGAGTCTACAGCAGAGAAACAAAGCTGTCCTAGCTTCATTTGCAACCAAACAAAATGCTTCCTTCAGCATTTTACAGTGTAAGGTTTGTACTGCAAGTGTACACTGAGGACTTGTGTTTCAATCACTTCCGATACACTTTACAAAACATTTTGGAAAAAAAAAAGGTAAAGAAATTAAAGACACTTTTCCCGCTGCATCCTCAATTGCATTATCAAATCAAAAAGCCGCCACTATTCCACAAGCTTGCCTGAGAGATACAGCGCTATTTGAGTGGAGGTGAGCCGGTTTCAAGCCTGGAGCTGGTTTCTCCCGGAGCAGTGGCAGGCACCAACAGAAGAAATCTCCCCCCCCCCCCCCCCCCACCACACAGCGCACACACACACACAACGCGTTTGCACATACTTCTTAAAACCAAGTGGAACATACATGACCACACTGTAAATGGTCCCGTTTGGTTATTTTGGGGCATGGTTGTGGTAAACAAATTAAAAAAAAAAAAACATTTCCCAAAAGTCTAACTTTTGGAACTTTTGAAATCTTAAAAGAAGTTTCCAAAAGTCCAAAAAAAATCTTTTTTTTCCCCCCCTCCTCCAAAACAAGTTTGCAAATAAATATTTCTTCCCAAGGACCGGAAGAAACAAAAAAAGGGAGGATGAACAGGAATTTTTTTTTTGTCCCCTGGACAGAAACCATCGCAGAACAAATACAAAATGGTGGGGGTTTGCGGCACGCAGTTTTGGGGAGGGATAGTGAGAGAGGGAGAGAAAGAGAGGAGGGGAAGACTGCAACAGAAATGCGAGATGGTCTACCCATCTTCATATGTTGCACAAGTCTTAGGGGGAACATTAAAAAAAAAGCCACACTGTTTAAAAAAAAAAGCAGATGAGAATTTGGATTTTCGTTTGGAGGTTGGCAGCGGTGATTCAGTTTGTGTTAAGGACTGATTGCGCACATCGCCGGCTGCCTCCGCTCCGCACTAATGTCCCTGGCGCTCCTCGCACTTCATTGCTTCTGCTGCATGGCCTCCTTCCTTGCGGCATCTTGCAGTAACTGGGTGTCCACCTCATCGGCCGGCAGCTGGACGTAACGCACCACGGAGCCGCGAATGAAGCAGTTCTTCACGGAGAGCTGGCGAGGAAGAAGAACGGCGGTGAGCGCGCTCGGACGTCGCCTCGTCTCCCCGCTCGCGTAGGAAGGAACTGCAGATAGACTGAAGGTCGCCCGCCCATTCTCTCCCAAGACAAGGCAAAAATAACTGGAGCAAATGGCCTGTCCCACTTCCACGACCTAAATCACGACCTCTGCCGAGTTCCCCCTTGACTCATACTCGCAGCATGGTCGTCACGAGCTCGTAGGTAGGTCGTAGGTACTCGTAGCATCAAGTAGGTCGGGGCGTTTTTCTAGCAGGATGCAAAATGTCCACGAGTAAAAAAAAAAAAGGTCGTGAATTAGGTCGTGAAAAAGGGACCGGCCCATAACTCAGTGGGACAGGCAGCATCTCTGGAGAGAAGGAATGGGTGACGTTTCGGGTCGAGACCCTTCTTCAGACTGGTTAGGGATAAGGGGAATGAGAGATATAGACGGCATATAGAGATATAGAACAATTAATAAAGTAATTTTTTGAAGATGTAACTAGGAAAATGGACAAGGGAGAGCCAGTGGATGTAGTGTACCTGGACTTTCAGGAAGCATTTGATAAGGTCCCACATAGGAGATTAGTGGGCAAAATTAGGGCACATGGTATTGGGGGGGTAGAGTGCTGACATGGATAGAGAAGTGGTTGGCAGACAGGAAACAAAGTGTAGGGATTAACAGGTCCCTTTTTAGAATGGCAGGCAGTGACTAGTGGGGTGCCGCAAGGCTCGGTGCTGGGACCGCAGCTATTTACAATATACATCAATGATTTGGATGAAGGGATTCAAAGTAACATTAGCAAATTTGCAGATGACACCAAGCTGGGTGGCAGTGTGAACTGTGAAGAGGATGCTATGAGAACGCAGGGTGGACTTGGACAGGTTGGGTGAGTGGGCAGATGCATGGCAGATTAAATTTAATGCGGATAAATGTGAGATTATCCACTTTGGTAACAAAAACAGGAAGGCAGATTACTATCTAAATGGCGTCAAGTTGGGAAAAAGGGAAGTACTACGGGATCTGGGGGTCCTTGTACATCAGTCTATGAAAGTAAGCATGCAGGTACAGCAGGCAGTGAAGATCGCGAATGGCGTGTTGGCCTTTATAACAAGAGTAGTCGAATATAGGAGCAAAGAGGTCCTTCTGCAGTTGTACAGGGCCCTAGTGAGACCACACCTGGAGTATTGTGTGCAGTTTTGGTCCCCTTATTTGAGGAAGGACATTCTTGCTATTGAGGGAATGCAGCATAGGTTTACAAGGTTAATTCCCGGGATGGCGGGACTGTCATATGCTGAGAGAATGAAGCAGCTGGGCTTGTACACTCTGAAGTTTAGAAGTTTAGAAGGATGAGAGGGTACATGTATTAAGGAAAAACAGGAACAACTTTTTCACCAAGAGAGTTCTCTGCCACAGAAGGCGGTGAGGTCTATTTCACTGGATGTCTTTCAAGAGAGTTAGATTTAGCTCTTAGGGATAATGGAATCAAGGGATATGGGGAGACGGCAGGAACGGGGTACTGATTTTGGATGATCAGCCATGATCAATTATCACCAGGGGTGCCGGGGTGAGGCAGCCCTGCCGGCAGTCTGTTCGTTTTTTTTCATCTTTTTGTTATTTTTAGCATTTGTTAAAAGTTTGTTTTAATGTACTTTGGTTTGTTTTATGTGGGGGGAGGGGGGAGGTTGAAACTTTTTTTCAGGTTCCTACCTTCCCGGAGATGTGATCATTTTTCGGATCACATTCTCCGGGCGCTCTGCGGCCTACCATCGCTGTAGCTGGAGGCCTCCTCGGACTGTCGTGAGCCCCACCGCGGGGCGCGGACTTAACATCGGAGCGGATCCCTTGCCTGGGATCGCTCCCACCGCGGCCTGCGGACTTACCATCAAGGGCTCGCAGTCTCGGGAGAGAGGCTGAGTCGGGAGCTCCAACGCCGCAGAAGGTTTGACCAGCCCCAATAAAGAATAGGTGCAGGAGTAGGCCATTCGGCCCTTCGAGCCAGCACCGCCATTCAATGTGATCATGGCTGATCATCCCCAATCAGTACCCCGTTCCTGCCCTCTCCCCATATCCCCTGACTCCGTTATTTTTTAAGAGCCCCATCTAGCTCTCTCTTGAAAGCTGGTTGGATTGCCCGGCGCGGGGGAGTTGACATCCCCCCAATGCAGGAGCTGATCGCCTCGACGCAGAGGACCCGAACGGGAGTCAACACCGTCCCGTCAACGGAGGGCTCGGGGCCCCCGAACGAGGATGAACTCAGGGAAAGGACTTGAACTTTATTTCGCCTTCCATCACAGTGAGGAATGTGTAGGAGTCACAGCGGTGGATGTTCATGTTAAAATGTGTTTTTGAATGAGCCGTTTCTTTTAATTGTATGACTGACCTGGCCGATGAAATTCCTCGTATGTTGCAAAACATACTTGGCGAATAAAATCTGATTCTGATTCTGACATTGAATGGCGGTGCAGGCTGGAAGGGCCGAATAGCCTACTCCTGCACCTATCGTCTATGTTTCGATGTTTCCGATTGTACCTGGGTCTACTGTGAGGTGCTTTCAGCCATCACAGAGAAGGATTTGGAATGGAGTAAAGAAGATGCCGGGCACGACAGAGTTTTACCAGGCATTAGAGCAGGGGTCGGCAACCTTGTTCTGCATAGGGGCCGGGACGCAGGTCTGTGAGCGGATGGCGGGCCACATCTATCACGTGCACACACGGATCCCGCCCCTACAAGGACGAGGGCGTTATCCACTTTGGTATAAAAAACAGGAAGGCAGATTACTATCCAAATGGCGTCGTTGGGAAAAGGGGAAGTACAACGGGATCTGGGGATGGTCCTTTTTCATCAGTCAATGAAAGTAAGCATGCAGGTAGAGCAGGCAGTGAAGAAAGCTAATGGCATGTTGGCCTTTAGAACAAGAGGAGTCGAGTACAGGAGCAAAGAGGTCCTTCTGCAGTTGTACAGAGCCCTAGTGAGACCACACCTGGAGTATTGTGTGCAGTTTTGGTCCCCTAATTTGAGGAAGGACATACTTGCTATTGAGGGAATGCAGCGTAGGTTTACAAGGTTAATTCCCGGGATGGCGGGACTGTCACATGTTGAGAGAATGAAGCGGCTGGGCTTGTACACTCTGGAGTTTAGAAGGATGAGAGGGGATCTTATTGAAACATACAACATTATTAAGGGTTAACGAAGGAACTGCAGATGCTGGAGAATCGAGGGTACACAAAAGGCTGGAGAAACTCAGCGGGTGCAGCAGCATCTAAGGAGCGAAGGAGATAGGCGACGTTTCGGGTCGAGACGCTTCTTCAGACTGGTCAGAGATCAGGGAAACGAGAGATATAGACGGTGATGTGGAGAGATAAAGAACAGTGAATGAAAGATATGCAAAAAAGTATCGATGGTGTGAAAATGAGAAGCTAGTGCGAGTAGGGTGGGGAGGGAGATAGAGAGAGAGGGAATGCCAGGGCCCGAGGGCTGAGGGAGAGGTGGGAAGTAGAGGAGACAGCAAGGGTTAACAGAATTGAGAAAATTCAATGTTCAAGCTCAAAGGATGCAGATTCCCCAAGCGGAATACGAGGTGCTGTTACTCCAACTTGCGGTGTTGCTCACTCTGGCCGTGAAGGAGGCCCAGGACCGAGAGGTCAGATACAGAATGGGCGGGGGAGTTGAAGTGCTGAGCCACCGGGAGGTCGGGTTGGTTATTGCGGACCGAGCGGAGGTGTTCGGCGAAGCGATCGCCAAGCCTCCGCTTGGTCTCACCGATATAGATCTGGCATCTGGAGCAGCGGATGCAGTAGATGAGGTTGGAGGAGGTGCAGGTGAACCTCTGTCGGACCTGGAAGGACTGCTTGGGTCCCAGAAAGGAGTGGAGGGGGGAGGTGAAGGGACAAGTGTAGCATTTCTTGCGGTTGCAAGGGAAAGTGCCCGGGGAAGGGGTAGAGCGGGAGGGAAGGGAAGAATTGACAAGGGAGTTGCGGAGGGAGCGGTCTTTGCAGAAGGCAGACAGGGGGAGATGTGAAGATGTGGCGAGTGGAGGGGTCACGTTGGTGGTGGCGAAACTGGCGGAGGACTATGTGTTGTATTTGACGGCTGGTGGGGTGAAAGGTGAGGACCGGGGGACCTGGTGTGGAACACCTCATCCTGGGAGCAGATGCGGCGTAGGCGGAGGAATTGGGAATAGGGGATGGAGTCCTTACGGGAAGCAGGGTGGGAGGAAGAGTAGTCCAGGTAGCTGTGGGAGTCAGTTGGTTTGTAGTGGATGTCGGTCAGGAGTGTATCACCTGCAATAGAGATGGTGAGGTCAAGGAATGGTAGGGAAATGTCGGAAATGGTCCAAGTGTATTTGAGTGCCGGATGGAAGTTGGTGGTGAAATGGATGAAGTCAGTCAGTTGTGTGTGGGTGCAGGAGGTGACACCAAAGCAGTCGTCGATGTAACGGAGGTAGAGGTCGGGGATGGGGCCATGGTACGCAGAGAACAAGGATTGTTCGACGTACCCAACAAAAAGGCAAGCGTAGCTGGGGCCCATGCGTGTGCCCATAGCTACGCCTTGTGTTTGGAGGAAATGGGAGGAGTCAAAAGAGATGTTATTGAGGGTAATGACCAACTTCGCTAGGCGGGGGAGGGTGTCAGTGGACGGGTATGGCTGCTCCTCTGGTCGAGGAAGAACCGGAGGGCTTTGAGACCGTCCTGGTGGGGGATGGAGGTGTAGAGTGACTGGACATCCATGGTGAAGATGAGAGGATGGGGGCCTCGAGAATGGAATGCGCGGAGCTGACAGAGAGTGTCTGAGGTGTCTTGAACATAGGTGGGGAGGGATTTAACAAAGGGGGATAGGATGGCGTCAAGGTATGTGGAAATGTGTTCGGTGGGGCACGAACAGGCAGAGACAGTGGGTCTGCCAGGGCAGTCGGGTTTGTGGATTTTGGGGAGAAGGTAAAATCGGACCGTGCGGGGCTGGGAAACGATGAGGTTTGAGGCTCGGGGGGGGGGGGGGGGGGGGTAGGGAGCCGGAGCTGATGAAGTCAGTTATGGTGCTCGAGATGGTGGCCTGGTGTTCGTCAGTGGGGTCATGGTCACATTATTAAGGATTTGGACACGCTAGAGGCAAGAAACATGTTCCCGATGTTGGGGGAGTCCAGAACCAGGGGCCACACAGTTTAAGAATAAGGGGTAAGCCATTTAGAATGGTGATGAGGAAACACTTTTTCTCACAGAGAGTGGCGAGTCTGTGGAATTCTCTGCCTCAGAGGGCGGTGGAGGCCGGCTCCCTGGATACTTTCAAGAGAGAGCTAGATCGGGCTCTTAAAGCTAGCGGGGTCAGGGGATATGGGGAGAAGGCAGGAACGGGGTACGGATTGGGGATGGGGACACATTGAATGGCGGTGCTGGCTCGAAGGGCCGAATGGCCTATTGCTACACCTATTGTCTATTGACGCTACTCACACTCACTGGTCCCCGGCCTATTGACAACCTCGATCCCGACCAAAGATCATAGAGCGGATCTTTGATCCCGACGGTGAATCCCAGACACGGGAGGTGCGCGGGCGGCCGTGCCAACGGCTTTGCGCAGGGTGCGGTACAGCCGGCCGCACTCGGCACGTCCGCCATTGACGCCGCCAGCGCAGGTCTCCTTGCGTCACCGTGGCCTCGGGCCCGGGAGGTACCGAGATGATGGAAGTCTGCGGGCCGGATAATTACGGGGAAATAAAAACCCACGCCTGTGGGCGGGATGATTTTGGGTCACGGGCCCCATTCGGCCAGGGGGCCTTAGGCTGTCGGCCCCTGCGTTAGACCATCATCAGCAGGGAATCGCCACCATTTGTCGCCTCTGAACACAGGGGCGCATATTTACCAGAACAAGTACAATCGCTGGGAGACACAAAAGGCTGCGGTAACTCAGCAGGTCAAGCAGCATCTCTGGAGAGAAGGAAAATGGGTGACGTCTCGGGTGGAGGCCCTTCTCCAGCATTCTGTGTCTACCTTCGATTTAAACCAGCATCTGCAGTTCTTTCCTACAAATACGATTGTTGCATACACTCACCATGTGTGGATATTTCTCTGGATCGGTCACGCTGATATCCGTCAGCTTGATGTTCAGGTACTGAAAAGAAACAGAAGGGATGCATCACAACCTGGTTTGGGAGGAGCTCCATCCAAGACAGCAAGAAATTGCAGAGAGTAGTGGACGCTGCCCAGACCATCACAATAGACAATAGGTGCAGGAGACCCCCTCGGGCCAGCACCTGCCATTCAATGTGATCATGGCTGATCATCCCCAATCAGTACCCCGTTCCTGCCTTCACCCCATATCCCCTTGACTCCGCTATCTTTAAGAGCCCTATCTAGCTCTCTCTTGAAAGTATCCAGAGAATCGGTCTCCACCACCCTCCGAAGCAGAGAATTCCACAGACTCACAAGTCTCTGTGAGAAAAAGTGTTTCCTCATCTCTGTTCTAAATGGCCGACCCGTTATTCTTAAACTGTGGCCCCTTTTTCTGGACTCCCCCGACATCGGGAACATGTTCCTGCCTCTAGCGTGTCCAAACACTTAATAATCTTATGTGTTTCAATAAGATCCCCTCTCATCCTTCCAAACTCCAGAGTATACAAGCCCAGCCACTCCATTCTCTCAGCATATGACAGTCCCGCCATCAAACACAGAAAATTGGTGCAGGAGGAGGCCATTTAGCCCTTCGATCCATCCCTGGAAGTATCCTTGAGAACCTACGCTGCACTCCCTCAATAGCAAGGATGTCTTTCCTCAATTAGCGGACCAAGAAACAAGGAAATGGCAGATGAGTTGAACAGATACTTTGGATCCGTCTTCACTAAGGAGGACACAAACAATCTTCCTGATATAGTAGTAGCCAGAGGATCTGGGGTGAAGGAGGAACTGAAGGAAATCCACATTAGGCAGGAAATGGTGTAGGGTAGGCTGATGGGACTGAAGGCTGATAAATCCCCAGGGCCTGATGGTCTGCATCCCAGGGTACTTAAGGAAGTGGCTCTATAAATTGTGGATGCATTGGTGATAATTTTCCAATGTTCTATAGACTCAGGATCAGTTCCTGTGGATTGGGAGGTAGCTAATGTTATCCCACTTTTTAAGAAAGGCACGAGAGAGAAAACAGGGAATTATAGACCAATTAGCCTGACATCGGTGGTGGGGAAGATGCTGGAGTCAATTATAAAAGATGAAATAGCCGCACATTTCGAAAGCAGAAACAGGATCGGTCCGAGTCAGCATGGATTTACGAAGGGGAAATCATGCTTGACTAATCTTCTGGAATTTTTTGTAGATGTAACTAGGAAAATGGACAAGGGAGAGCCAGTGGATGTAGTGCACCTGGACTTTCAGAAAGCATTTGATAAGGTCCGACATAGGAAATTAGTCGGGAAAATGAGTGCACATGGTATTGTGGTGGAGTGCTGATCTGGATAGAAAATTGGTTGGCAGACAGGAAACAGAGAGTGGGGATTAACAGGTCCCTTTCAGAATGGCAGGCAGTGACTAGTGGGGTACCGCAAGGCTCGGTGCTGGGACCGCATCTATTTACAATACGCATCAATGATTTGGATGAAGGGATTCAAAGTAACATTAGCAAATTTGCAGATGACACAAAGCTGGGTGGCAGTGTGAACTGTGAGGAGGATGCTATGAGAATGCAGGGTGACTTGGACAGGTTGGGGGAGTGGGCAGATGACGTTTAATGTGGAGAAATGTGAGGTTATCCACTTTGGTCGCAAAAACAAGATCTGGGGGTCCTTGTTCATCAGTCTATGAAAGTAAGCATGCAGGTACAGCTCTCAAAGATAGCGGAGTCAGGGGATATGGGGGGGAAGGCAGGAACGGGGTACTGATTGGGGATGATCGGCCATGATCACATTGAATGGCGGTGCTGGCTCAAAGGGCCGAATGGCCTACTCCTGCACCTATTGTCTATTGTGTAAAAATTCACACATTACTCCAGGTGTGGTCTCACTAGGGCTCTGAACAACTGCAGAAGGACCTCTTTGCTCCTGTACTCGACTCCTCTTGTCGTACTCAACTCCTCACGCCAAACCAACCTCCCTTCCAAAGGCACCATCTACACCTCACGCTGCCTCAGCAAGGCCAGCAGCTTAATCAAGGGCCAGTCGCACCTCAGCCACTCCCTCTTCTCCCCTCTCCCATCGGGCAAGAGGTACAGATGTTTTAAAATGCAAACCTCCAGATTCAGGGACAGTTTCTTCCCAGCTGTTACCAGACAACTGAATCATCCTATCATCAACTAAAGGGTGGTCCTGGCCACTCAACCTCATGGGAGATGCACAGACTATCATTAATCGGACTCCACTGGGGTATATCTTGCACTCAATGTTATTCCCTTCATCATGTATCTGTACACTTGTAATCATGTATAGTGTTTCCGCTGACTGGTTCGCACGCAACAAAAGCTTTTCACTGTACCTCGGACCACGTTATATTGTAATAAAAGAATGTAAAAACAAAGAACAGCAAATAGAAACATAGAAAATAGGTGCAGGAGGAGGGCATTCGGCCCTTCGAGCCAGCACCGCCATTCATTGTGATCATGGCTGATCGTCCCCAATCAATAACCCGTGCCTGCCTTCTCCCCATATCCCTTGATTCCACTCGCCCCTAGAGCTCTATCTAACTCTCTCTTAAATCCATCCAGTGACTTGGCCTCCACTGCCCTCTGTGGCAGGGAATTCCACAAATTCACAACTCTCTGGGTGAAAACGTTTTTTTCTCACCTCAGTCTTAAATAGCTTCCCCTTTATTCTAAGACTATGTGGCCCCTGGTTCTGGACTCGCCCCACATTGGGAACATTTTTTCCTGCATCTAGCGTGTCCAGTCCTTTTATAATTTTATATGTTCCTATAAGATTCCCCCTCATCCTTCTAAACTCCAGTGAATACAAGCCTAGTCTTTTCAATCTTTCCTCATGTGACAGTTCCGCCATCCCAGGGATCAATCTCGTCAAATGTTGGTTTCATCTGAAGAAAGGCCTCGAACCGAAACATCACCCATCCTTTATCACCGGAGTTGCTGCCAGAGCCAGAGTTAATCCAGCATTTTGTGCCCGTCCACAGTTACGTACAAATTTAATTTCCTATATGGCTTAGACACACTAGAGGCAGGAAACACGTTCCCGATGTTGGGGTAGGCCACAGTTTAACAGGTTCAGGCAGGTTCTCTGGATGCTTTCAAGAGAGAGCTAGATAGGGCTCTTAAAGATAGCGGAGTCAGGGGATATGGGGAGAAGGCAGGAACGGGGTACTGATTGGGGATGATCAGCCATGATCACTTTGAAAGGGAGTGCTGGCTCGAAGGGCCAAATGTCCTACTCCTGCACCTATGGTCTATATATACCAGGGGTCGGCAACCTACGGCCCCCCGAGCCGAATGCGGCCCGTATCCCGTAATCATCCAGCCCGCAGGCAGATTGTTTTCCCCCCGTCATCATCCGGCCCGCAGACTTCCATCATCTCCGGTACCTCCCGGGCCCGAGGCCGCGGTGATGCAAGGAGGCCTGCGCTGGCGGCGGCAATGTCGGCGCCAGCGAGAAGCGACGAGCGCCACGCTCTGGCTCTACCGCATCCTGCGCAAAGCCGCCGGCACGTCCGCGCACCTTCTGTGTCTGGGCTTCACTGCCAGGGATCGGGGTTGCCAGTAGGCCGGGGACGAGCGAGTGCGAGTATTCGAGCCACCGCCTTCAGGACAGAGCCAAGGCAATGGTCCGTAGATGCGCCATGTTCCTGAGCGCCCGTAAACAATAGACAATAGGTGCAGGAGTGGGCCATTCGGCCCCTCGAGCCAGCACCGCCATTCAATGTGATCATGGCTGATCATCCCCAATCAGTACCCCGTTCCTGCCTTCTCCCCATATCCCCTGACTCCGCTATCTTTAAGAGCCCTATCTAGCCTCTCTCATGAAAGTATCCAGAGAACCGGCCTCCACCGCCCTCTGAGGCCGAGAATTCCACAGACTCACAACTCTGTGTGTAAAGGTGTTTCCTCGTCTCCGTTCTAAATGGCTCCCCCCTTATTCTTAAACTGTGGCCCCTGGTTCTGGACTCCCCCAACATCGGGAACATGTTTTCTTGCCTATAGCGTGTCCAAACCCTTAATAATCTTATAGGTTTCAATAAGATCCACTCTCATCCTTCTAAACTCCAGAGTATACAAGCCCAGCCGTTCCATTCTCTCAGCATATGACAGTCCCGCCATCCCGCGAATTAACCTTGTAAACCTACGCTGCACTCCCTCAATAGCAAGAATTGAAGGGCCGGTGCTCCGGGTGGCATCGTCGAAGGGGCGGGATCTATGTGAACACGTAATTTGATGCCTGCCATCCGGGGCGGGATGGGGGCGGGATCAGTGTGCACACGTGATAGATGTGGCCCGCCATCCGCTCACAGACATGCGTCCCGGCCCCTATGCAGAACAAGGTTGCCGATCCCTGCTATAGATAGTCACAGCGTGAAGCGCCAACTAAATCCATATTGAATGAAGTGCCTCGAAGAAAGTAAATAGCTTGCATGATTATATATATATTTTTTTTAAAGGGACACAATGTATAACTCAATGGGTCACGAAGCATCCCATGGTTAGGTGATGTTTCAGGTCAGGACCCTTCCTCAGACTGTTGGCTTGACACCAACCATCGTGACTTCTGCAATCCCCTGACCCACAGCCCATCAGTCACTCAGGAATCAGCGTAAAGAAGGGTTCCAGCCCAAAACGTCCATGTTCTGCACAGATGCTGCCTGACCCGCTGAGTTACTCCAGCACTCTGTGACACGTCACCTATCCATGTTCTCAAGAGATAATGCCTGACCCGCTGAGTTACTCCAGCACTCTGTGACACGTCACCTATCCATGTTCTCCACAGATGCTGCCTGACCCGCTGAGTTACTCCAGCACTCTGTGACACGTCACCTATCCATGTTCTCCACAGATGCTGCCTGACCCGCTGAGTTACTCCAGCACTCTGTGAAACGTCACCTATCCATGTTCTCCACAGATGTTGCCTGACCCACCCGCTGAGTTACTCCAGCACTCTGTGACACGTCACCTATCCATGTTCTCCACAGATGCTGCCTGACCCACCCGCTGAGTTACTCCAGCACTCTGTGACACGTCACCTATCCATGTTCTCCACAGATGCTGCCTGACCCGCTGAGTTACTCCAGCACTCTGTGAAACGTCACCTATCCATGTTCTCCACATATGCTGCCTGACCCGCTGAGTTACTCCAGCACTCTGTGACTAGGCGACTCTGTGGGCCTTGGTGAGCAGGGCTTTGAGCTCCGTCTGGTGGACACCACCTGCGACTGTAGCTGTCAGGTACCAGACATGGCAAACGCACGTGTAGGAACTGCAGATGCCGGTTTACACAGAAGAAAGACACAAAACGCTGGAGTAACCCAGCGGGACAGGCAGCATCTCTGGAGAGGAGGAAATGGGTGACCTTTCGGCCTGAAGAAGGGTCTCGACCGAAACGTCACCCATTCCTTCTCTCCAGAGATGCTGCCTGTTCCGCTGGGTTACTCCAGCATTTTGTGTCTTTATGGCAAAAACCATGGCCGGGAAGCTGATGAACAATGTTCCAAAATGGAAGGTAACTGGCGCCACGAGCAACCAAGTCAGGAAACTCCACCAACACACAACAGGTCTCCATGGAGAGAAGGATTCCAGTTGGTAGACAATAGGTGCAGGAGTAGGCCAGTCGGCCCTTCGAGACACACAACCTTTCTCCCCAGGATGCAAATATTAAATTACATAGAAACATAGAAAACAGGTGCAGGAGGAAGCCATTCGGCCCTTCGAGCCAGCACCGCCATTCATTGTGATCATGGCTGATCATCCTCAATCAATAACCCGTGCCCGCCTTCTCCCCATATCCCTGGATTCCACTAACCCCTAGAGCTCTATCTAACTCTCTCTTAAATCCATCCAGTGATTTGGCCCCCACTGCCCTCTGTGGCAGGGAATTCCACAAATTCACAACTCTCTGGGTGAAAACGTTTTTTCTCACCTCAGTCTTAGATGGCCTCCCCTTTATTAACATAGAAATAGAAAATAGGCGCAGGATGAGGCCATTTGGCCCTTCGAGCCAGCACCGCCATTCAATATGATCATAGCAGATCGTTCGCTATCAATAACCCGTGCCTGCCTTCTCCTCATATCCCTTGACTCCACTAGCCCCTAGAGCTCTATCTAACTCTCTCTTAAATCCATCCAGTGATTTGGCCTCCACTGCCCTCTGTGGCAGGGAATTCCATATATTTACAACTCTCTGGGTAAAAAAGTTTTTTTCTCACCTCAGTCTTAAATGACCTCCCCTTTATTCTAAGACTGTGGCCACTGGTTCTGGACTCGCCCAACATTGGGAACATTTCTCCTGCATCTAGCTTGTCCAGTCCTTTTATAATTGTATATGTTTCTATAAGATCCCCCCCTCATCCTTCTAAACTCCAGTGAATACAAGCCTAGTCTTTTCAATCTTTTCTCATATGACAGTCCTACCATCCCAGGAATCAATCTCGTGAACCTACGCTGCACTGCCTCAATCACAAGGATGTCCTTCCTCAAATTAAGAGACCAAAACTGTACACAATACTCCAGATGTGTTTTTACCTGAGCCCTATACAACTGCAGAAGAACCTCTCTACTCCTATACTGAAATGATTGAGAGAGCAATTGGGCTGCAGAAGGGTCTCTATTCGAAATGTCACCTATCCACATTCGCCAGAGATGCAGCTTGACCTGCTGCGTTACTCCAGCACATTGTGTCTTTTTTGGTAAGCCAGTAGAATTTGCAGTTCCTAGCCCCCACAATTAAAATGTGGATTACGGAAATGACAGAGACCTTGCATTTGGAAAAAATAAGATTTGTCTTAATTGACAAACCAAAATTTTTTGTTAAAATATGGTCTCCATTTATTGAATATTTGAAAACGTATATTGGTTTAACACAAAATCAGGGTTGAAACCTGAGTTTGGGACAAGATGAATAGTTATACTCAATATTTCCCGGATCTATCTCCATAATCTTGTTATTGGTAATTTCCTTCTGCGTCTCCTTTTTTCTTTTTTTCTCTTTCCTCTTCTCTCTCTCTCTATTACTTTCTCTCATCTTTTACTCCCTTTATCTTTATTCTTTAAAAAAAAAATTGAAGCTATGTAAGAAATCTATAATTAAAGTGTCGCTTACTATTATTTGTATACATGCTTCTAATAAAAATATTTATTTAATATAATATTTAAAGATTTTGCAGTTCCTTGTGTTTGGCTTCAAGATCAATTCTTACCCTGATTTACATCGTAAACGCAAATCTAAAGAATCTTTGGGCAACGTATCTTTTTTTACATTAAATAAAATATAATATGGTAAAACATACCTGATCAACAGAATGCAGGGTTCCACAAATGCTGAAATGAAGAACAAAGTTGCATTAAAAACAGACTCTATTTTTCACCTGAATTTTTTCAGGTTAATAAGATTATTCACGTCAATAAGATTAAACACTGGTTGAAGAGGCAGGATTCCCAAAAGGGTCATTTGCCTGATGAGTCGGTCACAAAGGAGGACAAATGCAATCTTAGCATTAGCTTAGCATCTGAATATCTTTCCTGGCCCCAGCACACTGATGCAATTATAAAGAAAGCACATCAACGCCTCTACTTCTTGAGAAGATTACGGAGAATCGGTATGTCCAAGAGGACTTTCTCGAACTTCTACAGGTGCACAATAGAGAGCATGCTGACCGGTTGCATCTGCAACTTGAGCGTCCAGGAGCGGAAAAGGCTGCAGAAAGTTGGGACCACTGCCCAGTCCATCACCGGCTCTGACCTCCCCACCGTCGAAGGGATCTATCGCAGTCGCTGCCTCAAAAAGGCTGCCAACATCATCAAGGACCCACACCATCCTGGCCACACACTCATCTCTCCACTGCCATCAGGTAGAAGGTACAGGAGCCTGAAATCTGCAACATCCAGGTTCAGGAATAGCTACTTCCCCACAGCCATCAGACTATTAAACTCACCAACAAACAGACTCTGCTTATTTATGTGTATATTGAACTGAACTGTTCTGTATTTATGCTTACTATATTCTGTTGTGCTGCAGAAAGCAACAATTTCATTGTCCTATCTGGGACACGTGACAATAAACTATCTTGACTTGACTTAGACCGTCTCAGGTCAATTTGGAACATTGAGTTTTTTTGGGCCCCATATCAGAGGATATATGTGCTGGTTGCTTAAGAAAGAATTGCAGATGCTGGTTAAATCGAAGGTAGACACAAAATGGCATGTTGCCCTTCATAACAAAAGGAGTTGAGTATAGGAGCAAAGAGGTCCTTCTGCAGTTGAACAGAGCCCTAGTGACACCACACCTGGAATATTGTGTGCAGTTATGGTCCCCTAATTTGAGGAAGGACATTCTTGCTATTGAGGGAGTGCAGCGTAGGTTTACAAGGTTAACTCCCGGGATGGCGGGACTGACATACGCTGAGAGAATGAAGCGGCTGGGCTTGTATAGTCTGGAGTTTAGAAGGATGAGAGGGCATCTTATTGAAACATATAAGATTATTAAGGGTTTGGACACGCTAGAGGCAGGAAACATGTTCCCGATGTTGGGGGAGTCCAGAACCAGGGGCCACAGTTTAAGAATAAGAGTTAAGCCATTTAGAAAGGAAATGAGGAAACACCTTTTCACACAGAGAGTTGTGAGTCTGTGGAATTCTCTGCCTCAGAGGGCGGTGAAGGCCGGTTCTCTGGATACTTTCACTTGAGAGCTAGATAGGGCTCTTAAAGATAGTGGAGATGCATTTAAAAGAGAGTTACATGGAGCCCTTAGGGCTAGCGGAATCAAGGTGTGTGGAGAGAAGGCAGGAACGGGGCACTGATTGTGGATGATCAGCCATGATCACATTGAATGGCGGTGCTGGCTCGTAGGGCCGAATGGCCTACTCCTGCACCTATTGCCTATAAAATGCTGGAGTAACTCAGCGGGTGACTTACTCCAGCGGGTGAGCATCTATGGAGAGAAGGAATTGGCGATGTTTCGGGTGGAGACTATATGTGCTGCCGTTTGAGAGGGTCCAGAAGAGGTTTATGAGAATGATCCCGGGTATGAGTGGGTTAACGTATCAGGAGCATTTGTTGGCTCTGGGCCTGTACTCGCTGGAATTCACAAGAGTGAAGGGAGGGGGGGATCAAACTGAGACGTCCCAAATAACGAAAGACCAGAATAATGTGGACGTTGAGAGGATGTTTCCACTAGTGGAAGAGTGTAGGACCAGAGCCCATAGCCTCAGAATAAAAGGATTTACCTTTAGAATAGAGATGAGGAGGAATTTCTTTAGCCAAAGGGTGGTGAATCTGCAGAATACATTGCTACGGACGGCTGTGGAGGCAAACTCATTGTATATTTTCCAACGCGGAGATAAATAGGGATGTCAAAGATTCCAGGGAGAGAGCAGAATGGGATGGAGGGGCAATATAGACAATAGGTGCAGGAGGAGGCCATTCGGCCCTTCGAGCCAACACCGCCATTCAATGTGATCATGGCTGATCATCCCCAATCAGTACCCCATTCCTGCCTTCTCCCTATATCCCCTGACTCCGCTATCTTTAAGAGCCCTATCTAGCTCTCTCTTGAAAGTGTCCAGAGAACTGGCCACCACCAGGCAGAGAATTCCACAGACTCACAACTCTCTGTGAAAAAGTTTGGAACACCTCTGTTCCAAATGACTTACCCCTTATTCTTAAACTGTGTGGGGGCCTAGTTCTGGGCTCCCCCAACATCGGGAACATGCTTCCTGCCTCTAGCGTGTCCAAACCCTTAATAATCTTACGTATTTCAATAAGATCCCTTCTCATCCTTCTAAACTCCAGAGTGTACAAGCCCAGCCGCTCCATTCTCTCAGCATATGACAGCCCCACCATCCAGAGAATGATCAGCCATGATCGAATGGCGAAGTAGACTTGATGGGCTGAATGGCCTAGCTCAGCTTCTAAGTCTTATGAATGAATGAATAAGTTTATTGGCCAAGCATTCACATACAAGGAATTTGCCTTGGTGCTCCGCCCGCAAGTAACAACACGACATAAAGTAAACAATTAAGAATGACACATAAAACATTAATAATAAAACATTACATTTAAACATGTGAATGAAATAAAATATCAATAAAATGAGGCTACAGATTTTTGGTTATTGAGTAGAGCTACTACTCGTGGAAAAAAAACTGTTTTTACGTCTGGTTGTGGCGGCTTTAACAGTCCAGAGTCGCCTTCTAGAGAAAAGGCTGATCTTATGAATCAGGAGGTAGACAAAAATGCTGGAGAAACTGAGGGGAGGGCGGGAAGAAGAAAGGAAGAGGCGGAGACAGTGGGCTGTGGGAGAGCTGGGAAGGGGAGGGGAAGGAGGGAGAAAGCAAGGACTACCTGAAATTGGAGAAGCCAATGTTCATGCTGCTGGGGTGTAAACAACGCAAGCGAAATATTAGGTGCTGCTCATCCAATTTGCGGTGGGACTCACTCTGGCCATGGAGGACGCCCAGGACAGAAAGGTCGGATTTGGAATGGGAGGGGGAGTTGAAGTGCTGATCCACCGGGAGATCAGGTTGGTTATTGTGAACCGAGCGGATTTGCGTGTCATCCTTGCGCAGGGGCCATGCTAATCTTCTCTGTATCGTTCCAATTTTAGTATATGTGATGTCGAAGCGAGTGCAGGCACTGCAGGGAAAGGACTCTATGGACCCGGTGGCGTGGTTCCCTGAGCAGACTGCCCAGCTTTTCTGGCAAAATGCCTCATCGCCAGAACTCACCAACAAGCACCAAGACCTGGCTCGGCTGGCGGTGAGGGGAGCCCTCCCAGTCAGATCCTTCCTGCACCGTCGGAACCTCACTGCCAGCGCACGCTGCCCTCGGGACGGCTGCTATGGAGAGGAGACGGTTGCCCACCTCTTTACAGAGTGTGGGTTTGCTAAAAGAGTCTGGAGAAAAATGCAAGGGTCCCTGGTACGCTTTATCCAGAACAGCTCCGTCACAGAGGACTTAATGATTTACGGACTGTTCCCAGGGACACATTCAGAGACTGACATCGAGTGCTGCTGGAGGGTCATCAACTCGGTAAAAGACGCCCTTTGGTCTGCCCGAGCATTGTTCACCACCCAGCAGAGCGAGATGTCCGTCAGGGAATGTTGCCGACTGGCCCGCTGCAGACTGCAGGAGTACGTGCTGAGGGACGCACTGAAGCTCGGTGCAGCCAACGCCAAGGCTCAGTGGGGGAGGGCCACAGTCTAACGCCCTTCCGCTGCTGGACATGGGGGGTACGGTATGGTGGAGACGCCCCTCAATATAAGGGAAGGTATCCCACGCCACTGTGGCACGAGTGGGGGACTGATTTGTGGAAATTTGGGGGAAAGAAATGTCTAAACTGTATTGATCTATTGTATAGCCTCCGAAAATGTCGGATGGATTTTCCGCAAGGTTAATGTATTGTATATATTTATCATTCGAATAAAGTATATTTTGAAATTTAAAAAAAAAATCTAGCTGTAAGGGGGGTATGGTGGAGACGCCCCTCAAAATAAGGGAAGGGATCCCACGCCAGTGGGCCACATAAGTGGCACGGGTGGGGGACTGAATTGAGAAATGTATATAAACTGCATTGAATAATTTGTATAGCCTCCGAAAATGTCGGTTCATGTATTGTATATACTTATTACCTGAATAAAGTTCTATTTTGAAATTAAAAAAATAAAAATAAAAAAATATTGTGAACCGAGCGGAGGAGTTGGGCGAAGCGATCGCCGAGCCTGCGCTTGGTCTCACCGATGTAGAGCAGCCGACACCTAGAGCAGCGGATGCAATGGATGAGGTTGGAGGAGGTGCAGGTGAACCTCTGCTGCACCTGGAAAGACAGCTTGGGTCCTTGGCTGGAGTCAAGGGGGGAGGTAAAGCGACAAGTGTAGCATTTCCTGCGGTTGCAAGGGAAAGTACCAGGGGAGGGGGTAATTTGGGTGGGAAGGGACAAATTGACCAGGGAGTTACGGTGGGAGCGGTCTCTGCGGAATCAGGAGTGTGATTTGAAACATCTGAAGAAACTGCAATGTGTTCACTTCACTGGGTAGGCAGAGACAAAGTACACTCACCTCAAGTCATTTTTCAGCTCCACCACCACATCTTTCCCCACGAGGGATTTGAAAAATGAGTAAAATAACTAAAAATACAAGAAAAAGACATTCAGAGCCAAGGCACGCTTAAGAGATGTTGACAATTTGCAAAGTGCTTTAAAAAAAAAGAAGTTTTTCGAGAGGCAGCGAGGAAAACGTGCCCTTCGGCCTGCGCCGACCAGCGATCCTCGCACTGACGCTATCCTACCCGTTCACAAGTATTGGTCTCCTAATTTGAGGAAGGACTTCCTTGTGATTGAGGCAGTGCAGCGTAGGTTCACGAGATTGATCCCTGGGATTGCGGGACTGTCATATGAGGACAGATTGAAAGTCTAGGCTTGTATTCACTGGAGTTTAGAAGGATGAGGGGGGTGATCTTATATAAAATTATAAAAGGACTGGACAAGCTAGATGCAGGAAAAATGTTCCCAATGCTGGGCGAGTCCAGAACCGGGGGCCACACAGTCTTAGAATAAAGGGGAGGCCATTTAAGACTGAGGTGAGAAAAAAACGTTTTCACCCAGAGAGTTGTGAATTTGTGGAATTCCCTGCCACAGAGGGCAGTGGAGGCCAAATCACTGGATGGATTTAAGAGAGAGTTAGATAGAGCTCTATGGGCTGGTGGAATCAAGGGATATGGGGAGAAGGCAGTCACGGGTTATTGATTGGGGACGATCAGCCATGATCACAGCGAATGGCGGTGCTGGCTCGAAGGGCCAAATGGGGTGGAGGTGAGGGGTTAAGGGGGGAAAGGTTAAGAAGTGGGGGGGGGGGGGGGGTGAGGGTTATGGTTTTGGGTTAGGGGTTAGAGGTGGGGGTTAGGGGTGAAGGGAAGGGGATAATGGTGGAGGTGAGGGGGAGGGGGTTAAAAAGTGGGGGTCAGAGGGATGGTTTCGGTCTAGGGGTGAATGAAAGGGGATAGTGGTGGAGGTGAGGGGTTAAGGAGGAGAGGTCAAGAAGTGGGGGTTAGGGTTATGGTTTCAGGGGAGGGGGTCAGAGGTGGGAGTTAGGGGTGAAGGGAAGATATAGGTGGAGGTGAGGGGGAGGGGGTTGATGGGGAGGGGGCGAGGGGTGAATGAAAGGGGATACGGGTGGAGGTGAGGGGTAGGGGGTTGAGGTTAAGTGGGGATCAGGGTGATGGTTTTGGGGTAGGGCAGAGGTGGGAGGTTAAGGGGAGTGGTTAACTTTAGGGGGAAGAGGTGAAGAAATGGGGGGTTAGGGTTACGGTTTCGGGAGGGGTTTGTGGTGGGGGTTAGGTGTGAAAGGAAGAAAGATTTGGGAGGAAGTTGAGGGGGAAGGGACTGGGGGTGAATGAATAGGATACGGGTGGAGGTGAGGGGTAGGGTGTTGAGGGGAAGAGGTTAAGAAGTGGAGGGTCAGGGTGATGGTTTTTGGGTGGGGGTTAGAGGTGTGGGGTTATGTGTGAAGGGAAGGGGATGGAGTGGAGGTGAGGGGTTAGCTTTTAGGGGGAGGGGTGAAGAAGTGAGGGTCGGGGTTAGGGTTTCAGGGTGGGATGGGGCAGAGGTGGGAGGTTAAGGGGAGGTGGTTAACTTTAGGGGAAGAGGTGAAGAAGAAGTGGGGGTCAGGGTGATGGTTTTGGGGTAGGGGTTAGAGATGGGGGTTATGTGTGAGGGAAGAAGATATGGGTGGAGGTGAGGGGTGGAGGTTGAGGGGGAGGGGACTGGGGGTGAATGAAAGGTTGATGGTGGTGGAGGTGAGGGGGTTAATTTTAGGGGGAAGAGGTGAAGAAGTGAGGTTCAGGGTTATGGTTTCCGGGTGAAGGGAAGGGGATGGAGTGGAGGTGAGGGGGTTAACTTAAGGAGGAGAGGTGAAGAAGTGGGGGGCAGGGTTTGGGTTGCAGGGTGGGGGGGTTAGAGGTGGGGGTTATGTGTGAAGGGGAGGAGATGGAGTGGAGGTGAGGGGGTTAACTTTAGGGGGAAGAGGCGAAGAAGTGGGGGGTTTAGGGTTCGGTGGGTAGTTAGGGTGGGGGTTATGTGTGAAGGGGAGGGATGGAGTGGAGGTGAGGGGTTAACGTAAGGAGGAGAGGTGAAGAAGTGGGGGACAGGGTTTGGGTTGCGGGGTGGGGGGGGTTAGAGTTGGGAGGTTAAAGGGAGCGGGTTAACTTTAGGGGAAGAGGTGAAGAAGTGGGGGTCAGGGTTAGGGTTCAGTGGGGGGGTTTAGAGGTGGGGGTTATGTGTGTGGGGGAGGAGATGTAGTGGAGGTGAGGGGGTTAACTTTAGGGGGAAGAGGGTGAACAAGTGGGGGTCTGGGTTAGGGGGGGGTCAGAGGTGGGAGGGTAAGGGGAGGGGGTTAACTTTTAGGGGGTGAGAGGTGAAGAAGTGGGGGTCAGGGTTAGGGTTTGGGGGTTAGAGGTGGGGGTTATGTGTGAAGGGGAGGGAGTGGAGGTGAGGGGGGTTAACTTTAGGGGAAGAGGTGAAGAAGTGGGGATCAGGGTCAGGGCTTCGGGGTGGGGGCAGAGGCGGGAGGGTAGGGGGAGGGGGTTAACTTTAGGGGGTGAGAGGTGAAGAAATGGGGTCAGGGTCAGTGTTAGGGGGGGGTCAGAGGTGGGAGGGTAAGGGGAGGTGGTTAACTTTAAGGGATGAGAGGTGAAGAAGTGGGTAGGGTTAGGGTTTGAGGTTAGAGGTGGGGGGTTATGTGTGAAGGGGAGGGGATGGAGTGGAGGTGAGGGGTTAACTTTAGGGGGAGAGGTGAAGAAGTGGGGGTCAGGGTTAGGGGGTCAGGGTTAGGGGGGGTCAGAGGTGGGAGGGTAAGGGGAGGGGGTTAACTTTGGGGGAAGAGGTGAAGGAAGTGGGGGTCAGGGTTAGGGTTTCGGGGTGGGTGGGGGGGAGTTAGAGGTGGGGTTATGTGTGAAGGGGAGGGGATGGAGTGGAGTGAGGGGGTTAACTTGAGGGGGAAGAGGTGAAGAAGTGGGGTCAGGGTTAGGGGGGGTCAGAGGTGGGAGGGTAAGAGCGAGGGGGTTAACTTTAGGGGGTGAGAGGTGAAGAAGTGGGGGTCAGGGTTAGGGTTTGGGGTTAGAGGTGGGGGTTATGTGTGAAGGGGAGGGGATGGAGTGGAGGTGAGGGGGTTAACTTTAAACGGGGCGAGAGATGAAGAAGTGGGGGTAGGGTTAGGGTTTGGGATTAGAGGTGGGGTTATTGTGAAGGGGAGGGGATGGAGTGGAGGTGAGGGGGTTAACTTTAGGGGGGGGAGAGGTGAAGAAGTGGGTGGTAGGGTTAGGGTTTGGGGTTAGAGGTGGGGGTTATGTGTGAAGGGGATGGAGTGGAGGGGGTTAACTTTAGGGGGGGGAGAGGTGAAGAAGTGGGGGTCAGGGTCAGGGGGGGTCAGGGTCAGGTCTAGTGGGGTCAGGGGCGGGAGGGCAGGGGTGAGGGCTTGGGCCTGAGGGCGGAGTTGGTGGGGCGGGGACGCCACACGCTGCTGCCCCGGTGGCGCCGGCGGCGGCGCCAGGAAAACCCGCGGCTTCTCTGCGGCCTCCGGTGGGTCCGATCCCGCGGGGGGTGAACGCGCCCCAGACCCAGACCCAGTGTGTGGGGGGAACCGGGGCCGCATTCACCCTCCCTCCCTCCCTCCTCCCCTCCCTCTCCTGTCTCCCTCCTTCCCTCCCTCTCCCTCTCTGTCTCTGTCTGTCTCTCCCCCTCTCTCCCTCTCTCTCTCTGTTCCTCAGATCCCGTCTCTCTCTCTCTTTCTCTTTCATCTCTTTCTTTCTCTCTCTCTCTCCCCCCCTTTTCTCTCTCCCCCTCTCCCTCTCTCTTCCTCCCCTCCTCTCCCCCCCTCACACACTCACCATGGCGGCGGCGGCTCCAACCTCCCGCCCAACCCGCGTCCCACGAGGAAACCTCCTCGGCTCGTCCCGCCCCTTCTCTGATTAGCAGCAGCGAGAGAGTGTAAATATATATATGTATGTATATGTGGGTGTACATATATATACACAGATATATGTGTGTACACAGATATTATGTGTGCAGATATATGTGTGTAGATATATATGTGTGTAGATATATATGTGTGTGTAGATAGATATATGTGTGTAGATGCATGTGTGTAGATATATGTATGTAGTGTGTGTGTCTGTAGATTATATGTGTGTGTGTGTAGATAATATATGTGTGTGTGTGTAGATATATATTGTGTGTGTTTGTTTAGATATATGTGTGTAGATATATGTCTGTGTAGATATATATGTGTGTGTGTGTGTAGATATATGTGTGTATGTGTGTAGATATATATGTGTGTAGATATATATGTGTGTGTGTCTGTAGATATATATATGTGTGTGTGTGTTATATATGTGTGTGTTTGTTTAGATATATGTGTGTAGATAATATGTTCTGTGTAGATATATGTGTTGTAGATATATGTCTGTGTGATATATGTGTGTGTGTGTGTGTGTGTTATAGACTATATATGTGTGTTATAGATAATGTGTTGAATATATATGTGTGTGTGTCTGTAGATATATATATATATATGTGTGTGTAGATATATATGTGTGTGTTTGTTTAGATATATGTGTGTAGATATATGTCTGTGTAGATATATGTGTGTGTGTAGATGTGTGTGTGTGTAGATATATATGTGTGTATAGAATATATGTGCGTAGCTATATATGTGTGTGTGTCTGTAGTATTGTTTGTGTGTTTAGATATATGTGTGTATATATATATATATATACGTGTGTAGATATGTGTGTGTGTTTAGATATATGTGTGTGTAGATATATATGTGAGTAGAAATATGTGTGTCGATATATATGTGTGTAGATATATGTGTGTGTGTGCCAGATATATGTGTGTAGATATAAATGTGTGTCGATATATATGTTGTGTGCGAAATGTGTGTGTGTAGATATGTGTGTGTGTGTGTAGATATATGTGTGTGAGTATTAACGTTTGACAAGCAAATCAACTCTGTGGTAAAAGCTGGTTTCTTCCAGCTTCGTACAATAGCTAAAATCAAACCATTCCTCCAGTTCGACAACCTTGAAAAAAATCATCCACGCATTCATCTCCTCCCGCCTTGACTACTGCAACTCCCTATACACTGGCATCAGCCAATCATTCCTGTTCTGCCTGCAATTGGTTCAAAACGGCGCAGCGAGACTTCTGACGGGTACCCGTAAAAGGGACCACAACACCCCGATCCTGCCCTCTCCACTGGCTCCCAGTACGGTACAGAATCAACTTCAAGCTCCTCTTATTCGTTTACAAAGCCTGTTACTGGCTTGCCCCCCTCCCCCCCCATATCAAAAATCTTCTTACCCACCATTCTACCTCCTGGTCCCTCAGGTCGGCCGACGGGGCTACTGACTATACTGCGGTCTAGATTTAAGCTCAGGGGTGACTGCGCTTTTGTGGTGGCAGCACCTAGATGGTAAAAAAAAAATCCGAGTGAAATCTCAATGAAAGGCACTATTTCTGGACTTTTCCCAGCTTGGCACGGGCCTTTTGGGCCAAAATGCTCCTCCTCGGCTAATATGGGCATTTTGGGCAAAGGGGACTTTTCTGGGCTAATAGAGGCATTGTGGACCGAAATGAGTGGTATCAGGTAGGCCAAAGGTGGGCTGGCAGTTGACTCACTCACGGCTGCTGGGCTGGCAGTTGCTCACAGCTGATGTGCTCTCTCACACACACACACACACACACACACCCTCCATCACGCACACACCCATGCATACACGCACATGGGGACGATCAGCCAATATCACAATGAATGGCGGTGCTGGCTATGTTTTCTATACGTGGGTAGATATTTGTGTGTGTAGATATGTGTGTAGATATATGTGTGCATGTGTGTAGATATATATGTGTGTGTAGATACATGTGTGTAGATATGTGTGTGTGTGGATATGTGTGTAGATATATGTGTGTGTGTAGATATAAGTGTGTATGGATATATGTGTGTAGATTGTGTGTAGATATAGGTAAGTGTAGATATATGTGTTGATATATGTGTGCGTGCAGATATATGTGTGTATGTAGATATATGTGTGTGTGTGTGTGTAGATATGTGTATGTGTGTAGATATATATATGTGTGTGTAGATATGTCTGTGTGTAGATATATGTGTGTTGTTATATGTGAGTGTGTAGATATATATGTGTGTGTAGATATAAGTGTATGGATATATGTGTGTAGATTGTGTGTAGATATAGGTAAGTGTAGATATATGTGTTGATATATGTGTGCGTGTAGATATATGTGTGTATGTAGATATATGTGTGTGTGTGTAGATATGTGTATGAGTGTAGATATATATATATGTGTAGATATGTCTGTGTGTAGATATGTGTGTTGTTATATATGTGAGTGTGTAGATATATATGTGTGTGTAGATATTATGTGTGTAGATATATGTGTGTGTAGATATGTGTGTGTGTGTGTAGATATATATATGTGTGTGTAGATATATGTATGTGTGCGTAGATATATATATATATGTGTGTGTAAATATATATATGTGTGTAGATATATGTGTGTGTGTGTGTGTGTGTGTGTGTGTGTAGATATATGTGTGTGTGTGTGTAGATATATATGTGTATGTAGATATATATGTGTGTGCGTGTATAAATATATATGTGTATGTAGATATATATGTGTGTGTAGATATATACAGTGGCTTGCAAAAGTATTCATACCCCTTGAACTTTTCCACATTTTGTCGCGTTACAACCACAAATGTAAATATATTTTATTGGGATTTTATGTGATAGACCAACACAAAGTGGTGCATAATTGTGAAGTGGAAGGAAAATGATACATGGTTTCCAAATTTTATTACAAATAAAAAACTGAAAAGTGTGGCGTGCAAAAGTATTCTGCCCCCCTAAGTCAATACTTTGTAGAACCATCTTTCGCTGCAATTACAGCTGCAAGTCTTTTGGGGTATGTCTCTACCAGCTTTGCACATCTAGAGACTGAAATTTTTGCAAAATAGCTCAAGCTCAGTCGGATTGGATGGAGAGCGTATGTGAACAGCAATTTTCAAGTCTTGCCAGAGATTCTCAATTGGATTTAGGTCTGGACTTTGACTGGGCCATTCTAACACATGAATATGCTTTGATCTAAACCATTCCATTGTAGATCTGGCTGTATGTTTAGGGTTGTTGTCCTGCTGGAAGGTGAACCTCCGCCCCAGTCTCAAGTCTTTTGCAGACTCTAACAGGTTTTCTTCCAAGATTGCCCTGTATTTGGCTCCATCCATCTTCCCATCAACTCTGACCAGCTTCCCTGTCCCTACTGAAGAAAAACATCCCCACAGCATGATGCTGCCACCACCATGTTTCACAGTGGGGATGGTTTGTTCAGGGTGATGTGCAGTGTTAGTTTTCCACCACACATAGCGTTTTGCATTTAGGCCAAAAACTTCAATTTTGGTCTCATCAGACCAGAGCACCTTCCTCCACATGATTGCTGTGTCCCCCACATGGCTTGTGGCAAACTGCAAACGGGACTTCTTATGGCTTCTTTTCAACAATGGCTTTCTTCTTGCCACTCTTCCATAAAGGCCCGATTTGTGGAGTGCATGACTAATAGTTGTCCTGTGGACAGAATCTCCCACCTGAGCTGTGGATCTCTGCAGCTCCTCCAGAGTTACCATGGGCCTCTTGGCTGCTTCTCTGATCAATGCTCTTCTTGCCCGGCCTGTCAGTTTAGGTGGACGGCCATGTCTTGGTAGGTTTGCAGTTGTGCCATACTCTTTCCATTTTCGGATGATGGATTGAACAGTGCTCCGTGAGATGTTCAAAGCTTGGGATTTTTTTTATAACTTAACCCTGCTTTAAACTTCTCCACAACTTTATCCCTGACCTGTCTGGTGTGTTCCTTGGGCATCAGGATGCCCAAGGAACATTGTTTGTTCACTAATGTTCTCTAACAAACCTCTGAGGCCTTCACAGAACAGCTATATTTATACTGAGATTAGATTACACACAAGTGGACTCTATTTACTAATTAGGTGACTTCTGAAGGCAATTGGTTGCACTGGATTTTATTTAGGGGTATCAGAGTAAAGGGGGCTGAATACTTTTGCACGTCACACTTTTCAGTTTTTTATTTGTAATAAAATTTGAAAACCATGTATCATTTTCCTTCCACTTCACAATTATGCGCCACTTTATGTTGGTCTATCACATAAAATGCTAATAAAATACATTTACGTTTGTGGTTGTAACGTGACAAAATGTGGAAAAGTTCAAGGTGTATGAATATTTTTGCAAGCCACTATATATGTGTGTTTGTAGATATATGTGTGTGTAGATATGTGTGTGTGGATTATATATGTGTGTGTGTGTGTGTGTGTGTGTGTGTGTAGCTATATGTGTGTGTGTGTATGTGTAGATATATATGTGTATGTAAGTAGATATATGTGTGTGTAGATATGTGTGTAGATATATATGTGTGTGTAAATGTATATGTAGATGCATGTGTCTGTAGATATATATGTGTGTGTGTAGATATATGTGGAGATATATGTGTGTGTGTGTGTACATATATGTGTGTAGATATGTGTGGAGATATATGTGTGTAGATAATATGTTTGTGTGTAGATATATGTGTATAGATATGTGTGTGTGTGTAGATATATATATGTGTGTGTGTAGATATATATATGTGTGTGTACGTATATGTGTGTAGATATGTGTGTGTGTTTAGACAATATGTGTGTAGATATATGTGTGTGTGTTGATATATGTGTGTGTGAAGATATATGTGTGTGTAAATAGAGATATATGTGTGGGTGTAGATAAGTGTATGTGTAGATATATATGTGTGTATATATATGAGTGTGTTTAGATATACAGTGGCTTGCAAAAGTATTCATACCCCTTGAACTTTTCCACATTTTGTCATGTAACAACCACAAAGGTAAATGTATTTTATTGGGATTTTATGTGATTGACCAACACAAAGTGATGCATAATTGTGAAGTGGAAGGAAAATGATACATGGTTTCCAAATTTTATTACAAATAAAAAACTGAAAAGTGTGGTGTGCAAAAGTATTCAGCCCCCCTGAGTCAATACTTTGTAGAACTACCTTTCGCTGCAATTACAGCTGCAAGTCTTTTGGGGTATGTCTCTACCAGCTTTGCACATCTAGAGACTGAAATTTATGCCCATTCTTCTTTGCAAAATAGCTCAAGCACAGTCAGATTGGATGGAGAGCGTTTGTGAACAGCAATTTTCAAGTCTTGCCAGAGATTCTCAATTGGATTTAGGTCTGGACTTTGACTGGGCCATTCTAACACATGAATATGCTTTGATCTAAACCATTCCATTTTAGCTCTGGCTGTAGGTTTAGGGTTGTTGTCCTGCTGGAAGGTGAACCTCCGCCCCAGTCTCAAGTCTTTTGCAGACTCTAACAGGTTTTCTCATAGAAACATAGAAACATAGAAATTAGGTGCAGGAGTAGGCCATTCAGCCCTTCGAGCCTGCACCGCCATTCAATATGATCATGGCTGATCATCCAACTCAGTATCCCGTACCTGCCTTCTCTCCATACCCTCTGATCCCCTTAGCCACAAGGGCCACATCCAACTCACTCTTAAATATAGCCAATGAACTGGCCTCAACTACCCTCTGTGGCAGAGAGTTCCAGAGACTCACCACTCTCTGTGTGAAAAAAGTCTTTCTCATCTCGGTCTTAAAGGATTTCCCCCTTATCCTTAAGCTGTGACCCCTTGTCCTGGACTTCCCCAACATCGGGAACAATCTTCCTGCATCTAGCCTGTCCAACCCCTTAAGAATGTTGTAAGTTTCTATAAGATCCCCTCTCAATCTCCTAAATTCCAGAGAGTATAAACCGAGTCTATCCAGTCTTTCTTCATAAGACAGTCCTGACATCCCAGGAATCAGTCTGGTGAACCTTCTCTGCACTCCCTCTATGGCAATAATGTCCTTCCTCAGATTTGGAGACCAAAACTGTACGCAATACTCCAGGTGTGGTCTCACCAAGACCCTGTACAACTGAAGTAGAACCTCCCTGCTCCTGTACTCAAATCCTTTTGCTATGAAAGCTAACATACCATTCGCTTTTTTCACTGCCTGCTGCACCTGCATGCCTACTTTCAATGACTGGTGTACCATGACACCCAGGTCTCGCTGCATCTCCCCTTTTCCTAATCGGCCACCATTTAAATAATAGTCTGCTTTCCTGTTTTTGCCACCAAAGTGGATAACCTCACATTTATCTCACATTCATCTCGGTCCTAAAAGATTTCCCCCTTAACCTTAAACTGTGACCCCTTGACCTGGACTTCCCCAACATCAGGAACAATCTTCCTGCATCTAGCCTGTCCAACCCCTAAGAATTTTGTAAATTTCTATAAGATCCCCCTCAATCTTCTAAATTATAGCCAGTACAAGCCAAGTCTATCCAGTCTTTCTTCATATGAAAGTCCTGACATCCCAGGTATCAGTCTGGTGAACCTTCTCTGTACTCCCTCTATGGCAAGAATGTCTTTGTGTGTGTGTAGATATATGTGTGTGTGTGTGTAGATATATATATCTGTGTGTGTGTGCTGATATAAATATGTGTGTGGAGATATATGTGTGTGTGTAGATGTATATGTGTGTGCAGATATATATGTGCGTGTAGATATATATATGTGTGTGTGTAGATGTATATATGTGTGTGTGTGTGGATATATATGTGTGTGTGTTAATATATATGTATGTGTAGATTTATGTGTGTGTAGATATATGTGTGGGTGTGTGGATATATGTGTAGATATATATGTGTAGATATATGTATGTAGATATATCTGTGTGTAGATAGATGTGTGGGTGTGTGGATATATGTGTGTGTGTGTGTGGATATACGTGTAGATATATATGTGTAGATATATGTGTGTGTAGATATATGTGTGTAGATATATGTGTGTGTGTATATATGTGTGTGTAGATATATGTGTGTGTAGATATGTGTGTGTAGATATGTGTGTGTAGATATGGGTGTAGATATGTGTGTGTAGATATATGTTTGTGTAGATATATGTGTGTATCTATATATGTGTGTGTGGATATGTGTGTAGATATATGTATGCGTGTGAGCAGATATATGTGTGTGTGTAGATACATGTGTGTAGATATGTGTGTGTGTAGATATATGTGTGCGTAGAAATATATATATATGTGTGTAGATATATGTGTGTAGATAAAAGTGTGTATGGATATATGTGTGTAGATTGTGTGTAGATATGTGTGTGTGTAGATATATGTGTGCGTGTATATATATGTGTGTGTGTGTGTAGATATGTGTGTGTGTAGATATGTATATGTGTAGATATATATATATATATGTGTGTAGATATATGTGTGTGTGTAGATATGTGTGTGTTGTTATATATGTTAGATATATATATATGTGTAGATATATGTGTGTGTGTGCAGATATATGAGTGTAGATATATATGTGTGTGTAGATGTGTGTGTAGATATATATATGTGTTAGATATATATGTGTGTGTGAGGATATATATGTGTGCATGTAGATATATATATATGAGTGTAGATATATATGTGTGTGTAGATATATATGTGTGTGTAGATATATATATATGTGTGTGTAGGTATAGATAAAAGTGTATAGATATATGTGTGTGTAGATTGTGTGTAGATATGTGTGTGTAGATATATGTGTGCGTGTATATATATGTGTGTATGTAGATGTATATGTGTGTGTAGATATATGTGTGTGTTGTTATATATGTGAGTGTGTAGATATATATAGGTGTGTATAGATATATGTGTGTTATATATGTGAGTGTAGATCTATGTTTGTGTGTGTGTGTAGATATATATGTGTGCATGTAGATATATATATGTGTGTAGATATATATGTATGTGTGTGTGTAGATATATATGTGTGTGTAGATATATATGTGTGTGTAGATATATATGTATGTGTGTGTAGATATATATGTGTGTGTGTTAGATATATATATATATGTGTGTGTGTGTAGATATATATGTTTGCATGTAGATATATATATGTGTGTAGATATATATGTGTGTAGATATATGTGTGTGTAGGTGTGTGTGTAGATATATATGTGTGTGTGTAGATATGTGTGTGTAGATATATGTGTGTGTACATATATGTGTGTAGATGTGTGTGTAGACAATATGTGTGTAGATATGTGTGCAGATATATGTGTGTGTGTAGATATATGTGTATGTATGTAGAGATATGTGTGTGTGTAGATATATGTGTGCGTGTATATATATGTGTGTGTGTAGATATATATATATGTGTGTAGATATATGTGTGTGTGTAGATATGTGTGTGTTGTTATATATGTGTGTAGATATATATATATATGTGTAGATATATGTGTGCAGATATATGAGTGTAGATATATATGTGTGTGTAGATGTGTGTGTGTGTGTGTAGATGTATATGTGTGTTAGATATATATGTGTGTGTGAGGATATATATGTGTGCATGTATATATATATATGTGTGTGTAGATATATATGTGTGTGTAGATATATATGTGTGTGTAGATATATATATGTGTGTGTAGGTATAGATATATGTGTGTGTGTAGATACATGTGTGTAGATAAAAGTGTATAGATATATGTGTGTGTATAGATTGTGTGTAGATATGTGTGTGTGTAGATATGTGTGTGTAGATATATGTGTGTGTAGATATATGTGTGTGTATATATATGTGTGTATGTAGATATATGTGTGTGTGTGTGTAGATATATGTGTGTGTTGTTATATATGTGAGTGCGTAGATATATATATAGGTGTGTGTAGATATATGTGTGTTATATATGTGAGTGAAAATCTATGTTGTGTGTGTGTGTGTGTAGATATATATGTGTGTGTGTTAATATATATGTATGTGTAGATTTATGTGTGTGTAGATATATGTGTAGATATATATGTGTAGATATATGTATGTGTAGATATATCTGTGTGTAGATAGATGTGTGGGTGTGTGGATATGTGTGTAGATATATGTGTGCGTGTGTGCAGATATATGTGTGTGTAGATACATGTGTGTAGATATGTGTGTGTGTAGATATATGTGTGCGTAGAAATATATATATATGTGTGTAGATAAAAGTGTGTATGGATATATGTGTGTAGATTGTGTGTAGATATGTGTGTGTGTAGATATATGTGTGCGTGTATATATATGTGTGTCTGTGTAGATATGTGTGTGTGTAGATATGTATATGTGTAGATATATATATATATATATATGTAGATATATGTGTGTGTGTAGATATGTGTGTGTTGTTATATATGTGTGTAGATATATATATATATGTGTAGATATATGTGTGTGTGTGTGCAGATATATGAGTGTAGATATATATGTGTGTGTAGATGTGTGTGTGTAGATATATATGTGTGTTAGATATATATGTGTGTGTGAGGTTATATATGTGTGCTTGTAGATATATATATATGAGTGTAGATATATATGTGTGTGTAGATATATATGTGTGTGTAGATATATATATGTGTGTGTAGGTATAGATATATGTGTGTGTAGATACATGTGTGTAGATAAAAGTGTATAGGTATATGTGTGTGTAGACTGTGTGTAGATATGTGTGTGTGTGTGTAGATATATGCGTGTGTGTGTAGATATGTGTGTGTTAGATATATGTGTGTGTACGTATATGTGTGTAGATGTGTGTATGACAATTATGTGTGTAGATATGTGTGCAGATATGTGTGTGTGTGTAGATATATGTGTGTGTATGTAGAGATATGTGTGTGTGTAGATGTGTATGTGTAGATATATGTGTGTGTAGATATATATATGTGTGTAGATATATGTCTGTGTGTGTAGATATATATGTGTGTGTGTAGATATATGTGTGTGTGTGTGTTTGTAGATATATATATGTGTGTGTGTGTGTAGATATAAATATGTGTGTGGAGATATATATATGTGTGTAGATATATATGTGTGCGTGTAGATATGGATATATGTGTGTGTGTAGATGTATATATGTGTGTAGATATATATATATATATATGCGTTTGTAGATATATATATGTGTGTAGACATATATGTGTGTGTGTAGATATATGTGTGTGTGTGTAGATATATATGTGTGTGTGTAGATGTATGTTTAGATATATATGTGTGTGTTTAGATACATATATATATGTGTGTGTAGATTTGTGTGTGTGTGTGTGTAGATATATGTGTGTGTTTGTGTGTGCAGATATAAATGTGTGTAGATTTGTGTGTGTGTGTAGATATATATGGGTGTGTTCGATATGTGTGTGTGTGTAGGTATATATGTGTGTGTAGATATATGCATGTGTGTGTATATATATATATATGTGTGTGTAGATATATGGGTGTGTGTGTGTGTAGATATATGGGTGTGTGTGTGTGTAGATATATGAGAGTGTGTAGATATATGAGTGTGTGTAGATATATATATATGTGTGTGTGTGTGTGGATATATATGTGTGTGTGTAGATATATGTATTTGTAGATATATGTGTGTGTGTGTGTGGATATATGTGTGTAGTTATATATGTGTAGATATATGTGTGTGTGGATATATGTGTGTAGATATATATGTGTAGATATATGTGTGTGTGTGTGGATATATGTGTGTAGATATATATGTGTATATACATGTGTGTGTAGATATATGTGTGTGGATATATGTGTGTATATATATATCTGTGTAGATATATATGTGTGTGTAGATATATATGTGTGTGTAGATATATATATGTGTGTGTAGGTATAGATATATGTGTGTGTAGATACATGTGTGTAGATAAAAGTGTATAGATATATGTGTGTGTAGATTGTGTGTAGATATGTGTGTGTGTGTAGATATATGCGTGTGTGTGTAGATATGTGTGTGTAGATATATGTGTGTGTACGTATATGTGTGTAGATGTGTGTGTAGACAATATGTGTGTAGATATGTGTGCAGATATGTGTGTGTGTGTAGATATATGTGTGTGTATGTAGAGATATGTGTGTGTGTAGATGTGTATGTGTAGATATATGTGTGTGTAGATATATATGTGTGTGTAGATATATGTCTGTGTGTGTAGATATATATGTGTGTGTAGATATATATGTGTGTGTGTGTGTTTGTAGATATATATATGTGTGTGTAGATATAAATATGTGTGTGGAGATATATATATGTGTGTAGATATATATGTGTGCGTGTAGATATGGATATATGTGTGTGTGTAGATGTATATATGTGTGTAGATATATATATGTATATATATGTGTTTGTAGATATATATATGTGTGTAGACATATATGTGTGTGTGTAGATATATATGTGTGTGTGTAGATGTATGAGTGTGTTTAGATATATATGTGTGTGTTTAGATACATATATATATGTGTGTGTAGATTTGTGTGTGTGTGTGTAGATATATGTGTGTGTTTGTGTGTGCAGATATAAATGTGTGTGTAGATTTGTGTGTGTGTGTGTAGATATATATGGGTGTGTTCGATATGTGTGTGTGTGTAGGTATATATGTGTGTGTAGATATATGCATGTGTGTGTATGTATATATATATATATATTATATTATATATTATATATATATATTTATATATATATATATATATATGTGTGTGTGTAGATATATGGGTGTGTGTGTGTGTAGATATATGGGTGTGTGTGTGTGTGTAGATATATGAGAGTGTGTAGATATATGAGTGTGTGTAGATATATATATATGTGTGTGTGTGTGGATATATATGTGTGTGTGTAGATATATGTGTGTGTGTGTGTGGATATATGTGTGTAGTTATATATGTGTAGATATATGTGTGTGTGGATATATGTGTGTAGATATATATGTGTAGATATATGTGTGTGTGTGGATATATGTGTGTAGATATATATGTGTATATACATGTGTGTGTAGATATATGTGTGTGGATATATGTGTGTATATATATATCTGTGTAGATATATGCGTGTGTAGATATATGTGTGTGGATATATGTGTGTATATATATATCTGTGTAGATATATGCGTGTGTAGATATATGTGTGTAGATATGTTGTGTGTAGATATATGTGTGTGATTGTGTAGATATGCGGATGTGTGTAGATATAAGTGTGTGTGTGTGTAGATATATATATATGTGTGTGTGTGTAGATATATGCGTGTGTAGATATATGTGTGTAGATATGTGTGTGTAGATATGTGTGTGTAGATATATGTGTGTAGATTGTGTAGATATATGTGTGTGCGGATGTGTGTAGATATAAGTGTGTGTGTGTGTAGATATATATATATGTGTGTGTGTGTAGATATATGTGTGTAGATATATGTGTGTAGATATGTGTGTGTAGATATGTGTGTGTAGATATATGTGTGTAGATTGTGTAGATATATGTGTGTGCGGATGTGTGTAGATATAAGTGTGTGTGTGTGTAGATATATATATATGTGTGTGTGTGTAGATATATGTGTGTATACACCTGGGGCAGGCATGGGCTAGCTACCCATGTTAGCAGGATCCAATACTATTCAGTATTTTGGAGACACCCGCATATGGCTACGAAAATAATTAAAGAAAGAATACCCCTAGAGTCTGCGAGAGCGGGGACGGAAGATGACTCATTGACGGATAATACGGCTATAGACCTAGGAACGAAAAAGACCATGAGCAATACATGCACTCAACAAGAACCGTGCGCACAATCATCATCCGAGAAGAGGCTTCAGGTCTGCTCCTGCGGCTGGATGTAAATAACATCTTCAAAGGGCTTGAAAATACATCAAGGAAAGAAAGGGTGCTTGAGAGAGGGAAAACAGGGACCTCGCATTGACAAGTACTTCCTGAGAAGTCAATCAAGTGCGACTGGAGTCTCACCAAAGATCGCAGGGCATCAGCCCTCCTGATGAAGAAAACTCAAGCACAGTTACGCAGGCAGAGGAAGATACGGAGCCCAGCCAGCCAAGAAAACCAGCAATGGAGAAAAAGATCAGCGCAAGAAAACCTCGCGTCAAATGGCCTGGAGCCTCGGAGAAGAAAGAATGGGAGACCATAAATGTAGACCTGACCCGTATCTGACAGGGTGTAAGGGGTACAGTTGAAAGAAAGCTTGATAAAGATGGGGGCATCATCAATGGCTATGGAGCAGAACGATATGGAATAAGGGAGAAAAAGGAAAAGGCACCAGCTTTGGAAAGCAAGTCCAGACGGCAAAGGGAGATGGAATGCCTAATCCGGGAGAGAAGGCAGCTCAAGAAGCAGTGGAGGAAGGCATCTGATAGTGAGAAGGAGGGCATCAACATTCTCCAGGGAAACATCAAAAACCATTTAGCAACCCTGAGACGAGCAGAGTACCTGCGGAAATCACAAAAAAAGAAACAAATGAACGAGATCACGCTTCTTCAAGGACCCCTATAAGTTTGTAAAATCATTCATCAAAGAAAAGGGAGGAAACCTGAAAACATCGTCAGGAGCTGGACGAGCATCTGGAAAGAATGCATGCGGATGACAATAGACACCAGAAGACAGCTATTCCATCGGACATTCCACCAATCGAACAACCAGAGCATAAGATGGATATTAGTCCTCCAAAGTGGAGGGAAGTGGAACAGACAGTAAAGCGGGCAAGAGCATCTTCAGCCCCAGGGCCAAATGGGGTTCCGTATCGACTCTACAAGGGTGCTCCTGATGTTCTTCGCTTCCTGTGGAGGCTAATGAGAGTGGCTTGGGAGAAGAAAGCCATACCCAAAGCATGGCGCAGGGCAGGAGGAATCCTGATTCCGAATGAGAAGGAAGCATCATAGCTCGGAGGATGACCAGCTATTTAGAGAGAAACAAGCTTGTGGATACAACCGTCCAAAAATCAGGCACCCCAGGGTTCTCTGGATGTCTCGAACATACCAGCATGATTTGGCACCAAATCCAGACTGCAAGAAAAGAAAAGAGAGATCTGCATGTCGTTTTTCTTGACCTTGCCAACGCGTTCGGAACTGTCCCTCACAGTTTCCTCTGAGCATCCTTTGACTTCTTCAGGATACCAGACACTATCGCAAGCCTTGTCGAGGCTTATTTTCAAGATCTGCAGCTCTGTTTCACCACGCTTGACTTCACGACCACATGGCACTGCATGGAGATTGTCATTACGGCGGGGTGTACCATCTCCCCATTGATTTTTACAATGGCTATGGAAGTCATCATAAGGGTCTCCAAGTGGGTAGTGGGTGGCGAGCGGCTGAAGTCTGGAGTCCGTCTAGCACCCATGGGCCTACATGGATGACATGACAGTCATAACAACAACAGCACCTTGCACCAGGTGCCTTTTAGGGAAGCTTTAAGAGAACATCACTGGGGTTAGAATGAAATTCAAGCCATCCAAATCAAGAAGCATTTCTATAATCAAAGGCAGACTGACAGATCTAAGGTTCTTCATTGATCAAGAACCTATTCCAACTGTGTCAGAGAAGCCAATCAGAAGTCTGGGACGATGGTATAACTCTAAACTGAAGGACACTACCTCACCTTATGTGGCCACTAACCATGTATGACATCACCCTCACAAGAGTCGAGAAGCTAGAGAAGTCCGAACTCATTTCAGAGAAAAATGGATTTTCCTTGCAGTCAAGTAACATAAAAAATAATAATAAATAAATAAACATATTTTTAAAAAAGCACAAACACAGAAGTCCACACACAACATAACCGCACAGCGGCACCAAAGTTAAGGAAGGTACCGTAGTTCAGCCAGCCTCTCCGCCGATCTTCCCAGATGTTCGCCCACGGTCAGGGCCTCCCGAGCGCCCGCAGTCGCCGCCACGGGCAGCCCGATGCTCGGGCCCTCTCGCCCGGGAACGATGTAACCTCCCACCGGAGTTCGTGGGCGCCCGAAGTCCACAGCCGAGCCGACGGAGTCGCAGGACTCCGCGATGTTGACCAGCGGCGCCCGCGTTGGGAGCTCCGCGAACCACAGCTCCGCGATGTCGGCGCAGCAGGCCCAGCACTCCGGAGCTGCAAGGGCGATCCCCGGTGAGGCATCGTCCGCCCCCGCCATGTTTCCAACGCTGCGCCGCTGCTGCTGGAGCTCTGGGGGGGGGGGGGGTAGAGGACGCAACTCGAATAACAGTCGCATCCTCACCAGGATGCGACTGAAGGACGGTATCCCCCTTACCGTACCTTCTTCCCCCACATAAAGACATAAAGACATTCAAAAACACAAAAAACGCTCGTCAAAATAACAACAACAAAAAAAATACCAGATGTCCTTCTTAGGCCCAAAAAAATCTCAACCAATGGCTGGGTAAAGATCCATCATGCCCCCTGTGTTCAACACCAGCCGCACGTAGGCACATCCTCACTGGGTGTAAAGTAAGCCTCTCCCAAGGATGGTACGCCTGGAGACATAATCAAGTGCTCAAATGCCTGGCAGCGACTGGAACGCAGGAGAACAGCCAACAATGCCTTGCCGCCCAGAACAACCAACCCAGTTAAGACAATTAGCTTTTGTTCGCGAAAGGGGGGTGGGGGGGAAACAAAGGCAATGGAAAATCTCACCAAGGACCAGGTTTGGACAGCTGGAGGCTGCCCGGGATTGGCAGATGCTGGGGGATGTGGACCAACCGCTTACAGTTCCATCAGAGATAGCCATCACCAACTTGAGGCCTGATCTTGTGCTCTGGTCGAACTGTCAGCGCATGGTGTACTTTGTGGAGCTCACAGTCCCTTGGGAGGATGCTGTGCAGGAAGCCTTCGAAAGAAAGAAACTGCGATATACAGAGCTTGCAGCGGAGGCAGAACAGCGGGGCTGGAGAGCTAAGATCTGCCCGGTAGAAGTTGGATGTCGAGGACTCGTGGCAACATCTACCTTAAGACTGATGAAGGACCTGGGGATCAGCGGACAAGCCCTATGCCAGGCCATCAAAGAAACATCACGGGTAGCAGAGCGGAGTAGCCAGTGGCTCTGGCTCAAGAGGAAAGACCCCATTTGGTCTCCCAAATAACCGACTAGGCAGATGCAGAGAGGGGGTGTTCTGGGACGCCAGGATGCACCGCTGAGCCTACTGGAGACGTCGTGGGTTCAAACAGTGAAATGTCAATGAAAGTAGGTGCCCACTTGATAACCCCCAATGACGTGTCTGCCTAGCCTTTCTCAACATCGGAGCAGCATAGGTGAGTGCAGAAGTCTCCCATCAGCATCGGGAGTAAATTGATATTTGGCACTTTGGACTTTTAACATCTAGTCCTGTGTATATGTATATATATATGTGTGTAGATATATATGTGTGTGTAGATATATGTGTGCGTTTGTAGATATATGTGTGTGTGTAGATATAAGTGTGTATGTAGATATATGTGTGTGTGTGTGTAGATATATATGTGTGTGTGTGTGGATATATATGTGTGTGTAGCTATCTATGTGTGTGTAGATATACATGTGTGTGTAGATATATATGTGTGTGTAGATATGTATGTGTGTGTAGATATGCATGTGTGTGTAGTTATCTATGTGTGTATGTAGATATATATGTGTGTGTAGATATATGTGTGTGTATGTAGATATATATATGTAAATATATATGTGTGTGTGTAGATATATGTGTGTGTGTAGATATATGAGTGTTTGCGTAGATATATATGTGTGTGTGTGTGTGTAGATATGTGTGTGGGTGTGTGTTTTATATTTGTGTGTGTAGATATATGTGTGTGTTGTTATATATGTGTGTGTTGTTATATATGTGTGTATAGATATATGTGTGTGTCAGTAGATACATGTGTGTGTAGATATATATATGTGTGTGTAGATTGTGTGTGTGTGTGTGTGTGTGTGTGTAGATATATATATATGTGTGTGTGTGTGTAGATATATGTGTGTATGTGAGTGTGAGTGAGTGTGTAGATATGTGTATAGATTTGCGTGTGTATATACATGTGTGAGTAGGTGTGTGAGTATATATAGTATGTATATAGAGTGTGTATATTTGTGTATATGCGTGTTTATATATATGTGTGTACAGATATGTTTTTGTGTCTGTATGTATACTGAGATATATGTGAGTGTATGTGTGTGTATGCATGTTTATGCGTGTGTATATGAATGTGTGTGTATAGGGCGGTTGCACGTAAGGTCACTGGGTCATAGGGCTTGACGCACTTGATGTGCGTTTGTGTTTGGATATATTTATGTGTATAGGGAGGTTGCACGGCAGTCGTGGTCACGACCGGTGACCCACACTGTTGCCACCAACGCCTTCTGGAGTACACGCGGTGAGCCAGTCTTTTGGCTCAGCATCCGGACTCCATGCTGACTGGTTCCACACTCGCGGTTGAGGGGGTCGGGGCAGGGTCGTGGTGCCGGTGCTGCGCGGTCAGTGACTCTGGGTGGGTGGGGGGACCAGACTGTCCCCAACTCTGCTGCAGCTGACGGGGACCTTGCCGGTTTTTTGGCTCCGTGTGTCCGCTGCCAGGAGCCGCGGCCCCGCTCCACCCGGCCCCGTGTGTGTGGGCGCTGCCGTCCCACAGCCCGTGACAGTTCCCAGGACAGCTCAGACCGTGGCCGGACAACGCTGACCCCGGGGGGTGGAGAGAGTTGGGGCTGTCCCGAGGGATGCGTTCCTTCGGCCGCTGACTCGTTGGCGCTCGGGTTCAGAGCAAAGATACCAGAGCATTTGGTTCACAGCGTTCAGTCACCCGCCACAATTATTTACAACGCGGAAATTGACCATTTCGGCGGTTTTAACAGGTTCGAAAGTATGCGTTTCGTGTGTTAAGTGTATGCCATGTCCTCCAGAAGGATTGAGCTGCTCCGTGCGTCATGCCGTTTGACCCGATGACCTTACGTGCAACCCACCTATATATGTATGTGTGTGCATGTGTGTATAAATATGTGTGTGTGTGTGTGTGTATATGTGTGTATTTATGTCTGTGTGTTTGTGTATATGTGTTTGTGTGTATATGTCTTTGTTTATATTTGTGTGTATGTGAGTGTGTATATATTTGGTCGCCTAGTTATAGGAAGGATGTCAACAAAATAGAGAGAGTACAGAGGAGATTTACTAGAATGTTGCCAGGGTTCCAGCAACTATGTTACAGAGAAAGGTTGAACAAGTTAGGTCTTTATTCTTTGGAGCGCAGAAGGTTAAGGGGGGACTTGATTGAGGTCTTTAAAATGATGAAAGGGATAGACAGAGTTGACGTGGATACGTTTTTCCCATTGAGGGTAGGGAAGATTCAAACAAGAGGGCATGACGTGAGAATTAAGGGACAGAGGTTTCGGGGTAACATGAGGGGGAACCTCTTTACTCAGAGGGTGGTGGCTGTGTGGAATGAGCTTCCAGCAGAAGTGGTGGAGGCAGGATCGATTTTGCAGGTAGATGGGACTAGGGGAAAACAAATGGTCGGCATGGACTGGAAGGGCCGAGAGGGCCTGTTTCCGTGCTGTAATTGTTATATATGTTATGTTATATATATATATATATGTGTTTGTGTGTGCGTGTGTGTATATGTGTGTGTGTGTATACGTGTGTTTGTGTGTGTGTATATGTGTGTGTGTGTGTATATATATATGTCTGTGTGTGTGCATGTGTTTGTATGTGTGTATATCTATGTTTGTTTATATTTGTGTGTATGTGTAATGTAAGTGTGTGTGTATATATGTGTATATGTGTTTGTGTGTGTATATCTATGTTTGTTTATATTTGTGTGTGTATGTGTATGTGTAATGTATGTGTGTGTGTGTATATGTGTGTGTGTGTGTGTATATATGTGTGTGTGTATATGTGTCTGTGTGTGTATATGTGTGTGTGTGTGTGTGTGTATGTATATGTGTGCGTGTGTTTGTGTGTATGTGTACAGATTTGTGTTTCATTGTCACATGTGCCAGAACCGAACGATAAAATTCATACTTGCAGCAGCACAAACAGAAATGTAAACATAGTACATGTAAAACTTATATTATACAACATAAAAGCCCAATATATATATATAATCAATATATAATAAATGTATATACATACATGTATAAAATACATATATATTTACTGCGGCGTATTCATGTGATATACATGTAGTGTATGCATGTGCACACACACATATATATCGACATATATTAATGCACTGCCATTGCCTATTTATTTGCCTGTTTGTTTTATATACGAGTACGCCGCTCATATATAAGTGGCGTCGGGGTTTGTATGATGGTTTTGGCACACGGCTTGGCATGATGGTAAATTGTCCCAAGTATGTAGGATAGTGTGTAGTATGTACCGTGGTGTAAGTGTGCTGGGAGCGCTGGTCGGCGCGGACTCGATGGGCCGAAGGGCCTGTTTCCGCGTTGTATCTCCAAATTAAACCAAACGAAACTAAACTAGCTGTGGCCAAGTGATTTAAAAACAGTGCGCACACTTTCCCCAGCACTGCATTTAAGAATAAGGGGTAAGCCACTTTAGAACGGAGACGGGAAATGCTTTTTCACACAGAGAGTTGTGAGTCTCTGGAATTCTCTGCCAGCCTCTGTATCCAGGCTGGTTCTCTGGATACTTTCAAGAGAGAGCTAGATAGGGCTCTTAAAGGGTTTTGGCCCGAAATGTTGCCTATCTCCTTCGCTCCATAGATGCCTGCTGCACCCGCTGAGTTTCTCCAGCATTTTGTGTATCCTAGGGCTCTTAAAGATAGCTGCGTCAGTTGATATGGGGGAGAAGGCAGGAACGGGGTACTGATTGGGGATGATCAGCCATGATCCCAGTGCATGGCGGTGCCGGCACCAAGGGCCGAATGGCCTACTCCTGCACCTACTGTCTATTGTCTATTGCACA
Organism: Okamejei kenojei; assembly: GCA_035221665.1. Lineage (NCBI taxonomy): Eukaryota > Metazoa > Chordata > Chondrichthyes > Rajiformes > Rajidae > Okamejei > Okamejei kenojei. The sequence continues at coordinate 13,742,866 of CM069160.1, forward strand.
AAAACAGTAACGATTTAATATTCAGAATGCTGACTGGTTGAATTCATTTAATGGGACAATTTGCTGAATATGTAAATGCAGAATAAATAAGTCTGCGGGGATAAAAGAAAATCACAGCTAACACGTTTTATTGACATCATTCATACATCCATTGGAGAATGAATCGAACTGAACGATTATTATCCTAACAGCAACTCCATGGATTTACAAATTCTCTGAAACACTGCCTGTGGTAAGGATGGAAAAGGGGGCAGGTGTGATGCCCAAACAAATGTTTTGTTGCCACGCTAGGTGTCAAAGGTTTAATCAACTTCTTCGATTGTTGGGCCGCCGGGTGCGTTCTTTCCCATCTGCCTGCGAAGGAGCCCTCGGGCATGCCCCCGTGGTAGAGCTTGCTGATAATCGGGTTGCAAATCTTCTCCAGGTCTTTCAGCTGCTGTTCGTATTCTTCCTTCTCTGCCGTCTGGTTGGCCTCCAGCCAGGATATGGTCTGGTTGCACTTCTCCACCACCCTGTTCTTGTCTTCGTCGCCGACCTTGCCCCGCAGCTTCTCGTCCTCCACCGAGCTCTTCATGTTGAACGCGCGGGACTCCAGGGAGTTCTTGGCCGCGATCCGCTCTCGTTGGCGCTCGTCCTGCCCTTTGTACCTTTCCGCCTCCTGCACCATCCTCTCGATCTCCTCCTTGCTCAGCCGGCCCTTGTCGTTGGTGATGGTGATCTTGCTCTCCTTGCCAGTGCTCTTGTCCACGGCAGAAACGTTGAGGATGCCGTTGGCGTCGATGTCGAAGGTCACCTCGATCTGGGGCATGCCACGAGGGGCAGGTGGGATGCCGCACAGCTCGAACTTGCCCAGGAGGTTGTTGTCCTTGGTCATGGCCCTCTCGCCTTCGTACACCTGGATGAGGACGCCGGGCTGGTTGTCAGAGTAGGTGGTGAAGATCTGGGTCTGCTTGGTGGGAATGGTGGTGTTCCGCTTGATGAGTGTGGTCATGACACCGCCCGCCGTCTCCAGACCCAACGACAGTGGGGTGACATCCAGGAGGAGCAAATCCTGGACGTTCTCCGACTTGTCCCCCATCAGAATGGCCGCTTGGACAGCCGCCCCGTAGGCCACCGCCTCGTCAGGGTTGATGCTCTTGTTCAGCTCCCTGCCGTTGAAGAAATCTTGCAGCAGCTTCTGGATCTTGGGGATGCGGGTGGAGCCGCCGACCAGGACAATGTCGTGAACCTTTGACTTATCCAACTTGGCATCTTTAAGAGCTTTCTCCACCGGCTCCAGTGTGCCTCGGAATAAATCGGTATTTAGCTCTTCCAATCGAGCTCTGGTGATTGAGGTGTAGAAGTCAATGCCCTCGAACAGAGAGTCGATTTCCACACTGGCCTGGGTGCTGGAAGACAGGGTTCTCTTTGCTCTCTCACAGGCTGTCCGCAGCCTCCTCACCGCCCTCTTATTCGGGCTAATGTCCTTCCTGTATTTCCTCTTGAACTCCTCAATGAAGTGGTTGACCATGCGATTGTCAAAGTCCTCCCCACCCAGGTGGGTATCGCCGGCTGTTGACTTCACTTCAAAGATACCGTCGTCGATGGTGAGGATGGACACGTCGAAGGTGCCGCCACCCAGGTCAAAGATGAGGACATTGCGCTCTCCACTGCCCTTCTTGTCCAGGCCGTAGGCAATGGCACCTGCAGTTGGTTCGTTGATGATGCGCAGGACATTGAGCCCAGCGATCACGCCGGCATCTTTGGTTGCCTGCCGCTGGGAGTCATTGAAGTAAGCGGGCACGGTGATAACAGCATTGGTGACACTAGTGCCCAGGTAAGCCTCGGCCACCTCCTTCATCTTGGTCAGCACCATGGAGGAGATCTCCTCCGGGTAGAAGGTTTTATTCTCCCCCTTGTACTCCACCTTCACCTTGGGCTTCCCAGCGTCGCTCACCACCTGGAAGGGCCAGTGCTTCATGTCGGCCTGGACCACGGGGTCGTCGAACCTCCTCCCGATCAGCCTCTTGGCGTCGAAGACGGTGTTGGACGGGTTCATGGCCACCTGGTTCTTGGCCGCGTCGCCGATGAGCCTCTCGCTGTCGTTGAAGGCCACGTAGCTGGGGGTGGTGCGGTTGCCCTGGTCGTTGGCGATGATCTCCACCTTGCCATGCTGGAAGACGGCAACACAGGAGTAGGTGGTGCCCAGGTCGATGCCGATGGCTGTTCCCTTGGATGCCATTGTTGAGTCCCACCCACGCCTCGGAAACGGTGGACTACTAGCCCGCTGGCCGATCTACCCACCTGCAGCTCCCCAACCCCCCTGGTCGCTCTGTCGCGCCTTCTGGCCTCACGACCCTTATTTATACCTTCGCGCTCCGGAGCCCAGGCGTCTGATTGACCGCGGCGCCTGCCAATGGGAGGGCGCAGGTCCGGCGAGGGAGGCGGGACAATAGGCGTTGACGTCGCGGGTCCTCTGTGACGTCACCCCGGGGACAATCGTCGTTGGCGTCACGAGTCTTCTGTGACGTCACCCGCCCTATGACCTCACCCCCCACCCCCCTCCCACCCCAACCAAGTCTTGGAGACATACATCGCGACAATTGAATCCCAATTGAAATCCCAGGTCTACTCCAAAAACAGATCCGTTTCCGCTGTTTCAACAGTTGTTGGAGGAAACAAGACGCTGGCTTCTCTGACCCCCCCCCCCCCCCCAATGTGTTGAACGAGTTCTCCTGAATTAACTGGTAAACGAAGCTGGTAAAGTTGTGTAGGGCTCTGGTGAGACCACATCTGGAGTATTGTGCACAGTTTTGGTCTCCTAATTTGAGGAATGACATCCCTGTGATTGAGGCAGTGCAGCGTAGGTTCACGAGATTGATCCCTGGGATGGCGGGACTGTCATATGAGGAAAGAATGCAAAGACTAGGCTTGTATTCACTGGAGATTAGAAGGATGAGGGGGTTTCTTATAGAAACTTCTAAAATTATTAAAGGACTGGACAAGCTAGATGCAGGGAAACTGTTCCCAATGTTGGGCGAGTCCTGAACCAGGGGGTCACAGTTTTAAAATAAAGGGGAGGCCATTTAAGACTGAGGTGAGAAAAAACGTTTTCACCCAGAGAGTTGTGAATTTCTGGAATCCCCTGCCACAGAGGGCAGTGGAGGCCAAATCACTGGATGGATTTAAGAGAGAGTTAGATAGAGCTCTAGGGGCAAGTGGAATCAAGGGATATGGGGAGAAGGCAGGCATGGGTTATTGATTGGGGACGATTGGCCATGATCACAATGAATGGGGGTGCGGGCTCGAAGGGCCGAATGGCCTCCGCCTGCATCTATTTTCGATGTTTCTATGTTAACCCCATCGTTTATAAACGACTCCTCACAGAAGAGGAAATCTCACGAAAGCCACTGCTGCATGGTGCTCTGATACCCATCACTCTTATCCAGAAGGCGAAGTGCTGCAGATGGGTCAGGAAGGACATTCTTGCTATTGAGGGAGCGCAGCGTAGGTGCACCAGGTTAATCCCGGGATGGCGGGACTGACATATGCTGAGAGAATGGAGCGGCTGGGCTTGTACACTCTGGAGTTTAGAAGGATGGGAGGGGATCTTATTGAAACATATAAGATTATTAAGTTTCAAGTCGAGACCATTCTTCAGACTGGCTACGGATAAGGTAGCAGGCAGTGAAGAAAGTGAATGGCATGTTGGCCTTCATAACATGATATGAACAAAGAGGTCCTTCTACAGTTGTACAGGGCCCAAGCGAGACCACAACTGGAGTATTATGTGCAGTTTTGGTCTCCAAATTTGAGGAAGGACGTTCTTGCTATTGAGGGAGCGCAGCGTAGGTTTACAAGGTTAATTCCCGGGATGGCGGGACTGTCGTATACTGAGAGAATGGAGCGGCTGGGCTTGTACACTCGAGTTCAAAAGGATGCGAGGGCATCTTATTGAAACATATAAGATTATTAAGGGTTTGGACACGCTAGAGGCAGGAAACACATTCCCGATGTTGGGGGAGTCCAGAACCAGGGGCCACACAGTTTAAGAATAAGGGGTAAGCCATTTAGAACGGAGACGAGGAAACACCTTTTCTCACTGAGAGTTGTGAGTCTGTGGGATTCTCTGCCTCAGAGGGCGGTGGAGGCCAGTTCTCTGGAAAGTTTCAAGAGAGAGATGGATCAGGCTCTTAAAGATAGCGGAGTCAGGGTATATGGGGAGAAGGCAGGCACGGGGTACTGATTGGGGATGATCAGCCATGATCACATTGAATGGATCGATGCTGGATCGATGGGCTGAATGGCCTACTCCTGCACCTATTGTCTACTGTCTATCTCTGGATGACTTGGATTGGCGACCTTCAGTCTGAATCGCTCAAATAGTATGCAGGGTGCTTCATCCAAACTTAATGTGCTCCAATAATATTATATCTCAAATTGCACTTCCTTGTTTCATTTCCAATATATTACATTAAGCTGGATTCCAAAAATGCATTGGGGCCTCGAATCCACAACCACTGGGTATCCACTTGCTTCTGGGGTTGTGTACTCACCAACTCTCGAAGAGTAGGAATGACTGCTGGCACCATCCCTAAAGTTACCCTAGCTAAGTCCCCTATGCACCAAACATTGCTGCCAATTAATTAATCTTCCATCATCTTTTCGCCACCTCCAACGGAATCCGACCACTGGCCACATCTTCCAATCTCCCCTTTCTGCTTTCCGCAGAGACGGCACCCTCCGTAACTCCCTGGTCAATTTGTCCCTTCCGACCCGAACCACCCCTTCTCCTGGTACTTTCCCTTGCAACTGCAGGAAATGCTACACTTGTCGTATTACCTCCCCCCCTTGACTCCATCCAAGGACCCAAGCAGTCGTTCCAGGTGAGGCAGAGGTTCACCTGCACCTCCTCCAACCTCATCTATTGCATCAGCTGCTCTAGGTGTCAGCTGCTCTACATCGGTGAGACCGAGCGCAGGCTTGGCGATCACTTCGCCGAACACCTCCATTCAGGTTCGCAATAACCAACCGGTTCTCCTGGTGGCCCAGCACTTCAACTCCCCCTCCCATTCCAAATCCGACATTTCTGTCCTGGGCCTCCTCCATGGCTGGAGTGAGCACCACCGGAAATTGGAGGAGCAGCACCTCATATTTCACTTGTGTAGTTTACGCTCCAGCGGTATGAACATTGACTTCTCCAATTTGAGGTAGTCCGTGCTTTCTCCCTCCTTCCCCTCCCATTCCCAGCTCTCCCACAGCCTGCTGTCGCCAACTCTTCCTTTCTTCTTCCCGCTCACCCCACATCCACATCAATCTGAAGAAGGGTCTCCATCCGAAACGTCACCAATTCCTTCTCTCCATAGATGCTGCCTCACCTTATTGAAACATATAAGATTATTAAGGGTTTGGACACGCTAGAGGCAGGAAACACATTCCCTTTGTTGGGCGAGTCCAGAACCAGGGGCCACAGTTTAAGAATAAGGGGTAAGCCAGCGGGTGAGGCTGGAGAAACTTAGTTTCCTGTCCTCCATTTTTTGTCTACCTTCGATTTTTCCAACATCTGCAGTTCTTTCTCACACAATAATCTTCCGTCGTGTAGCATTTCTGATATCTGCGTGGTTAAATAACAATCTCTTGCCCTTCTAACCTCCAGTGAATATTAACCCGTTTTACTTACTTCCAATTGCCCGGATCCAGGTGCGACCTCTGTTCCCGACTGGACCGTTGTAGAAGGACAGATTCATTGGCGATACTTGCGAATGGGGATATCATTAACACGATGACATTTTTTTACGAGATTGGCCTCCGGGGATGACTGGGTTAATGTATGATGCAGCCTGTATTCGCTGGAGTTCAGTAGGATGAGGGATGGACCTCATTGAAACTTACCAAGCAGTGAATGAGTGGATGTGGAGAGGATGTTTCCACTAGTGGGAGAGCCTAGGACCAGAGGGCACAGTCTCACAATAAAGGACGTATCTCTAGAGAGGAGATGATGAAGAATTTCTTTAGTCAAAGGGTGGCACTGACGGCCTTATCTTTAGTTTCCTGTCCTCCAATGTCCACGCAGGAGTAAGCGGATGTACAGTCTAAAAGCCACCACCTATTTTGCTCTAAGGATGCTCTATACAAAATGCACCTGAGCAGGTCACTCATGGGCGGAAATCCCGGGGGGGGGGGGGGGGGGACGACGACGGGCGACGCCCCCCCCCCCCCCCCCCATGTTTTGATAGCGATTTCCGCCTCTGATCCACCTCTCTCCAAATTGCCGCTGATTGGTCATAATTTTACTTGCCTTCCAAAGACATTATCGGGGAAATAATATCAAAGAGGGGAAGATGAATGCGAAACCAAGAAACAAAAAAAAAATATATAGGAAGGAAAGATCTGCAGATGCTGGTTTTACACCGAAGATAGACACACAAGGCTGGAGTAACTCAGCGGGACAGGAAGCATCTGTGGAGAAATTGAATGGGTGACGTTTCGGGTTGCGACCCTTCTTCAGATTGGGAATCGGTGGGAGAAGGAAACTAGAGTTGTGAAAAGGTGCAAAGAACAAATGAATGAAAAGTATAAAATGACCAAATCAATAAACAATAGACAATAGGCTTCTTCTTCTTGCGTATAGCGTGCACAGCCTAAAGTTGTAGGGCAACTTGTGGGCAATAGACAATAGACAATGGGTGCAGGAGTAGGCCAGTCGGCCCTTCGAGCCTGCACCGCCATTCAATGCGATCAGCCGTGATCACATTGAACGGCGGTGCTAGCTCGAATGGCCCAATCCTGCATAGAAAATCAAAGTCAGCAACGACGATCAAGGAAAGGTGGAGCCCACAATGGTCCATTGTTGGCGGTGGAAAAGATGACAACTATCTTTAACTGGACTTAGGATGGACGCAAAAAGCTGGAGTAATTCAGCGGGACAGGCAGCATCTGTGGAGAAATTGAATAGATGACGTTTCGTGGACAAATTGAATAGGTGAATCTGGAAAGATGGAATGGGTGACGTTTCGGGTCGAGACCCTTCCTCAGACTCTTTACTGGAATTTATCTTGCACTAAACGTTATTCCCGTTATCCGTTTGAGCCTCGTGGGCAGCTTGATTGTCTTTTCACTGACTAGGAAGCACGCAACAAATTGTTTCCACTATATCTCCGTATACGTGGCAATAATAAATTAAACGAAACTAAGGTGCAAAAAAAAAATTTGAGTACATATGTGGCAAATGCTCGCTGTAGTTAGCGGCACGAGTTTCTGCCTTGCAGCGTCAGACCCGGGTTCGATCCTAATTGCGGGTGCTTGTCTGTGCGGACTTTGTATGTTCTCCCTGTCATCTGCTTGGGTTTGTCCGGGAGCTCCCGTTTCCTCTCACATTCCAAAGACGCGCAGGTGTGTCGGCAAAATAAAAATAAAAGTGACTGTAGTGGGTAGGATGACAAAAATGCTGGAGTAACTCAGTGGGTGAGGCAGCATCTATGGAGCGAAGGAATAGGTGTGGAGACCCTTCTTCGGATTGATGTGGAGGTGGGGGGGGGGGGCGGCAAGAAGAACGGAAGGGCGGAGACTGTGGGCTGTGAGAGAGCTGGGAATGGGAGGGGAAGGAGGGAGAAAGCAGGGACTACCTGAAATTGGATTAGTCAATGCTCATACCGCTGGGGTGTAAACTACCCAAGCGAAATATGAGGTGCTGCTCCTCCAATTTGCGGTGGGACTCATTCTGGCCATGGAGGAGGCCCAGGACAGAAAGATCGGATACGCAATGGGAGGGGGGAGTTGAAGTGCTGGGCCACCGGAAGATCAGGTTGGTTAATGCGAACCGAGCAGAGGTGTTGGGCGAAGCGATCGCCAAGCCTGCGCTTGGTCTCACCGATGTAGACCAGCTGACACCTAGAGCAGTGGGTAGGATGGTGCCCAGTGTGCGGGGATCTCTGCTCGGCGCGGACTCGGTGGGCCGAAGAGCCTGTTTCCGCGCAGTATCAGCCATGATCACAATGAATGGCGGTGCTGGCTCGAAGGGCCGAATGGCCTCCTCCTGCACCTATTTTCTATCTTTCTATGTTTCTATCTCAACTGAACTGAACGATATCGTTGAACATTGCTGCAGAATTCAGCTAATTATCATTAAGAAACTAAGCGCCGAGTATATTGATATTTAAATTTAAAAAGCCCGTTTAAATCCAGATAAAACTTTGCAACGACTCCATAACACGGGGCAGACGAGAAACTAATTTACGATAGACGTTACCCTTACAAGTCAAGCAGTTTATGGCTGCAATGTACAATATGTCCAGTTAGCGACTACAATTCTGCTGCTGAATCCAGATAAAGGAAAGATCGGGGGAGAGGAGAGAGGGTGGGTGGTCAGTCAACCTCGTAAATTGTAGGCCCACTGAAAGAATCTCCTTTTCCAGCCTGCGCCCCAAAACCAGACGGCATGTCTGCCCGTTGCGGCCCGAAGATGATGGGGTTACAGATGTTTTCCAGGTCTCGCAGCTGGCTGTCCACGTCTTCTTTCTCCGCCTCCTGGTTCCACTCCAGCCAAGAGATGGCGGCGTTGCACGCTTCGAACACCTTCCTCTTGCCTTCCTCGTGGACCTTACCTTTGGAGTTCTCGCCGTGCGCCGAGCTCTTCATGCGGAGGGCGCAGCACGCCAGCGCGTTCTTGGCCGCGATCTTGTCCCGCAGGCGGCCGTCCTGCTCCCTGCTCCCCTCGCAGTCCTGGGCCAGCCTCTCCACCTCTCCCCGGCTCAGCCTTCCCTTGTCGCCGACGGCGGCAATGGCGGTGGCGCACTGCTCCCCGCCGGTCTTGTCCACAGCCGACACGCTCAAGATGCCGTCGGCATCGACCTCGAAAGCGACTTGGAGCTGCGGCACTCCCCGGGGGGCAGCGGGAATCGGCCGGAGATCGAACTGGCCCAAGCGGTTGTTGTCCTGGCTCACGGGTCCCTCGCCTTCGTACACCCAGATGGAGACTTCGGCTTGGTCGTCAGTCTCGGTGGTGAACAGCAGCGTCTGCTTGGTGGGAATGGTGGTGTTCCGCTTGATGAGGGTGGTCAGGACACCGCCCGCCGTCTCCAGACCCAAGGACAACGGAGTGACATCTTGCAGAAGCAGATCCTGGACGTTCTCCGACTTGTCCCCCATCAGAATGGCCGCTTGGACAGCCGCCCCGTAGGCCACCGCCTCGTCAGGGTTGATGCTCTTGTTCAGCTCCTTGCCGTTGAAGAAATCTTGCAGCAGCTTCTGGATCTTGGGGATGCGGGTGGAGCCGCCGACCAGGACAATTTCATGGACCTGAGACTTGTCCAACTTGGCATCTCTCAGGGCTTTCTCCACCGGCTCCAGGGTGGCTCGGAGCAGGTCAGCGTTCAGTTCCTCAAAACGAGCCCTGGAGATTGAGGTGTAGAAGTCAATGCCCTCAAACAGAGAGTCGATCTCCACGTTGGCCTCGGTGCTGGAAGACAGGGTTCTCTTTGCTCTCTCACAGGCTGTCCGCAGCCTCCTCACCGCCCTCTTGTCCAGGCTAATGTCCTTCTTGCATTTCCGCTTGAACTCCTCAATGAAGTGGCTGACCATGCGATTGTCAAAGTCCTCTCCACCCAGGTGGGTATCGCCGGTGGTGGACTTCACTTCAAAGATACCGTCATCGATGGCGAGGATGGACACATCGAAGGTGCCGCCACCCAGGTCAAAGATGAGGACATTGCGCTCTCCACTGCCCTTCTTGTCCAGGCCGTAGGCAATGGCACCTGCAGTTGGTTCGTTGATGACACGCAGGACATTGAGACCAGCGATCACGCCGGCATCTTTGGTTGCCTGCCGCTGGGAGTCATTGAAGTAAGCGGGCACGGTGATAACAGCATTGGTGACACTAGCGCCCAGGTAAGCCTCGGCCACCTCCTTCATCTTGGTCAGCACCATGGAGGAGATCTCCTCCGGGTAGAAGGTTTTATTCTCCCCCTTGTACTCCACCTTCACCTTGGGCTTCCCAGCGTCGCTCACCACCTGGAAGGGCCAGTGCTTCATGTCGGCCTGGACCACGGGGTCGTCGAACCTCCTCCCGATCAGCCTCTTGGCGTCGAAGACGGTGTTGGACGGGTTCAATGCCACCTGGTTCTTGGCCGCGTCGCCGATGAGCCTCTCGCTGTCGTTGAAGGCCACGTAGCTGGGGGTGGTGCGGTTGCCCTGGTCGTTGGCGATGATCTCCACCTTGCCATGCTGGAAGACGGCAACACAGGAGTAGGTGGTGCCCAGGTCGATGCCGATGGCCGTTGACATCGTTTTTTTTTAATTTTACCTTTTCCTTTCTCTTTCGCCGAGCAGGGGAGATGCCGGTGTCCCAGAAGATCCCTCTCGCGTTGTCGCCCGTCCTCGTTGGGCGCTCACACTGAACCTTCCAGCGCCATGCCGGGATTTTCCCGCCGAATAGACGTCGCTGTGTCAATTGCAGCCGAGGTGTGACTTTCACCAGAACGTGGTGACTACACGGCGGCCAATGGATGGCGGCGCTACCTTGTTGCCATGCGAACCGGCTTGTAGCAACATTCCATGTCATAAAGGGCGCCAATTTGTTGCAGGAAACAGGACGCCTGTTTCTCGGCAAATCCGCCTTTCCAATTGTGTGGGAAGGAACTGCAGATGCTGGTTGACGTCGAAGATAGACACAGAATGCTGGAGTAACTCCGCGGGACAGGCAGCATCTCCGCAGAGAAGGAATGGGTGACGTTTCGGGTCTAACTTGTGATGAAAGATTGGAGCGACTGGGCCTGTATTCACTGCAATTTGGAAGGGTGAGAGGGAATCGTATAGAAACATCACCCACTCATTCCTTCTCCCCAGAGATGCCACCTGTTTGAGGAAGAACATTCTTGCGATTGAGGGAGTGCAGCGTAGATTTACAAGGTTAATTCCCGGGATGGCGGGACTGTCATATGCTGAGAGAATGGAGCGGTTGGGCTTGTACACTCTGGAGTTTAGAAGGATGAGAGGGGATCTTATTGAGATATATAAGATTGTTAAGGGAATGGACACGCTAGAGGCAGGAAACATGTTCCCGATGTTGGGGGAGGCCAGAACCAGGGACCACAGTTTATGAATAAGGGGTAGACAGAAATGCTGGAGAAGCTCACCGGGTGAGGCAGCATCGATGGAGCGAAGAAATAAGCTTCGTTTCGGGTCGACACCCTTCTTCAGACTGATGTGGGGGGTGCGTGGGGGAGCGGGAAGAAGAAAGGAAGAGGCGGAGACAGTGGCTGTGGGATAGCTGGGAAGGGGAGGGGAAGGAGGGAGAAAGCAGGGACTAGGCTATTTATAACTGAGATGAGGAAGAACATTTTCACAAATGTTCTGAATTTGTGAATTTGTGGAATTCCCTGCCTCCGAAGACAGTGGAGGCCGATTCACTGGATGCATTTAAAAGAGAGTTACATGGAGCCCTTAGGGCTAGCGGAATCAAGGTGTGTGGACAGAAGGCAGGAACGGGGTACTGATTGGGGATGATCAGCCATGATCACATTGAATAGCGGTGCTGGCTCGAAGGGCCGAACGGCCTACTCCTGCACCTATTGTCTATGTATCTGCGCTTCATATTAGTCTCTTCAACAGTCAGGGCGGCATGCGGTTGTGGGAGAAGGCAGGAGAATTGGGTTGAGAGGGGAAGAAAGATCAGCCATGGTTGAATGGCGGAGTAGACTTGATGGGCCGAATGGCGCAATTCTGCTCCTATCCCCTATGAACTTATGAACTAACTCAGACACAAGTGCCGAAGTAAGTCAGTGGGCCAGGCAGCATCGCTGGAGAAAGAGGATGGGTGACGTTTCGGGTCTGCACCCTTCTCCAGAGATGCTGCCCGACCCGCTGAGTTAGTCCTTTAATGTAAACCAGCACCTGCAGTTCTTTGAAGATAGACGCCAAACGCTGGAATAACGCAGCGGGTCGGGTAGCATCTCTGGTGAAAGGTAATAGGTTACGGTTCGGGTTGATACACTTCTTCAGACTGAGATATTGGCGGTACTTCGGCCAAATTAATGGAAGATAAGGTGGAGCCCACAGTGGTGTATTGTTGGCTGTGGAATTGGTGATAACAAGTTATAGAGACGGCGTTATACAAACGAGTGATGCCAAAAGTGTGGGTGATAACGAATTATACAGATAGTGGAGAGGTGATAACGAGTTATTTTCACCCGATCAGACAAATTACAACCTTTGCACGCGTTTTAGCCTTTTTCCACGAGTATTCTCTGGGACGATAGGTGATGGATCGTCAGAAGTCCAAGTCACCGTATAAACAAATAACACTATTAAATGTACAGATATTGACTAGATCTAGATCTAGATGTAGAACGCTGAAATGCTCTCGGCAGAGCAGCACTCAGCACTGGACAATTTTATACTGGACAATTTTTACATTTATCAAACCAATTAACCTACAAACTGTATTTTTGCTGTATTAACAATTATAACTGTGGAGAAACCGAAATTTAATCCCACGTAGATCACGGGGAGAACGTAGAAACTCCTGATCGAACCCGTGTTCTGGCGCTGTATTTTTGCTGTAAAAGGCAGCAACTCCACCGCTGCGCCACCGTGACCGCCCAGTGTGTGAGGAGCTTGCACGGTTCTTTGTTTGTTTTGTATGCATGTTTTATTTAGAATAAAGTTTATTTTGTGGGAAACGGGAGCCAACTGAAGAGGGACTGGGGCAGGTGGAAACAAGATGCTGGAGTCACTCAGCGGGTCAGGCAGCAAAGATCCTACAGCAAGGATTTTTGACAGGCAGCATCAAAGATCTGGAGCGGGTCATCCTGATCTGGGCCGACCAATCACGCGGTCAATAGGCGGGCCATCGTGTTATGAAAGGGCCAATCAGGGGGTCGGAACATCGTGATCTGGGCCGACTAATCACGCGTCAGGGGGCGAGTGGTTGTGATCTGACTCGACCAATCACGCGGTCAGGGGCGGGTCATTGTGATCTGGGCCGTCCAATCACGCGTCAGGGGGCGGGACATAGTGATATGAATGGACCAATCGCGCGTGCAGGGGGCGGGCCACCGTGATTGAATTCGACCAATGAATGAATGAATGCATGAATGAATGAATGAATAAATGAATGATATCTTTATTTCGAACGATAAAAAAGAGAAGAAAAGAAAAGATGAAAATGGATAAATAAAAGGAAAATTATATATATACACACATACATACATATACATGTATTTATATATACATATACACATATACACACATACACATATACATAACATATATGTGTGAGGGATAAAATGATTAAACCCCACTATTGTAAGGGTTCAGGAGAGGATTCTAACCGATAGAAGCCAGGGAGAGGATTCTGACACAGCTGTGGATGAAGTTACCAGAACTGTCCTTGAATAAGGATTGATGGCATTGTATAGCGGTAGAAGGGGAGTGATGGATGCAACCCGTATCAGTAGAGACTAGTGATGGATGTGCCCTTGTCAGTAGAGACATGCTTTTATTTCAGATACAAGAGAACTGAGACAGGTCAGTTGGCGGTGAGCAAACTGGGGCAGGTCATTTACAACTGAGCATGCTTAATGAAATAAATGAATATTACTAACACACCCCTGGTCAAAAAACTGCTCATTACCATGAACATGCGATGTATGATGTGGGAGGTACTGGGGGACGTACCTATACACTGTGCACCTCAGTGCTCTGATTGGGGAGGGCCAGAAGGGGGGGGTTAAATGTAGAATTGTGTGTATAAAGGGGCTTTACTTTCCTGACTTTGGTGTGTCGCAACTTGGAGAGGCACCCGACTCTGCAGACTCGCAAATAAAGCATTTCTTGTTTCCATGATTTAGTCTCTGAGTAGTGATTGTGAGCACAACCTATATCTCACATATGCACATACATAAATTAAAACATCAAAAGCCAATTTCAACACCAATCAAGGTCTTGTCCCTTCACCTCCCTCCTCCACTCCTTTCAGGGACCCAAGCAGTCCTTCCACGTCTGACAGAGGTTCACCTGCAACTCCTCCAACCTCATCTACTGCATCCGCTGCTCCAGATGCCAGCTGATCTATGTCAGTGAGACCAAGCGGAGGCTTGGCGATCGTTTCGCCGAACACCTCCGCTTGGTCCGCAATAACCAACCCGACCTCTGGTGGCTCAGCACTTCAACTCCCCCTCCCACTCCGTATCCGACCTCTCTGTCCTGGGCCTCCTCCACGGCCAGAGTGAGAAACACCGCAAGTTGGAAGAACAGCACCTCATATTCTGCTTGGGGAGTCTGCACCCTCTGGGCTTGAACATTGAATTTTTTCAATTCTGCTAACCCTTGCGGTCTCCTCCCCTTCCCACCTCTCCCTCAGCCCTCGGGCTCCTCCTCCTCCTCCCTTTCTTCCCCCGCCTCCCCCACCCCCATCAGTCTGAAGAAGGGTTTTGGCCCTGGAGAAAACGTAGCCTATCTCCTTTGCTCCTTAGATGCTGCTGCACCCGCTGAGTTTCTCCAGCCTTTTGTGTAACCTCGAACCAATCAAGGGGCTAATCCTCCGCCTAGCGGAATTGGTCCTTACCCTCAATAACTTCTCTTTTGACTCCTCCATTTCCTCCAAAACACAAGGCGTAGCTATGGTCACACGCATGGACCCCAGCTACGCTTGCCTCTTTGTCGGGTACGTCAGAACAATCCTTGTTCTCGGCGTACCAGGGCCCCATCCCCGACCTCTACCTCCGTTACATCGACGACTGCTTTGGTGTCACCTCCTGCACCCACACACAACTGACTGACTTCATCCATTTCACCATCAACTTCCATCTGGCACTCAAAATACACTTGGACCATTTCCGTCATTTGCCCCCTGCAAGAGTGATCATTCCTGGACCTCACCATTCTATTGCAGGTCATACACTCCTGACTGACAATCCACTACAAACCAACTGACTCCCACAGCTACCTGGACTACTCTTCCTCCCACCCTGCTTCCTGTAAGGACTCTATCCCCTATTCCCAATTCCTCCGTCTACGCCGCATCTGCTCCCAGGATGAGGTGTTCCACACCAGGGTCATCACAAATGGCCTCATTCTTCAAAGAACGGGGATTCCCCTTCCCTACTATAGATGAGGCTCGCACCAGGGTCTCCTCCATACCCCGCAACACTGCCCTCTCTCCCCATTCCCGCACTCGCAACAAGGGCAGAGTCCCCCTGGTCCTTACCTTTCACCCCACCAGCCGGCAAATACAACACATAGTCCTCCGCCAGTTTCGCCACCTCAACGTGACCCCCTCCACTCGCCACATCTTCCCATCTCCCCCCCTGTCTGGACAAACCATGGATTTCCGAAAGACCGCTCCCTCATGTCACAACTCCCTTGTGGAATTCTTCCCTTCCCTCACGCTCTACCCCTTCCCCCCCGCTCTACCCCTTCCCCTTCCCCGGGCACTTTCCCTTGCAACCGCAAGAAATGCTACACTTGTCCCTTCACCTCCCCCCTCCACTCCTTTCAGGGACCCCAAGCAGTCTTTCCATGGTCTGACAGAGGTTCACCAGCACCTCCTCCAACCTCATCTAACTGCATCAGCTGCTCCAGATGCCAGATGATCTATATCGGTGAGACCGAGGTGCGGAGGCTTGGCGATCGTTTCGCCGAACACCTCCGCTCGGTCCGAAATAACCAACCCGAACTCCCGGTGGCTCAGCACTTCAACTCCCCTCCCATTCCATATCCGATCTCTCGGGTCCTGGGCCTCCTCCATGGCCAGAAAGTGAGCAACACCGCAAGTTGGAGGAACAGCGCCTCATATTCCGCTTGGGGAGTCTGCATCCTCTGGGCGTGAACATTGAATGTTCTCAATTCTGTTAACTCTTGCTGTCTCCTCCCCTTCCCACCAATCCCTCAGCCCTCGGGCTCTCCTCCTCCTTTTTCTTTTCTTCCCCCACCCCCATCAGTCTGAAGAAGGGGGGAAACTTACACAAAAGGCTAGATGCAGGAGAAACTCAGCGGGTGCACAGCAGCATCTAAGGAGCGAAGGAGATGGGCAACGTTTCGGTCGAGACCCTTCTTCAGACTGGTCAGGGATCACGGAAACGAGAGATATAGACGGTAATGTGGATCAAGATAAAGAACAATGAATGAAAGATATGCAAAAAAAGTATCGATGATAAAGGGAACAAGCCATGTAAGCTGTTTGTAGTGTGAAAATGAGAGGTAGTGCGACTAGGGTGGGGGGAGAGAGATAGAGAGAGAGGGAACGCCAGGGCCCGAGGGCTGAAGGAGAGGTGGGATGGGGAGGAGACAGCAAGGGTTAACAGAATTGAGAGAATTCAATGTTCAAGCCCAGAGGATGCAGACTCCCCAAGCGGAATATGAGGTGCTGTTCCTCCAACTTGCGACGTTGCTCACTCTGGCCGTGGAGGAGGCCCAGGACCGAGAGGTTGGATACGGAATGGGAGGGGGAGTTGAAGTGCTGAGCCACCGGGAGGTCGGGTTGGTTATTGCGGACCGAGCGGAGGTGTTCGGCGAAACGATCGCCAAGCCTCCGCTGAAGAAGGGTCTCGACCCGAAACGTCGCCGATCTCCTTCGCTCCTGAGATGCTGCTGCACCCGCTGAGTTTCTCCAGCCTTTTGTGACCCTTGACCAATCAAGGGGCGGGCCGGTCTGACCAATATCACGATCCGACCAATCATGCGTCGGTAGGCGGGTCATTGTGATCTGGGCCGACCAATCACGCGTCAGGGGGCGGGCCACCGTGATGTGAATGGACCAATCAGGGGGGGCGGGCCGGTTTCATCTGGGCCGACCAATCACGCGCAATGGGGCGGGCCATGATGACCTTGTGGAATTTATTAAAGGTCATCACACATTTCAGATTTTATTTTTCTTCTCCTCACAAGTAGTGGTGATAATATTTCCAACCCCCACCCATTTAAATCCACCGCTGACCTTAAAATGCTCCATCCCATTACCTCTGACATTTTACAATATTGGACAATAGGTGCAGGAGGAGGCCATTTGGCCCTTCGAACCAGCACCACCATTCAATGTGATCATGTGATCTTGCCATGTGCCCTGACTCTGCTATCATTAAGAGCTCTATCTAACTCTCTCTCCAAAGCATCCAGATAATTGGCCTCCACTGCCTTCCAAGGCACATAATTCCACAGATTCACAACTCTCTGGGTGAAAAGGTTTTTCCTCATCTCCATTCTAAATGACCTACCCCTTATTCTTGAACGGTGGCCCCTGCTTCTGGATTCCTCTAACATTGGGAACATGTTTCCTGCCTCTTGCGTGTCCAATCCCTTAATAATCTTGGGTACACAAAAGGCTGGAGAAACTCAGCGGGTGCAGCAGCATCTAAGGAGCGAAGGAGATAGGCGACATTTCGGGTCGAGACCCTTTTTCAGACCTTAATAATCTTGTATGTTTCAATAAGATCCCCTCTCATCCTACTAAATTCCAGTGTATACAAACCCAGCAGCTCCTTTCTTATTTTTTAATTTATTTTTGTTAGAAGTAAGTACAGTAGCGTGGTACCTAAGTACCTGAAACATACATACACATTACCATCCTTGCACAACTTCTTATTTTTAATTTAATAGTAAAAGAGCAGTGATAGAAAAAGGGAAATAAAGAGTGTCAAGATAGATAGACAAGGGAGTAGAAACAGATAGCGAGAGAGACGAAAAGCAGAGATAAAAAGCTAAGGAGATTCAAAAAGAAAAGAGAAAATAGAAAGAAAAAAAATGAGGAGAGATATACGTATTTAATATCTTTCCCATCCGTCACCCGGTTCTGAACCATTTAATTTCTAAGGTTATGTTATGTTGTGCCATATGCTTGTAAGAAGTCGATAAAAGGAGACCAAATCATTAAGAATTGGTCTACTTTGCCTAGTAGGAAGAATCTCATTTATTCAAGATGTAGTGTTTCCGACATATTTGAAATCCACATTTTGAACGTTGGCGTGGTTGCGTTTTTCCAAAATTTAAGTATGTTTTTTTGCTGTTATTAAACCATAATTAAAGAGAGCTTCTTGGAACGTAGTTAATTTACATCCCTCTTCCATTGATCCAAAGATAATCAGTTCTGTATTGGGGTTCAGTTTTGTGTTGAATAGTTTTGTAAAAGTTCCAAAGATTTCATTACAAAATTTATGAAGTCAAAGGAATGTGCTGTAGTGGCATTTTGAGTTATACATTTGTCACAAATGGGGGAAACATTTGGAAATATTTTTATTCAATCTAGGTTTCGCGTAATATAATCTATGTAAAATTTTTAATTGAATTATGTTATGCCTTACATTAATCGAACATTCATGTACATATACAGTGGCTTGCAAAAGTTTTCATACCCCTTGAACTTTTCCACATTTTGTCACGTTAAAACCACAAACGTAAATGTATTTTATTGGGATTTATGTGATAGACCAACACAAGTGGTGCATAATTGTGAAGTGGAAGGAAAATGATACATGGTTTCCAAATTTTATTACAAATAAAAAACTGAACAGTGTGGCGTGCAAAAGTATTCTGCCCCCCTGAGTCAATACTTTGTAGAACCACCTTTCACTGCAATTACAGCTGCAAGTCTTTTGGGTTATGTCTACCAGCTTTGCACATCTAGAGACTGAAATTTTTCCCATTCTTCTTTGCAAAATAGCTCAAGCTCAGTCACATTGGATGGAGAGTGTCTGTGAACAGCAAGTCTTGCCAGAGATTCTCAATTGGATTTAAGTCTGGACTTTGATTTGGCCATTCTAACACATGAATATGCTTTGATCTAAACCATTCCATTGTAGCTCTGGCTGTATGTTTAGGATCGTTGTCCTGCTGGAAGGTGAACCTCCGTCCCAGTCTCAAGTCTTTTGCAGACTCTAACAGGTTTTCTTCCAAGATTGCCCTGTATTTGGCTCCATCAATCTTCCCATCAACTCTGACCAGCTTCCCTGTCCCTGCTGAAGAAAAGCATCCCCACAGCATGATGCTGCCACCACCATGTTTCCCAGTGGGGATGGTGTGTTCAGGGTGATGTGCAGTGTTAGTTTTCCACCACACATAGCGTTTTTCATTTAGGCCAAAAACTTCAATTTTGGTCTCATCAGACCAGAGCACCTTCCGCCACATGTTTGCTGTGTCCTCCACATGGCTTGTGGCAAACTGCAAACGGAACTTCTTATGGGTTTGTTTCAACAATGGCTTTCTTCTTGCCACTCTTCCATAAAGGCCCGATTTATGGAGTGCACGACTAATAGTTGTCCTGTGGACAGATTCTCCCACCTGAGCTGTGGATCTCTTTTTTTTTTTGTTTAATATTTTTATTAGAAACATTGCATATTATCTAAGGTACAACAGCGTTCAAATACAAATCAGACTTATCACAAACGTTGTACAGATATTACGGGATAATTTATATATGCTACTATTTTTGATTTTTTTTGGGAAGGTAAGGGAGTGAAAAAAAAAGTAAAAATATAAATCAATAATCAAGATGTTTTAATTAAATAATAATGATTATATAATAAAAAAGAAAAAAGGAAAAAGAATAAAGATAAACAAGAAAAAAATAAAAAATAAAAACAATTATTATATAATAAAAAATTTTAAAAGGAATCTTTACATTGAATGGAACAGTTTCATATAACAATATCTCTTGAGACATGTATACAGATCCCAATACTTTTTTCATCTAATCCTACACCAGGGTATTTATTGAGTTACGGTGCTCAGCTCAGCTACACCTTTAAGTAATCAATGAATGGAGACCATATTTGTTCAGAAAGTTCATATTTGTCCATTAGGACAAACCTAATTCTCTCCAAATGCAACGTCTCCGACATTTCCACAGTCCCTTCCAGAATTTTAATATTATTTTTTTTCCAATTATCAAACAGTAATCAAGAAAATTTATTTGACTTATTGTTAATATTAAGCTTGAGTCAGGGACACTAATATTATTAACTTTAGATAAGGGTCCAATTTAGTTTTAAGAACCTCAGAGATGATTCCAAAAATATCAGCCCAATAACTATAAGTTTTATGCATGTTACAAAACTATACGTTAAGTTGGCTTCTAAATTCTGACATTTATCGCAAATAGAAGAAATGTTAGGAAAAATTCTATTTAATTTTGTTTTTGAGTAGTGTAATCTATGTATTACTTTAAATTGTACCAAAGTATGTCTGGCGTTTAATGAGCATCGGTGTATACGTTGTAAACTTTCTTCCCAAGTGTCTTTCATTATAGATAGACCTATTTCATTTTCCCATATCTGTCGGTATGATTCTGTTTTGTGGGACTTCCCTATCCAAAAGAGTATTATATATGCGCGCTATTAATTGTTCTGTATTTGGGTGCTTGTTAAGCCACTCATCCAATAATCCTGGCTCTCTATTCTTATAGTCTTGCATGTTTGACTTGATATAGTCTCTAATTTGTAAATACCTAAACAAGTTATTTGGGTGTAATCCATAGATATCTTTTAATTCTTGAAATGATAGAAATTTTCCTTTCCTGTAAAGGTGTTCTATCCTTATAATTCCTAAATGTTTCCAGTGTCTAAACCCCTTATCCAATATAGAAGGTTTAAATAAAGGATTATTCATAATTGGTAAACCGAGTGACATATTATCCAGATGTAAAGTCTTAACTATTTGTTTCCAAATACGTATATTGCTATAAATTATAGGGTTATCCCCATAAGTTTTTTTTTGTACTTCACTTGGAGCAAGAAGAATCGAACTTATATCAAATGGTAAACAGTCTTCCATTTCCATCTTTAGCCAAGCTGGTTCCTGGTCCATTTTTACCAGCCAAAAATTCATATTCTTAATCTGAACCGCCCAAAAATAATATAAAAAATTAGGTAACGCTAATCCTCCATTTATCTTGGATTTACATAAATGTTTTTTACTTATTCTGTGATTTTTATAATCCCAAATAAAGCTGTTAATAATAGAATTGATTTTTTTGAAAACATTTTTTGGGAGATATAAAGGGATAGCTTGAAATAAATATAATAATTGTGGTAAAAAGACCATTTTTATAGCATTTATTCTGCCAATCATTGATATTGGTAGTGTTTTCAGTATAAAATATTATTTTTTAGTTTATCCATTAACTGAGGATAATTCAATTTGAATAATAGATTATAAGATTTAGATACATTAATTCCTAGGTATTTAAATTTATCCGTAACTATTTTAAACGGAAATTTTTGAAAATATGTTTACTTTTATTCCAGTTATAGGCATAATTTCACTTTTATTCCAATTAATTCTATATCCTGAAAATGTACCGAACTTATTTATAATGTTTAGTAAGTTAGGAATACTGATCTCCGGTTTTGTGATATATATTAAAACATCGTCTGCATATAAAGATATTTTATTTGTTGTGGTATTAGTATTCTATCCATATATTTCTGGATCTGATCTAATCCTTTTGGCTAATGGCTCTGTTGCGAGAACAAATAATAAAGGTGATAACGGGCATCCTTGTCTGCAACCCCTAGAAAGATTCAATTTAGCTGATAACATTTGGTTTGTTAGTATTTTTGCTGTATGGTTGGAGTACAAAATTTTAACCCATTTACAAAAACTATCGCCCAGTTGAAATTTCTACATTATCTTAAATAAGTAAGGCCATTCAACCTGGTCGAATGCTTTTTCCGCATCTAGTGAAATGACAGCTAATTCAATATCTTTAACTCTTTTTGAATATATGATATTGAATAGTCGTCTCAAGTTATAAGTGAACTAACGTTTGGGAATAAAGCCTGTTTGATCATGATGTATTAGTTTATTAATCACTAAACTTAACCTTTGGGATAAAATTTTAGTTAATATTTTTTGATCAGTATTTAGAAGAGCAATTGCTCTATATGATCCGGGATCTTCCAGATCCTTATTTACTTTAGGAATGAGTGTGATTGTAGACTCATTTAGAGTTTCTGGTAACTTTCCTTGTTCATAAGCATATTTATATATCGCTTGTAAACGTGGGGAAATCAAGTCGTGAAACTTCTTATAAAATTCAGCACTTAGGCCGTCAGGGCCAGCCGCTTTTCCATTTTTCAATGATCTGATTGATTCCTCAATTTCTTTTACTGATATTTCAGCATCTAACAAGACTTTGCCTTCCTGATCTAAACCTTTGATATGACATTCATGTAAGAATGCTTCCATTCCATCCGATTGCCCCGTCAGTTTGGTTGAATAAAGTTTTTGATAGTAATGCAGAAATCTGTCATTAATATCTCTTGGCAAAGTTAATATTTCACTTTGTTTTGATCTGATCTTATATATCATTTTTTCCTCATCTGATTTTCTAATCTGCCGTGACAATAATTTTTGTGGTTTGTCACCAAATTCAAATGTACTTGTTTAGTCTGTTGAAAAAGTTTTATAACATGATTTGAGTATATTTTATTTAGCTTATATTTTAATATTGCAATTTTATTATGTATCACCTTAGATGGAGATATTGCATTTTCAATATCTAATTGCTTTATTTCATTTTTTAAAGTTTGTTGCATCTTTCGGTTTTCCTTATTAAGGTAAGCTTGCGCAGATATTATCGCACCACGCATAAAGGCTTTAAATGTGTCCCAAAGAAGTGACGCTGAAATTCCGGGTTTGAGCTGTGGATCTCTGCAGCTCCTCCAGAGTTACCATGGGCCTCTTGGCTGCTTCTCTGATCAATGCTCTCCTTGCCCGGCCTGTCAGTTTAGGTGGACGGCCATGTCTTGGTAGGTTTGCAGTTGTGCCATATTCTTTCCATTTTTGGATGATGGATTGAACAGTGCTCCGTGAGATCTTCAAAGCTTGGGATATTTTTTTATAACCTAACCCTGCTTTAAACTTCTCCACAACTTTATCCCTGACCTGTCTGGTGTGTTCCTTGGGCTTCATAATGCTGTTTGTTCACTAATGTTCTCTAACAAACCTCTGAGGCCTTCACAGAACAGCTGTATTTATACTGAGATTAGATTACACACAAGTGGACTCTATTTACTAATTAGGTGACTTCTGAAGGCAATTGGTTACACTGGATTTTATTTAGGGGTGTCAGAGTAAAGGGGGATGAATACTTTTGCACGCCACACTTTTCAGTTTTTTATTTGTAAAAAAATTTGAAAACCATGTATCATTTTCTTTCCACTTCAAAATTATGCGGCACTTTGTGTTAGTCTATCACGTAAAATCCCAATAATATACATTAATTGTGGACAAAATGTGGAAAAGTTCAACGGGTTTGAAAACTTTTGCAAGCCACTGTAATAGTTTTTTCCCCACCTGTCTTTCGGGATTTTTATCAATAACTCTTGTTCCCAGTCCCTTCTAATTGCCTCTGTCATTGGTGTTTCTATATTTAAAATTATATTTTATGTATGATATTAAATTGCTTGATTCTGCCTTTCTGTTCATTCCTTCCTCTAATAAATCTGAGGTTAGAGTTTGATATCCTTGTACATATTTTTTCAAATAATCTTGGAATCAGCAGCTCCTTTCTATCAACATATGACTGTAGCAACATCATGGGAATTAACCTCGTGAACTTACGCTGCACTCCCTCAATAGCAAGAATATTCTTCCTCAAATTTGGAGACCAAAACTGCACACAATACTCTAGGTGTGGTCTCACTTGGGCCCTGTACAACTGCAGAAGGACCTCTTTGCTCCTATACTCAACTCCTCTTCTTATGAAGGCCAACATGCCATTAGCTTTATGCACTGCCTGCTGTACCTGCATGCTTACTTTCAGTGACTGATGAACAAGAACTCCCAGATCACTTTGTACTTGCCCTTTTCCTATCTTGACACCATTTAGATAATAATCTGCCTTCCTATTTTTGCCACCAAAGTGGATAACCTCACATTTATCCTCAATAAACTGCATCTGCCATGCATCTGCCCACTCACCCAACCTGTCCAAGTCACCCTGCATTCTCATAGCATCCTCCTCACTGTTCACACTTCCACCCAGCTTTGTGTCATCTGCAAATTTGTTAATGTTACTTTGAATCCCTTCATCAAAATCATTGATGTAGATTGTAAATAGCTGCAGTTCCAGCACCAAGCCTTTTTAGATATCTTGTGTTGCTCTTTAAAAGTGTCCCAATCCCCTGGCTTCCCGCTCATCTTTGCTATGTTATACTTCTCTTTTATTTTTATACTGTCCTTGACCTCCCTTGTCAGCCACGGTCGCCTCTTACTCCCATTGGAATCTTTCTTCCTCTTTGGAATGAACTGATCCTGCATCTTCTGTATTATTCCCAGAAATACCTGCCATTGTTGTTCCACTGTCATCCCTGCTGGTGTATCTTTCCAGACAACTTTGGCCAGCTCCTCCCTCATGGCTCCATAGTCCCCTTTGTTCAACTGTAATACTGACACTTCCGATTTTCCCTTCTCCCTCTGGAATTGTAAATTAAAACTTATCATAAATTATGGTCACTATCTCCTAATGGCTCCTTTACCTTAAGTTCCCGTACCAAATCCGGTTCATTACACAACACTAATTCCAGAATTGCCTTCTCCCTGGTAGGCTCCAATACAAGATGCTCTACGAATCCACCACGGAGGCACTCCACAAACTCCCTTCCTTGGGGACCAGCACCAACCTGATTTTCCCAGTCTACCTGCATGTTGAAATCTCCCATAACAACCGTAGCATTACCTTTGCGACACGCCAATTTTAACTCTGAGTCACGTGAGTGACTACGTGAAGAACCCGCCTCACGCTGGCAACGGCATGACGTCAACGCTGACGGCGCAAGGAGGAGCTGCAGTAAGGAGCAGCTCCTCGGCAGCGGTCGGAACGGCCCGCAGGTAAGTGCAGTTAGACCGGGGCGTTTTTTAGGTTACGCTGGGTGGCTCCAGCAAAACGAAACAAAAGAAAAATTTAGAGCCACGTTAACGTGCTGATTGAGCACTGATTATTAAAGAAAAATTGAGAAATCGGGAAAGAAGTTTTCGCGGGTAAAAAAGATGTTTGCCCCGGGGTGAAAAGTAAAAATACGGGACGCGAAGTTAGTGCGGACCCGGTTCCGATACCGTTGGCCGCTGATGTACCGATAGTGAGTTTCCAGATTCTCCAGAAATAATGACCACGGAGGAAAATGTTCCTAAAAAATGCAAAAAGAAATCTGAGAGGCCCGTGGTTTCTGATGACTCTGATATTGAAAGACCTCCAGACAATAAAACTATGTGGCTAAAAATGGAGCATATGGAGAAAGTTCTCCAAACAATAATGAGACATGGGTCAGAGTACCCAGATGAATCCCAAAAAATCCCTGAGGGGTTTGAATATGATGAATATGGCTGTGGGCCAAGTTGGGAATATGATACTCCGGACCCAGGATTTGGGCTGGGAAGAAGTCTCATGGGATGATATCCCAATTGATTTAGGGCTGCAGAAGGCAGACCCTGCTGGTGGCTATATGGCTTTTGAAAGCACACCACAAAGTAAAAAGAAAAGGCCTAATGTGCCTGGGATAGCACAAGATTTTGCTATACCTGAAGGAAGTGGTGAGGCTATGGAAGAAATCCTAGCTGCAAACATAAATTATATGGTATCTCACCAACTTCATAAAATTTCTGTGATGAATGAAACATCAGAATTATATAAAGCTCCAAGAAATTGTGCCTCATTGGAAGTACCTACGGTGAAATCCGATGATATGGACGTCTATGACTCCAAGTATGAGAGCCTTAGAAGTGAAGTTTCAAAAGGTGCTCAAATTAATTTCTGCCACCATTACGGCCTATGGCAGGCAAATGGAGAATCTGGAAATGGGAAAAGATTCAAAAGGATACTTTGGGCTTATTATGTAATTCATTCTATGAAATTAATTGCATGAGGGAAAACGGCGATTTCGGCCATATTTCACCCTAGATTTGCAAGCCTGTGTCAAGAAAGTGGAGATCAAGCTCCTGGGTATTTGTTTGGAGAAATCTGCCGAAACAGCTGAAAGAGTTGGATGAAGAAGCTAAATATTTTAGCAATGTTAAACCTTTTGTTTTTGGACAAAGAAGGGGTTTTTCGACCCGAAGGGGTTTCGATTTCCGTTATAGAAGCAGAAGTTTGTCACGAAAATACTATCTGTGCTGTGCAGGCAAGTGCTTCCCTGTATTCGGGAAAAGGAGACCACCACGCTCATACGCAGAGAGGTATTAAAGACTTATGTACTTAAAGAAACTGTGGATGACTCTCCAGTTGGAGGGAGATTGCAAAATTTTATAATGCCTGGCTTAACATTACTTCTGATCGATATGTATTACAAGCAGTTTCGGGAGCCATTATTATTTTTTAAAGAAGGGGTTAATCCTCCTGTACAGAATAGACCTGCTTATGCTTATGTGTTTTCTGCAGAGGAAAGAATGGAGATTAATGTGGAAATTGACAAAATTATCTGGAAAAGGCGTATTGAAAAAGACTTATGAACATAAGCATCAATTTGTCTCTAATATATTTCGAAGAGATAAAAAAGATGGTGGTTGCAGAATTATTCTGGACCTTACAGATCTGAATAAGTTTGTAGAATACAAACATTTTAAGATGGAGACATTCAGTACTGCAAAATATCTTATTTCAGCAGGGTGTTATATGGCTAAGATTGATTTGAAGGATGTCCTATTATTCTGTAGCAATTCATCAATGCTTCAGGAGGTATTTAAATTTAATTGGCTGGGACAAATTATGGCAGTTTAAAGCTTTACCAAATGGATTGAGTTCGGCTCCTAGACTCTTTACAAAACTGTTGAACCAGTTTTAGCCCAATTAAGAGCACAGAAACACATTGTTATGGCTTATCTGGATGATATTCTGATCATTAGTGATACTCAAGAGTCAGTGAGCACTCAGTTTCAGTTACTAAAGCTTTGTTTTGAAAAGCTAGGGTTTTTGATTCATCCAATTAAGTCCCAGCTGCAGCCAGCACAATCAATTAACTTTTTGGGGTTTGTTAATTAACTCAGTGACTATGTTAGTTACTTTGCCAACAGAGAAGGCCAATGACATCTTGATGACTTGTATTTTACCTCATTCAAAACCTTATCCCTCCATCCGAGAAGTGGCAAAAACCATTGGGAAACTGGTAGCAGCATTTCCGGCTAGTGGAATTTTGGTCCATTACATTATCAAAATCTTCAAAGGGACAAAACAAGGGCTCTTAAGGAGAAGGCAGGGCACTTTGACAGGCCTATGCAATTAACAAAAAGAAACCGTGTTGGAATTACAATGGTGGGTTGAAAATGTCCCACAAGCTGCTAAGAATATCATGATTAAACAACCTGAAATGGTTTTTACAAAACGGATGCTAGTCCTCTCGGATGGGGGCTACAGATTCGTCCTCCAGTTGTGAGGAGTAGATGGAAAGCTCAAGAAGAAGCGTTTCTTCAAGTTTATGGTATTAACTATTTGGAGTTATTGGGTGCTTTTTATGGACTTATAAAGCATATTGTTGTGCTAAACAAGGTCTACATGTGTTAATACAGTTAGACAATAAAACGGCTGTTGCATTACATTAATCACATGGGGGGGAGTTAGGTCAGTATCATGTGATTGTCTGGCCAATGAGATATTGGCAATGGTGTATTGGTCGCCACATAAGGATTTCAGCAAGCTACATTCCGGGTAAGGACAATGTGGTAGCAGATGAAAGATCCAGGATTTTTAAAGATAATACGGAATGGATGCTTAAGCCAGCAATATTTAAGAATATTGTAAACCAATTTGGGTTGCCAGAAATAGATTTGTTTGCCATCTAGGCTTAATCATCAGTTGCCTACTTATGTGTCTTGGGAACACGATCCAGATGCAGTAGCAGTAGATGCTTTTTCATTACACTGGGGAAAGATGTTCTTTTATGCTTTTTCCACCATTTGCTTTGATTCAGAGATGCCTGAAGAGATAGATAGAACAAGATTCTGCTTCTGGATTGTTGGTAGTTCCAAATTGGCCAACTCAACCTTGGTTCCCAGTAATGCTGAATATGATTAAAGAACCATATATGTCGATTCCTAACTGTAGTGATATCTTGACTAATCTGGTAACTAAAGAGATTTACCCATTGTATGAAAATATGAATTTGTTAATCTGCAGGTTTTGACCAGACCACTACAGGAGTGGGATTGTCGGACCAAACTATGAAAGTTATGGTTGCATCATGGCGCAATAGCACACAAAAGCAATATATGACACATATTAAGAAATGGGAAGACTTTTGCACACAGTCAAATATTTCTTATGATACTGTAAATATTGTAAATGTTTTGGAATTCCTTGTCAATTTGCATTTTCAGCAAACATTTAAGTTACAGTACCATTAACACTGCACGCAGTGCTTTGTCGTCCTATTTTAGGGCTTATGACTGATCAGAGATCAATTGGGTCGCATCCATTAATATCTAGATTCATTAAAGGAATCTTTAATATTAATCCACCCAAACCAAGATACACAGAGATTTGGGATGTGAGCATTGTACTTACGCTACTTAGACAATGGACTCCAATTGAAGGATTGACATTGGAAAGATTGGACATTGAAATTAGTCATGTTAATGTCACTGGTCTCAGCTCAAAGAGTGGCAAACTTTACAAAAATGTTGCGTTTAGACTGTATGCATGTGACTACAGATAATGTTGTGTTCTATGTTTACGAGTTAATCAAACAAAGCAGACCAGGGAGATCTGGAACAAAGGTAACCTTTCAAGCTTATCATATTGATCCTACTTTGGTGTGTGGTTTAAACATTTGAAATTGAATATATTAAAGTTACTGACACTCTTCGAGGAAATGAAAAAACGTTAATGGTTACGCACAAAAAACCACACACAAAAGCTTCAGTTCAAAACTATCTCAAAATGGTTGAAACAGGTGTTGGTTTAGCGGGAGTAGACACTGATGTGTTCAAATCTCACTCCACCAGGGCAGCAGCTACGTCCGCGGCGAAGGGGCGGGACGTACCTCTCGAGCATATTTTAAAAGTCGCAGGGTGGAGTAAAGAAGAAACTTTCTCAAAGTTCTACAATAAACCTGTTCACACTATGACAAGCTTTGGACACGCGGTGTTGGGAGCACTATAATCACCTGCTTTGTTTACTATTAATTGCTATAATCAATGGTGTAGTCACTTCTATCTTTTATCACTTGTAATCATTTTCCCTCAGATATAAGGAGGGTATTATATGGTCTTTAAACCAATTAAAAAAGTTAATTGTGAAATGATCTAACATTAGTCCTGGTTTCTCATGTATGTGTTTACTTAGCCGGACTGTCGACGGATTGATTCTACGACATAAAAAACACAGAAAGCTTTAAAATCTTCACGTAGTCACTCACGTGACTCCGAAGTAAAATAGTAAGATTAAACAAGAACTTAGCAGAGTTCGAAGTTTGATCGTTATTTTATGAGGCGTTACGATGAGGGATTACGTGCCCTCCGCTCCCACCCTCATAAAATAAAAGATCAAATGGTTGTTCTGAGTCTTTTATGAGCCTTACTATGTTACTCCGGCTTTTGGTGTTCTGTGTTTTTTCATGCTGCTGCTTTGAAGTATGCCGTTGCCAGCGTGAGGCGGGTTCTTCACGTAATCCCTCATCGTAACTCCTCATAAATAACGATCAAACTTCGAACTGGTAAGTTTCTTGTTTAATCTTTACTATTTTAACTCCTGATTCATCTTTGCACCCTATATCCAGGCTACTGTTTGCGGGTTTGTAGATAACTCCCATTAGGGTCTTTTTACCTTTACAAATCCTCTGTTCTATCCATACTGACTATACATCTCCTGATTCTATATCACTTCTCACCAGGGACTGAATTTCATTCCTCACCAACAGAGCCACCCCACCCCTTTTGCCCACCTGTCTGTCTTTTCGATAGGACGTATACCCATGAATATTCAGTTTCCAGCCCTGGTCCTCTTGCAGCCATGTCTCTGTAATTCCCACAACATCATACTTGCCAATTTCTAACTTAGCCTCAAGCTCATCCACTTTACTTCTTATACTTCGTGCATTGATACTGTATATAATACTTTTAATCCATTACTCCCCTCTCCTTTCACATTGATTCCCATTTCACTTGTCCAGGGCGTTCTGCCCCATTAATTCTGGTGCCTTAACTTTTCTTATACTCTCTTTCTCTTATACCTCCATTTTGTCTCCTCCGTGCTCCAGATAAAATCCCACGACCTGCCCTGTCTTACTCGTAAGTTGCATATTCACAATTATTTTCATCGACATTCCTAATGCTTTCCCCCGTGTTCGATGTCGCTCCGACAATATCCATTTTCTGTCTGTGTGGACAGCGGCAAAGAGTTGGGAAATGGGAATTATCAGAGGGTTATTTTTGTAGCAATTTGGTCAAAATGCCCGCCGTCGAGATCATGACGATCCATCTCAGTCTATTGAGATTTGTGTTTTATTTATTTCAGGAGGAAGCTGGTCGCAAGAACAGGTAGGACATGTTTTTAACTGAAACAATGTATGTTTTTATAGTACAGCTCAAAAAAACAGCGAATGTTCAGTTTCTAACCAGCTGTTAAACATTTGTGGGGTTAGTGATGAAACCAAACCAATGTTGGTGTTAGATGGTGCGTTGCCCATTGAAAACTATGATTGCAACTTTTTCCTACAAAGTGGCATTGAGAGAAATATCCAATATCATCAAACGATGTAAAACGAATACCTTTTCCATTGTTCTTTTTTAAGACATCTTTATGCAACACTTAAAGGTGAAGATTAATGGTGTTAATGGATTCTGGGGGAAGTATCACAGAGGCAAAGAGCAAAGTTTGTTTGCACTAGAACAAGTCCTTGTTCCTAGGAGAATGGGTTTGCTGTGCTGGGTGAAATTGCGTCGACTAGGACTGTGTAGTCGAGAGCTCAGGTGTATTAAAGGACATCTCAGTGATACAGGACCTGTGGAGAAAGGACATGAATTAGCATTCCGAGTTTCTGGTCGAAACTTGCCCATACCTCAGTCCTGCTGCACATAAAAACCATTACTGTTATTGATGTTGTTGGGAATATGAGGCACTGTTCCTCCAGTTTGTGTTTGGCCCTACTCTGGCAACGGAGAAGGCCCAGGACAGAAAGGTCAACGTGGGAATGGGGAGACGAGTTGGCATCCGGCAGCCCTTGGCAGACTGAGTGCAAGTGTTTAACGAAATGGTCGGTGACTCTGGACTTTCACACGAATGTGCACCAGGCGTCACCAGGAATACAGGATGCAGTGGATGAGTTGACCGTGACCTCAGTCTTAATTGGAAAGACGGCTGGGATCCATAGATGGAGGTGAGGGGGGAGGTCCTGTCAATGCAGTCAGTTCAGTTCATATATTAATGATTTGGAAGAGGGAATTAGGAGCAACACTAGCAAGTTTGCGGATGACACAAAGCTGGGTGGCAGTGTGAACTGTGAAGAGGATGTTAGGAGGTTGCAGAGGGACCTGGACAGGTTGAGTGAATGGACAGATGCGTGGCAGATGCAGTATAATATAGATAAATGTCAGGTTATCCACTTTGGCGGCAAAAAGAAGGGGGCACATGATTATCTCAATGGGGTTAGGTTAGGTAAGGGGGGGGGGGGGGTGCAGCGAGACCTGGGCGTCCTTGTACACCGGTCACTGAAAGTTGGCGTGCAGGTACAGCAGGCAGTGAAGAAAGCTAATGGAATGTTGGCCTTCATAACAAGAGAATTTCAGTATAGGAGTAAAGAGGTTCTTCTGCAGTTGTATAGGGCTCTGGTGAGACCACATCTGGAGTATTGTGTACAGTTTTGGTCTCATAATTTGAGGAAGGACATCCTTGTGATTATTCATCGTATCAATTGGGGATCTTTACCCTCAAAGAGGATCCACTCATAGCTTCCACAAATGCTTCTTGATCAATTTAATTCTACCAGAAGTTCAGTTCTCGCTCCTGCATTGAGGGTCTCTCCACTATTCCACCCCATGCATGAGCCGCGTCTGCAGACTCTTGTATCCCAGTGAATTCTGGACATCAACAGCAATGAACCAAGCATTATTAATTATTACATTAAACAAATCGCATGCTCGTAGAACTTAAAAATAGCACTAGATGGTTTAAAAATATGCAGCACGTCGAGAAGGTTCGTACAAATTTCATGCACGCAACCTCATGCATGTCAGTAAGTTCAGTTCACTGCAGTGCCGCTTTTAACTGATGCCGAGCTGTCTAAATGTTCAAGAAAGAACTGCAGATGCTGGAAAAATCGAATGTAGACAAAAATGTTGGAGAAACTCAGCGGGTGAGCAGCATCTATGGAGCGAAGGTATAGGTGACGTTTCGGGTCGAGACCCTTCTTCAGGCTGCCTCACCCGCTGAGTTTCTCCAGCATTTGTGTTCACCTCCGGACTGCCTAAATGTTTGCGCGGCGCAGGGTCCCCACCTGCTGGTAAAACCCGATACTGCGGAATCGGCCGATACATTAACCCATTGCCCGTGGGGATGGTGAATCTGGGGCAGAGAGAATGAACAGATTCCGATGCTGGAGGCCGGCATCGACGTGGGAGCAGTGGCGGTGACTGAAACACAATCCGGCATGATGAGAGAAACGAACAGGAGAGACCGCGAGAGCTACCTGGTTGTCCAACTTGAGTAATACTTTGTGCTATGATTTGCATCGCTTTACATCAACTTCACGAGGTAATACAACACTGTTCTTAATAAACAAAACTTAACCTTCTTATTAAGGAATTAATGTAAGTAGGTGATCAATGTCTCAGGGTGTAGATGTCGCTGCAAGACCAGCATTTACTGCACATCACTAACTGCCCTCTGAGTAGATCGCTCGGCCAATTCCAAGAACATTTGATCTTCAACCACTTTGAACGAGTTGGATCTTAAACAAAATACGAATTTTGCGGTGATTGTATTTCAGACAGTTTATTTCTTTATAGCATTTGGGGTGATTAACTGTATTTAAGTTGGGGGGGAAATATTTAAAATTGTGTCCCTGGATTGTGCCACTGATTACAATCAAGTCAAACTCCAGTACAATAGACAGGGAAAAGGGACAGTTACAATGTGCAGCATAGAGTTCTCAGCATTGCAGCGTCACAACCCGCTAACATTTATACAATGTCCTCGCATCTCTTTTCGGAGACAACAGAGTGCCTTACCTGCGTAAATCACATTGAAATGCAGCCAGTAATGGCAACGGGAATCCAGAACCTCAGGAATGAAGGCCCAGAGTACAACATCAGGACATAGTCACAAAAAGCTGGAGTAACTCAGCGGGACAGGCAGCATCTCTGGGCAGAAGGAGTGGGTGACGTTTCGGGGCGAGACCCTTCTTCAGACTGAGAGTCAGGGGAAAGGGCAGCGAGACATATAGACGAGGATATAGTGAGATGTAGAATAAAATGTGTGAAAGAGTCCGAAGGAGGGTCCCGACCCGAAACGTCACCCATTCCTTCTCTCCAGAGACGCTGCCTGTCCCGCTGAGATACTCCAGCATTTTGTGACTCTCTTCGATTTAAACCAGCATCTGCAGTTCCTTCCAACATCATCAGGAGGTTATGTTGAATCGGTATAAAACACAGGTTTGGTCCCAACTGGTGCATCAAGCTTATTTCTGGTCACCAAACGTAATGAATGAAGCGAGGATCATCGGGAGGGCGCAGGAGATATTCACCGGAATGGTTTCAAGGATGAGGAGATTCGGGTCGAGTGTGAGGCTGGAGAAACGGGCGCAGGTTCTCTGTGGAGAAGGGCATTTGAAAGCTTTCACAGAGGGTTCAAGCACGGGTCCGGTGTGGAGAGGGGGAATGGAGTGGGAGGGTGGGGGGGGGGGGGGGGGGGGGGGGGGGGGGGGGGCGGGGGACTTTCCCATCTGTGCGAGGATGAAATGGGCACAGAATTGAGAGAGTAAATAGAGGGAGAGAGAAGCAACAACGGGAATATGCCGCTGAGTGTAGGAAGGAATTGCAGATGCTGGTTTAAACTGCAGATAGGCACAAAAATGCTGGAGGAACTCAGCGGGGCATGCAGCATCTCTGGACGGAAGGAATGGGTGACGTTTCGGGTCGAGACGGTCTCCAGCATGTTGTGCCTATCTAAGGGGAATAAGACTTGTCAGTTTACTTTAATGTCACGTGTTTCCAGGTACAGTGAAATTTTTGTTGCGTGCTATCCAGTCAGCAGAAAGACAATACATGATTACAATCGAGCCACTTGCAGTGTACAGATGCTCGATGATGAAATAACGTTTAGTGCAAAGTTAAACCAGCAAAGTCCGATCATAGTCAAATTGAGAAATGTTGAGGTGGGGGTAGAGATTTAAGAGTGAGGGGCGATTGTAATATGTGAGTGTGGATCTGCATCGCACGCAAATAGACGCCTAGGTTGGGCGCCATCTCTGAAGAATTAGCGGCAAGAATGAGCTGCAGGGGCGGAGGAAATGCTGCCAATTGGGCTTTCGAATCTGAGTGTCCCGTGATCCACTCTCACTGATTCCACGGGGGCGCAGCGGTGGAGTTGCTGCCTTGCAGCGCTTGCAGCGCCAGAGACCCGGGGTCGATCCCGGCTACGGGCGCTGTCTCTGTATGTTCAAACCCGTCTACGCGCAGGGTTTCTCCGAAATCTTCGGTTTCTTCCTGCACTCCAAAGAAGTACAGGTATTTAGGTTAATTGGCTTGGCGGATGTGTAAAATTGTCCCCAGTGCGTGCAGGATATGCGGGGATCGCTGGTCGGTGCGGACTCGGTGGGCCGAATGACCTGTTTTTGCGCTGTATCTCTAAACTAAACTAAATTGATCAGCAGACAAAGTGAACCTTTGCAAACTGCAATGAATGTTAGAGGGTCATATAATATACTTTAAACAGTACACGCAAAGCATCGATTGCCCCGAAGACTGCTGCATGAGAGACAGATGCACTGTTGCGGAATAAAATAACGGTGGAGGGAGGTCGCTGTGAACGGAGATGCGTGCGGCGGGTTCCATTGTCCAACAGATGCAACCCGAGGCTTCCTTAGCGCCGGGCCCCGTCCCTTTCTCTCCTCCTTTCCTCTTAGATTGGACATTAAACTGTTTAATGTCCAATCTACCCCTCCCTCGTGGGTGATGAGTTGGCAGCGGGCGCAGCGACACGGTACTGTAGGGGTCCGGTTTAATTTTGATTGGGGAGACAGCGCGCAAAGAGGCCATTCGGCCTACCAAGTCATCGCCGACCAGCGATCCACGGAGATTAACACTATTGATTAACACTATTCTACGCCCACCAGGGATATTTCTTACATTTAACAAGCTTTTTTTTTTAACATTTCCCAAGCCTTGGAGTATGCGAGGAAACCGAAGATTTCGGTGAAACCCCACGCAGTTCACGGGGAGAACGTGCAAACTCCGTACAGACAGCACCCGTAGTCAGGATCGAACCCGGGTCTCTGGCGCTGCATTCGCCGTAAGGCAGCAACTCCACCGCTGCGTCACCGTGACGGTCACGTGTCCATGACCACATCCAGCAGCTCCACGTCAGTGAGAAAATTTTGAACCAGGAAGTGGAGGATTTAAAATGTCTTCGAAAGACCAAGTCGAGAGTTGGACCGATGAGGCAGTTTGTCCCATCTGCCTGGATTTCTTCACCGACCCGGTTATACTGGAGTGTGGGCACAACTTCTGCCGCTCCTGCATCACACAAAGTTGGGACAGGGAGACGAGAAACTCCTGTATGTATGAATGTAGAGAGGGGTTTACAGACCGCACCCTCAGGGTGAATCGGGCCTTGGTGAGACTGTCTGAGAAAGCTCGAGCACTGAGTCTGAATCTCAAAGCAACGAAGAGTAAACTTCACTGCGAGAAACATCAGGAAGATCTGAAGCTGTTTTGTGAAACGGACAAGAAGCTGATCTGTGTGATTTGTGCAGCTGGGCGGGAACACAAGACTCACAGCTTCATGCCGGTAGATGAAGCAATTGAATTCTACAAGGTAAAACCAAATCAATTTTGATCACTTCATTGTCTAATCTTTTCTTTATTTTCTGACATTTTCATTCTCTGATCTGAAACCCAACCCCAGGAACAGGTGAAATCTTCTTTCGAATCTCTCACAGAAAAGGAATCAGAGATCGAGCAACTGGAGCAGAAACAAAAAGAGAGCATTTCTGGAGTTCAGGTGAGACTTTGTACTATCGATGTAATTATTTTGTGTAGATTTGATCCCGATGATGCGTGTAAGAATGAGCACCTCTACAGAGCTCAGTAGTCGAGGACCCAAGATCTTGGGAGCGGTTGGGCAGCCAAGGGCTTTACTCACTGGAGCGCAGAAATCTGAAGAATGATCTTTTGCAGGTGTATAATATCATGAAAAAAATGTTAGGGTGATTACTCCGTCTTTTACATTGAGTACGGCGTCCAGCATGCGAGAGAATAGGATTAACGCGGGAGGGAACCGATCTAATACGAACATTAAGGGCAACTTTGGCAGTGGGTATATGGAGAGAGCTGCCAGGGGAGGTAGTTGATTCAGGTACCATAACAATATTTAAAAGATATTTCAACATATTCGTTGAGAGAAAATTTTAGAACCATGTGCGCCAAATGCGGACAGGTGGAAACAGCGCAGATGGGCGGTGTTGGTCACTATCTAACACCCCTTGCTGTATGACTCTATGAAGTCTGTCATTCTAAGTGGTGCCGCTGTCCGCTAGTTCTGGTTACCTGGCTCTGTCCAGTGAGGGTTAATGGACACATGAAATGCAATAGGTTGCAGGGAATTGTACCGGGGGAATGGGAATGATGTGATCGACATCACTTTCACCAAATATTTCAGAATTATCAAGACAAGCTCTTGAATTGCCAAAGTTATGAAAGCTACGGATTAAATACATGTAAATGGGATTAATGAAGATAACTACAGAGCCAAGCATGGACATGTTGGGCCGAATGGCATATTTGTGCACTCCAGAACTCGACATTGATTAGCCAAATGTCACCTTCCATGCCATGAGGAAACACAGCAGAGTGACACTATATATTGATTCTCATCTTTCATCTGACAGGAAGAGTCACACAACCTTCAGTCACTGATCACATCCCAGTTTGCTGAACTGCACCAGATTCTCACTGAGAAAGAGCAGCGCTTACTCGGGGATATCCGGGAAGAAGAGGCGAAGATTCTAAAAAAAATGGAGAAAAATCTTCAAGAGATTCAAGAGAATTTAAATTCCATTCAGGAGGAACTCTCAAAGTTACAGGAACAGATACACCGCAAGGACGGCGTGATGTTTCTGAAGGTGAGGGGTTACACTACAGTTTAGTGATGTGAAAGTGCACAGTCACAAAATGGGGGAAGGTTAAATTTCTGAAATAAATGCTGCATTTACCAGTAATTCAGTACTGGGTCAATGTTCCGTCAGTTCCATCTACTCACCACATCCGACAATAATGCCCCAAATTCCAGGAATACTCTTGTATATATCCCACTTCAACTTAAATGTATCTGCAATATTGTCTTCAGGTCACCCAGTGAGATCATCGTTCTGTTTACTGCATTTCTTGTGAAAGTTATTAAAGGCCACCTTATATTTCAGCTTTGATTTTTGGACTCACCACACGTAGTGATAATATTTCCAAACCCCACCCATTTAAATCCGCCGCTGATCTTAAAATATCCCATCCCATTATCTCTGACATCTTCCCCAGATAAACTCCCACGACCTGCCCGGTCTTACTCGTAAGTTGCACACTCGCACTTATTTTCTTCGACATTCCTTATGCTTTCCCCCTTCTTCAATGTCTCTACGACAATATCCACTTTCTGTCTGTGTGACAGCGGCAAAGAGTTGGCAAATGGGAATTACCAGAGGGTTTTTGTAGCAATTTGGTGAAATATAGGCCGTCGGGATCATGACCCATCTCAGTCTATTGAGATTTGTGTTTTATTCATTTCAGGAGGAAGCTGGTCGCAAGAGGAGGTAGGACATGCTTTTGACTGAAACAATGTATATTTTTATAGTATAGCTAAAAAAAAGCCAGCTAATGCTCAGTTTCTAACCAGCTGTTAAATATTTGCAGGGTTAGAGATACAACCAAACCAATGTTGGTGGTAGATGGCACGTTACCCATTGAAAAGTTTGATCTCAATTTTTTCCACTACATGGCATTTAGAGAAACATCTGATCTCATCAAACGAGGTAAAACTGATATCTATTAACAACTCTTTGTGTGAAGAAAACTGCGCCCTCCATTATTGATATCCCTGCATGACAATAAGGTTTCGATGATCTAGCCTCTATCTTGTTGCAAACTTTGACAGGCTTCCTCGTTATTCACAACGCTTCCCATTCTACACATACGTACTTTTCACACCTCCTACATTCACATTCAAGCCAAGAAAATAGAAAATAAACAGCAAAGGTTGCAGCACCGATCTCTGCTGCACAGCACCAGTCACAGACCTCCAAGCAGAACATCCTTCTAGCGCTACCTTCCTCCTCTAACACCAAGACAATTGTGGATTCATTTTACAATCTCGTCTTGAATTCAACCTGCCTTCGCTTTCTGGACCAGCCTAACATGCGGACCATTGTCAAGTCCCCCAGTGATGTTCATATATTGGTTCACAATGAGATCCGAGTGTTCTTGGTTGTACAGACGCATCACACCCACCCTACTCTAAAGAAAGCAAGTTAACAGCAGCAGATTGCCTCGCCCGTCCAGTCCACTCCCGTTCAGTATGATCACGGCAACTCCACCCACATGCCTACCTCCTCTTTAACGACCTCTAATTACCACTCACATCCGTCTCGTCATCTTCCAATCTGCTCTCCCTCGCCATCTACTGGCAAGGTATTTGAATACCCGTCTTATTTCTCCATCTCCACCTGTGCTATCTGGTTCATCCTCACTTTCCGCATTCGTTCTCCCCGTCCGCACGCACCACCGACTCCCGTTCCCGATACCCGCGGAATACCCCCTCTCCTGCCCGGTTGAGTAACTCCGGGAGAGATGGCTGTTGACCATCCGATGTTGGTGGGGTGAAACCCCGGCCAAGGTGTCAGTGTCCGCTCTCCTCTCCTGTGACTAAGGCCGAGCGGCTTCTCCCCCGGTCCCGGGGCCGCGCTGCCCGAGTCTCCCCCCGACCCCCGGGGACTCTCTGATTCTCTGCTTCTCCCCCCAGTCTCCGTCACCCTGGATGTGAAAACAGCTGGTCCGTGGCTCGAGGTGTCTGAGGATCGGAAGAGGGTGAGATGTACCGGGACCTGGAGGAGTCTCCCTGACACCGGGATGAGGTTTACATACTGGGTGTGTGTGCTGGGATCGGAGGGATTCACATCGGGGAGACATTACTGGGAGGTGGAGGTGGCGGAGAATCGGGGCTGGAGGCTGGGAGTCGCCGCAGAGTCTGTGGAGAGGAAGAGACTGGTCAGACTGACCCCGGAGACTGGAGTCTGGAACATCAGGCGGTTGGATGACGACTTTCACGCACTCACCTCCCCTCCATCCCGTCTCCCCGCCCGTCCCATCCCCGGGAGGGTGGGAGTTTATCTCAGTTACGAGTCCTCGACAGTTTCATT
Source organism: Okamejei kenojei (assembly GCA_035221665.1). NCBI lineage: Eukaryota > Metazoa > Chordata > Chondrichthyes > Rajiformes > Rajidae > Okamejei > Okamejei kenojei. The sequence goes on from CM069160.1 coordinate 13,782,384, forward strand.
TTACGACGCGGACACTAATTCGCATCTCCACACCTTCACTGGGAATAAATTCACGGAGAAACTTTATCCTTACATTGCGACTTGGCATAAAGACCAGTGGCTGAGAATCTGCTCCGGTTCCGCTCCGGGTGTGTAAAAGGGTCGGGTCCCGGGACCGGCGTCAGTAGCGGGGCTCAGGGGCTGTGGGGCAGAAACCCGGGGGACAACAGGTCGGCGCTGAACGAACGGCTCCCATTTAATCCCCAAATTCCGCGTCGTGAAACCCCAGTGAGCGCGGAAATAAAACCAGGGGGAATGTAAATGTGGGAAGAGTGAAATAAATAGCAACTGAAATCAGAGCTGTCTGTCGATCCGTTCATTTTAACGCGTTAGCCGCGTCTGGCAAAAGAACAGAAATTACTTTTGTGAAAATATAAAGAAACAATCTCTTTGCTCTCCACACAAAAGATTTGTTTTATTCGGAACGGATCTTTGGAAGAATCGGTTCAAACCGAATTCCCGGTTCCAGGTGGGAGCCCGTTGTGCTCAGGCTCTGTCTGTCTCTCAGTAGGACACGTAGATCATTCCTTGTTTCAGTCGCCGCCAGACCCCTCCCTCACCTCTCTCTCAGGTACATCATGTCTGTATCGGTGCTGCTTCCTGCTCTCGGTCACCGCTTTAACGCTTCATCTCCCTCACTGCCGGTCTCCACCCAGCTCCCACTTTCCACTGCTGGAACCCCGCCTCTTCCCTTCGCTTTCTCACCGTCTCGAGAAAACACGAGTGACCAAAGTCCATTTGAAGCCTGCGGACGCCATCGGCTACTTCGTCTATCCACTGCCCCTGTTTGCGCATCGGAAATGGATTATTCCTTCCAAGATCCAGTGCGGACAGCAACAACCCGCTTACATTTACACAATGTCCTCGCACCTCTTTCAGGAGACCCCAAAGTGCTTTTCTGGTGGAATTCTCTTTGAAGTGCACCCAGGAATGGCAATTGAAATGCAGGAGTCAATTTGCAGACAGGAACATTCACAGACAGAGTTTAAAAGCAAGCTGTACTGTCCAAAGCGATATGGGTTTATTTCAATAAGAGTATTAGAAGCACCAAGCACATAATTGACAGACCGGAAGCAAAGAGTAGGAGTGAAGGGGTCCCTTTCAGAATGGCAGGCAGTGGCGAGTGGAGTTCCGCAAGGCTCGGTGTTGGGGCCGCAACTGTTTACCATATATATTAATGATTTGGAAGAGGGAATTAGGAGGAACACTAGCAAGTTTGAGGATGACACAAAGCTGGGTGGCAGTGTGAACTGTGATGGGGAGGTTAGGAGGTTGCAGGGTGACCTAGACTGGTTGAGTGAGTGGGCAGATGCGTATAAAATAGATAAATGTGAGGTATTCCACTTTGGCGGCAAAAACAAGGGGGAAGATTAGTATCTCAATGGGTTTGGTTAGCTAAGGGGGAGGAACAGCGAGACCTGGGCGTCCTTGTACACCGGTCACAGAAAGTTGGCGTGTAGGTACAGCAGGCAATGAAGAAAGCTAATGGAATGTTGGCCTTCATAACAAGAGGATTTCAGTACAGGAGTAAAGAGGTTCTTCTGCAGTTGAATAGGGCTCTGGTGAGACCACGTCTGGAGTATTGTGTACAGTTGTGTACAGTATTGTGTACAGTAATTTGAGGAAGGACATCCTTGTGATTGAGGCAGTGCAGCGTGGTTCACGAGATTGATCACTGGGATGGCGGGACTGTCATATGAGGAAAGATTTAAAAGACTAGGCTTGTATGCACTAGAGTTTAGAAGGATGATGGGGGATCTTATAGAAACATATAAAATTACTAGACTAAGTGGGACCCGTTAGGTCCCAGCTTCACACGGGAGGGCTGGTCACCAACGCAAAATTCCACCTCTCCACCAATTCCAATATTACTCGCCAGTTGGGGGGGGGGGGGGGGGGGGGGGGGGGGGGGGGGGGGGGGGGGGGGGGGGGGGGGGGGCTTTCTGTTGCGCTAGTACGGGTGTTGCGGGGCGAAGGGACTGGTTTCCAGAGGGCTAGTATAGACATTTTGGGCCGAATGGATTCCTGGAAGCGAACTGTTGCAACGATTTGAAAAGCCAAGGCGAGGCAAACAATTTGGCCGCAGCCACCTGACAACCAAAATCTATTTTGTGAACACAAAGTCTTGAAAAAGGCGAGGTAAACAATTGGGCCGCAGCCACCTGACAAACAAAATCCATTTTGTGAACACAAAATATTGAAAAAGGCTTGGCAAACAATTGGGCCGCAGCCACCTGACAACCTAGATCCATTTTCTGAACACAAACTCTTGAAAAAGGCGAGGCAAACAATTCGGCCGCAGCCACCTGATAACCTAAATCCATTTTGTGAACACAAACTCTTCAAAAAGGCGAGGCAAACAATTCGGCGGCAGCCACCTGACAACCAAAATTCATTTTGTGAACACAAACTTTATAAAAAGGCGAGGGAAACAATTTGGCCGCAGCCACCTGACAACCAAAATTCATTTTGTGAACACAAACTTTATAAAAAGGCGAGGGAAACAATTTGGCCGCAGCCACCTGACAACCAAAATCCATTTTGTGAACACAACTCTTTATAATGCGAAGCAAACATTTGGACCGCAGCCACCTGACAACCAGAATTCATTTTGTGAACCCAAACTTTTTTTTAAAAAGTCGAGGCAAACAATTGGGCAATAAGCAGCCACCTGACAATCAAAATTCATTTTCAAAACCCAAACATTTTTTTAAAAAGGAGAGGCAAACAATTGGGCAGCAAGCAGCCACCTGACAACCAAAATTCATTTTGTGAACACAAACATTAAAAAAAAAGGCGAGGCAAACAATTGGGCAGCAAGCAACCACCTGACAACCAACATTTATTTTGAGAACACACATCTTTTCTTAAAAGGCGAGGCAAACAATTGGGCAGCAAGCAGTCCACCTGACAACCAAAATTCATTTTGTGAACAACAAACTTTTTTTTTAAAGTAAACAATTTGGCAGCAGCCACATCGAGGGGACTCATCGTGGAGTAAACGACCGTTTAGTGTTATTCGCAGCTCAGAGAGCCGTAACCCTCTCGGTTCCTGGGTCTGGCATAGACTGAGGCACGACACTTCCGGGTTTTATAGTCCCTCCCCCTCCCCCCTGCCGCCAACGGGGGCAGCAGAGAGAACAGAGAGAATGGGGAATGTTTTAAAACATTAATATCTCTCTAATTTTCCATGGATGGGAAAAATCCTCTGGTCCAGGAAGGCGGAGGGGGGCTCTGAGCGAGGTGGCCACAAATGAAGGCCGTAGGTGGCGGCGTTCTCTCGAAAATCGCAGCACAGTGGGCCAAAGCGGTCAAGATCAGACTTTTAGTAATATAAGATAAAAATATAGGATAGAGGAAGATAGAGGACAAGCTAGATAGAGGAAAAATGTTCCAAATTTTGGGCGAGTCCAGAACCAGGGGCCACAGTCTTAGAATAAAGGGGAGGTGCTGGCTCGAAGGGCCGAATGGTCTCCTCTTGCACCTATTTTCTATGTTTCTATGTTTCTATAATTCAAATAAACACAATCTTTCTATTCGGTTCTGATGAATGTTACTGCTCGTGCGAATTATCCAACTGCAACAACAGGGTATTAAATGTCTCTGTTGTATTAATCTACTAACCGACAATATGGCAGGTGGGTTTGATTTCAATGAACCAACCCCTTTTACATTTTTTCCTCTCTGATTATCCGCCTGTTTCTTCCCTTCTTTCAGCCAATCCATCAGGTGAAACTTTAATCGCCGCCCTCAGCCCAAGAGAGAGAAATAGTCATGAGTTGTTAATTGTCATATGTACCGAGGCGGAGTAATGACATTCTTGCTTGTCATTAATCTGAATTTGGATCTATGTCACTCCCCACTACTTTCCCTCCTTAAACTGCGGGACACACTTCTCCTCCTGACTCCAATGTTAGTAAATAATCCTCGCTCCTCATTCAAGGAATGTTGCCATTCCATCCCCAATGTCCGTAATCTTCCAGACTTGTAATCAGCATTCCCAACTCCCAACAAAGTCCGATGCAAAATCTCTGACTCTGAGCTTTTTATCTGAGCCCAGACCTCTGTTGTGTGGGTGGACACAGCTGAGATAGTCAAGTGGGCTTGGGATTGGTTCGCAGTTAGCCAGGCAGGATCTGCGGACATGAGCTCGCATTCCGAGTCCCTTTTTCGAAATTTGCCCTGACCCTTTCAGTCCTGCTGCACATAAATAAATACTGTATAGACAATAGACAACAGCTGCAGGAGTCGGCCATTCGGCCCTTCGAGCTAGCACCGCCATTCAATGTGATCATGGCTGATTATCCCCATTCAGTACCCCGTTCCTGCCTTCTCCCCATATCCCCTAACTCCGCTATCTTTAAGAGCGCTATCTAGCTCTATCGTGAAAGCACCCAGAGAACCTGCCTCTACCGTCTTCTGAGGCAAAGAATTCCACACTCACAACTCTCTGTGAGAAAAAGTGTTTCATCGTCTCCGTTCTAAATGGCTTACTCCTTATTCTTAAACTGTGGCCCTTGGTTCTGGACTCCCCAAACATCGGAAACATGTTTTCTGCCTCTATCGTGTTCAAACCCTTAACAATCTTATATGTTTCAATGAGATCTACTCTCATCCTTCTAAACTCCAGAGTGTACAAGCCCAGCTGCTCCATTCTCTCAGCACATGACGGTCCCGCCATCCCAGGAATTAATCTGGTGAACCTACGCTGCACTCCCCCAATAGCAAGAATGTCCTTCCTCAAATTAGGGGACCAAAACTGCACACAACACTCCAGGTGTGGTCTTAATGGGGCTCTGTACAACTGCAGAAGGACCTCTTTGCTCCTATATTCGATTCCTCTTGATATAAAGGCCAACATGCCATTCGCTTTCTTCACTGCCTGCTGCACCTGCATGCTTACTTTCATAGACTGATGAACAAGGACCCCTTTTCCCAACTTGACGCCATTTAGATAGTAAACTGCCTTCCTGTTTTGCTACCAAAGTGGATAATCTCACATATATCCGCATTAAACTTCATCTGCCTTGCATTTATGTTCTGCTGCACATAAAAAAATTACTGTTATTGATGTTGTTGGGAATATGCGGCACTGTTCCTCCAGTTTGTGTATGGCTTCACTCTGCCAACGGAGAAGGCCCAGGACAGAAACTCAACGTGGAAATGGGAAGAGGAGTTAAAATGGTTGGCATCCGGCAGCCCTTGGCGGACCGAGTGCAAGTGTTCAGCCAAATGGTCGGCGACTCTGGACTTTCACACGAATGTGCACCAGGCGTCACCAGGAATACAGGATGCAGTGGATGAGGAGACCGTGAACCTCTGTCTCATTTGGAAGGACGGCTGGGATCCCTGGATGGAGGTGAGGGGGAAGGTCCTATCAATGCAGTTAGTTCAGTTGTTCAGTTAAGTTTATTGTCACGTGTACCGAGCTACAGTGAAAATCTCTTGTTGCGTGCTACCCTGTTAGCAGAAAATCAAGTCACATCCAGGGTATAGATACATGATAAGGGAAGAACGCTTAGAGCAAAGTAAATCCAGCAAAGTCCAATCAAGTACAGTCCGAGGGTCACCAAAGAGGTAGATAGTAGTTCAGCACTGCTCTCTCGTTGTGGAAATATGATTCAGTTGCCTGATATCAACTGGGAAGAAACTGTCCCTGAATCTGAAGGTGTGCATCTTAGCAGTGTCTTGTATAGTTGTATCAAATCCTGTATTTCACACCCTCACGGACCCAGCAAATGTGCCAAACGCCTTCGTCACCACCCTGCACTGTACCTGCACTGATTATGATACACTGTAATGGCTCGATTGTAATCATGCATTGTCTTTGCACTGACTGGAGTGCGCGCAACTAAAGCTTTTCACTGTACCAGATTTTAAAACAAAGCTCTAAAGTCCATAAAGTTTTAAAGTCCATAAAGTTTGGGGTTTATTTCGTTTACACACTTAAAGCATCAATGCATGAAATTCGAATAAATAAAACTATTCTATTAGGTTCTTGTGAATTTTACTGGTCGTGCGAATTATCCAAATTCAACAAATGGGGATTAAATGCATCTATTGCATTAATCTATTAATGTATCACTTCGTATCAATTGAGGATCTTTACCCTCAAAGAGGATCCCTTCATAGCTTCCACAAATGCTTCTTGACCAATTTAATTCTACCAGAAGTTCACTTCTCGCTCCTGCATTGAGGGTCTGTCCACTATTCCACCTCATGCATGTGCCGCATCTGCAGACTCTTGTGTCCCAGTGAATTCTGGACATCAACAACGATGAACCAAGCATTATAAATTATTACATTAAACAAATCGCATGCTCGTAGAACTTCAAAATAGCAGAATATGGTTTTAAAATATGCAGCACGTCAAGACGGTTCGTCCAAATGTCATGCACGCAACCTCATGCATGTCAGGAAGTTCAGTTCGCTGCAGTGCCGCTTTCAACTGATGCCGAGCTGTCTAAATGTTTACGAAACAACTGCAATGCTGGAAAAAGCAAAGGTAAACAAAAATTCTGGGGAAACTCAGAGGGTGAGCAGCATCTATGGCGCGAAGGAATGGGTGACGTTTCAGGTCGAGACCCTTCTTCAGGCTGTCTCACCCGCTGAGTTTCTCCAGCATTTGTGTTCACCTCCGAGCTGCCTAAATGTTTGCGCGGCGCAGGGTCCCCACCTGCTGGTAAAACCCGATACTGCGGAATCGGCCGATATATTAACCCATTGCCCGTGGGGATGGTGAATCTGGGGCAGAGAGAATGAACAGATTCCGATGCTGGAGGCCGGCATCGACGTGGGAGCAGTGGCGGTGACTGAAACACAATCCGGCATGACGAGAGAAACGAACAGGAGAGACCCAAAGAGCTACCTGGTTGTCCAACTTGAGTGCTATGATTTGCATTATTTTTCACGAGGTAATACAATACTGTTCTTAATAAACAAAACTTAACCTTCTTATTAAGGAATTAATGTAAGTGGGTGATCAATGTCTCAGGGTGTAGATGTCGCTGCAAGACCAGCATTTACTGCACATCACTAACTGCCCTCTGAGTAGATCCTTTAAACAATACACACAAACATAGATTGCCCCGAAGACTGCTGCATGAGAGACACTGTTGCACTGTTGTGGAATAAAATAAGGGCGGAGGGAGGTCTCCGTCCATCCTGATCCCGGGCTGTGAACGGAGATGCGGGCGGCGGGTTCCACTGCCCAACAGGTGCACCGCCTCCTCAGGTTACACCCGAGGCTTCCTTAACGCCGGGCCCAGTCCCCTTCTGTCCTCCCTTAGTCTTTCTCGTCCATATGCAGGCCAGTTTAATGTCCAATCTACCCCTCCCTCGTGTGAGATGAGTTGGAAGCGGCCAGGACACCTTCGCACTGAACACTTGAAGCCAAATAGCATTCATTGCCCAGGACGGCAGCGGGCGCAGCGACACTGCACTGTAGGGGTTGGGTTTAATTTAGTTTAGAGATACAGCGCGCAAACAGGCCCTTCGGCCCTCCGGGTCCGCGCCGACCAGCGATCCCCGGACATTAACACTGTCCTACACCAACTCGGGCCATTTTTTACATTTACCAAGCCATTTTTTTTACACATTAACCGAGCATCTGAAGAACCGAAGCGGAGAAAACCCACGCAGATTAATGGGAGAAGGTACAAACTCCGTACAGACCGAACCCGTAGTCAGGATCGAACCCGGGTCTCGCGAAGCAATTCGCTGTAAGGCAGCAACTCCACCTCTGCGTCACCGTGACGGTCACGTGACCGCCCATATTCAGCTGATCCACGTCAGTGAAAATCCTTTGAACCAGGAATTTGTGGATTTAAAATTCAGTCGAGAGTTTAACCGAGGAGGCCGTTTGTCCTATCTGCCTGGATTTCTTCACCGATCCAGTATCACTGGAGTGTGGGCACAACTTCTGCCGCTCCTGTATCACACAGAGTTGGGACAGGGAGGGGAGAAACTCCTGCCCGGAATGTAGAGAGGAGTTTACAGACCGCACCCTCAGGGTGAATCGGGCCTTGGCGAGACTGTCTGAGAAAGCTCGAGCACTGAGCCTGAATCTCAAAGAGAAGAAAAGTAAACTTCACTGCGAGAAACATCAGGAAGAACTGAAGCTGTTTTGTGAAACTGACAAGAAACTGATCTGTGTGATTTGTGCAACTGGGCGGGAATACAAGACTCACAGCTTCATGCCGGTGGATGAAGCGATTGAATTATACAAGGTAAAACCAAATGAACTTCGTTCATATCATTGTGTAATCTTTTCATAATTGCCTGATATTTTTATTCTCTGATCTGAAACCCAACCCCAGGAACAGGTGAAATCTTCTTTCGAATCTCTCACAGAAAAGAAATCAGAGATCGAGAAAATGGAGCAGCAACAGAAAGAGAGCATTTCTGGAGTTCTGGTGAGCCTTTTCCACGATGATGCGTGTAATAATGGGCACCTCTATAGAGCTCAGCAGTCGAGGACCCGAGATCTTGGGAGCGGCTGGGCAGCCAAGGACTTTACTCCCTGGAGCGCAGCAATCTGTAGAATGATCTATTTCAGCTGTATAATATCATGAAACGAACTGTTAAGGTGAATACTCAGTCTTCTACCCCGAGTTGGGCGTCGAGCATGCGAGGGCATAGGTTTAAGGTGAGAGGGATCAGATTTAATAGGAACATTAAAGTTAAGTGATAAGTATTAACAGATAAGTGTGAAGTGCTACATCTTGGCAGGACAAATCAAAATAGGACGTACATGGTAAATGGTAGGGAATTGAGGAATGCTGTGGAACAGAGAGATCTAGGAATAACTGTGCATAGTTCCCTGAAGGTGGAATCGCATGTAGATAGGGTGGTAAAGAAAACCTTTGGTGTGCTGGCCTTTATAAATCAGAGCATTGAATATAGGAGTAGGGAAGTAATGTTAAAATTGTACAAGGCATTGGTAAGACCAATTCTGGAGTATGGTGTACAATTTTGGTCGCACGGACTGGAAGGGCCGAGAGGGCCTGTTTCCGTGCTGTAATTGTTATATGGTTATTTGGTTATTGCTGGGATCGGAGGGATTCACATCGGGGAGGCATTACTGGGAGGTGGAGCTGGCGGGAAGTCAGTGGTGGAATCTGGGAGGCTCCGCAGTCTGTGGAGAGGAAGAGAGGGATTACACTGACTTCGGAGACTGGAGTCTGGATCATCGGGTGGCGGGGTGGCTTGTTTATTGCACTCACCTCCCCTCCATCCCGTCTCCCCGCCCGTCCCATCCCCGGGAGGGTGGGAGTTTATCTCAGTTACGAGTCCGGGACAGTTTCATTTTACGACGCGGACACCAAGTCCCATCTCCACACCTTCACTGGGAATAAATTCACGGGGAAACTTTATCCTTTCTTCGCGACTTAGGAGGAAAACCAGTGGCTGAGAATCTGCTCCGGTTCCGCTCCGGGTGTGTAAAAGGGTCGGGTCCCGGGACCGGCGTCAGGAGCGGGGCTCAGGGGCTGTGGGGCAGAAACCCGGTGGACAACAGGTCGGCGCTGAACGAACGGCTCCCATTTATTCCCCAAATTCCGCGTCGTGAAACCCCAGTGAGCGCGGAAATAAAACCAGGGGGAATGTAAATGTGGGAAGAGTGAAATAAACAGCAACTGAAATCAGAGCTGTCTGTCGATCCGTTCATTTTAACGCGTTAATCGGGCAACGGAACAGAAATTACTTTTGTGAAAATATAAAGATTGAAACAATCGCCCTTCCCGCGGGTTCAGCAGCGGCCGCGGGCGGCGGGTCCTGAGCTCCGGGCTCCCCCGGGTCCTAAAGTCCGCCGACTATTAGAATTTATATCGTCTTTGCAGCATTTCATTCCACACAACAGATTCATTTTCTTTGGAACGGATCTTTAAAACAATGGGCTCAAACCAAATTCCCGATTCCAGGTGGGACCCCGTTATGCTCAGGCTCTGCCTGTCTCTCTGTGGGATACGTAGATCATTCCTTGTTTCAGTCGCCGCCAGACCCCTCCCTCACCTCTCTCTCAGGTACATCATGTCTGTATCGGTGCTGCTTCCTGCTCTCGGTCACCGCTTTAACGCTTCATCTCCCTCACTGCCGGTCTCCAACCAGCTCCCACTTTCCTCGGCTCGAACCCCGACTCTTCCCTTCGCTTTCTCGCCGTCTCAGAGCAAACCCGAGTGACCAAAGTCCATTCCAAGCCCGCGGACGCCATCGGCTACTTCGTTTATCCACTGCCCCTGTTTGCGCATCGGAAATGGATTATTCCCTCCAAGATCGAGTGCGGACAGCAACAACCCACAATGTCCTCGCATCTCTTTTAGGAGACCCCAAAGTGCTTTTCAGGCGTAAATCGATTTGAAGTGCAGCCATGAATGGCAACTGAAATGCAGGAATGAATTTGGAGTTTAAATGCAAGCTATACTGTCCAAATATATTTAGTTTTACTTCAATTGCAGTATTAGAAGCACCAGGCACATAATTCGAAAAAAACATGTTTCTATTCGGTTCTTGTGAATGTGACCGGTCGTGGGATTTGTCCAAATTCAACCAGAGGGTATTACATTTCTCTATTGCATTAATCTATTATTATATAATATTGTAAGCGGTTTTCATTTCAGTGATCCAATCCCTTTTACGTTTTTTCCACTCTGATTATGTGGCTCTGTTTCTGCCCTTCATTACGCAATCTACCAGGTGAAACTTTAATCACCGCCCTCAGCCCAGGAGAGGGAAAGGGTCATGAGTTATTAATCGTCATATGTACCGTGACGGAGTAATGAATTTCTTTCTTGCCTTAACCTGAGCTTGCATCTACTCCTCACAACTGTCCCTCCCTAAACTGCGGAGCACACACCTTCTCTTCCTGACTCCAATGTTAGCAAATGATCCTCGCTCCTCATTCAAGGAATGTTGCTATTCCATCCCCCATGTCCTTAATCTTCCAGGCTTGTAATCAGCATTCCCAACTCCTAACTAAGTGGGTTGCAAAGTCTCTGATTCAGAGTTGTTTTGCCTGAGCCCAGACCTCTGTTGTGTGGGTGGACAAAGCTGAGATAGTCAAGTGGGCTTGGGATGGGTCCGCAGTTGGTCAGGCAGGATCTGGGGAGAGAGAACCTGAATTGGCATTCCGAGTCTCAGGTCGGAATTTGCCCTGACCCTGTCAGTCCCGCTGCACATTAAAACATGTTCTGTTATTGATGTTGTTGAAGTCCTGAATTCACGGAGACACGAAAGTTCCTGAAAGCTGCGCCGGGACGCATCCTCAGTGATGTATACAAAGAGTTACAGATTATTCCACTAGTCCCCAAGCCGACCCTGCAGTGCGTTTTCAGGCGGCAGGTGGGGATCCTGCAGGTGGCGAAATTGCACAGACCTTTGGACAGCTCTGCATCGCCATCTGGTGGCTGAATGCGGCAATGTCATGTCCAAGAAGCAACTGCAGATGCTGGAAAAATCGAAAGCAGACAAAAAATGCTGGAGGAACTCAGCGGGTGAGGCATTAGCGGGTGGCCCCTGAAGAAGGGTCTCAGCCCTAAACGTCGCCCTGAAGAAGGGTCCCGCCCGACCCGAAACGTTGCCTGTTCCTTCTCTCCGTAGATGCTGCCTCACCCGCCGAGTTTCTCTGGCATTTTCTGTCTACTTGCAGCAATGCAAAGAACATTTCCTGACATGCATGAGGTGGAATAGTGGAGGGTCCCTCAATGCAGCAGCGAGAAATAAACATCTGGTCGAAGCAAAAGGATAAATAATCATTTATGGGGAATAAGTGTCAAGGGCCGTGACCCAGAATCAAGCCGACCTGATGCAGGATTGCAGATTGCAGCATCTAGAAGATGTATGTGTTTCACACATGTGTATGGAATACAAAGAAACCCACTGTGACCTGCCCCATGTGATAATAAAGTATCATTCATTTATTCCTTCATTCATTTATTCATTGTTCATTCACTCATTCACTCATTCATTCATCCATTCATTCATTCATTCATTCATTCATTCATTCATTCATTCATTCATCCATTCATCCATTCATTCATTCATTCATTCATTCATTCATTCATTCATTCATTCATTCATTCATTCATTCATTCATTCATTCATTCATTCATTCATTCATTCATGCATTCATTCATTCATTCATTCCTCCATTCATTCATTCCTTCGTTCATTCATCCATCCATTCATCCATTCATTCATTCATTTCATCCATTCATTCATTCATTCATTCATTCATTCATTCATTCATTCCTTCATTCCTTCATTCAGTCACTCATTCATTCGTTCACCAACACGCTGACAACAACATGGTGGTATTGGTTTAGTTGGGTTTATTATTTCACGTGTACAGTGAAAAGCTTTGCTCGCGTTATCCATCCAAATCACACAGTATACGAGCAAAATCAAGTTGTACCAAGTCCTACAAGCGGCCGCACGGTTCAAGGGGAAATTCAAGTTCTGAAAGTGAAATTCTGTAAAGGCTTGTTCTTTTTTACGCACGATTAAAAATACAAGAAGCCAATCGTCCATCAAGTCTGAGGATCACGAGTCGAAACGTGAAACATCCATGTCCCTCCACAGATGCTGCCTGACCCGTTGAGGCGACCGGCAATTTATGTTTTGTTCAAGATTCCAGCATCTCCTGGCTCTTGTGTCTCAACTCTCTGCCGCCACTCACTCACTGTGTTCCACCAGCCCCACTGCCTGCACTCATTTCTCGCACTCGTACCAACACCTCCCCTCACCCTACCCTATTCCCCCTTCCCTCCACTCCCACACCAAACTACGCTGTGGTCACATCAAGCAGCCAATTCACCGAGAGCCCCTCACGCCTTCGGGAAGTGGCCGGAAACCGGAGCAGCCGCGGCAAAAGCACGTGGGGGCGGGTTGAATGAACAAAGTCCGCACAGGCAGAACCCACGTCGTTGGATCTCGCTGGCGGCTGCTGTAATCACTGGAACACTCCGCCAGCCTCAGCAGCGTTTGTGATGGGGCAGTGCATGAATGTCTCGACTAAATAAGATGCACGCCTCCCGGATAAATCGTTATCCATTTATATTCCAGATATATGGGGAGAAGGCAGGCATATGGGGAGCAGGCAGTCACGGGTTATTGATTGGGGACGATCAGCCATGATCACAATGAATGGCGGTGCTGGCTCGAAAGACCGAATCCTCCTCCTGCACCTACTTTCTGTATAGAAACATAGATAGAAATAGAAATTAGGTGCAGGAGTAGGCCATTCGGCCCTTCGAGCCTGCACCGGCATTCAATATGATCATGGCTGATCATCCAACTCAGTATCCCGTACCTGCCTTCTCTCCATACCCTCTGATCCCCTTAGTCATAAGGGCCACATCTAACTCCCTCTTAAATATAGCCAATGAACTGGCCTCAACTCACCCCTCTGCGGTAGAGAGTTCCAGAGACGTCACCACTCTCTGTGTGAAAAAAGTCTTTCTCATCTCGGTCTTAAAGGATTTCCCCCTTAGCCGTAAGCTGTGACGCCTTGTCCTCGACTTCCCCAACATCGGGAACAATCTTCCTGCATCTAGCCTGTCCAACCCTTAAGAAATTGTGTAAGTTTCTATAAGATCCCCTCTCAATCTCCTAAATTCTAGAGAGTATAAACCGAGTCCAGCCAGTCTTTCTTCAAAGACAGTCCTGACATCTCAGGCATTCAGTCTGGTGAACCTTCTCTGCCACTCCCTCTACGGCACTATAATTTACTTCCTCAGATTAGGAGACCAAAACTGTATGCAATACTCCCAGTGTGGTCTCACCCAAGACCCTGTACAACTGAAGTATGAACCTCCCTGCTACCTATACTCAAACCCTTTTGCTATGAAACTAACATACCATTTTCGCTTTTTTCCACTGCCTGCTGCACCTGCTTGCCTACTTTCAATGATGTGTAACCATGACAACCAGGTCCTCGCCCCGCATCTCCCCTTTTTCCTAAATCGGATCGGCCACCATTTAGATTAATCTGCTTTCCTGTCTTTGCCACCAAGTGGAGTAACCTCAATTTATCCACATTATATACTGTAATCTGCCAAAACACCATGTGCCCAACTCACCCAGCCTATCCAAGTCACTTGCAGTCTCCTAGCATCCTCCTCACAGCTAACACTACCCTACTACCCCCCAGCTTAGTGTCATCCGCAAACCTGAGATATAGGGCCTTCAATTCCCTCATCCAGATCATTAATTATATTGTAAATAGCTGGGTCCCAGCACTGACCCCTGCGGTACCCCACTAGTCACTGCTGCCATTGTGAAAAGGACCCGTTACTCCTCTACTCTTTGCTTCCTGTTTACCAGCCAGTTTCTCTAAACCACAGCAATACTGAACCCCTAATGCTGTTCTAGCTTAAGGTTTGTATACTAATTTCCTTATGTGGGACGCTGCCGAAAGCCTCTGGAGTCCAGATATACCACATCCACTGGTTCGCCCTTAACCACGCTACTAGTTGGCATCTCGAAAAATTCCTCAAGAATTCATCAGACATGATTTACCTTTCGTAAATCCAAGCAATACATCTCTCTATGA